>CM046967.1:27074456-27699456 GCA_025698475.1 Gossypium anomalum
CGCGTTAGTTTGACAGTGTCGACCACGGGTACTAGGCACGGGCATGTCGCACGCTCGTGTTGTTTTGGCAGGATCGCCCACGGCCATGTCGCACAGCCGTGGAAACTTATCGCATCCCGTTTTGGGGAAAAATTTTGCCCTATTTTCACACGGTCTAAAGCACGCCCGTGTGCCTGGCCGTGTGGGTGTGGAAAACCTATATTCAAGAGCTCAGTTAGTAAGTTAGGTGTTAAACACTAGAATTTAAAGAAGTTAACACTGTTAGTGCTCAGGTTGCCTCCCGAGAAGCGCTTATTTATAGTCTAAGCTCGACTTACTTAAGTTTCACGTGGTCATGGTGGTTCAAGGAGTTTACACTCTTCATTCCTGCTATAAGTTTTATCAAAATAAAGTTTTAAATGAGTAATATTTACCTTAAACGTGTCGAATTTGGAATAAGTTACCTCGACTATATCGTATGGGAAGATCGTAAGTACCGTAAGAGGGTTTGCTCCATTTAGTTCAGAAGTGGTAATACGAGGATCTGCTGTATCTAATAGTACTTTGTCTCCAACCTTAATTTGATTTGGGAAAAAATTTAGCTCATTATGGCATGTTTTTGGTTTATCTATCTGCCATTCATCTAGTTCCTCGATTTGTAGCCTTCTTTCTTCATGGATGGGTCCTTTGTTGTTGCTTGAACATGGCTCATGTATGTCCTTCGAACTTATTTCCTACAAAGTAGGTTGCAACATATGGTCAGTCTTAGTAGAATGTTTTATACAACCACCTTCAATTTTTGATGTTTACTCGAATTGCGAGCTTGAAGGGTGATTGTTTTGTCTCCCACACGAAGTGTGAGTTCGCCTGTGCCAACATCAATAATTGTTCTAGCAGTTGCTAAAAAGGGCCTTCTTAAAATTAAAGGAATCTAGAACAACGAAATCCATTGGGAATACAAAATTTTTAATTTTAACGAGCACATCTTCAACAATGCCTCTAGGAAATCTGATAGTTTTATCTGCTAATTGAATGCTCATCCTAGTTTGTTTGGGTTTCCCAAGACCTAGTTGCTTAAACATTTTTTGAGGCATGACATTGATACTAGCCCCTAAATCAGCCAACGCATTGTTCACATCTAAAATACCAATTAAACAAGGAATTGTAAAACTCCCTAGATCTTTTAATTTATTGGGCAGCTTATTTTGTAGAATAGCTGAGCAAACTGCGTTTCACTCTATATGCGATGCCTCATCCAAATTTTGCTTATTTGTTAAAAGCTCCTTTAAAAACTTCATTGCGTTTGGCAACTACGAAAGAGCTTCAATAAACGGTAAGTTGATATGTAATTTCTTTAAAAGTTTAAGGAATTTACCAAATTGTTCATCTGAGCAGTCTTTTCTTATCGTATTGGGGTATGGCACACGAGGTTTATATTCTACACTTACCGATTTCTGCTCATTGTGGCCTACCTCACCTTTACCTTTGCTTTCTATAGTTTCTTGCTTGGTTCTTGTTCAGATGCAACTAACCCTTCTTCATTTCTAACGTTAATCTCATTGAGCTATTCCCTTGGGTTAAGTTCAGTATTACTTGGCAAGCTACCTTGTGGTCGTTCAGAAATTAATTTGGACAACAAGCCTATCTGAGTTTCGAGCCCTTGGATCGACGTTTGTTGATTTTTAAGTGCTATCACGGTATTTTGGAAACGAGTTTCTGACACCGAGATGAATTTTGTTAGTATCTCCTCAAGGTTTGGTTTCTTTTACTATTGATAAGGTGGTTGTTGAAAACTCAGAGGATTTTGTGGCCTTTGGTTTCCTTGACCACCTCATGAGAAATTTGGGTGGTTCCTCTAACCTGCATTATAAGTATTACTGTATGGATTATTTTGAGATCTAGATTTATTATTACCCATATAGTGGACATGTTCCTCTTCGGTTGTAGGATTGAAGGGTTGATATTCTATATGTACACCTCCTCCACTTGAATCACACCTCATCACTGGATATACCTGCATAGAACCAAGTAAACCTTCAATCTTTTTATTTAGAAGTTTCACCTGATTTGATAACATACTAACCGTATCGACGTTATAAACGCTTACTGTTTTGGTTGGCTTAGTTCTCATGACTTGTCACTGATAGTTATTCAGTGACATCTCCTCAATAAATTCGTAAGCTGCTTCAGGTGTTTTGTTATTGATGGTTCCACCAGCGGCTGCATCAATCATCTGTCTCGTCGAAGGGTTTACACCATTGTAAAATGTTTGAACTTGCAGCCATAGAGGTAACACCTTCGCAGTAGGTCTTTGCATCTCTCCTATGCATCGTAAAGTATTTCTAAATCCATCTGCACAAAAGAAGAAATATCATTCCTTAGTTTAGCTGTTTTAGTAGGTGGAAAGTATTTAAGTATAAACTTTTCAGTCATTTATTCCCAAGTAGTGATTGGTCCTCGTGGTATCGAGTTTAACCACTGTTTAGCTTTATTCCTCAATGAAAAGAGAAATAGCCAAAGGCGAATGGCATCGTTAGAAACGCCATTGATCTTGAATGTGTCGCAAAGTTCCAGAAAATTTGCTAAATAAGTATTTGGGTTTTTGTCCTGTAAACCATCAAACTGAACAAACTGTTGTATCATTTAAATTGTGTTATGTTTCAGTTAAAATTTTTTTGCAACAATAGCAGGCCTAACAGAAGCTTAGCCAAAGGTGCTAAAATAAGAGAAAACCCCTTAACAAACCGCCGATAATATCCTACAAGACCTAGAAAGCTGCTCATCTCAGATGCATTCTTGGGTTGTTTCCAATCAAGCACCGCCTCAATCTTTCTAGGATCAACTCGGATCCCCTCATCAGAAACTACATTCCCGAGAAAAGTTACCCCACGCAACCAGAACTCACACTTGCTCAACTTAGCATAGAGTTATTTCTTTCGGAGTATCTAAAGCACTACTCTAATATGCTCACCATTCTCATCCCCGGTTTTAGAATAAACCAGAATATCGTTGATGAAAACTATGATGAACTAATCTACATAAGGCTGAAAGATTAAGTTCATTAGACCCATGAATGCAGCCGGAGCATTCGTCAGACCAAAAGGCATAACTAGGAACTCATAATGTCCATAACGAGTCCTAAATGTAGTCCTATGAACTTCAACTCTTGAAGTTGAGCCTTAAGCTCTATAAGCTCCTTCGGTGCTATTCGGTAGAGAGTGATGGACACTGGAGCTATACCCGGTAGAAGCTCAATACCGAACTTAACTTTTTAATTTGGAGGTAAACTCGATAACTCATCAGGAAAGACATCTGAAAAATTCTTCACTGTTCTGATATTCGCAACAGAAGAGCCCTAGAAATAGAAACAGTGACGTAAGCCAAATATGCCTCATACCCTTTCCGAACCAATTTCTCAGCCACAAGAGTAGAGATCACATTAAACAGATAATCTCAACGCTTACCGATCACAAACACCTCCTTATCATCCTCAGTTCTCAGAATGACTCTTTTAGTCGCGCAATCCAAACTAACTCAGTGCTTAACCAACTAACCCATACCCAGGATCAAGTCGAACTCCTTATATGGTAACTCCATCAGATTTACCAGAAATATAGCCCCTTGCACTTCTAACGGAACATTCCTATAAAGTTTACTAACCCGAACAGACTGCTTCAACAGACTCAATACAATAATCTCACTACATAAAAATCTCCAGGTTTTCAGAAACGGAACTAGCTACATAAAAGTGTGTAGAACCTATGTTTATCAGAGCAGTATAAGGTACATAAAAAATAAGGAACATACCGGTGATAACGTCAAAAGCGTCTCTATCCTCTCAGCGTCGAGCGACATAAACCAACGTAGGCTGCCTCGCCTCAGTCTGACTAGCACCTCTGCCCAGTGCTCTCTATCCTCGGCCCATACCATTACCACCTCTAGCAAGTCCACGGCCCCTAGGTGGCTGCTGAACTGCCCTCTGAGGCTATACAGAACCCAGTCCTGAAGCTTACATCTGATCAGCTCGCTGTGAACACTTTCTAATATGGTGCTTCAAATATCTATACCTCCAACAAGCCCCTAACCTCCTCCAACACTTGCCCGGATTGCGCCTACAACAATCTCTACATGGCTGAATCCCAGTAGGAGCAACAAGAACCCCCACTCTAACCGAACTATCAAGTCTGGCCCATTTCTTAGGCCACTGAATAGAACTAGAGGGCTCTAAATCCCTCATATTCTTGCCTCTCTCACGATCTCTATTCTAGCACTCCATGTGCTTAACTTCCTCGACGATCTTCGCCTTATCCATAAGAACAGAAAACTCGCGCTCCCTCTGTGGAGTAATCAGAACCCTCAAACTCTCTCTCAAATCGTCTTCAAAATGAACGCATTTCTCATGCTCAGACGCTGCCATGCCTCGAGCGATATGGCTCAACCTCAGAAACTCAGCCTTATACTCGGCCACAGATCTATCACCTTACATAAGATTCATGAACTCATGCATGCGAGAATCCACATAGCTCGCACCCATATATTTCCCTTGAAAGGCAGTCTTGAAGAAGTCCCAATTCAAATGATCAGGCTGAGTACCCTCCTCAACCGATAACCACCACTGATATGCCTCTTCATGAAGCAATGAGACTGCACCTTTAAGTTTCTGCTTAAGAGTATAGTCGATATCATTCATTACCTTCTTGGTGGCCTCCAACCAATACTCGGCCACAGTAGGGGTGACTCTAGTGACACCCCTAAACAACTCAGCCTCATTGGACTTGAGTCATTCAGTTACTGACCCACGGCCCCCAAATCCAGAATGGGGTCTAGCGACCCTCTCCAATACCCTCAACTTGGCTTCAGACAATGCGTCGTCCCTAACTGAGCGACTTTGTGACCCAGTCTCAGTAGCAAGTGAAACCGGTGTCTCACTCATGTCTAAATTTGGCATACTACCCAGAGAGGAAGACTCAGTTCGAGCCCTCTACGACCACTACCATGGCCACGGATACCACGTTCACGAGTTTCAGGAGCGTTCATTGTGTATTTCAAATTTTATCTACATTATAAAATTTTATGCATCAATTCAAGTATTTATTAGCAGATATTTTATGCGTAAATTATCAGAAATTTAGAAATGTTTTCAGAGGTTTCAGTCTCTAACTAACTCAGTACAATTTTAGAAAGTACTAACTACAGTGTTTTTAGAATATTCTATCTAAGTTCAGAAATACTTACAGGATCAACGCTGGAGACTCAGTGTACCATATACTTTCTCAAATTATTATTTGAAAATCAGTTATTTTTAAAACACAACTTTGGAACCCAAAATTCACTGCCCGAGTTTTGCAAACCTGACTTTGATACCACTAAATGTAACACCCCAAACTCGACCTAGACATTATGGCCAAATCTGGAGATGTCACAAAGAAAAAGATTTGAAAACGGAGTTGTTACGATAAATCATTTCAGCTTAATAACTCATATTCACTTATAACTATTGTTGAAAACGTTATTTAATTGATTTATTTGCCAAAATGTAATTTGTAGCGGAAGTTATAAAATTGGTTACTTTATTCAAATCCTATTCGTAAGTTTAGAAAACTTTGTTTTAGTAAAAACCATGTTTTTAGATAACTGTCGCAATTAAAGTATTAAACGAAAAATCCAAATCCCAAAATTAAACCAAACAATCTGGGGAGTCTAATTAATACAAAACTCTTAGAAATAATTCCTAAATAAATAAACCTTTATTTAAAGTCAGTTCATAGACTAGTGGTCACTGCGAGACTCCGCTACACCGATCCCCCTAAGTCTGTGGATTACCTAACCAGACAGGCAAATAGAAGTGAGTTTACGTAAACTCAATGTGTAACCCCACAGAAATAGTCATGCTATACATACAGATATCACATAACTGTTAGATCCAGATTCAAATTTGGACCTAAGCCTTTTACAGATTCAGATAACAGAACAGATATGCAGATCAGAAATATAGAATCCTACCCCTATCCTCTACACACCAACTCTGACCATCCCATCACACCATGTGGGGTTAAAAACACCCACCCATCCCTACACACCATATCGTGTCATTACGACACATGTCAGATAATGTGAAGCCAAGCTGTTAGAATATAGGCGATGATCGCCATACAGAACCCTTCATCCATATGTACAAATCCCACCCCAATCAAATATATATAATCAGAATTATCATGCTCACATGCTCATATACAAATATTAAATATATATGTACACCAGACTAATCAGACATGCATAACAGTATCTTATTCAGAGCAGAATATCAGACTAACAGTTCACATAATTTTAGAGTTTGGTTAGCCCTTACTGACCCTACAGTAAGCCCATAGTCGATTGGAACGACCCGTCCAACCCTAGGGAAAATTTTAGAATTATGGGACCACATGCCTGTGTGGCCCACACATACAGATTGGCCTTGCCCGTATGGCCCACATGGCTTGGCCCAACACTCACATGCCTGTGTGGGCCCATACGCCTTACTTGGCCTAGCCCGTATGGCCCACACGGCCAAACCTACATCATCACACGGTCGTGTCTCCCACATGGCCACCCACACGGCCGGCCACACGCTCGTATGGCATCGACAGTAGACATTTTCGGCTTTCGGTGAAACTTTGTTTTTCACAATTTGGGAACACACCTGTTACGATTTTGAAGCGAAAAAAATCCCAAGGCCACCAGAACCTAAAATTGTGAAACCAAACTCCAAAATCAATCATAATTCCTAATTAAATCGAAACCATGAAATCAAAAATAGTCCAATTCAAGTGTTCAAAACTTACCCCAACGCCCCGAATGATTTGCCTAAGGTTCCATAAGAGTAGAGCCCCTTTCTTCCCAATTCGCTGCTGCAAAACTCAACATCAACTAATGGAAAGAAAAGAAAAGCATTGATTTGAACAGTTTAACAAAAATATTTCCCCAACCCACGCTAAAACACCCCTTACACTTACCAAACCACGCAAAGCACTGAAGAATTGGACAAATCGAGATTAATCGACAGGATTTCAAAAGCAAGGACCAGAAAGAATTTCGCCAGTCATAGAAAAGAACGTCCAAAAAACATGAGAGGAAATTTTGGGAAAAATAAAATAGAAAATAAAATAAAATCTATTTTTGAATCCCACTACTATCCTAACTCCCCACTAATTCACATCCAACTACCCTAGAATCCCAACTCCACTGAAACACAGACACATAACTGAGCAAAAATAACATTCTCACTTGCACAAGGATTCAAACACAAGACCTCCCACACACCAACTCTCTTACCACTCGAACCAACAAACTCATTCTGATATGAGTTAATAAACAATTTTATGTAAGCCCACTCCATAAGGGTAAGACTTGGATCCAAAAATAACAAAATTTGGCAAAGGTGAAACTTGAAGCCAAGACCTCTCAAACACACCCAAAACACTTAACCACTGAAGCAGACAAATATTTGTGTTAAATATTTACATAATTAGTAATAAATTATTCAGGGCATTACAAATAACATGTTACGTAATAATATGAATACTATTCTTGGCCGACTTAATTAGCCGATGTTTTAGTTTAACTAAGGAAAATGCACAAGTCTTTTTTTCTAGTTAGAATAGGAGTTTTATAAAAAATCTAAACATTTGACTTTGCCATTTCGGTGGTCAATGTACTTTTCAGAATTTGACTATAACGTTTAAGTCAGGTTCGGGGTGTTACAAGTTATATTTAAAATAAGAGTTAATAATTGATGCGTTAATAATAATTCTATGTCGTGTTAATAAATGAGACAATATCACATCATTAAAACTTAAGTTCAATACATTTAAGACTTATTTAATAACCCTTAAAAATAATCAATTCATTGATAATTAATATTCTTAATAATTTTTTTAAAACATGTTTGATAAAAAATATAAAAAATTATTTGATAGAATTTTTTGTAAAGAAAAACCATTAAAAAAGATAAGTAGATGGGTGACATTTCACTTAATGAATAATATATTCAATCAATTTACACTTTATTTTTTTCTTATATAGAATGTATTATCCTTTAAATTTCACCGATCCACAATTATTTAAATTAATTATTTTTATTATTAGTTTAGATGTTATTAAAAATATTTATTTTTATTTTATATTTAACACTAAATATAACACTCTATAACCGACCTAATAGATGTGTGTCGAAACCTCTTTAAAAAATGGAGAAGGTATTTTAAAAACGGGAGCCGCCACCAACCTTTTAAAGTGTGATTGGATCACTTTATAAAACATTTTGGTCTACGAAATTACAAGAAAACAGGTTCGGGAGTCAGTTACGCACGAGGAAGAATTAGCACCCTCATAACGCCCAAAATTAGTACCAAATTGAATATTTTCATCTTAATGTCAAAAGCTTGAAAATATTTTAGCAATAAGATCTCTTTTAAAATCATAATAATTTGAGTTGAAAGTCAAAATTCTTTCGTTCCAAAAGAATGCGAACATCACATCCAGCGTGATTGGACACGATATTCATAAACTTTCGTAACAAAAAAATCTCGTGATTTGTAAAATCTATTAAAATGATACTTTAGATATTTAGATAAACAGGAAATCGCAACCCAGCATGTTAGGGTACTATTTCTCGAATTCCTAAATACAAAAGACATTGCCTTGTTTTTTAAAATTCCTTTTGATTAAATAAAATAAGAAAACGATGCTGCATTTAACCTATTACAAAAGATCACGTTGGATTAATTAAGCTACCTATTTTAACATTTCATACAAATATAATGTTGAAAATGGTAAATATGACATAAATCACACAATATACTTTAGCATTTCATACATACATAATCACAAATAACATGAATATACACATTATCATTTCGTACAAAAGTGCCAAGCAGTAAGAATAATGAATATTAAACATATAATAATACTTCATGCGAATATATTTTTAAGATAATAACATAAAATGATCAATTTGCACACGAATACATCACAATAAATAAATAACATGATAAATAACAAATAATTTAAAAGATGAAATTTGCGTGTTAAGACAATATCTAATAAAAAACAAAATGAAAACAAAAAATTTTAATCAATATAAGTAAATAAAAAAATACATATCATTTAATATAGTAGCTTGATATATATATAAAAAGGGATGTTAAATTAGAACAAAATTTTGTAGTGAATTTTAAATATAGACATTAAATATATATAATAACAATATATGTATTAGTTTATAATAATTTACAAATTTAATTTTTATATACTAATAAATAATAAATAACATATATAATAAAAGGGAGATAATATAGGGAATAATATATAATAATGTATGATATGTAATATATAAATAAAATATAATGAAATATAAATAATATGATAAATATTATAAAAATAAGGATAAAATATATATGTACTATTATTTAATGAAATTTTTTTTAAAAATTAAAATTTTACATAATTAATGAATAATAAAATAATATATAATTTATAAAAAATAAAAATGCAAGGAATAATATAGAGAAAAATATAATGTATAATAAAATTTATAAATAAAATGTATAATAATAAAAATAATATAATGGATAATATATAAATAAAAAATATATATACTATTTTATATAACTAATATTTATAAAAATAAATAATATATAAGGTATTTAACAAATAAATTATGCAAAAATATTTAAAAGGTTAAAATTAAATAAAACTAAAGTTCTAGGGCTAATTTTAAAATAACAACAAAAAATTAGGCCTAATTGAAATGCATTCAAAACTATAAGGGACTCATTGGACAATTTGCCCGAATCCCAAAACAGCATCGTTCTTCAGAATGAATTTTAATGGCCGTTAGGATTAAATTGAAACAACTATAAAAGATTAGGGCCGAATTAAAATAAAAATAAAATGAAATTACAAAGATTAAAAATGCGAAAGCACCCATTGGGCAATTAGCCCATTTTCCAAAAACACGCGGATCCTCCCCGGGTCACGGGTTGACATGCGGATCCTCAACATTAATACGATGCCGTTTTGAAGCTTATTGTTTTAAGCAAAACGGCACCGTTTTGTTAGGGCTATATAAGCCAAATTTCAGTTTTGAAATCATTTTAAAATCTGATTTTAAAAAAAAAAACAAAGAAAACCCTCCGAAGGAGGGCTGAGGGAGGGTTCCCGGAGTTCTCTTGAACCTCTGGCCAGAGGTTTGCACGCGCCCATGCGCCACCGTCAACGATGCTATGTACGGCGGCCGAAAGCTGGAAAGCTTCCTGTTTCACCGCAAATCGAAACGGTACGTCCCGTTGTTCTATTTTTGTGCTTTAATATGTATTTAGAGAGAAAAAGAAATATAGTAATCACTATGTATTCTCCGGTCGACTGTTGATTTCTTTTAGTGTAAAACACGTTCTGTTTTTATTGAATCTCCGTGAAAAAAACCCTCCTTACAGATTAAAAAAGAAAGGCTTTTATAGCCCTTTGTAAACCATTACATTTTGGGAAAGAAATATTTGATTTCTTTCCATATTTTGCTCCTATTTTCTGCTGTCGTTCTTTCCATTTTGTAGATACTAGCGAGAATATCACGGCGGTGATTGCACTATCGCTGATTCATGTACTGATTGCGGCGTGGTACAAGGCTGGAGTCACGTCGTCGATGGAGGATGATGAAAAGTCACTAGAACGGCGCCTAAACGAAAGGTCGTTACTTTTGGTGTTCCTGCGGCGCCTAGGGTTTCAGAAACCCTAGGCCTTTCCTGTTCTGTTAACTATTTGGGCCATTTGGGCCCTGTAAGTTTTGGGTTAAGGGTGTATTGGGTTAATAGATTTTGGGCCAAGGGTTTAGGCTAATCGGGTCTTGGGTGTAACTGGGCATAGGGCTTTTGGGCTAACCGAGTTTTCGCTGTAAATGGATTGTTTAAAGGGGCTTATTTAATGGACTGTTTTTTGTTTTAGTTTCGGCAAACTTTGTTTATTTATTTTACGGGCCCGGGCAGAAATGGGCTACTGCAATGTGTCTGAGTTACGGGGTGTCACCTTTATTTTTTGGAATAACTATTACCAAATATAATCAATTCAAACTATTAAATCTTTAAATACGAGGGATGTGTGTGAATAATACGTTATAGAATCATTTATGGGTTTTAGATAAGCTTACGAAAACTCTTTTGCTGACTCGAGGTTCCATTAGGACCAGATTGTAAAGTCTGTAAAATGTCAAGTTGACGTCGCAACGTTGAGGGTTCCTCGTCTCAACGCCATATATTGAATTGGTCTTATCGCGACATTAAGGAATTGACGTCATGGCATGACCCCTATTTTCCACAAAGTACAATTTTATACATTGTGCAACTAAAATATAACACATATGGATGCCTCAATGTCTAAATTGATCATTTAACATGTATTCAACATGTTTAACAATAAATGACAAAAAAGCATTAACATTGTTTTCAAACATAACTAATAATAATTTCATCTATTTAACCTACCAATTCTCAAATTTGACCATTTGTATCATGCCACAATACCAAAACAAAACGAGTTATACAAACTTTGTTAAGTCGAAAACATCGATCTGGATGTTGACTTCACTTCCCGAGGCTTCAAGAAATACTTGAACCTACGCATGGAGCAAACAACCTTACGTTGAGCGATAAAGTTCAGTGGTACTTTCATAATTCAAAATAATATAACATAAAGTAACATTTATAACATACCATGATACTTATAATCTCAATACCTACTAATATATATATATATATGCCCATATGGCAACACAAGCACATAACAAATTCCACATGAAGGGCAAAACAATTCAACTATCATAGTAATAAGATGATCAAGTTCAATTACATATATCAAAACTTATCACAAGGCCTTTAGCTATTAATAGTCATTTCACAATTCAAACATACATAGTCTTAGCATTATGGCATTCAAAATCAAGTTCGTTCATATAAAAAATTCGTTAGCAAATCATTTGAAACCTCTTTCTGAAGTCTATCAGCTCATTCATATTCATTTTGGTACCACATTCTATTATCAATCTATTTCGTTACATTTTCAAGTTTTCCAATTTCAATTATAATGTTATGCTCAATGAAACTCTAGTAAAACAAATTCAGATACACGGTAAACTACACCACACCAGGTAGCTCGTAAGAGCGTAAACTACACCACACTAGGGCACTGAAGTGCAAAGCTCGTAGGCATAAAATACATACTCATATGTATATACATCCCTCCACCCCACCAAGGTCTCCGTAGAGACATATAATATTCGATTATCCACAACAAATGCTAGATTATGATATAATCTGTAATGATCTCTGTACGATTACATATCTCATACAAGTGCACATATAACCCTATTGGCTTGCCAATCATATCCTAACCTTTTACTAAGTCGCATAGGCAACAATTTTAAATATATGTATTACCGTACTTGTAATCAAACTTCTTCGCATATTCATACCTTGTGTTCAGTCACATATGCATTTTCGTACCCTGCACACTGCTCTATCGCATAACAATTATTTTGCAATTTAGTAAATATATCTTTTGTCGATCAAATTCACAAGTACAAACCTATTTTATCATCCAACACATATATTTCATATTATATGTCACATTTCAATACAATTTTCATATCACACATAATATTTTAAGTATTTCATATCATTTCCCATTTTATTCGTTATAGTCATCTATCCCAATAATCCATACCAAAATGCAATTAAAACATGTCATACTATCAACATATAATCACATCAATGACTCATCAACGAATAAACATACATAAGCAAACATATCTTTTTATCCCAAATCATAAAAGTACAAATCGGGATTTACGAGTCACTTGTTGAAAATATTCATTTTTCCTTTCCCTCTCGAAGATTCTGAGTTGATGCTAGCTACGAGTAGTCACAAAACATATAACATTATCTGTAACACCCAAAACTCGGTTAGAAGTTATGACCGTATATTAAGGAATTACATCAACTTATTCAAAAACTTTTGCTTTATATTAATCAAACTTAGTGCATGTTTCGAAAACACAAAATTTGGTAAAACTCTAAAAAACTTAAGTTTGGAAACACTTATTTCAAACACAGAGTTTAAATTCGAACTCATGTGTTTTAAAAATACTAATGTTGGCAAATCATTTCCAAAACTAAGGCAAATATTCGTTAAAACCATTTAATTATTTACAAAAAAAACACTTAAGTGATTACTTAGTTTTTACAACAAAAATTTCCAAAGTTTTAATTTTGAAAATCAAATTTTTAGTTTGGAAAATCATACAGTTTTGTAGTTTAACGTTAAAATGCCAAAATTCAACAAACAACACAAAAACCAAAGAGCAAAACCCAAAATAAATTTATAGACCAAGAACAATTAAAACATAAACCAACTTATAAATTTAACCAGTAAACGATCCGAGCTCTCGCACGCCATCCAGTCCTAAGTTTGTAATTCACTTGATGAAAGTTTTGATAAACCACACAATAGTGCACTCCAAATCCCTTCAAAGAAAACCGAAACCAAAGAAATTCAAAATCGTCAGAGGGATGTTCATCTGGAGATTAACACGTAAGCCAGAACAGAAGATTTGCAGTGCAAAAAGGTAGAAAGCATGAAGGCAAGAAGGCCATAGATGATGAAAAACGAAAAAGAACCCAAAGAAAAGAAAAACAAAAAAAAAGTGAAAGAACAGAAACTGGAAAAAGTGGGGAAAAGTGAAAGAAAAATACGGTAGATTTTTGGAATTATTTTAGGAAACTATAGGGTAATTATTTAAATAAAAAAAACTAACCATTACCCCCATTAAACCAATTAGTTATCCTTATCAAAAATTTTCCCTAGAGTACACACAGAGGGATTTGAACACAAGACCAAAGCGTAAATTGACGCTTTACCACTGAACCAACAAGCTCATTCTTGTCAACAATTTAGCGAAAATTAAATATAAGCCAAAAATTCAAAGATAGGGGTTTAGGCAAAAATTGTAAAATACAAGGAAAATGAGTTAGACCCAGAACCTCACACACAAGCAACACACTTAACCACTGAATCAAATCGATTCATTTGACAATATTTTCAAAACCTTAACTTAAAATCAGAATGTGACCATTCTTGATTTCACTAACCCAATTTCTTAAAAAAATTGTCCTCGAAATTCCTGCAATCACACCATTCTTTAACCAAAAAATTTGAAATTTTCTCATTTATACTGATCACCACACTATCGTTGTGCAACTCTAATTTCAGTGCAAATCCAAACAATATTTCGCTCCCAAACCAGATAGTTTTTCTAATGAACTTCCAATTTACTACCTCGGATTGTCTCAAGAAACTTTCTACAAAAATATAACTAACTATTCCACAATCCTAAAGTCTCAAAAACTCTAATGATAATCAAACACTTAATCCATGCAGAGTATAATTGACATGTATTGCAAATGTACCAGTATTGTTGCCAAATACGTCTTAATCCTCTCGATGCCTAGTTGCACAAAGCGGTCTTCGATTACCTCTCTAAGTCGAAGCTTGCATCTGACTCAGAGAATGTCATGAACAATCTTTGACACAATGCTCCTCAAATCTAGATCTAAAACACACTCCCATTTTCCTCCAACACTCATTTGAATGATGTCTATCACAAAACGCAAATCAAACCCTAGCATACGCTCATAACTACCTAACCCGTTAAGGCATAACTATTCTGGCTCGTTTCCTTGATTGCAGATTTGAGTAAACAGGACCAGAACTCCTCTTATTATGTACTTATTTTGTTCATTTTCCTCGCTCTCTCAGCGATTAATCTTTTCCACTAACTCGGTCTCATTCGACTGAAGTCACTCAGTCATAGAACCTCAACTCATAGATTTAAATTTGACTCGAATGACCCTTTGTAAATCTCTTGGCCACTCTTGGGACACAACACCATCCTTAGTTTCCTAATTACAGCCTTCAGAAATGAGCGTCTCCACATTCTTGCTAATTTTTATATTAAGCATATTGCCTCGAGAAGAGAACTCGGTGTAAGTCATTTTTAGTGCAATAACACCAAATTATCGATGTCCTCCCCCAAAGTATCGATACCTCTAAGGTAATATGTCAAATTTTACACTTGGCACATTCTTCATTTTAAACCAAAACAAATGTTACACATGTAGTGCAATAACACTTAATTTTTCCTGCACAAAAACATGCTAAAACCATACTAAATCATTTCATTTGAATCAATTTATCTCAACCAACTAAAATGCCACAATTTGACACCAAATAAAACCAAAACAAACTAATCCAATTTAACCTACATCATATGATTTTAGGCCATTCAAACCAACATGATACTATGTTATATCAATGCTCATTCACGGAACCAAAATTTTATACACCAAATCAATAAGTTACTAAACATACATCTTCAAATTTAAACTTTAAATGTCATACTTCAACTTTTATCAGGTTAAACCAACTATCAATTCAAGGATAACACTTATATTAACACCTATGTCATGCCACATAACCGAACTAAAATGATCAAAAGTCTACCGATTAGATGGCTAGATAGTGTGAGCTTTGAGGTGATCCGACTGACACTTCCGCAAATCGACAATCTACAAGGAAAATGGAGGCGACGAGTAAGTATTTTGAATGCTTAGTAAGTTCATAAGAAAATTACCTTTACTTACCTTGATATTATAACAATTTAAGCAATTGAAACATAATAGTACATAAATGGAATTTCCTAGGCATCCTTTAACATTCACAATCAATTCCATACAAAAACAATAGGTTAGTATATTAACATAACAAAGTCACAGTAATCAATTCGTATATATGTACAACCATTTCATTGTTTATCATGTCATTCAACCCTGCTCATTTTGCAAACATATCTATTGAATTCATATCCAATATTTTCAACTGTTTCATTTCTGTTTAATTACCTTTATCGCTTGGAGAACTATAGAAAATTGAACTTGGATAAACGAGACTAATTTTCTTTCACGAGCTGACATATTCGGGCTGCTCACACGAGCTTCAGATCAGGGTTGCTCACGCAAGTTATTTCAGTATTGCTTACACAAACTTCAGAGAATCTGCAACACATGTTGGATCTCAAGCCATCATATTAATCTTTGATGAAACACTCATTTCCCTTTTTCGTTTGAACCATTTCATTTTCTGTTTGGACCCTAATGGCATGCCGTTCATATCCTAATCATTTACTAAGTTCACATGGGCACTATTACTGTTTTTGTACCATTTCAAATCTTGTAATATCATCATATAGATGTTATTCAATACATTGAATTTATACATAATGACCATATTTTCCATACTTTACGATTTATTTCTTTAGATGCTAAAATCATCAAAACTACAATTAACCTAAACTAATAGACATTATAATATAATTCAAACATAACATAAATGTAACATCTTAAAAGAATGTAGAATTATTTCAAAGATGGGTAAGTGACCCAGTGGTTAAAATAAAAATGAAGAGGTAGTGCAAATAGATCAATGTCTCAAGTTTGATTCTTTTCCCTTGCAAAATAGCTTAATTTTGCTAGATTTTCTCATTCCCCTTATTTTTGTGCTGCCCATTCCCATTAACCTAGGAATAAATATCACATTTTCACTTATTTTTCAGCCCTTGGTTATTCTTTTACAACCATATCCGCCCTTCCTCTTCATCTCTTCTCTCCCTCTTCAATTTTTTCCCATTCTCCCTTATTGTGCCACCACCCAAAGTTCCCTCTTTTCCTGCCCATCTTTCCTTCATTGACAAAGGATTTTCACACGATTTTCCTCCTCACCTTTGCTTCCATTTTCCTTAAAATTTCCAGAATCAAATATACCATATTTATCATTTGAAAGTAAGCCTCCAAAGTCCCCACAAAGATCACCATTGTCGCTCATTTGCTATCTTTTGAGTATGTGACTTTTTTCTTCTGTTTTATTATCATTTTTTCTATTAAATACCCCTTGTTTCAAATATGGAGTTTTATGGTTTTTAATGATTTAAATGGTAAATTTCCAGCCTTTAAAATCATTTTTATTAATCTCTCAAAATAGCCTCAAATTGCCACCATTGGTGGTAGTGTGCCACTCTTAGAACCACAAAAATAGGGCTTTTGAGTTTTCATAATTTTACCACTTATTTCTAGCAAGACTTATATCTATTAAACCACTTCCTAATCAGCCTTTAATCATGTATGATTTATGGAAGTTTGACCTTAATCATTCGGCAACTCATATCTGATGAAACGGGAAGCATAAGTGCGGTTATTTGTGGGATAATGTGTAGATTCAACTTGGAAATTAGGGAAAATGTTAGATGATTAAATTAAGGTTTAGATACTAATTATTGGTATTTTAATTGTGTTAGGCGCTGATTTAAACACCTCAGACCAGAAATGAAGCCTTTTGTCATTAGAACTCGTTTCGTATCGAATCAGTGTAAGTAGTCTAGTCCAATTAAATTTGAAAGTTAGTTGCTGTAACATTGATTTGTCAAACCCTGAGAGGGTATTTTAAGGCTCATTTATCAGCATCTTAACTCGATGAATATTGCATTTCAATTTAGGTTCAATTTAAATCTAAAAGAGGAATTGCAGGTTTTGCCAATAGTGCTACGATTGAGCTAAAATTAAGGTGTGGGTTCTAATCTATAGACTTGAATGTCCAAATAATATTTTTAATGATTAAATTGATGTTTAAGCTTGCTAGTCGAGAGTGATTCTAAGGTAGTCGAATTAGGTACATTTCGTGCCCTAACTAAATGGCATGTTTGCAAAGTTGCATGGTTGACTGATTATTTGTATGACTGGTATTGGTATGAAATAACATGAATGGTTTGAATATATAATGTGTGTTGGATGTATGTATGGCATGTATTAAAATGAAAATAAAGAATGTATGCATGAGTGAAATGCTATGAAATGTATTGAATGAAAGTCTACTACACATGCACTGGAGAAATTGCTTATAAAATGATAATGAAAATATGGCCAGTTGGAATGTCACCGTATTGATAGTGAAATTGAATGCTTGATAAGTATTACTATAGATGAAAGTGAATGATATTATGAGGGCATGTAAAACATGCTACTGAAATGTGAATGTAATGGGAATGTGTTCTTGGTCGTAATTTGTATGACATATCGCATGTGCATGGGGTGGCCTATTGTGGAGTATGGAGGAGTTCCATGGAGTAATGATGGCATATTAAGTCTGTATTTATGTTGTTAGTGCACTGCACGTGGAGTAATGAGGAGAATGACGATTATATTGCATTTTAAATGACAGTATAACTGTATTACATATAATGGTGGTTTAATCACATTGAGCCTAGCTCACAATGTTTGGAGTTTGGTAGACGGGTTCAGGGGAACTTGTGGTGTGTAGCACATGGTTGGGTAGGATTATTTATGCATTGCATTATGTCAATGGCACTCAAAAGATAATGTTTTATGCTATGTGATACGTTGTATTAAATTATTGATTGGTATTTGTATGAATAATTGAATGTTCCTACTATTTAGACTAACACTGAGCTAGTTAGCTCACCCCATAGTTTCAAACATCTCAGGTAATGCTTAAAACTAGGACTGGACACGGCATGCGGACATATGATGGACTTCAGACTAATTATTACTTATTTTGCTTGAGTTTTATTTAAAATTTAATTGGTTTTGGGACTATAAAATTATTTGGACTGCGGTTTGGATTTTATTTTGTTTTGGGGTTTTCATGCATGCATATTTGACACGTTATTTTGGTTTTAAAGTACATTTTGAAATCGGACAATCCATGATACTTGGCTTAATGTTAAAACCGGATATAAACTGAGTTTTCCCCTACAATAAAAGATAATGAGGTTTTGTTGAGTAAAACAACGAGCAATGTGTTTTCTAAACCACACAAATGCTAATAACATGACCTAAGGATCGTTGACTTAATTAATGAAATATTTTCTAGAATAATAAAGGTACACTGCGATTTTTCTTAAAAGAACAAGTAACTAAGGTTTTCAAAGAACGGTAGGGTAACTAAGCCACATAAATGGCTAATGTGATCTTAATAATTTGGCCATAATGTCTAGGCCAGATTGGATAGGTTACAATAAATAACATAGTAAGTTTCATATGAACTTACTTGGCAAAAACGACAATAAATAAAACATCGAGGATTAGTCCGCAATGTTGCATTTTCCTCAATTATCCTCCGGTTGATGCAAATCTTGATTTATACGATAATTCATTTCAATTTATCAATTTCAAATACCTTATAACATCTTATTATATGCATATGACAATTTAATTTCACTTTTAAATAGTTCTCTAGAGGTTTTCCTTTTATTCAATTTAGTCCCTAAAACCAAAAGTACCATAACTTTCAAATTTGAGCCTCAATTTCAAAACCGATACCAATTTCATCCTTCTATATCCCTCTATTATCTATATTTACAAAAATTTAACATAAATTTTGAAATTTATGTACTTTAGCCCGTCAGTTAAAAAACTAGAAATTAAACTTTACAAACTCGTCATTTTCCACTTCTAAGCTTAAAATCTAACAAATTAACTCCAATTTCATCAGGTATTCAATAATGGAAACTTTAGAAAATTTTAACAGTTTTACAAATTGGTATATAGATTAGCTAAATCAAGCTTCTGGGACCTTAAAATATAAAAATTACAAGAAAAGAACTTGAATTAGTAGTAAGTTGGGCGTCTCTACGCAGCGTTTTGATCCGTTTTGATCACTTGCTACTTAAGTGAAGTTGGTGCATTTTATGGTCTTACATATGCGTGCCTAACAAACCTAGCAGAATTTTTAATTCCGTTGTAATGGTGAGTTGCATACAACAGCTTAGGCTATTGTTATCCAGTAAGCAAAAATTTGAATGAATTGTTTTCTTATTCATCTCTCGTTTTCTTCTCCTTTCTGTTTTTCTTTCCTTTTTTCTGACTCTTTTCTTAACAGCTGCATCAAGGGGTTTCTCATCAAGATCGGCTTATGATGCTCTTTGGTACAAGCTGATCAAAAATGGAGGGAACTTTGGGGTTATAAGGGTCCACAACGGGTAAAAATGCTCGGATCGACTGATAAGCTATTGACTAGCGTGAATCGGGTAAAAAGACATTTGACAGATGATAGAATATGTCAACTGTGTGGTGAAGAAGAGGAGGATACAGACCATGAATATTATTGATTGGACTTTCATATGTATAATTGCTCTATCACGTTTTGCCGAGTCGGATAGTGATTGGGATATCAGACTTGGATTTTTAGTCTACCTCTTATGGTAACGGTACAATAAGAAACTATTTAATCGAGATTTTGTAGAGTGTGAATCTGTCTTGCAACAAGTTAACTGGTTAGCCATTGAGACCAGTAGGGCGAGTGCTGATGGGGTACTTGTTAGTAATCTGAAACAGAGGGTTGAGTCACTGGTTCGCTAGTGAAAGCTGAGAGGGGGTGGCTTAAGGTTAATACAGATGGGGAGTGAAATAGTGGCCTAAGTGAGACTATGGCCGGGGGTGTTATCCGGATAATAATGGAGATTGGCTAGTGGGCTTCACTATGAATATTGGGACGTGTTCGGTTATGGAAACAAAGCTTTGAGGAGCCTTGGAGGGACTGCAACAGGCTTGGCACCTGGGAGTGAGTGCCTATCAGTCCAATCTTACCACTGAACAAGAGGATAATCATGGTGCTAAGATTGGATTGGGAGGTTGAAGTTTTCATGTTTATCGTGAGGGTAATAAAGTTGACAATGCACTGGCAGCAATGAGATTCTCACAAGCAATTGGTGTTCACAAGTTTACACAAGCCCCAAATGGAATTTGTTGTCTAATTGAGGGCGATTTTTAATAGTATTGGTACTCATAGACTAATTGTGCTTTAATCAATTCTTTTACTTATAAGAAAAACATTTAGATTGTGATGTAATTTTAATATTTACATATAAGACTAAAAGGTTAAAGGTTAATATTGTATTAATTTATAAATAAATTTTGAAAAAATATATACCCAATATATTATTATCGATTCAATTGATTTTTTATCAAAATTTCTAATTAAATTGATTTGTGATGGATTTAAATATTCTTTGATTCTTAAATAATGTTTGAATCAAATAATTCATTAATTTTATTTCAATCAATCTCATGAATCCATCCAATCTAATATTTCATTCATCAATGAAATTTTAGTAGATGTATTAAAATTGAGGACCCAAATCTTTGGGTTTGAAAAAGCATACCTTTGCTCACCCGTTAATGGGCTAAGCTTGTGAGTTGGATTAACCCACTAGAGATGATTGTGAAAGTGGGCAAACAACATAACATCATTTGATTGAATTAGGTGTCAAGTAGATAACTTTATTCGCAAGTTATTTATGTTGGATTTCATTGTTGAATTAAATATTAAGATTTTTAATAATATTGAAAATTTTAAATTCAAACTATAGTTTCATTTTTAGTATAAATAATTGAGCTGAAGTTGGGTATGAAAATCAAGCTGTTTTTAATTAGACAAGTTGTTACCTTTGTTTCTTGAATCAAGCTCTGGTTTAAAATTGAAACTCGATTGAAGTAAAAAAAATTTCTAAGCCTCAAACTTTCAATAAACCTCAAATTTCTTACACATTAAACTTAGTTTGGCTCAAGTAGAACCTAAAACATTTGAGAGTGTTTAATAAACTAAAAGATTTGGTGCCAAAAAAAATAAATGTCAAAAAATTAAATATTGAATTTAAGTTTTAAAATCTAGAGTTAAATATAAAAATAGTACCTAAATTTGTCAATTTCTCCCAGGTTGGTACATATTTTTTTTGTCTAAAATTGGTACCCAAATTTTTTTCCATCAACTAAATCGGTAATGTCGTTAAGTTTAAGACACGTGACAGAATAAAATTGTGACACGTGGTATAAATGATGTCATGGTGATGTCATAATATAAAAAACTAAAAAAATCTTTTTTTTTCTCCACCAATTTTCTCTCGTTCCTTTTTTTTTTTCCCTTTCTTCTTCTTCCCTCAACCCAACTAGTGAAGATTTCTTCTTAAATTTACAAAAAAAAAAAAAAAAAAAAATTCAATTTTGATAGATTTGAAATGGCTTCTTCAAAGTGTTCTTTGTTTCAAAAAAAAAACAAAATCTAATTTCAAGATATTATTACAATGAGTTTTGAACCAAAAAAAAAAAACAATTCACCTCCCTTCCTGTTCAATTTTCTGATGTTCTTCACCTCTACTTAAGCTTTAATCATGGGAATTTGTTGTCATAAAGTGAAAATAAGCAATGGGTATTTTTTTTTTTCAGATTACTTTTCATGATTACAATAGTTCAAAGAATTCAAAAATAAACCTTCCTCCACAAAACATTAATTCCCAATCTTCACCTCCCTTTTCTCTCCCCATTAAGCCCTCAATCACCAACACCAAAACCCCCAAATTCACCCCATTAGCTTCCATTACAGCACCCTATAACAACCCCCAAACTCAAATTCAGTCCGCACTCAATGATTTAGGGTAAAAAAAAAAAGTTGGCTTTGTTAACTGGTGAATAGCTTTTATAGTGGATTTCATAGCCTTCATTTTACAGTGAAGTTTTACGTTTATTGTGAGAAAAAAATATGTTTTTTTTCTTTTATTTTTTCATTGGAATAGTTGATCTTCAGGTGATAATTGTATGCTTTAGATGAGTCTTCTATTAAGAGATCGCCGATATTTTATATTTCGCTGAAATTTGATTTTATTGTTGATTCTTTTAGATTTGGCTTTTTTGGTAGATGTGTATTTTTATTTGGTTGCTGAGAAAGAGCAAGGAATGAAACGAAATTTTATATTTTTGTTAAACTAAAAGATAAGGTAAATCTGATGCTTATAGCTTTTACAGCATTGGGGGGAGAAGAAACTTGGGTTGAGGGAAGAAGAAGAAGAAAAAGAAGGAAAAAAAAAGAACCACTGAAAAATTGGGGGAGAAAAAAAGGGTTTTTAATTT
Organism: Gossypium anomalum; assembly: GCA_025698475.1. Lineage (NCBI taxonomy): Eukaryota > Viridiplantae > Streptophyta > Magnoliopsida > Malvales > Malvaceae > Gossypium > Gossypium anomalum. Next base: position 27,097,493 of record CM046967.1, read on the forward strand.
TTTTTAGATTATGACTTCACCATGACATCATTTATGCAACGTGTCACAATCTTATTCTAACATAGGTCCTAAATTTAATGGCGTTAGACTCAGGTACCGATTTAGTTGACGGAAAAAAAAAGTTTGGGTACCAATTTAGGCCAAAAAAAGCCATAAGTACCAATCTCGAAGAAGTGGACAAATTTGGATTCTAATTTTATATTTAACCCTAAAATCTATTTGATATATTACTTAAAATTAGGTACGAAATATAATTAGATTGTTTGATAAATATAAAATTTAAATTATAAAAAGATTTTATTCTACATATTATCCTTAATTTTCAAACATTTCACCTTATTGTAAACAAAATCAAATTTTAAACATAATTTTTGAACAGAAAATATTATATCAAAATAAATAAAATAGAATTAATTGAAAATACTATTAATTAAGTGATAACTAGAATTTAATGGACAAATTTTATTGAGTTGTGTTTATTTTACATTATCAAATGTATGTAACAAAATTAAAATATTAAAAATATTAATTTTCAATTGATTTAATTTTTCAATAATTTATCAAAAAATGCTTCAAATTGTAATAATAAAATAAAATTAAGAGCATTTTAGGTTTTTCATTTTCTTTTAAATCACTATCACTATCAGTGCGTCTGCAAAGTCACATAATAATTGGATTTTGATGTAACTATTTGTAATTATATTTACATTGTTATGAATATCTTATTAAGTGGATGTCCATCAAGATCAAGATAAATTTTGATGTACTTTGAATTCTAATAGTCATTAGAATTAGATCTCGACTTCATTTATACTTCTTATGCCTATAAATAAAGACTTTGAAGAAGTTTTGTATAGATTCCAATTAATCAATAAAAATATGACCTCTATTTGCTCTGCCATTCTCTTTGTTCTTTATTCTTTGTCTTTTATTTTATAACACGTTATCAGTATAATTCTCTTTTAATTGTTTTTCTCCATAAGTCACAAAAATATCCCAAAATTTGCTATTGCCCATTGCCTCCTAGAGTTGCTACTATTTCAATTGAGGCCTACGCACTATGGGTAATCATTAGAGCCTTTAACCACTCAGCCAGGGTGATAATGATGATGTTAAAGAATTTCAGGTATACTTAACTATGATTTATTTATTATATCATGTTTATTATAATTGGAGACTAATCATGACAACATGAATAGATAGATTTTGATTTGAAATCCACGCATGTTTGCGATGGTGATTATGAAATAAAGAATTTTTTGGAACGTTTATAAGTTCATCCTAGTAAATCTATTGCATTCCCCGAAGTGAATGTAAAAGAAAATATAAACCAATATTATTCCAATATTTGGTAGTACAAAATTAGTCGAAAGCTCCATAAGAGCTAATATATTAATATCTTGTGATGGCTAATCAATTGGTTTTAAAAGATATTTATAATGGATCTCATATTGAGATTGTAAATGAGAAAAAGATTATATTTCATATGAATCAAAAGAGGATTAGATTATTGATTTATATTTATTACTTTTTTTATAAATTGAATTGATCGTGAATATCTTTGTAATCTTTTTTTTGTCATCATTCCCGTTAAGGAGTTGAAAGTAAAATATTTGACTGTGAAAGATCTACTTAAATTTTGGAATAATTTAAAAGAAAAAATGTAAGCAATAGAATATGGTAGTTTTATCTAAAGCTCGTTATGTTTGGAAGCACCTGAAGTTGCAAGTTTTTTTTTTTAAATTGTGAGTATAACTCTACAGTATTCAGAATAAGTTCTCAATTAAAATTATGTGGGAGAAAACTTATGTATGAAAATTCATTGGTTATATACATGTTGTACACTTTGAAAATAAGATCCACTCTCAAAGTTTGCTATTAATAGATTTTGATTGGATTCAAAATCTACTACTGGAATTTAATTTTCTTTCTTTTTGATAAAATCGTCAAGACCCAACACAGAAAAAAAGGTACATCTTTAAATATTACATCAGCTTGATATATGATTTAAATATTTGAGATGGTCTTTTTTTTTTAGTTTTGATTACATGGGTTACATATTGTTTTAAACATTTCATTTGTTCATGAAAATGAATATTAATTAATTTATTTATGTCGCTATAGTAGGTTTTATAATTAAATAATATATTTGATTAAAACATATACAGTATACAAATTTGTGTTAATAAACGAATATGGTTACTCAGATTTGATTTAGTTCAAAGAATTATTAAAAGTAGTAGTTGATATGTTTTATATTATTCCATTTGTTAATTATTTAGAGAAATGACATGAGCAATTGTAAATGAAAAGTTCTATGAGCATAAATGGTTGGATTTTGAATTAAATTTCATGCATGTTTATGATGATAGTTATGAAAAAAATTGCTAGTTTTTCACTATGTCATATTTATATGTTTGAGATGTGACTTTTATTGATATATTTAATATATGTTTGTTTCTATACATGACCTAGGTAGTTATTCTTGATAGCTAATTGATTATGCAAAACTCTTGTTAAAAAGATTTTAAAAGTATTTTGAATCGAACTTGGGACCTCTCGCCCCTGAAGTGAGAATCATACTACTAGACCAAATGCCCTGCATTTGAAGACTTTGGCATATTCCCTGCAGCGAATATTGCATATAATCATGTTACACGGCTGTGTGTCCCCTGGGGTACTCTTTCGAATTAAGTCAATATACCCTACAGGTTTGGCACGGCCTAGACACATGGGCATGTCTACTGGTCGTGGGTAGCACATGGGCTGGTACACGGGCGTGTGGCCAAGTTAGTAACCTCTTTAGATTTCACACGGGCGTGTCATCGGCCGTGTGGTGTAAGTCAGTATGTATGCCCTGTTTCACACGGCCTGTGACATGGCCGTGTCTGGTGACCGTGTGAGGCACACGGCCTATTCACATCGACGTGTAACCCTTAAATGTTTGAAAATTTTTTAAGTTTCCCAAAGTTTGCAAATGTTATCGGTTTAGTCTCGAACCTCTTGTTTTAAGGTCTCGTAAGACCTTATAAGGGACAATATGAATGAGTTGAATGCATTTTGGTTATGAATGTATAAATGTATGTGACTAATGTGTATTTTTCGGTAATGCCTCGTAACCCTATTTCGGCGACGGATACGGGTTAGGGGTATTACACCTTCGATTTCTTATCTATTTGAACTTAGGTTTTTACTTACATCAAAGTATACGAATCACGCATACATAATACATCATTCACTTAAGATTAAGGTATATCACACTATGAACGTCACAAGTGAATAAATCTATAAATAGATCTGGGATTTATGCCAAGAGTAAGAGAGGGTCCAAATGTTTCTCGATAGAATTTGTTGAATTTTTTTTTATTTAGGATCAAATTGACAGAATGCGTAAACAATAGAGGGCTAAATATGTTATTAAGCTAATAAAACGCCTACATCGGCTTTTTGTCCCTCAGCTAAAAGCAATTAACGAAAGAGTGACTAAAATATTAAATTTCAAAAAATTGAGCAACTAAATAAAAAAAATTAATAATTGAGTGATCACTAAGTGCATAATTGGATAACTATTCTTATACTTTACCTAAATTTTGTTAAAACATAATGCAAATCATATTTTGATTATTGAATGAAAAATTATTATAATTAATAGATTATTTTTAATTGTTGTCAATACATATATGATGGACCATAAAAGATAAAAAATTCAATGCACATTTTAATTTTTAAAGTATTTAGTTGTTCCTGTTTTAGTTCTTAAAATTTTCTTGGTCCATTTTAGTCCCTAATATTATCAAATTATCTTTGTTTAGTCCTTTAGATGTTAAAAAAATCAGTTAGAATATCTAGCCAAATATAAATTGCCATGTGTCATACAATGACATTATCATTGGGGATTAAAAAATCTTTTAAATATGAAAATAATAAAAATTATAGAAAAATTATAGCACATTTTAAAATATTAAAAAAATATTTAAAATTATAAAAAAATATAAAAAAAGTAAAAATAATTTAAAAATACAAAAAGTGTACAAATATAAAAGTAATTAAAAATATAAAAATTATTTTAATTTTTAATAAATTGTAAAAAATATATTAAAAATGACAAAAAAATTATAAAAAAAAAGTATAAAAATTATACTTTGCCTATTTTTCAATGGGGTATGTTTCTTCACTTCTTTGTCTTTGTTTTTCATCAATCCTTTCGTCCATAAGAAGCATTAAATGCCATTGGATCATCATAGTCTGCTTCTTCATCAACATGGTCTCCATTATCGTCACCATAAACCATTTGAGAATGTTGCATGATATTTCTTCTGGATTAAGTCGTTCTCTTGAGACGATATGTAAACTCTCTCGATGATAATAACTTATGCAAAGAATTTTTATTGCATATCGTCTTCCCAAAAACTACACAAGTTAAAAGATAAAAATTGTACCAAATTTGTCACTTTTTTCACTAAAATAATTAGAATTTTCAAAAATAAAATTAGAAAAGACCTTTAAAATAATTATAGTAATTAAGAAAGAAATTGTGTTCTCTCTAAAATATGGAATACTTTGACAGTGAAATAGCTTTGTTATTTATAGTGTAGGATTAAGAAATATTATTACCGACTGAGTCCTAACTTGGTTGGCATTGACATTGTTGTCTATACAAGAGAAAGTGGATTTGAAAACAAGAACACTGAAGCACATTTGTAACCCCCCAAACCCAGCCTAGACGTTACTGCTAGATTGAGAATGCTACATTAGCCACCGAAATGGCTAAGCTAACTTACGTTACTTTTTAAGACTTTAAATAAACTCATTTTAGAGAAAACCATAGTTGTACTTTGAGTTAGCTTAAAAGCATTCATTCATTAGGTTGCGTATGCTTAGGATTCATTTTATTGTTAACAGTGTTGTTCTAGAAAAACTGTTTGCTTGTCGCTCTTCTTTAAAAAAACTCAAAGTTAAACTAATGCAGTGGAAAAACCAATTTTCAAGTCATTTTGGAAAATTAGTTGCCTTATCAATTTGTTTGTCAAAAACAGTTCCTTTTCAACTTAGTGGAAACTAGGGAATAGTATCAAATTTTACTTAAGCCCGATATCATGTATTATCCAGTTATTATGCTTGAGTAATTCAAGCATGCAAAAATCCCCAAAAGAAAAGTTACCAAACCACAGACAAAAAAAAATTAAAAATTACAAGCCAAAACCAATAAAGACTTAATAATACTTAATTAAATAATAATAATCCGAGGTCCAAGTTGATTCTTCGAATGCTGAGCCCAGTCCTAATTTTGAGGTTTACATGAAAAGTTAAACACTATTGGGGGTGAGCTTATGAAAAGCTCAGTATGAGTCGAATAATTATTCAAACGGGCAAAAAAATCAAATATATTAGCATTAACAGAAGAAAACAAAACCATTATAGGAATTTCATGTCATTAGATAGTCATTATCAAATTGATGTCAAACGGTGTATGAACATAAGTCATCATTCATAAAAGTAACAATCATTAATTTCAGTACCATTCAATACAACAAAATACAATGCGTAGCATAAATCAATAACATTCAAAAATGTCGTGCACATGATGCAATGCAAAAAGGTTCCTACCCATACCATCCGCTACACACCACGATTTCCCCAGAACCCGTTTGCCAAACTCCAAAATATTATGAGTATAGCTCGATGTGGTAAAACCACCAAATAATTAATAATGCAGAAAATCTGTCGGATATCAAATAGTGCGATACAATCACCAATAATATATAATATGCGATAAAATCGCCAATCCCCTCGGTACTCCAGGTGCAATGCACTGACTACAAATAATGCGGACTTAATATGCCATCGGTACTCCATGGAACTCCTCCGTCAACCACAAAATCCCAACCCAATGGATATGCAATATGTCGCACAATGTCATACATAATCATATCTCAATACTTTCCACATTCATTTGACATGCTCAGCATGTCCTCAATAATCACATACTTTCAGTAAATAGAAATAGTGTTCCGATCATTCAAATCACCATTGTGTTGGTATCAATCAATATCGTTCAATTTCACATACTTTACGGATTTTCATTGTGCATAAATAACACCCTTTTCAGTACACAATATAACAAATATCTCATGCGTTTAAATCATACATAAGCTTAATATCTCAACACATTATATCATCCAGTCAAACATTCTCATATCTCATAACTCAAATATACAATTACAAACTCAATCAAACATTCATACTATTAAAATAGCAATTTTGCCAACATGTCAATCTTTTAAGGCTCGAAACATACCTGGTTCTGCCGCTCACAAAATCAATAATTTTGCTATTAAGATAATCCAATTAGCAAGCAAATTTATCATATATAACATGATATTTAACATTTTCAAACAATCTTATGAGTTTAGGACCCACACCTTATTTTTCGCTTCCTCGTAGCACACTAGCGAATCTTCCAATTTTCCTTAATAATTCCTAAAACGAACCTAAACCAAAATTCAGTATAAATTCAATCAATTTACCATTAAACCAACCCTCAAACACCCACTTATGAGTTCAAACTAATCGTTGAAGTTATAGCTATTTTATGAATCCAAACTAGTTAGATTCCTTACACTGTATCGATGCAAACCGTATGTATAATTGTTTTTTGCCTTTACGGATGATTTGGGGCGTTTGGGTCTGCACCTAATTCAATAATATACTGGAAATTTAGTAGCTAATTAATGATTAAATTCCTTCATTTAATCAATTCATAACCTTTATCCAACAACTATGTTGAAATAACAAACTAGTTACCCTTAATTGCACTTACGCTTCACGATGTGTGGGATCCGAATGGCCAATCGATCAAGAACGTTTTTCCCTAATTGAAATGGGTTTAAAATCTTATTAGGAGGGTCCAAGAACTCAAATTAATGCTAGAAAAATATAGGCAAGAACCAAGAAACAAAACAATCTCCTTTTTTTGCACATAGGTGCACGCACCACCACCCATAGTGGCCAAAATTGGGACTAAATTCTAAAACTGTTTGAGATCTCATTAAATTCTGAAAAAATACCTTTGAAATCATTTAAAATTCCCCAAATTCCAGATCTAGAAATTTAGTTTTTTAATGGACAAGATTAATTAAGAAACTGAAAAGACCTTACCCAAGCTAGTCGAGAGAAACGACAATAGCACTTTCTTGGCAATGTTGGAGATCGATCTTGGAGTTCAAGATTTTAGATTTGTGGCTGATTTTAATGAGGAAAAATGACAGTAGTATAGTGGAGAATATGTTAACAAATCTTGTGGCAAAAAGAAAAAGGAAAAAAAAGGAGAAAGAGATGGTAAAACTAGGTGTAGGCGACGACAACAACAGAGGAAAGGGGAAAAAAATTAAAATCAAACAGAAGGAGAGGAGGAGAGGAACGGGTAGGGCAATGAAGAGGAGGATTAAAGGCTGATTATTAGGAAAAATTAATATTTATACCTAGGTTAACTAGGCTTGGTTGGCCTACATATTAAAATAATGGGTTTTTGTCAAAAAATTAAATTATTTGCATAGAAAGGGAATTGAAGTTACAACCTCTAGGATAAATTCATTAATGTTTAACCATCAAACCAATAACTCATTCTTAATATAATTTAAAATATTTATTTTTAAAAACAAGGCATGTCACATACTAGGGTTTAAGGCAAAATTTGCAAAATAATAAAAATGTTGCGAGAGAATGGATTTGAACTTGGGTTTCAAGAAACTTTACACTAACACTTAACCAACAAACCAGTACATCATTTATTTTCTAAAAATGCATAGATAATTTAAAAAATTAAGGCATGAACACTCTCTCTCAATTCACAAACCTGATTCTACTAACCTTCGATTTTTGGGATGTTACAGCATTTGTCCTCCTATTGAAGGGTTAAAGAAGGACTATGAATAATTTTAGGTATTTTTATAATAAAAAAAACATTTCTAAATATAATGAAATTTATGGAGCTATATTTAGATTTAAGAGAAGCCATTTCATCACTTACTTGAAAGCTAAACAAACAAAAAGGGTGGACACATATTTCTTTAATAATCTTTACTATTCTTTTTACAATTTTCAATAATTTTTCAAATATTTTTTATAATTATTTGGTATTTTTAATATTTTTAAAAATTTCTAATAATTTATTATATTTTTATAATATTTTTTGGCAAAATTTTATAGTATTTTTCATTTTAAAAGATTTTTTAAACTTTTTCGATTAATGATGTCATAGTATAACATATGGCAATTTATGATTAGTTGAATATTCTAACTGTTTTTTAACATTCAAAGGACTAATCTAAAATTTTTGATAATATTAGGGATTGAAGTGGGCTCAAAAAACTTTAAAGACCAAAGTGAGAAAAACAGTATACTTTAGGGACTAAAATGAGCATTAAACCAAAAGAAAAATAAAATGGGTCTGATATGCAATTCATTAGAAAAGTAGGGATCAAAATCTAATATCAAAACCTTACCCAAACAAATGGCGGTAGGTCCCACAAATTCTTTTTGGCGGTTTTTTTATTAAGTTTGACTGTTTACCTCGTTTAACTTTGGGTTTGGTACAAAGATTGACCGATAATTAATACATCACTATTTTTTTAAAGAAAATATAAGGTATTTATATTAAGAGTTAAATTATATTAAATTATATTTTTTATTTAAGAAATAAATAAATTAGTCTTTATATGTTAAATCAAAGGGCAAATCAATCTTTTTTGTTAAAATTTTCATTTATTTGTATTGTTAAAAATTGATATAACTGATGAAATAATTAGATAGTGACACATAACGTGTCATATGTACATTGTACTAATGTACAAAGACTAATTTTTAATAGTAAAAATTAACGAAATTTTTAATTAAATGACTAGTTTGATCGTCGACCTAACATATAGTGACTAATTTATTCATTTTTAAGTAGAGGGAGTAGAATACAATCCTATTTTTAATATAGGGATCTCTATAGTACTTTTATATTTTTTTAAAAACACTTATACAAAAATTATAGAAAAAAATTCCAGTGTTTAGAGAACAATAGGTTTAATAAAGGTAGTATTTTTTTTTTAGAGACTAGTTTTTTTAAAGATAAAAAGATTCAAAACTATAATTCTAATAAGTTACTAATGAAGCTTTGGTATTAGAAAATTTAAGATCCAATATTCGAGTTTTACGTCGTGTAAATGTGAGTTAAATGGTGAGAATTTTTATCATTTTCCCAATCAAGTAAAAAGAAAATGGTGTCATTTTATTTATAAATAGAGTCAAGCTCTCAACAATTTTATTACTTTTTAGGAATTTTTTCAATTGAAGAAATGTTGTGAAAGAGCTTATAGTTAAAATTTTGTATTACACACAATAAGGTTAGAAATAAAGAAGTAATAAAAAATAGTCAAAATTTTAAACTAAATTCAACATCAATGAGAATCGAAGTCCGGAATCAGACTTAAATAAATAAAAAGAAACTCGATATATATGAGATTTGGAATCAAAAGTTAAGACTTATTAGATGAAATTTTGTTTCCTTGTCCCTTCTTTATTAGATTTACTTTCTTATCTTAATAGTATGAAAATGCATTCATTTCTTCTGCATCGACCTGATTTAATGATACTATCGGAGTGAAACAAGGGATCTAAAGAAGAGCAAAGGCTAGACTATATTAGTAACAAGTAAATCCTTTGTATGTAAAAAATCTCGATATATTTTTGGGATAAAGGTGAATCGTAAGGCCTAAGACGACCCATAAAGCACTTGATCACGATCAACTTTGTACGACTACTTGGGTATTGAGCATTACCTGTAAAATGAAATTCCTTGGAATGTATAATTGCAACTCTGTAAAATGGAATCGGGTAACTTTTTTCTTACATATGGAACTATTCATATATGTGGGGATAACATATAGATTTATTTTAAACACATAGAATATAGATTTATTTTATAGGTATCCGTTTGTATCCATTTGATTCGATTGACTTTTGCTTGAGCCGGATGATGAAAAATTATCATGACCGTTTCCTTTGGGGGATGAATCTAGAAAAATTCACCTATTCTAATAACAAAAAAACCTTACTTGAACGATCCTGTATTAAGAGCTAAATTAGCTAAAGGTATGGGTCATAATTATTATGGGGAACTCGTATGGCCCAATGATCTTTTATATATTTTTCCAATAGTAATTCTCGATACTATTGCTTGTAACGTTGGCTTAGCAGTTCTAGAACCTTCAATGATTGGTGAACCCGCGGATCCATTTGCAATTCCTTTGGAAATATTCCCTGAATGGTATTTCTTTCCTGTATTTCAAATACTTCGTACAGTACCTAACAAGTTATTGGGTGTTCTTTTAATGGTTTCGCATACCCACGGGATTATTAACAATACCGTTTTTGGAAAATGTTAATAAATTCCAAAATCCATTTCGTCGTCCAGTAGCGACAATCGTTTTTTTGATTGGTACTGCAGTAGCCCTTTGGTTGGGTATTGGAGCAACATTACCGATTGATAAATCCCTAACTTTACGTCTTTTTTAAATTGAATCAATTAAAAAAAATATCATGATATGCGTATCTAGGGAGTAGTCACTTCAAAGGCAAAGTGAATTCTCTCTAGATACATTGATTCAATTCTGGTCCGAATCAATGGATTGTGCTGAAGGTTCAAAATCCATTGGATTAAAAATTTTGATAAATCAATTTTGAAATGCTTTTTCTACTTCTTTTCTAGAATGCCCAATATTGTTTTACATCTTCTATGCGAAAGTGTTCAATTTTCATAAGGTCCTCTCTACTGTTATTCAAAAGGTCCAATAATGTATGTATATTGGACTTTTTGAGACAATTATAGATCCTGGGAGGCAATTTTGATTGGTCAATAAAAATATATTTCAATGCTATTTCTCTTTTCTTTTTTGTTAGTTTAACTAATCTATCATGAAACGAAAAAAAAGGTAAAGTAACATCGTGTTGATTGTTTTCTAAATGTAAGTTTTCTTCTTCCACATGTAGAAAAGGAATAAATAAATCAATCAAATTGCGAGAGGCTTCATGAAGTGCTTCTTTCGGAGTTAAACTTCCATTTGTCCATATTTCTAGAAAAAGTATCTCCTGTTTTCATTATCACTCCCATAACAATGAATACTATGATTCACATTTCAATGAGCATGAATACAAAGATCTATAGGATAACTTCCGTCGTGAAAGTTCTTTGGCATTTTTATACCAGTATCCTCTATTTCTCTCGATTTGTAATCCAATACACAAATCAATTGGTTCGGTTAGGTGGCTACATGCTTGTGTATTATCAACGATTTCCACGAAAGGTGGTAAGATGATGTCTTGAGCAGTTACATATCAGGGACCCTTGGCACAAATAAAGGCGTTACGAGTTCCATACTAATTCCCTCTCAATACAATTTCTTTCAAATTCATTAAAATTTCATGGACTGATTCTTGAATACCTACTATGGTAGAATATTCGTGCAGTATTTGCTCAGATTTTTCACGTGCAATGCATGTTCCTTCTAGTTCTCCAAGCAAAGCTCTTCGCATCGCAATGCCTATTGTGTCGACTTGGAATTTCATAAGTGGAGACAGAATAAAGCATCCATAATAAAGGCACTTACTATCTGTTCTTGATTCAACACACTTCCACTGTCATGTCCGAGTAGAAGTAGAGACTTTTACTTTCTCTCGAACCATAGTAACATTATTTCATTTGATCAGATCATTGAATCATTTATTTCTCTTGAAATCTCTCTAGTGTTTATTTCTACACAAGTCTTTTTTTAGGGGGTCTACAGCCATTATGTGGCATATGGGTTACATCATGTACGAAACTTAATAGTATACCACTTTTACGAATAGCTCGTAATGTTGCATCTCTTCCGAGACCAGAACCCTTTATCATAACTTTTGCTCGTTGCATACCTTGGTCTACTACTGCTCGAATAGCATTTCTCGCTGTGGTTTGAGCAGCAAAAGGGGTCCCCCCTTCTTGTACCTTTGAACCCGCAAGTGCCGGCGGAGGACCAAGAGATTACCCGACCCCGTACATCTATAACAGTAACAATGGTATTGTTGAAACTTGCTTGAACATGAATAACTCCTTTTGGTATTCTACGTGCACTTTTCCGTGCACTACTGCGCCCATTCCTACGTAAACCAACTTTTGGTATAGGTTTTTCCATATTTTATCATTTCATAAAGATAAGTGAGAGATATATGGATATATCCATTTCATGTCAAAAAAGATCTTCTATTTTTATTTGTTTATCACTTTCTTTAAGATTAGTTTCTTTTTTTTCAGGAGTTCTTTTTAGAATAGAAAGATTATCCTTGTCTTTGTTTATGTCTCAGGTTAAAACAAATTATGATAATTCGTCCCCTCCTACGGATTAGGCGACATTTTTCACAAATTTTACGAACAGAAGCCATTATTTTCATAGTTGTTAATCCTTAATTTTTTTCGAATTCGCTTATTGGAAGAAAATAAGTTTCTTGAAATTTGAATTGGATCCCCTTGAAAGGAATCTTGAAGTTGAAAAAACTACCTAATCGTTCGAATCCTGTTGCGAAGTCTATAAATTATACGCCCCCTAGTTGAATCATAAACACTTACTTCACTTTTGTTGACTCTATCCCACGTTGGTAAAATTCTCCCGAAACATAATCTAAAATCAGATCTTCATTATCTAAAGGAATTTGGAGTAGGAGTGATTTACTAATTAAACCTTCATGAATCCATTGTGTTGTTCTTTTATTCTAGGTAAAACTTCCTTGACGTATCAACTACCGTAGGGCAGGAGGAGTTCTATTAGACAACCCGTGCTTTTTTTCTTCTTTTTTTTGCACAAACAGAGAGTTTTAGATACAATTCGTATACCGGACAGATTACCATATATAACACAATTTCTCCACCGATTTCTTCTAGTCGAGCCTCTTGGTCTGTCATTATACCCCGAAAAGTAGAAAGAATTACAATCCCCATCCCGCCTAAAACCCTAGGAATTTGTTGATAGTTAGAATAGATTCGTAGACCTGGTCGACTGATCTATCGTAAATTTAAAATAGTTTTATGTGGTCCTTTTCTATTCCTTCTATGTCGTAGGGTTAAAACCAAAAAATATTTGTTGCGTTCCCGATGTTTCCTTACGTTATCAATAAAATCTTCTCGTAAAAGTATTTTAACAATGTTTTCAGTGATGTTAGTAGATCCTATTTGAATCGTTCCTTTTCTATTCATATTAGCATTTCGTATAGAGGTTACTATGTCAACAATAGTGTCCTTACCCATGGTAAACTAAAATTTTTGTTGCTCCCGAATTTTGATATAACCAACGTGGTCTTTTTTTTTTACTTAGTAAAGGTATATACGTGAGACACAATCTACTAATTAATCTATGCCATTTAAATACTTTAAATACTCTAACTATTCTTGGGTCTTATCTTATAATACCTCGGGAGCTAATGAAACTATTTTAGTGAAATTTAACTGTCTTAATTCCCGGGCAATCGCACCAAAAATTTGAGTTCCCTTTGGATTTCCTTCTTGATCAATGACAACGGCAGCATTATCATCATATCGTATTATCATTTTGTTGTCGCGTTTGAGTTATTTATGAGTACGTATAATTACAGCTCTGATCACTTATGATCTTTCTAGAGGTGTATTTGGTACTGCTTCCTTCATCACAGTAACAATAACGTCACCAATATGAGCATATCGGCGATTACTAGCTCCTATGACTCGAATACACATCAATTATCAGGCCCCGCTGTTATCTGCTACATTCAAATCGGTCTAAGGTTGAATCATGTTTTAAATCTCTTTTTTCAATGTAACAAAGGACGAAGAAAAAATGAAATATTGTTTGTCAAAAAAAAAAAGGAAACTCGCAATTGTTTTTTTTATTCCCAAGACAAGACTTCTTTCCTTTGGTTCTATATTCCTATCCTGAAATAATGAATTGAGTTTTTATAGGCATTTTTTATGCCGCTATAGAAATAGCCTTTCTGGCTATATTTTTGGCTACTCCGCTCATTTCATAAAGTATTCTACCCAGTTTAACAGCAGCTACCCAATACTCGAGAGATCCTTTCCCCGAACCCATAAGTGTTTCTGTAGGTCTTACCGTAACGGGTTTGTCTGGAAATATACGTACCCAAATTTTACCACAACGACGTACATTTCGTGTCATTGCGCGGTGCCCCGCTTCTATTTATCTAGATGTAATCCAAGCGGGTTCAAGTGCTTGAAGAGCATATCTACCTCAACAAATCTGATTACCTCGATAAGATATCCCCTTCATTCTTCCTCTATGTTGTTTACAAAATTGGGTTCTTTTGGGGTTATAGTTGATGGTTGCTGTTTATGAATTCCATCTCTACTACAGAACTGGACATGAGAGTTTCTTCTCATCCAGCTCCTTGCGAAAAAAAATGACTAAAAAAATATTTAATTCTTAATCTTAAGATATACAGGTAATTAATGAATAATTGAATCTTCGGATTCTTTGCTTTGCGATTTTATCTGATCTGTTAGAAATTTGCATATCTTTTTTGGATCTATTGGATATATATATATATAAGTATAAGGAATTAAACGCGGATTCTATTTCTAGATAATGTCTTATCTTGGTTTTGTTATAATGTTATAACGAATCTTTATTTTGTTTTTTATCATATTCATATCTGATTCAGATCGACAAAAATTGAACAATCAAATAAATTAAACTTAAATTTTCGCGGGCGAATATTTACTCTTTTTCTAGTTCAGTTGTCGGGTTAACCCATGACCTCTCAAAATCAGAATAAAAAGAAATGCAGTGGTCTCTGGTTTGTTCCACCATCCCCCCCGATAAATTATTAGGATTCGTTTTCAATAGAATCCTCCGCATTCACGGGTTTCGTCGTCACCATTGATCTCAATTAATGCTTAGGTCTGAATTCTCCAATGGAGCCTTAATTTAAATTTTCTATTTCTATTTATTTAATAAAATCAAAATAAAATTTGTTCTTGAGTCAACCTTCTCAGTCTTTATTGACTTAAGTTAAGGCTCTTAATTTTTTCTTCAATGAACAGATATTCATCTAATTATTGATGAATCTCTATTGATGCTCTATTACATTGCTCTTTATAAGATGCTTCATAGACCTTACATATTGGAATCCTATATCATTTCATTGCTATTTCTGTTCCTCTCTTTTTCTCATCTTTCTATTTATCCACATTCTTTTTATTTTGCTTCACAATTTCGATCTATTCATAATCAGATTGGTTTTGTCTTTTCCTTAATGCAAAAAAAATTCAGTTGCTATAATGATATGACCAATATATCATATCTTGACTGATTCTTTGGATCCAGATAATCCGAAGCGATGAGTTGGTTATTAGTGCTATAGTTATTAGCTTATACTCGGGTTCGCCCATTTTTTTTTTGAATCCTAAGCCTAAAAAGCCCAACGAGTCGCACACTAAGCATAGCAATCATATCAAATGATAAATCAAATTTTTATTTAACCTTATAGAATTTCCTTAGAGAATTTAGAATTGGTCATTTTTTTTATTTTTATTTCAATCAAAGAATTTGTCATTTTTTGTTCTATCGTAGAATAGAACATAAAGACAAGTAGAGTTTTATTCTTATTATTCTTCGTCTATAAATATCCAAATTTTGATTCCTAATACCCCATAGATAGTTCGAACTCTATAAGAGCAATACCCAATTTCTCGCTCCAATGGTTTGCAGACGAACCCTACCTTCTCGGATCCATTCGACACGTGTGATTTCTTTTCCGTCGATATACCCTGCAATTTGTATTTGAATTCCTTTTGTATCCGCTTGCTCAGTTAATTCAATAGCCTTTTTCATTGCCTTTCGAAATGAAACTCGATTCTTTAATTGTCCGGCTATATATTCGGCAAGAATATTAGGGTGCCCATAAGGATTTCCAATTCTTGTAATAGCAATGTTGAGTTTTTGGTTCATACAATTAAGTTCTTTTTGCACATTCATCTGTAGTTGTTCGAGTTTTCGTGGCTTATCTTCAATTAATAATTTAGGAAATCCTATATAGATTATCACCTGAATTAGATCCAGTCTTTTTTGAATCTCTATACGTGCAATTCCCTCGACACCAGAAGATAGTCTCACATTTTTTTGTACATAATTCTTGATACAGTCTCTTATTTTTTTTATCTTCTTGTAGACCCTCGGAATACTTTTTTGGTTGTGCAAACCAAGGAGAATGATGACTTTGGGTTGTACCAAGTCTGAAACCAAGTGGATTTATTTTTTGTCCCAGAATCCTCCACTACTATTGTAATAACCCAAATTTGACCGGACTTTACAAGGACAAAACAAATAAATAGACAAAATAAATATTTATTTTAAAAGTCCATTTAACAGTCCAAGTTACAAAACCCAATAAATAACCGGCCCAATAGACCCTAAACTAACCCAATACCTTTTAGCCTAAACCCTTTTGACCCAAGTATCAAATTCTAAATTACCCATTACCCTAACCCGGTTTCAGTAGCCCAAATATTAACCAAATTAAAAGCCTACCCAAACCCAATAAGCAGCAACCCAATATGGCCCAAATAGACTCAAGGCAGAGAGGCACGGATGGCCCAAATAGTTAGCAGAGCTTGGAAAACCTAGGGTTTCAGAAACCCTAGACGCTGCAGTCAGTATGTCGATTCATTTCGTAATACTCCAGCTGGCCCTCATCAATGCTGGGCAGATTGATGGTCACGAGATCCTTTGAATACTCCAAATGCCATCACATCAGTGCACCATGATCTCAGGCCTCATCGATGACCATTGAGCCTCCATCGATGCCGAGATCTTCGCAGCAGAGGACGTTCTGAGGTCACCAAACTAAATCTACATCGCCAGCATCATCATCGCCAGATTTTCCTCGACTGCCTGCAAAAAAGGGAAAGAAAAACAACAGAAGCGAAACAAACATAGCAAGAAACAAAAAAGGAAATATGTAAATATTGGCTATAAAAGCCTCAATCAAATAATGTAAAAGGACGGGATTTTTTTTGAGAAATAGAAAAATAGACATAAAGACACATTCAGAGAAAATACAAACAGTTTCTAAAAAGGTGATTTAATCGTGTACCTTATTCTTATTTTAGGACGTATATACAAATCGTTTTAAGCAGAAACTGTTGATGTTCAAAAGGAAGAAGAGATTACCTGGGTTTAGCTTGAGAGGATTAAGGTTTTAACCTTCAGATCATTGCGAAACGACGACGCGTGTAGCGCGTGTGTAAGTGCAGCCTGGTGGCCGGAGGCTAGAACAGGGAACCTCTCTCTTCTTTTCTGCAGAGAGTCTTTTAGATTTTTTTTTAAAACCGGTGTAAAAAATGATTTTCAAGCTTTAAACGTGGCTTATATAGCCTAAAAGAAACGATGCCGTTTTGGCTAAAGTTAATAAGCCTAAAAACGACATCGTTTTAAGGTCTCAGGATCCGCGTGTTGACCCGATTACCCGGGGAGGATCCGCCTGTTTTCGTAAAGTGGGTTAATTACCCAATCGGTCCTCTCGCATTTTTATCTTTTATAATTTCATTTTATTTATTTTTTAATTTAGCCACAATGTTTTATACTTATTCCAATTTGATCCCTGATCCTTTTAAACGCAGAATTGAAACGCTGCCGTTTCGAGAATAGGACGTTTTGCCCAATGAGTCCCTTTCGTTTCACGCGTGTTTCAATTAGGACTTTAATTCAGTTTTATTTTTTTTAAAAACTTCGCCCTGTAATTTTATTCAACTTCAAATCTAACCCTATATATATATTTCTATTATTATATATACATATTTTTTATATTGTTATTTATTTTATTTTTTAATTTTTATATTATGTATTATATAATTATTTTTATATATTATTATTATTTACTATATATTATTTTTCACAAATTATTATTATATATATTTCTATTTATATATTAATATCAATAAAGATTTTTAACTTGTATTATATACTTATTTTTATTTATATGTTAATAATTACTTTATTTATATTCAATTATTATACATTTTAAGATATTATAATATTATAATTTGTATAATACATATATTTTATCATTGATTACTTATTTTATATTATTCAAAACTTATATTTATATATATTGTATAATTATTTCATTATAAATATAAATATAAATTCTTTTACATATTTGATATTTTATACATTATTTTTCTATATCAATATATTTTATATTTTTATATAATTATTATTCTTATAAATATATTTTTTATTATATATTTTTAAAACTTATGTTTTTATTATTAGCAAATATTTGTTTGTACTTTAGAATTAATGTATTATTGCTGTTATGTATTTTATATGTTATGTAATATCTTAGACTTTTATAATTTATTTTCAAATGCATATTTATATATATACATATATATATATATATGTACATTGATATATGGTATTATATGCATCACTTCATTTATTAATCCATTCATGTGTACATTAAATTACTGGATTGTATATTTTATATTTTATGTAGATTCCATTTATCCATTTTTTATGCATGTCATCTATTTTTACTCATACATATTTTACACATTGATATTTACCATATTTTTTTATATTATTTAATGTTTTATTTATGATATATTGTATAATTAGTGCATTTATTATGTTTTCTTTTGGGGGATATTCCTATTTGCTTAGCATGATTATTTTTATTATTCTATTTTGCCCTCTATATATAGTGATTGCATTTGTATAAAATGTTATAATACTTTGTAATATATGTTATTTGAATATCTACGTTTTGTAATATAGAATTGTTACTCTAAAAGGTCATTTAAAACAATACTTAAAAGTTTTATAAAAATAAAAGCAATGCTTGATGTTTGGAAACTTCGAGAAAGGTAGTGCCCTAACTTATTGGGTTGCCACTTTTCTCGTTGAGTTCAAATAGTCAAGCACCTTTCTAAAACTTTTTAAAGGATTTCAAAATACGAGCAACTGTCTTGAAATTTCAAAGCATTGTGCCCAAACTTATTGGATATGATGTTTTGACGTCTCAAGAAAGGGATTTTTTAAAAATGGTTAGCTTAGTCTCGAATGTCTTAAAATAGTGTGTCCTAACTTATTGGATGTAATATTTTGATTCATTTGATACAAGTGAACCCTAATTTTCAAAATCAAAATATTGTAAAGAGGATTACATCTTAAATTTTTGTTAAATTTCTGACATTAAGGACATTTTGATAATCAATTGGTACCAATTCTTGGGCGTTACGAGGGTGCTAACCCTTCCTCATACGTAACCGACTCCCGAACCCATTCTTTTATTTCGTAGACCAAAACTAATGATTTTAAAACAAAATGTTTTAAAGGTGATCCAATCACACCTAAAAAGATTGGTGGCAACTCCTGTTTTCGTTTCTTTAAAGTCGATTCCCATTTTCCCAAAACTCGATTTAAAAATGGTCTCGACAGCTTGGCGACTCCACTGGGGAAGTTTAAGAGAGTCAAGCCGTATAATTGATTATCTCTTGTCTTAACATCGAAAATTAAAATTTTAAAATTTAATCCTCATTGCATTACATGTGTTTGTATTTTTGCATTTGTTGCTATATTCTGATACGCATTGCATTTGCATGGCCGTTGTGGTCACACCCTTAAGTGGGAGTGAGAAGCTACGCCTTCGTGAGGTTTTCCCCTCCGTGCAGGATAGTGGATCACTTTAGGGATACATCCGTACCTATGGTTTCGTGAGATTTTCATCTCCGTGTAGCCATAAGGAAATGTATTCCTCTGAACTGAACTCGATTCGAATGAGCCTATAATGGGTGAGGATCAAGGAATCTGCTGGTTTGGGTACATCATCTTTAGAACCAAACCACATATAGAAGGACAGTAATATCTTCACCTAGATAGAATTATACCGTAATTATTACCCTTGCAGGTTATCTTTGAGTTTATTGTTATCATGTGATACTAACTATTTCCTTTCTTTTGTTGCATATCATTTCGCATTTAAAAGGTATCGATTTTCAGTCAGTTTCTAAGTTAGGGTGTTTTATTATGGAGAACAGACATCTTGATAGAGTGGAAAACAACGCTAACGTCCATATATGGTCAGAGCAAACTCAATTAGTAAAGGAAAATAGTCTAGCCATGGGATATGTGTCAGAGCTGTCAGACTACATTCGTATCAGCGTCACACAGGATAATCAGTATGAGTTAAAAGAAATATGGGATCAACGGGGTAGCGAAGCCAAGCAGTTGTTCTACAACAACCATGGGGACTTGCAGTACTTGCTTGACTTGGGAATAGACGAGAATTTGTTTCGGGCCATCACTCAGTATTGGAATCTTCTATACAGTTACTTTCCGATTGGAAAAGCCGATATGATACTCGTGGTGGAGGAATATTCGGGTTTGTGGTGTTGTCCTATGATTTAAATTGGTAAAGTTTACTCAAGGGCTGACTGTATTCCAACTTTTGTGAGGAAGTTGATGAAAGTTATGGGGAGAGGGAGTGAGCTAAAATGGAAAGAGTAGGAGAAAAAAGGGCAGTCTTGGAATTCCTGTCTCTTCCGCCACTTGTGCGTCTTAATGTTGTTTCCAATCATAGCAGAATTGGATACGAGGAAGATTGTTCGATATCCTATGACAATGTATGCTGCAGGAACTAAAAGGCAGAAGGTAATGTACTCACCAATCATTTCAAGGTAAACAAGAAGAATACTGATGGACATTTCCACCATTACAACATTTCTCTTTCATATGAAGATGGTCGATGATAAGAGTGTTGGAAGAAAAGTGATGGACAGAATGCATGGACCGATAAAGGTGAGTTGGAAGGAAAGTGATTGTGCCTATGATGGTAAAAGGCTTATCTATTATAGGGCCAAATAACAAGCATGAGTTTACTATGTTGCACTTATCAAAGACAATGAAAATGCAAGCCCTGATGGTCTGTCAAAATGGACGCAAAAGAATGAGATTAGAAGAAGTTCATATCATTTAAAAGACCTTTAAGGTAGAGATTAACTATGCTGAGAAGATACCCATGTAAGCATTTCAAAATGCTTTGCGTGGACAGGAATCTGAAAGCTCTCAAGAAACACTAAAGGTGCTGGATATCATTTTAAGGCAGCATGTTAAGCAGGAATGGCTACTTGATTGCCAATCTTTTTTTCAAGATAATTAGAACAACTACACAGACATTGGAAGAGGTGTCCATAGATATAAGAATTATCTCATAGGTGAGACATAGCTCAAATTCGGGATGGTAGTAGATCATTTACGGACCATGAAGGTACAAGCTGATACATTGAGGACGAAATACAAGCTACAGTCAGATCATGGTCAAGAGTTAGCTTTGTTGAGTTAAAACTTTGGGCCATAGGATGAAGGCGTATTTGTAATCCATTTATATGTAAAGACATTATTCTTCTAAATAAAATTTTCTAAATGAAATTGAGTCGAGATCGATACCTTTTTTGCATTCATGCATTTGCATTACATCACATCGCATCATATGCATTTAAGTCCATAAAAAGACCCTAATTAAGCAAAAATTATTTCAAAAAGTTAATCGGGGATATGGAACGAAGGTTGGAAAAATTAGAGCAAAGGCAAATACAGATGCAAGAGCAGTTGATCAAAATTCAACAAGATATACGTGATCAAATGTTGGAGCTCCAAAGAAATATAATTGGCCAGCTGGGACAGTTACTAGTCGAAAGGCTTGAAAAGAGGAAAAGCCCAGTGGTTAGCACTGAAGATGATAATGAGGTCATCGTTTATTCCCCAAATTTTACTCCAATAAAGGTCCAGACTCAACTAGACGTACATCCGCAAAAGATACCAGTTATTATCAAACCCCAATAGCATCAAGCCGGTATGTTGGCACCAGTAAATAATTCGGTAGGCTCAGGTCCTAATTCGGGGAGCAATTCAGCCAGTCTTGGAGAAGCAAGGAAGGCTAGTGTGGAGTGTCCGAAACAGTGCGAAGCTTTTAAAAAGAAAGAGTGGAGCTCCCGATACAATACCTCGAGGGCAATGACAAGAAAAGAAAATAAGGAGAAGCTGTTGACTGTAAGGCAACCGAGAATATCAACTACCGGCCATCAGGTTCCTCAAAAGCAAGAATCCAATCTGAGACCAAATCCTGAAAAGCTTCCCTTTACATTAATTCCAGTGTCATATAAGGAGCTATATCATAGATTATTTGACGCACATATAGTGTCTCCGTTTTACATAGAACCGTTGCAGCCCCCATATCCCAAATGGTATGATTTGAATGCTCAATGTGAGTATCATGCGGGACGCACAGGACACTCAATTGAGAATTGCATTGCCTTTAAAAAGATGATCGAAAAACTTATCAAAATAGGTGTTATAAGCTTTGATCATCCCTTGGGCAGAGAATTTATTACCTAATCATTTAGATGGGGAGGTGCATTCCATGATGGAAAAGGGTATGGGATCTAAGAATGCGCCAAGTTTCAGGGCTTTTGAGCAGGACTTGATATTGGGGAATTTGAATAACGTATCCGAAGAGGAAACCAAGGAATAAAGCTTGTGAGCCCTTGCACATTTGGGAATGTTTTCAACAATGAAATTGTGGAAGTGATCCTTGTATTTTAAAGTTAATTTAGACTAATGTTAAGAACACACTTGTTGTTTTAAAGCGTAGAAACAAGAAGATTTCATTTGTGAAATAGGCTCATGTTTAGACATTGCTGTTTCAATAAAACATATCTTTCATGATTAATTTGAGCAATTGTTCCCTCATTTTTTTTCTTCATTCATAACGTAAATAGTTATTCTTGAATTCATTTATTCCTTGTATATTCTTTTGTGCCTATCGAAGGTCCCTAAATATCAGTGACAGGGGCAACAATACTACAAATTCAAAGTTCCTTTTAAGCGCTACATGTGTTTAGAGGAATCTCAGTACTCTGAAGATGACAGAGATTGCGATTTGTTTTTAAATTTGTTGAAAATGGTAAAGCAAGAAAAGAAATAAATTTTACCCTATGAAGAGGAAGTCAAACATATAGCCTTAGAAGAAAAGAAAGGCTGTAAGTTGGAACAAAGCTAGTTTTCCTGTACCTCACATTGATGCCTTGGTGGACAATAGTATTGGATACTCGGAGCTCCGTAGTTCCTTCTTTGTTTGCTTCTCGATAAGAAAAACTCCAATTTTTATGGGTCATGGAAGCAGAACAATATGTCTGAGTATGACATCGTAACTCAGTGTATGGCGCTAATTAGGGTGAATGATCAGTGCTTTACAAACCTGCTTCTAAAAATCAATGTAAAGCTTGGAGGACTGAATTCCATGTTAGTAATTGAGCAAACATCTTCAATTTCAGTTGTTTCAAAGGTTCCAACTTTTATCCTTGGAATGGATGCATTATTTGGCTCTCCTGAGCAGTCTGATATACCGTCAATAGCTGTGGTGGTTAGTTTCATGAAGTGGCCATTGATTTCCAGTTATAGGGCATCAGGCCGTACGCAGTCTCTGAAGCTTGAAATGATAGATTCTCTCTTCAAACTAGTTTCTGACAAAGTGGATAAGGGTATCGTAAGGAAAGCTTTCTTAGACTTCTATACAGGTTTAAGGAAAAGGAAGTCTGATCAAATTATCATATTCAGGGATGGAGTTAGCAAGTTACAGTTCAATCAAATATTAAACATTGAGCTGGATCAAGTAATTGAGGCTTGCAAATTTCTTGATAAGAGATGAAACCCCAAGTTTGTGGTCATTGTGGCACAGAAAAATCATCATATTAAGTTTTCCAACAGAGATCTCCTGACAATGTCTCGCCTGGAACCATTATAGACAACAAAATCTGTCATCCTAGGAACAACGACTTCTATCTTTGTGCCCATACGGGAATGGGTGGAACCACGAGACCTACCCATTATCATGTTCTCTTAGGCCATATTGGGTTTTCGGTTGATGATCTGCAGGAGCTAGTCCACGCTATATCAAAAACGCCACGACACATATATCATGCTGGCCCCTATTCGCTGAGCTCATTTGGTAACTTCACAGTTAGAGCAGTTTATAGAGTTTAAAGATAATTGAGAAACATCATCAAGCCATGGTGGAATGACAACTCCGGGAGTGATTTCTGTACTTCAGCCTCCAGAATGAAAGATAACGTCAGCAGCTCCATTGAACTATTTTTTTAGAGCTTCTAGTTTTTAGCTACTATTCGCTTTCTTTGTTTGACAAACGCCAGCTCGAATTTTTGCTAGGGCAAAAGAATTTCATGAGGGGGAACTTGTGCTACAAGAGATTCTTCCCATGCAAAGGATTTCAAAAGGAAATGGATACTAAATGGGAAAGACCATAGATTCTGAAAAAGCCTCCTCTAGTGGTACGAAAGATTTACCCAATATAGTGAATTCAGACTCAATTGAGGAGTATTTGGTCTGAAAATAAAGGGAAGCCAAAGTGAAAACCCACAAAGGGCGCTTTGAGACTTCTATTTCAAAAAAAAAAAAGAGAAAAGAGAAGAAAAATAGAAAATGGAAAAAGAGAAAAAATGAAGAGGCCAAGGTGAAAACCCGCAAAGGGCGCCTTGAGACCAAAGAGGTTTTGAGCTGAAAACCCGAAAGAGTGGCTCAAATTTTGGTGTGTAGCAATGACCTTACTATACCGAAATCAACAAGTAGTGAAGTGTGTTACATACCGAGACATCAACAAAGTACTTTGGGTCTTCTAAACACATGTTAAACTCAAAACAGTCCTCATGGAATTTGTATATAGAAGCCCAAGCTGCGATGTCTAAGGCATTTGATTTTTGTCTTATTTACTGTCTTTGGATTCTCTTTCTTCTCAAAGATAGATTCCTAGATTAATCTTCTTTGTTCTTATTTTGGTAAATCATTCAAACTCTAATTTTCTCAAAATCATTTTATTATCCATTATTCATAAAGTATGTTGCATTGAAATAATAATGGATGAACTAAAATATCTTCACAAATGAAGTTTTACATATTACTCTGGAAATTTCTAGATAATACAAAGAAACTGAAACATAATAATTGTTTAAGGAATTCACATTGAGTGAGGATTGGAGGTACTCAAGAAATTTTCTTCTTCGTGATGATTAGACGATGTTGATCCTAAGAAAGGATCATTTTATAAACATCTCCAGTGGGTCGCAACATGTGGGAATAGTATAGTGGACTAAATCGATGGAGAGGGTTCTAAACATACAAGTAAAATAGAATTGGTACTTTGAGTAAAACAAAACGAAACTTGAATGAATCAAGATGTCTGAAATAAAAGTCATTTTCATTTTGCATCATAATATGTCTAATTAAGAGCATTTGACTCATTTCAATCATGGCATCCTAATCATTAGGCATAGGCACATACGCATTCTACAGGTTATGTCCTCTAGGGGACAATGAAGATCGAAGATTTCAACGTGGCATCCCTGTGCTTATAGAGAACAAGTTGAAGATAGCAGATCTGACCTTTATCGGGGCAGATCCAAGATGATGGATCTTATCTCTCCATAATGGATGGGGAGTAGATCCAAGATGACAGATCTTATCTCTCTGTATTCGACAAGGAGCAGATCAAAGATATAGCAGATTTGACCTTCATCGGGGTAGATCCAAGATGATGGATCTTATCTCTCCGTAATGGACGGGGAGCAGATCCAAGATGACTGATCTTATCTCTCCATAATGGACGGGGAGTAGATCCAAGATGACAGATCTTATATTTCTGTATTCGACGGGGAGCAGATAAAAAACATAGTAGATCTGACCTTCATCGGGGCAGATCCAAGATGATGGATCTTATCTCTCCGTAATGGACAGGGAGCAGATCCAAGATGACTGATCTTATCTCTCTGTATTCAACGGGGAGCAGATCAAAGATATAGCAGATCTGACCTTCATCGGGGCAGATCCAAGATGATGGATCTTATCTCTCCGTAATGGACGGGGAGTAGATCCAAGATGACAGATCTTATCTCTCTGTATTCGACAGGGAGCAGATCAAAAACATAGCAGATCTGACCTTCATCGGGGCAGATCCAAGATGATGGATCTTATCTCTCCGTAATAGACGGGGAGCAGATCCAAGATGACAGATCTTATCTCACTGTATTCGACAGGGAGCAGATAAAAAACATAGCAGATCTGACCTTCATCGGGGCAGATCAAAGATGATGGATCTTATCTCACCGTAATAGAAGGGGAGTAGATCCAGGATGACAGATCTTATCTCTCTGTATTTGACGGAGAATAAATCGAAGACATAGCTGATTTAGATTTCGTGTGCTTACATTGAAGCAAATCTAAGATGATTTGGCATCTCTGTATTGTCAGGGAACAAATTAAAGAAGCAGATTTGGCATCTTTGTGTTCGATGGAGAACAGATCGAAGATATCAACATGACAGTCATAAGTTTGCAAGTAGCAGATTGAAGACCAGGATCTGATAAGACCGGGCAAATTTGGTATATTTTTATAGTCTTTGCTCGATTCCTATTACATAGCAATGAGCAAAGAGGGGCAGCTGTAATAACCCAAATTTGATCGGGCTTTACAAGGACAAAACAAATAAATAGACAAAATAAATATTTATTTTAAAAGTCCATTTAACAGTCCAAGTTACAAAACCCAATAAATAACCGGCCCAATAGACCCTAAACTAACCCAATACCTTTTAGCCTAAACCCTTTTGACCCAAGTATCAAATTTTAAATTACCCATTACCCTAACCCGATTTTAATAGCCCAAATATTAACCAAATTAAAAGCCTACCCAAACCCAATATGGCCCAAATAGACTCAAGGCAGAGAGGCACGGATGGCCCAAATAGTTAGCAGAGCTTGGAAATCCTAGGGTTTCAGAAACCCTAGGCGTCGCAGTCAGTATGTCGATTCATTTCGCAATACTCCAGCTGGCCCTCATCAATGCTGGGCAGATTGATGGTCACGAGATCCTTTGAGCACTCCAAACTCCATCACATCAGTGCACTATGATCTCAGGCCTCATCGATGACCATTAAGCCTCCATCGGTTCCGAGATCTTCGCAGCAGAGGACGTTCTGAGGTCACCAGACTAAATCTACATCGCCAGCATCATCATCGTCGGATTTTCCTCGACTGCCTACAAAAAAGGGAAAGAAAAACAACAGAAGCAAAACAAACATAGCAAGAAACAAAAAAGGAAATATGTAAATATTGGCTATAAAAGCCTGAATAAAATAATGTAAAAGGACGGGATTTTTTTTGAGAAATAGAAAAATAGACATAAAGACACATTCAGAGAAAATACAAACAGTTTCTAAAAAGGTGATTTAATCGTGTACCTTATTCTTATTTTAGGACGCATATACAAATCGTTTTAAGCAGAAACTATTGATGTTCAAAAGGAAGAAGAGATTACCTGGGTTTAGCTTGAGAGGATGAAGGTTTTAACCTTCAGATCATTGCGAAACGACGGCGCGTGTAGCGCGTATGTAAGTGTAGCCCGGTGGTCGGAGGCCAGAATAGGGAACCTCTCTCTTCTTTTCTGCAGAGAGTCTTTTAGATTTTTTTTTAAAACCGGTGTAAAAAATGATTTTCAAGCTTTAAACGTGGCTTATATAGCCTAAAAGAAACGATGCCGTTTTGGCTAAAGTTAATAAGCCTAAAAACGACATCGTTTTAAGGCCTCAGGATTCGCGTGTTGACCCGATTACCCGGGGAGGATCTGCGTGTTTTCGTAAAGTGGGTTAATTACCCAATCGGTCCTCTCGCATTTTTATCTTTTATAATTTCATTTTATTTATTTTTTAATTTAGCCACAATGTTTTATACTTATTCCAATTTGATCCCTGATCCTTTTAAACGCAGAATTGAAACGTTGCCGTTTCGAGAATAGGACGTTTTGCCCAATGAGTCCCTTTCGTTTCACGCGTGTTTCAATTAGGACCTTAATTCAATTTTTTTTTTTTAAAATTCGCCCTGTAATTTTATTCAACTTCAAATCTAACCCTATATATATATTTCTATTATTATATATACATATTTTTTATATTGTTATTTATTTTATTTTTTTATTTTTATATTATGTATTATATAATTATTTTTATATATTATTTTTCACAAATTATTTTTATTATATATATTTCTATTTATATATTAATATCAATAAAGATTTTTAACTTGTATTATATACTTATTTTTATTTATATGTTAATAATTACTTTATTTATATTCAATTATTATACATTTTAAGATATTATAATATTATAATTTGTATAATACGTATATTTTATCATTGATTACTTATTTTATATTATTCAAAACTTATATTTATATATATTATATAATTATTTCATTATAAATATAAATTCTTTTACATATTTGATATTTTATACATTATTTTTCTATATCAATATATTTTATATTTTTATATAATTATTATTCTTATAAATATATTTTTTATTATATATTTTTAAAACTTATGTTTTTATTATTATCAAATATTTGTTTTTACTTTAGAATTAATGTATTATTGTTGTTATGTATTTTATATGTTATGTAATATCTTAGACTTTTATAATTCATTTTCAAATGCATATTTTTATATATATATATATATGTACATTGATATATGGTATTATATGCATCACTTCATTTATTAATCCATTCATGTGTACATTAAATTACTGGATTGTATATTTTATATTTTATGTAGATTCCATTTATCCATTTTTTATGCATGTCATCTATTTTTACTCATACATATTTTACACATTAATATTTACCATATTTTTTTATATTATTTAATGTTTTATTTATGATATATTGTATAATTAGTGCATTTATTATGTTTTCTTTTGGGTATATTCCTATTTGCTTAGCATGATTATTTTTATTATTTTATTTTGCCCTCTGTATATAGTGATTGCATTTGTATAAAATGTTATAATACTTTGTAATATATGTTATTTGAATATCTATGTTTTGTAATATAGAATTGTTACTCTAAAAGGTCATTTAAAACAATACTTAAAAGTTTTATAAAAATAAAAGCAATGCTTGATGTTTGGAAACTTCGAGAAAGGTAGTGCCCTAACTTATTGGGTTGCCACTTTTCTCGTTGAGTTCAAATAGTCAAGCACCTTTCTAAAACTTTTTAAAGGATTTCAAAATACGAGCAACTGTCTTGAAATTTCAAAGCATTGTGTCCAAACTTACTGGATATGATGTTTTGACGTCTCAAGAAAGGGATTTTTTAAAAATGGTTAGCTTAGTCTCGAATGTCTTAAAATAGTGTATCCTAACTTATTAGACGTAATATTTTGATTCATTTGATACAAGTGAACCCTAATTTTCAAAATCAAAATATTGTAAAGAGGATTACATCTTAAATTTTTGTTAAATTTCCGACATTAAGGACATTTTTATAATCAATTGGGTACCAATTCTTGGGCGTTACGAGGGTGCTAACCCTTCCTCGTACGCAACCGACTCCGGAACCCGTTATTTTATTTCGTAGACCAAAACTAATGATTTTAAAACAAAATGTTTTAAAGGTGATCCAATCACACCTAAAAAGATTGGTGGCGACTCCTGTTTTCGTTTCTTTAAAGTCGATTCCCATTTTCCCAAAACTCGGTTTAAAAATGGTCTCGACAGCTATATATTAGGATATTTCATATTTGTGCCCTTATTTATCCATTTTTTAGCCATCCTAGCCATTCGGTGTTTGTTGGTTTTGGGGGCAGCATATATCTGTCAAGTGGTTCAAATTCAAGATCTTTCAATGCAATAGTTATATGACAAGTAGGTATTTTTATCAGAAAACTCCGTCCTCGAGCTCGAGGTTTTAGTCTTTTCAGAATAGTTCCCTCATTTACTACGACTTGACTAATGATTAAACTCGCTTCATTGAAACCCCTATTGTGACGAGCATTTGCTGCTGCAGAATAAACCAATTTTAAAAATGGATAACATGCTCGATAAGGCATGAGTTCTAGTATCATAAGTGTTTCTTCGTAGGAACGTCTATGAATCTGATCAATTATTCTTCGTGCTTTGTGAACAGACATATGTATATGTTAACCTAAAGCGTATACTTCGTCTGAAGTTGTATATGGGTTCCTCATATGTTTCTTTATCTTTATCATAAAGTTTACCTCTCACTAATGAATTCATTAATTAATCTCTATTTTTTATTCTAATTTATTATAATAATATTAACAACGAGATTTATTATCATTTTTTGCGTGTCTGCGAAAATTTATAATAGGTGCGAATTCTCCCAATTTATGTCCTACCATATGATCCGTTATATAAATGGGCAAATGTTCTTTTCCATTATAGATAGTGATAGTATGGCCGATCATTGTAGGTATAATGGTAGATGCTCTGGACCAAGTTTTTTTTTTTTCCGCTTTTGTATTAAGCCTTTCGATTTTTTTTAATAAATGATTTGCTACAAAAGGATTTTTTTTAGTGAACGCGCTTTTTTTATTACTTTAAAAATACTTTTTTTTTGTTTTTGTAACGACGAAGAAAGAAATAATCTCTCCTATTTACTCCGTTGACGAAGAATCAAATTATCACTATATTTATTCGTTTTTCTACTTATTCTTCCAAGTGCAGGATAACCCCAAGGGGTTGTGGGTTTTTTTTACCAATTGAAGCCCTCCCTTCACCACCCCCATGGGGATGATCTACAGGGTTCATAACTACTCCTCTTACTACAGCACGCTTACCTAGCCAACATTTAGATCCGACTCTACCAAAACTTTTTTGGTTCACCCCAACATTCCCCACTGTCCGATCATTATTCTTGGCGGTTTTGGATATCAAACGGACCTCCCAGGAAGGTAATTTTAATGTGGCGATTTCCCCTCCTTTGCAATCGGTTTATATGACACCCATTGTTCTAGCTAATTGTCCACCCCTTCCAAGTGTGATTTCTATGTTATGTATGGCCATGCCTAAGGGCATATTGGTTGAAGTAGATTCTTCTTTTGATCGATCAATCAAAACCCCTTCCCAAAGCTGCATACAAGCTTTTCCAAAGCATACGGCTTTTCTGGATGTAGATGATGACATCTATACGAGATGGATTCGTATAATTCTTATCGTATAATTCTTATATATATTATACAATGAAGTACCAAATTAGTGGATATATAGGAATCCAAATTTGTCGAACCACTCATGTTATGATCTTCTACATCCTAGGTCTTCTCGTTCAATCATCCGCTTTATGTTCTTCATGTAGCATTCGGACCAAATGACTCTATGAAATTACATCGATACTTCCACATATTATGGGTAACGTAGGAGACATCTCTATTTTTCCCCCGGGAAATCTTTAGAATTACCACTGCTTAGCTTTCACGCCTCTGACCATCAAATGAAATGTGAATAACCTGTCCTCCTCTCTTTGAAACAAGGGGCGCTTCAGTTCTCATCGATTGCTTGAAACAATTTTGTCTTCTCCATATTACTATATCTCTAGAGTCAATAATTTTATATGAGGAACTACTAAACTCAATCACTTGCTGCCGTTACTCTTCAATTTTCTGTTGAGGTCTATCCTGTAGAGGTACTTAAATTGGATTAGTGATCGATTTTTAGGTTTCATAGTAAACCTAATTGGTTCCTTCCAATCACGTAAATCAATAGTTCAAACCACACTCAAAGGTAAGGCATTTCCCATTTTTATAGGAACTTCTGTACCAGAAACAATGGTATCTCCAATTATAGCCCCTCTGGAATGTAAAATAGATCTCTTCTCACCATCCCCATAGTGTATGAGACAAATGTATGCATTTTGATTAGGGTCGTATTCTATGGTAACAATTCTACATATATGTCTTTTTCATTTCGTCAAAAATCAATTTTACGGTATAGACGCTTATGACCTCCCCCTCTATGCCTTGCGGTAATGATTCCTCTGGCATTACGACCTTTACCACAACGATGCTGTCCATAAATCAAATTATTTCATGGATTGGATTTCACTTGACTGTCTACGGCTCCATTGCGTGTGCCCGGGGTAGAAGTTTTGTATAAATGTATTGCCATGCTATTAAGTATTTTGATTTAAGTTTTTTTCGTTCTAAGAGGTGGAATAGAATAACTCGGTTGGAGCGTAATGATCATACGCCTGTAATGCATTGTATGTCCCATAATAGGTCCCATTCTTCTACCCTTTCCGGGGAGTCGATGAAAGGAAAAATGATAATCAGAACTCTATACTATGCTCGATTCCCATGATTGTCGAGGTACTAAAAAGATATATTATGAAAAATAATAAAAATAAAATTATTGGATTATCTTAATTAAATTTTCAAAATTTAATCACTAAAATAAGAAAATATTAAGTTTTTTTTTGTATGAATACCAAAAGTTTTTTTGAATAAAGAAAGAAACAATTACAAAATAAGGGTAAAATAGTAAAGCAATAATTCACCCTTAGCTGTAACACACAAAAGAAAAACAAAAAGCCAGACTATAACTCTCGGCAGCTTTGTGAGAAATTGGAATGACATAAAGAAACCCACTTTCAAGTCAAAAACTAAAACCAACAACAGAGAAAGAAAAAACAAAACATTCCTCAAAAAATAAAACCCAGTTCATCCAATCCCTCAGATCTGAGAAACCAGTCCTGAGAGATCTCTAGCCAAGTGAACTTCTGCTGCCGCTGGTAAATCCTCCACCCAAAACATGTCTTCCGATATAGACATCCTTTCTTTTGCTAACATATGAGCCATCATATTTGCTCGTCTATCAACATGGTGAAAGGAGATGTGCTAAAAAAAGCTCGCCTTTATCTTTACTTCTTCAATGTAAGTCCCCGTATCTGAAAACTCTGGTAGTACTTGGTTTATTTTGACAATCGTGGTCCTAGAATTACCCTCCATTTGAACATGAGTAAAACCCATTTCCTTTGCAAAATCCAAAGCCTAGAGACAAGCTATAGCTTCTACTGTAAAAGAGTCAGAGACAAATTTACTAAAAATAGTTCCGCTTCCTACAACCAAACTTCTACTATTCCTGATAACAAAACCAGAATATGAATGGTGGAGGGTTATTTTGAACGCAGCATCAAAATTCACCTTAAAAAAAGGTTCTTGAGGGGGTTTCCATCTAAAGTTCATTGCATTCACCGGAGCAAGTATTTTATCTTTCAACGCCCTTATTTCCTTTATGATACTAAAAATAAAAGAGCAAATGTCTTGGACTGATTATCGCTTTCCTTCCATTGTACGCTTATTGCGGGCTTGCTAGAGTGCCCAGGCCGTGGTTGCAGCAAATTCACTGTTTTGAAAGACCACATTAAGCCAGGTACAGAAATCCATATTTTTATTAAAATTTGACCAATCAACACCGATTGATCATCAAACATTTTTTGCAGGGCCACACATCAGAAGAGTGTGCATAAAATTCTCAGGGACCTCTCCACGGCTAGGGCAAATTGGGGATGAACATATTCTTCTATTGTAAAGGTTAACTGCAGTAAGAATATACTCATATGTAAATTACCAAATAGCAATTTTGATTTTTAGGGGAAGAATTAAACCCCAAATCTTCTTGTAAATTCCTGTATAATCAGTATTCGTAGTGTCGTTAATATGTGATTCAACAAGACAGCGATAACCACTACGTATCATATACATGCCAGAGTTATCAGTGGACTACACCATTTTATCTTCAGAAGTGTTAACTGAAAGAGGAATGCAACAGATTGAATGAACTTCCATAGGGGTAAAACGACTGCTAATAAAATCCACTTTCCAGGTCTTAGTTGATTGAGCAATAAGCTCTGACACTTTATCAATCCCACTGTTTGCAAAAGAAGCTTGAATTCCCCCCACCCAATGGGGCAACCATCGATCTTGCAAAATTGAAATTTGAGATCCGGATCCCACCCTCCAGCCAATACCAATTTCTAAGACTTTTCAGGCCACATATATAATTTTCCAAGTATACGACGGGTTATTGCCTAAAGTGGCATTCCAAAATGAGGTATAAGGGTAGTACTTTGCTTTATAAATACGTCCAAGTAACGAATCTGGATTAATAACTAACCTCTAACCTTGTTTAGCTAAAAGCGCAATGTTAAACTTGCCAAGATCCTTGAAACCCATTCCTCCACAATTTTTAGGAATACTAATACTAGCCCAATTACGCCAATGCATTCCTTTACAAGTCGAGCTTTTTTGCCATTAGAAACGACTCATAATACTTTCAAGTTTCGTACAAAGTGTCTTTGGAAGCAAGAAACAAGACATCGAATAAGTAGGAATTGCTTGAATGACCACTTTAATGAAGATTTCTTTTCCTCATTGAGATAGTAATCTAGCCCCCCAGCTCTGAACTTTCATTCTCATTCTATCATAAATATGTTGAAAAGAATCATTTTTTCTTCTCCCAACCATCGTAGGAAGACCCAAATATCTTTCTATACACAACGATCGACGAACCCCTAACATCTGCACTAATTGATTACAAGAATTATCCGAGACATTGGAGCTAAAAAAAATTTGTGACTTATCAAAATTTATCTTTTGCCCTGAAGCAGATTCATATCGTCTCAAAATATCCAACAAAACTCGTCCTCCTATATCATTTGCATCACCAAAAATAATGCTATCATTAGCAAAAAATAAATGAGTGACAGGAGGACTTCCCTTACATACCTTCATCCCTCTTAAATTGGCCATCTGAACAGTAGAGTCGAGTAAAACTGAAAAACCCTCAGTACAAATCAGAAAAAGGTAAGGGCTTAAAGGATCACCTTGACGTAGTCCCCTTTGAGGGAAAAAACTTTCACTTGGAAACCCATTAAAGCTGACTGTGTATGAAACCGAAGATATAAAATGCATAATCAAACTAATCCATTCTGTCGCAAAACCCATTTGTTTCATCATGCCTTCTAAAAAACCCCCATTCTACTCTGTCATAAGCTTTGCTCATATTGAGCTTAAGAACAAATGAGCCTTTTTTCCCTTTACTCCTCCTCTTCAATGCATGTAGGACCTCACATGCCACATGAACATTATCTGAAATGAGTCTACCAGGCACAAACGCTCCTTCGGCATGATCAATACACTGATCCAAAACTATTTTCAATCTATTAGCAATGGTCTTAGAAATTATTTTGTATAAAACCGAACATAGACTAATAGGGCGAAATAAAGACATCATATCAGCATCACTTACTTTGGGATTAAAAATAATATTCATATGCAGTATCATCATTCCTCTGTCGAGAGCTAGTAAATAAGTACTTAAAATAACTTACCGCAATCTTCATTATTTCATCCACATCGGTAATAATCGAACCATCCTCACCCTTGATTCTCGTAATCTTATTCATGCGACGTTTAGTAGAAACAAGGCTATGGAAAAAACTCGTATTACGATCACCATACTTAAGCCAATTTGATCTAGCCCTTTGCTCCCAATATATCTCAGTTTTATCAATTTCCAGATTAAGATCGAGCTTAACTTCAATAATTTCTTCCAAATTCTCATCATTCGGTGGGGCATTGTAGAGAGCATTCAATCTACGTTTTAGAAAATTAATCTTACCATTTTTCTCCCGTATAATCCTTGAAGCCCAACTAAGAAGACCTTCACCAACTGCATAGAGAGGATCCGGAATCTTTAAATGCTTGTTCAAATCCCACAAAGATTTGACTTAATCTTCACATGACTCTTCCAAAAGCCACATTCTCTCAAACCAGAAACCTCAATCTTTAACAGCATTTTTATCACCCTCAGAATAATCTGTATCAAGGAAAATAGGGTAATGATTCGAAGTCAAATTATCTAAATGAAGGAGTTCATAATTAGAGAAAAGATTGTACCATTGGAGATTTGCAACTCCTCTATCCAATCTTTCTCAAATGTTGGTTGACTCAAAGTTCCCCATTTCCCAAGTATACCAGCGTCCCTGATATCCAAGATCCATAAGGGCACAGTAATCCAAAGCCTCTCTAAAAGAATCTATCTGTTTCTCCTCTCTATACATTCCTTCACATTTCTCTTGATTTGAAAGAATTTCATTGAAATCACCCAAAACAACCCACGCTTTAGAATAACTATGATTGAGGTTTCTTAACAGATTCCAGGAAACAACTCTGTTTCTAACATCAAGAGCTCCACAAAAACCCGTAAGATGCCATTTAGGTCTATTGCCATCATTAGTGACCATAATATCAATACAATTGTCATTGTAACCCCTAAGTCTAATATCCACCTCTTTTTTCCATCCAAGAGAAAGATCTCCTCTAGTACCATTAGCCGAGACTTCAATCCCATTCTAAAATCTGAAATTTGTCCTTATTCTCTCCATTTTGTACACATCAACTTTAGTTTCCATAAAGAAATAAATATGGGGATGATATTCTTTTAGCAAATGCTGAACACGTCGAACCGACCGTGGATTCCCCAGTCTACGGACGTTCCAGCTTATGATTTTTATAATGCTCAGCTGACCCGCTCCGCAGGTTTATCCGATTTATCATTTGGGCAATTGTTGGTCCATTCCCTTTGCATTTCAGTAGAATCCCTTTGTAAGGAAACTTTTTGAGTAAAATTAGACCTCAATCTTTTTTTACCCTTATTGACTAGAATGGGCCCTTCCTCATTAATTCCTCCTTCTTCCATGATATCCTCTTCATTAATGTTATTATCTTGGGAAGAAAAAGACTTGTCCATCAAGTTTAGCCCCAAATTGGCTCTATAATTGCGCATTAAATTAGGAATCTGTTGATTCCTAAATCACTCCCTTGATTAGATCCCGATGCCCCTGAAATTATTCCCCAATCAGAACCGGATTCCCTTAGCCAAGGACTCCCACCAACTGCCACTTGTCGTGGAAGAGCTCTCAAAGAAATATCCTATCCCATCGGTAAATATTTACTCCCTTGGTACATACGAATTGGACAGAAACTTTCTCCATGTCCTAATCAGCCACATAAAAAACAAAACGTCGTTAACTTCTCAGATTTGAAACTGACATAACATTCCTTCAATTTAGCAATCAGAAATATCTTCCGTCTCTTCAAAGGTTTTCGGACATCCATTTGCACTCTAATTCTCATGAAATTTCGCAACCCTGCTGTAATGGCTTTTGTATCGTACTCCATAAAAGAACCTATAAAGTCACCTAGCTGTCTCGCAGTATTTTCTGAATACAAACCTGAAGGAAGATTGTAGATCTGAACCCAGAAATTTACGTTATTAAGAGGCACTTCTAACGGATCTTCCCCCTCATTTAACATGGATATGATAAGCAAATGATTGTTAAAGGTCCATGGTGACCCTTTAACCAACCTATCTCTGTCAACTTCACAGTAGAGTCGAAAAAGAATTCTTTTGTCTCCAATATCAGTAATAGAGACCCCTCCAATAGGATGCCAAAGATTTAAAAAGGTTTTTTTTTAAATCATAGTGGGATTATATCAAAATTTATATCATAATTTAAACAAAAATATTGGTAAAAGATGAAAATAATATTAATTCATAAAATAGTTTAGTTACATTATCTTAATCAAGCCATGTGTGATTTAACTTTTACTAAATTATATATACAGCTAAAATTGTTATCTAAAATGTTTTCTTTTTTGTAACCAAGCCTACTAGCTATTTATGTTGTCATGTAGTATTTTGCATTTGGCTAAATTAAAAAAAAAAATTGTAGAAAACTATACTTGAAGGCTCTAAAAGCAAAGGAACCAAATCTAAAAATGGTACAAAAATTGTACAAATTAAGTTTTTGTCGAGGGATTTCAACAAAAGTTTACGAAATGTCGTTCGTTTGCAAAAGTTGACAATCTTGAATATTTAGTGGGAAAAGCTATATTCTTTGTTTTCGGAGACTTGCAGTTCAGTTCCCCATTGTTGCATTCGTTCAGATGCTTGTTCAACCTAAAAAAAAAAAAAAATCTTTTATTATTAGATTTTATAAACTTGGCTCAAAATATCCATTAATGTTTTAGGAGAAGAATGCCCCACCTCTATGTTCCAATTAGTTTGATAGATAATGTACAAGAGGATCAATGTTTGCAAGAATGTCCCACAAATCATGCCAACCCAAATTCCCTGCAAAATCAAGCTTTCAATATTATTATTACTAAATTCCATCATCATGTTCATGTGATCTGTAGATGAATGGGTTAATTCCATCAAGTATGCTCAAACCATTGCTCACATCCTTAAATTTTATAATAGTTTAATTGAGTTTTAAAATATCAAAATTGTATTAATCAAGTCCTCCTGTTAATCTAATCATCAATTTAGGCATTAAACACAAGTTCAAATATGATACGAAGCATATTTAAAATACTTAAAATAATTTATAAACATATGTAGACCTACTGCATTAATAACTTCGATATGATGTATTGAAAAAAAATGTTAACAAAATTCAATAGTATGTTATTTTTCTTTTAAACATGTCATAGTCAAGTTGTTATGTAAATAGGCTCCATGTTAAACTTGAGTTGACATTTAACACCCAAATTGACAGAAAGATCAATATTTTTAAAATTGGACTAGTGGTCAAACAGGCTAGATAATCGATTCTTGGCCAAATTGGTTCAGTTAATCCAATCGAACCAAAAATAAAAATAAATAAAAATTATAAACACAAATAATTAACAATAATAACATAAAACACCAATTATATGCTCCAATTTAAGTTAGTATTTCTCTTCTCTTTTTTTTTTTTCTTCATTTTTTAAGTATTTGGGTGAGTTGGTTCGTTTGGTTTAAGTATTTGGGTTGGGCTGTTTGGACTTTTTTTTCGGGGTCATAAAACTATAAAAAAAAAATCAATTTGCACTTCAAATTCAACCCTAATTTTGAGCAGTTTGCTCTAAAATTGGTCTAATCCATTTGTTTGGGCCAGTATACCGACGATCCAATTCAATTTAAACAAAACTGAAAAACATAATTGATACTATACCATTACTTTTAAGTCCTTAATAAGATCATCTTGAAGCATGGGAAACATAGTGTATGAAAGATTACCTCGACCCCAAAATGAATGTGATAACCGAGAAAAAATCCAAGTGGGAGGCCAACAATGTAATAGCAGAACAAGTTTATATAAGCTACCAAGGCTTGCCAACCTCCTCCCACAGCAACACCTGCATGTTGCAATGATTATGGCACCAATTATTTGACCTCTCAAATGCTAATTTTCCATTTTTGTGTGTGTGAAGGGGTAGAATTTGCTTACCTGATATAACTGGCTGCACACTATTTAGCACCATGGTTATGCCAAGAAGATGAGCCAAACTAGCCACCCCTTTTTGCATTTCTACGCTATCTGTAAATATGATAGCAAATTTGTTCCTGGTAGCCATGATTACAAGTGCTGAAAGTAACCCTATCAGAAGAGACTGCACAACAATGACTATCACTGAATATTTGGCTGCCCTTGGATGGCCTGATCCAAGCTCATTAGACACTCTTACACTGCATAAAAAAAAAAAAAAAAACAACCAAACAAACAAACAAACCAACCAATTTCAACATCAATCACATAAGAAAATCCTAGTTTTCTAGGGGTATGCATAGGAAGCCCCCTAACTATTGCCCGAATTTTAAATTGGTTTATAAACTTTGAAAGGCAATAGTTGAGTTTTCAAAGTATTGGTATTGTATTAATCAAGTGATTCTGTCAATCCAACTATCAATTTAGGAATTAAATATCAATTTGGACATAATGTAGAGTGTATTTAAAACACATGTGTGCCTACCATATGGACAATTTGGATCTAACGTATTAAAAAATATAAACAATGTCAATAAAATTTAGGAGGGCTATATCTTTTTCTTTTTTTTAACACATCAAATCCAAATTGTCCATATTGTAAATTTATATGTGTTTACAATTTGATCAATGTGTTTTAAATATAATTTACATCAAATTTCAGCTGACATATAACGTGCAAGCAAATAGTTAGAATAATAGAACTTAAATGATATGATACTAATGGGGTTTAATTAAAATATTTTAAAGTTTAAGGAATAATTTAAATTCTAAATCATTGTTTGAGGATGATTAGTGAAATTAAACCTTCTTTTTTAAGGTTACCTTATAGCCGCATTTAGTCCGATAAATAGCATGCCTTCCCACCCATTGATGTTCATGCTGAAACATTGAATTGAATAAAAGCTCAATTTACTTTCAAAAAAACATAAGAATGAAAAAAAATTGAGAGAATGTAGAGTAGAGATGTTTATGGTCCGCCAAATTTTGGGTTTATATATTTTTTATTTCTAATTTAATTTAGACTTAAAATTTTATTAAAATAGAGGGTTCATATATACATCCAGAGGTATTTGAATTTAACAATTTATATCTATTTGGCACTTAATTTCTTTTTAATCTAACTGGCACCTAAACTTAGAAATTATAAGTCAACTTAATACTTTTTTTAGGTACTTGATTAATACCGTTAAAATACGTTGACATTGTGCTAACGTGTCACTGGCGACCGATATCATGGTGACATGTGATAATCTCACCATGCTATTGGTTGCCAGTACCACATCAGCGTATTTTAACGGTACTAGTCAGGTACCTAAAAGAATACCAAGTTGACTCACGGTTTTCTAGTTTAGGTATAATTAGTTCTAAAAAAAAGTTTTTAAATACCAAATAGATATAAGTTGTCAAGTTCAAGTACATTAGTATATATTAACCTTAAAATCGGTTTCGATTTAACTTTTGCTCGACCTTGAACATACCATATTGAAAGGGACCCAACTGCAATGACTGGATCTTCAAGGTGACCAGTAAGAACAATTATCATCATGAAGTACCAAATCTCTAAACAAAGCATCACCGCCGAAGCTATAGAAAGCTTAGCAAAACTCCAAAGATCCTTAAAAGCTAACCACGACAACCCGGACCAGCCATCCTTACACCAACCCACCACATATATAAGCTGAGCCAAAGCAACCAACCAAGCTGATATATCATAAGCCACCGCAGCACCGGTGGTACCCCATTTGAAGACATTAACAAAGAGGAAAATGATTAGGATGTGTCCGACGAAGGCGGCGAAGCCTATCCAGGCTAAGACCCC
The DNA here is from genome assembly GCA_025698475.1 of Gossypium anomalum. Lineage (NCBI taxonomy): Eukaryota > Viridiplantae > Streptophyta > Magnoliopsida > Malvales > Malvaceae > Gossypium > Gossypium anomalum. Next base: position 27,138,629 of record CM046967.1, read on the forward strand.
GACTTTGCTTTGTGCTTGTAAGAACTTTTGGGTGGGGAAATTGATGGCTAATGAGAACATTTGGGGCATGACTTGCATGGTGAATTCTCCGGCGAGGTCGGCAATGCCAGGTTCTTGACCGAGGAGTTTTAGTAGTGGGGTGGCGTATAAGTAGAGAGGCAACAAGGCGAAACAGGCGGCGAATAAGATTATCCAGGATCGTTGCATGTATATGCCGAGTAAATCTATTTGTCCAGCACCGAATGCTTGCCCACATAGGGTCTCGAGTGCACTCGCCATTCCTAACTGCAGTTTATAAAAATAGTCACGAAATATATTTAAAAAATAAAATATGATAGTTTTTTTAGTGGGTTAATTTCACCGTACAATCTTCAATAATAGTTTAGATTTTAAATTGGTTTCAGCTCTAATCAAATCTTTGAAGCACTAATATTATATCAATCAGATCCTTTCATTAACATAAGTAATAAGTTGAGCACTAAATGTCAGCTCAAATATTACCTGGTGCATACTTAAATTACGTTAATCGAATAGTAAACACATTGATACCTATTGTATGTAAATTCAAAGGGAGACATAGTGACATTGGCCCTCCAAAATTGGTAAAACAGTGAAAAATTATAAAAATACGAGTAGTATAATGATAAAATTATCTTTTGACCTCCTAAATTATTTTCCTGCCTTTGCCCCTATTTTTATACACAACTTAAATATGATATGTTAAAAAAAACCAACCTTGCTAAATTTTTTTGACACACAAAATTATTTTTTTAATAGGTGAAATCCAAATTGTTCATGCAATAAGTATACTTGTGTTTACAATTTGATTCTCATGTTTTTAATATGCTTCACATCATATCTAAACTGCTATTTAACACCTAAATTAATAACTAAGTTGATTGAAAATTTTGATTGATATAATAATGATACTTTAAGCAAGGCAAAGCATGCAGGACTAGGCCCCTTGATTAAATAAAAAATGACATTTTTGGTCCCTCCTAGAAATTAATATTTTAATTTAAGCCTTTTTAACATAAATTTTTAGAGGTAACCACCTAAATTTTATAATAATTTTATGTTGGCTCTACTAACACAAAATTTTGGCTTTGTCCCTGAGCACTATCAATTTAGAATTTGAACGGTAATGCGGGGATTTTGTTGCAATTAACCCCTTTTTCATTGAATTGCACCAAGAAGCTAACCAAAATAAAGGGAAGGAAACAACACATAAACGTGAGAGAAGCTAACCAAGAAACCAAATGAAAAATTCGCGACGACCGACAAAGCAATGGCGACAGCCGATAACTCGATATCGCCGATATGACCCGCGAAAATGTTGGTGAAGGAGTTGATCCCATAATTGCACCAAATATTGAACGCAATAGGAGTTGCAATAGACCATATCTTAGAAGACTCCACAAACAATATGTTCCGAACATCCGCAAAGCTTTGTACCTGAGGATAATCCCCTCCCTCGATGATTAAACTCGACGGTGCCGGATGTAGCTCGGCAACTTCAAAAAGGGGTACCGTCGACGATGGCGTAGCATGCAGTTGGTCCTCCATAACAGAAGATGGACTAATTATTGTCCCTTCTGCTGCATTTTGCAGCTCGTACTCTTTAGTATTCGCAATTTTGGCACAATTTTAGTGAACCCTTCTGAGTAATTTTTCTGGGTTTTTTCTTCTATAAAATTTGATTGTATGGATTCAAGGGAGTCAATGTGAAGAAAATTCAATCTTTGTCCTTTTTTTCTTAATTTTTGTTTTATACATTTGCTTTGTTTTTGTTTTGGTGGAAGTTTAGGAAAGGGTTTTAGCAAGTGGTGGGTTATGGCTATAAATTAGGATGACCATGGAAACATCAAACATGAGGGACGGGATTTGAGTTGACTCGGTCTTTTTAGCTTCTTAGGACAAAGCTTGTTCAATGTTTTTCAATTTGGTCTGTTTGTTCGTTAATGTAGTTATTTTCTGTTCGTGGGGGTCCACGATCTTGTGTTGCGCAATCCATGGAATAATGTTGTGCACCATATATCTAGTTCACATGGTGACGTATAGGGATGTGGATTCCCAATGGTTAAATTATAATGGTTTAAATGTAATTTGGTACCTGAATTTAGCTTCAATTATTAATTTAGTACTTAAATTAAACGAATCAATAAATGTTTGACTTGTGTATTTTAGTAAAAAAATTTATAGGTACTTAATTGAGATTAAAAAAAGCTTAAGTATCAAATTAAACATTGAAATCAAATTCAGATACTTAACTGGGATAAAAAAATATAAGTATCAAATTAAAAATTGAAGCCAAACTCAGGTACCAAATAGTATATTATAATTCTGGACTCTCTATATGCTCAAAGTTTGGATTTAGTTTTTATAGTAATTTGGGCATAATACCATATTCAGCCCTCAATGTTTACATCATTTATCAATTTGATCATTATTCTTCTTTTTAGCAAAATTTGACCATTAGCCTTTGAAAAATAGTCAAATTGTCTCTTTAACGGAAATGTTGGCGTCGCAACCCACATATACTTTATATTGACGTGACATTATTTGTCTTATATGTCATATCAACAAATACTTTAATATAAAAATATTCAAAAAAATAAATATAAAAAGTTCATAAAAATTTAAAAAAAAAACATGAACTACATATAGATTTTCATGTGGGCTGCCATGTTTAAAATTTTAACGTTTTAGTAAGTATTTCCATTAAAAATAATAATTTGACTCTTTTTAAAAGGTTGATGTCCAAGTTCGACTCTTTTTAAAACATAAAAGGTCAAATTTAGCTCAAAAAAAAAAAGAGACAAGCTGACAAAAGATGTAAATATTGAAGACTAAATTTGACATTATATCCTTAATTTGACATAATTTGGTCATTTTATCTTTATAATATCATTAATTAATTTAAATAGATAACACTGTTAACTATTCCAATTAAAATATAAAATATGATTATGTATTTTTTTTAAATCTATATTAGCATAATAAGTTAGAACAATATTTTAAGAAAATCCATATAAATATTTTAATCAAAATAATTGTATTAGCTATTTGGGTTAACAGTGTTAGCATACCTAGCCTAGGTCGGGTTCATTACATATCATCAATACTCTATGATTGTAAGCTTTTCTTTAAAATTCGATATCCAAATTTTATTTAATTCTGCTTATATTTGCTGTACTTTACTCGGTTTGATCGACGGACCCGAGTAAAAAAATATTACGACAAAAATTAATAATTGATAGATACTTTACTAAACAAAAACTCACTAAATTAAATAACATATAATCAAACATATTAAAATTTTAAACACTGTAAGGACCTAATTGTGAAATTCAAGCATGTAATAGGATCAAATTATAAAATCTTAAGGATTATAGGTCAATAATGAAAATCCATAGTTGGTATCGATATTGAATCGATACCTTTTTGAAAATCGATACCAAAATTCATTATTGTTTTCTTTGCAAAACAATGGTATCGATAAATATTTTATGGTATCGATATTTTATGCAAAAGTATCGATAGTCAAATAAAAATTGATACCATTTTGGTATCTTGATTGTTTTAAAATTATTCATATAGTCATGTATCGATACCAAATGCCAAAATATCGATACCTAAATTCAAAATGGTAAAATCTATCTTTAGAAAGTTCATTTCTTTAGAAACTATAACATCTTTCAATCAAACACTTAAATGTCAACCCAATATGTCTCAAATGGCACCTCAATAATCAAGCTAATCATGAACACAATCAACATTCCATATTTGATTTTCATCTTATCTAAATAACCTAGATACAAAGGCTACCTAAACATTCAAATAGGTCATAAACATAAAAATATTCTTTACTAAATTCATGCTAAGATACCAACTAAGTACATCATAAAACGCAACTAAACTCAACCATCAAACAAGCATAATGTCTAACATATACCATCTCATTCATGAAAGCATTAAGCAATTAACTAAGAAACTATCATGCTAACCACAATTTGACCATTTCTTTTACACTTATACATATTCACATAGTACTCAAAATACCATCATGCTACAAAATAATTATATCAACCAAAGATCCCCTAAGTACATGGTAAGACCAAAATAGAAATATCACCAACACTTGAGGTCGGGATCATTGCTGGATGCTGAGTCGATACTAGAACTGCTAGGTACCTAACCTTCGCATGAGAAAAATAAACGTACGCTGAGTATAACTCAATGGTAATCTTATACATCCGAATAATTAAACATAATATAAAAAATTTAATTATATGACTAAAAAGAAATTGCAATGAGAGTAACTCAAATAGACATATATTTTTCATTCATCTTTTGTAACTTCAACATTCAATTCAATCATAAGCATTTCATGATTCACTATACTTTCATTTTTATACATTCACTGGAAAAAGAATATTTAAAATCTCACAACTTCTTTATTTCCATTCAATTCACATACCATAATTTCAAATTTCCATTGTCATTTTCAATTTCATCTCTTTCTTTTATTTTCCTTATTAACATGACTCGGACTCGTATACATAGATTTAACCAACACACTAAATTTTGACACCCAGTGCATATTATACAAATTTTTGAGTTTGAAAGAATAACCCGACCCTTGGATGAGTCTAGTCCTAAGGATTTTTGGAACCTTTTAGTTCAAAGGCTTAAAAATATGGGGTTAGCTAAACCTATTCACAGGTCAAGTTACTTGCCCAAACTTAAAAGTTCACCAGAAATATAAGAGGGCTTAAGCAAAAAAAATTAGGCCTGTTTAAAATATAGATCGAGCTTAAGCTAGAACACCAAAGGCCTGAGTCCAGCCCACTTTTTTAAGTTTTTAATTTTTTATATTATGTTATATTATTTTTTATATATTATGTAATTTTAACACATAAAAATTAAAGCTATAATATTACTATAATGTAAATATTAAAAAATGTTAAGATGACTATATATAAAATTTTAGTAAATTAAAAAGGCTAAATAACAAATTTGGCTACTAACGTTTACATGTTTTGTCAAAATGGTCCTAATTGTATTTTTAATCCTTTTTTAATCATCAACGTTTGTTTTGTTTTTTTCTAACTGTATTTTCTAAAAGATTTTTTAAAAGTACTGTTAAATAAATTAAGAGGGACGATATGAAGTATTTTTAATGAGATGTAATTTATTACTTAGCTAACCCAATAAAATAATTATGTTTATTTTGATTACGTTTATTTTCTTTAAATTAAGAGTTATTTTTTTAACTTTATGAACTAAATTTTATTATTTTCCACATGTAATTATTTTATTGGGTTATTTAAATAATAAATTACATCTCATTAAAAATATTCCATGTATGAAATTCCACATCATCCCGTTAACTTTTTTAACCCTATTTTCATCAAATTTGTTAATAAAAAAAAAAAAGCAATTTGAAAAAAATAACAAAGGCTGATGGCTAAAAGAGGCTAAAAAATACAATTAGGGTTATTTTGACAAAACATTTAAACGTTAATGGCTAAATTTGTCATTAAACCAATTAAAAATTTATAAAAATAATATAGGCAAACCTAAGATGAGCTTAAAGAAAATTTTAAAACTATATTTCAAGCTAACCCGAGCTTGAAGAAATATAAAATATGTGAAAATCATATTTAAACTCAACCCGACCAATTAACACTAACCCACAGTAATAGTTTTTGGGGTCGAAATCTAGAAGCTGCCACCATGGGAAACGGAGCTCGATATCCGACTATATTCCAAAATGGTCAAGATTTTAGGTCCCCACAGATCGACCGTGAACGCCTAAAGTTTTGGACTTAGGTAAGAGTCACTAAAAAGTCTACTATAAATTGTCAAAAAAAAGGAGATAATGACTCTTTTGGAATCCAATGACATTACACTACATTGGTAAAGCAAAAGCAAAAAGGGGGTGATGCAATGCAAGTGTTGGCAATGATGGTGGTGGTGTCATTTGCACATTATTTTGATGTCAAAGTTGTAATCATATGCCAATGTCCCCAAAGTTGAAATTAGTGATTCACTGAACAAAAATTTGGGAATTTTAATGTTGTTGAAGCCCATACATGAGTTACTAGTATGGAACTACATTTATCATTCGATTAGACTTCCAAATTTTGGTTCCAACGGAGAAGAGAGGTTGCTAAGAGATGATCGTGAACCAGCACTTGAAAACCCAACGTTGTAGTCGGAGCATCCATCGACTTTTGACATGCCGGAATTTGTTCCAATTCCGTGATAAGATTCGCCTGCAACTATTGCTTGTATGAGTTTTGGTGGTGGAGGGATGGTCACTTCCACCACTCCTTCTAACATCTTTACCACCATGCCCATTGTAGGCCTCATTTCCTCATCATCTTGTATACACCATATTGCTACCAATGCAAGACGGTTCGCCTCCTCTAAATTGTATGCAATACCAAGTCTACTATCCACTATTGCGGCAACATTGCCCTCGATTATTCGACGTGCGGCCCATGGAGGGAAAAACCATTTCTCTCCATCCCTTCCTTCATTAAATGCATTGCCATTCCCTGCGGATTGTGGTGCTTGCACGTTTCTACGGCCGCCAATTATTTCCAACAATGTCATCCCATAGCTATAAACATCAGCTTTTGGTGTAATAGCCATACCGGATATCCATTCCGGAGCAACATAGCCCCAAGTACCCCTCATTGTAGCTAATACCCTACTAAAATCCCTTCCAACAAGCTTTGCTAATCCGAAATCCGATACTTTCGCAATGCAATCACTATCCAAGAGAATGTTTTCGGGTTTGATATCGCAATGAATGATGCAATCCCTGCATTCCTCGTGCAAATATGCTATGCCTTTTGCAGTGCCAACCGCCACCCGAAACCTCACATCCCAACACAAATTAGGACTATCCGGGATTAAAAATGCACTCAGAGGACCATTAGGCATGTAATCGTAGACCAACAATCTATGAGAATTCTCGGAACAAAACCCTCTGAGTCTCACAAGATTAACATGTTGAATGTTGCCTATAGTGCACACCTCGGCCCGAAATTCTTTCTCACCACTCCCTGGCCTTTCAAGGCGTTTAACAGCAACAAGAGTCGAATCCGATAACTTGCCTCGAAAGACCACCCCGAATCCACCATGACCTAGTTTCTCTGAGAACCCTCGAGTCACACCATTGAGTTCTTTATAAGTGAATACCTTGAGATTCAACCCGGGGCAAACACCGTCGTCATCATATCTATCTTTCCTCTTGTAATCTATTATCTTTTTAAAAACCAACAAAATCATTCCCATGAACCCTAAAACAACAATGGACCCAACAACGCTACCAACGAAAACCATAGTTCTATGCACATTTTTCTTCACAATTCCTCTCGGAACCCTAATATAAAACACATCCTTTTTTAAACCATTAGAGCTTGAATTTCTCAAATTCAACAAAGTCCCATAAACATTCTTACATGTATTAGACCCCTCGTTATGATACAATCCAATACAAGAACAATTACTCAAACAAGACTTTTCACAAATACTCCTAGTACCTTGAAACGACACCGTTTTCCCTCCATCAAACCTCACATCACCAATTTCATTAAACCCATCATTATCAGCGCAAAGACCACCCCTTTCTCGCCGGCAACCACCGGTAAAATCCCCATATCCCCACTCTTTCTCATTAAAAGGCCTAAATCCATTAACACAAGCACAAGGTTTTAACGTTGTACTTACAAGACAAGACGCGAAATCGCCGCACAAACCGTAGACTCCACACTTATTCTCCGGCACCGACCAAAACATGTTCCAACTCTCTGTCTCCGCCGACCATGTGTATTGTTTCAGCTGGCCGTTGACATCAACCTGGAACCTCGTCAAAGGCGGTTCAACACTGCCGTCTAACGATCTTTCCGTGTACCCAAACGACGCCGTCGGCAAGTAAGGGTCGGAGAAACGGAAGTTGTAAATGTACGGGATTGTCATTTGCGGGACATCGACGAAAGCTTTTCCGGTCCAGTTTCCTGTAGACCAATACACATTGATCGAATTATGAACGAGCTCGAACTCGTTGAACAATTGAGGATTTAGCCTCAAAGAGAAAAGCCCCGGTGATGGGTCGAACGAGCTCTTCCATGAAGTTAAAGCTTGCTGGGCGGTTAAATTCATGTCCGGCAACCACGTATCCGTCGGAAAATCAAAGCTTTGCCATACTTTTAACCCATTTGAAGAATACAAAACGAGATTCCCAGTCTCTAAAAAAACAAACCTTTTCGCTTTTTCAACGTTGTCGCTCTGCCAAACGACGGAATCCGGCGATTCCTTCACCACCAACCGCCCCGTTCCGGTGATTTCCAGTGAAGATCCGGTGATATTTTTTATGGGTTTTTCACGATTCGCAACCCAAACCCGGGTTTGAGTCGGGATCGAAGAGTACCAAATTCCTAAATACCAATCGGATTCACCACTTATGGTGAAAAAACCCAGTTCGAAAGTGCGGTTAACGCTAAGAACAGTTGCGTTTCCTTTGAGAATCACAACAGTGGACTCCATTTTTTCTTCATGTGAAAAAGGGGGTTTTGAAGAAGGGTCATTTGGTGAAGAATTAGTGACAAAGATTGCATTTTGGGTGTGAAATGAAAGGAGTAAAAGGAAGAAGATGAAGGAAAGAGAAGACATGAAACAAAGGTTTGAGAGCTTATAGTGTTGGGTCTGAAATTAAAGGATAAGAGTTGGTTCTTGTAACAAAGGTTGTGGATTCGAATGAGAGAAAGAGACAAGACAATGGTGGATTATTTTCTCGCTTAAACTGTAAATTTAGCTTAGTAAATTCTACAGTTTGGGTCATTCAACTTTCATAACTTTTCATTTTAATATTAAAAGTAAAAAAAAAAAAAAAATATTGATAATTTGGGTATTACGTAATGTTTTTGTAGGTTCATTTTAATATATTTTTTAAAATTGAATTTTTGCAAAATATTGAGTGAGATGAAATGTAATTTTTTTTTCTATAACTTAATTTCTTGTAAAAACTTAAACTTTTGCTGTAAAACTCTTGCTTTCTCCTTTTTACCGAAAAAATAAAATAAATAAAAAGAAAAAATGATTTTAAACCTCAAAATTTTATTAGGAAAAAACTTAAATTACTTCTAAAAATGAAAAAATAAGATGATTTGTTAAAACCCAGATTTTTCTTGTAAAAACCTAAAATTTTCTCTATAAAATCCAGGCCTTTTCCCTTTATCCAAAAAAAAAAACTAAAATTAATTAACTAAAATGAGCGTACATTGCCTAGCCCCATCGGTAACCAAAATAAAACCAGGTGGCAATGGTGGTGCCCCTTTTATGAAATTTTTATTTTGATTTAAGTATTTAAAACATTTTTACATTAAAAATAATATTTAAATTATCATTTTATTTAAAAGTCTATGAAATTTAATAAAAATATATAACGTGTGATATTTTTATAAGCTTGTATGTGAAAGATAGACAAAATTAATAATTTCAACAAATAAAAAATTTTAAATAACTAAATGAAAAAAAGGTAATATAATTTTACGGTGAATTTTACATCTAAGGTTTTTTTTTAAATAAAAAAAATCTGAATAATGACTAAAAGCTGCCTATAGTGGACCAACACTACACAACTAATGAAAAAGATGGAACTTTTTGGAAATATAAGCATTAGCTGGACCAGCCTATTCTAATATCAACTCAATTCAATTGAAGGACTCAATTTGAAATTTTCAAATTTCAAATAATTTGAAATTATTCAAAAGAATTTGGAGTAAATTGTATCAAAGGTTACAAAATTATTAATAAGTCTACGTTTTAGACATTTAATTTTATAAAGTTATAAAACGATCATTTCTAAAGTTTTTATATAAATTATTGGAGTTAGAGAACTTCAAGAGATGATTCGACGATCAATAAGGCCGATCAATATGAATCGACGAATAAAAAAACATATCTTAAATTCAAGTCTATCTGACGATTAATGTTAAAGATTGAAAAAGAAATTTTTTTAAATTTTGATTATAGATTCATAATATTCAAAGTTGCTTTATAAAAAAATTAAATTGTAAAAAAATCGATTAATACAGATGATGCGAACAGAGAAATCAGAAGCTAAAACTTTTAGAAAAAATTTAAAAAATTAAATTATTCTATAAACAAACTTTATTTAATTTCTCTTGTAAAAATATTTTTCATCCTTTGTTGTTGTGTTTTACAATTTCTTTTAATTGTTTAAGTCTAATTTCAAAAATAATAAAATAAGAAAATTGATTCAATTTCAAAATATACAATCATCAGTCACTAACTTCAAGACATAATTTCCATAAAGTTGAAAAAAAACACCTACCTACTTTGAATTTTTTTGTATAATTAGTTTTCTCAAGTGGTTGCAAAAATGGTCTTTCTATTTGCCAAAAAATATATTTTTTTTCAAGTTAAGGGGACCATGGAGGTTCTAGAATCCTTAACCAGCCATCTCTTTATTATATTTTAAATAATTGTGCTCATTTTTTACATTTTTTAAATATATAAGAATTTTTACAAATTTAAGGCTTGATATCAATAAAAGAGTCATGAGAGCTTTTGTACTAGAAATCAGATTGTATTTTATTCTTTCCATTTAAAAAATGTATAAATTAATTCCTATACATTATATTAAAAAGCAAACTGATCATTTTGTTAAAAACTCTACCCATCTTTATTGTTAAAAACTGCTCATTGTATGTTAGAATAAGGTATACTTGGCATGCCACGTGTATTCTGTTAGTCACGTCAGTTTTTAACCGTATAAATAAATGAAACTTTTAAGAGAAATAATCAATTTGTTCATTGATCTAATGTACGGGGACTAACTTTAAAATAAAGCAAAATGCTATCTAACTCTTACTATAGGAGCCTCTATGATACTTTTACCTCGATATCCACTCAAATTTAAGTAACATAACTAGTTGTTAGTAGCTTTATATTGAAAAAACTGTTAAAAGATTCCGGATGTAATTTGATTGCATAATGAAAAGAGATTAAAAATTTCCAAAGGGGACTAAAAAGTGTTTACAAGTTGGGGTTCCCCATCTCCCCCACTATAAAATAGGGCAAGTTTCTTGTAAACCTATTCCTCAAAAATTTTAATAGAAAACTCAATTTATCACATTTCAAAACTCGATTTTCAAAATTAAAAACTCATTCTTACTGAATCAGGATAGATCAAAGCCTATCGATTTCGAGTTTACCTAATTTCATTTCCATTGTAGTCCTAAAAAATGTTCAACCATCAACTTAATTGTAACTTACTCTAACACCTTAACCTAAAGTTGGGTTAATTTACAAAAAAGCAATCTTAACAACCCCACAATAATTTTTTAATAACTAAAACAAGAAACATCATCACCTTTTTCTCTTCTCCTATTAATGAAGATGACAATACTTGTTATGATACAATTTTACAAAAAAAGAAAAGAAAAGAAATTTAACCACTAATTTTGCAATATGGAAATAATTATCCTATATAACAAAAAAAATCCAACCAAATTCAAGTTGTAAGAACCATAAATGGAGAAACTTTTTATCCTTTTTTTGCTTTTTAGTTATGCACCAAATGCCCTAAAGTTGATTATGAGTTTGGTTAAATTTCAATTTATATTTATAAATAGATTATTCAAATTTTTATATTATAGTATTATATATTAGTTTTTATATGATATAGACTACCGATATACGAATATAAAATATGGAGTCTTTTTTCTTAAAATATCGTCTTCTTTTTTACTTTTTTAATTTAATATTGTTAAATTAGGTTATATGACTTTTTGTATTGACAAAATTTCACTTAACCAATATCATAATTATGGAAGATCAAATCTACAAATAAAAATATTGAGCACCGGAAATCTTAAAAAAAAAATTTAGCCACTCAATTTTTTAAAATCAAATCTTAATTTTGTCAGCGGCGACATTAACCTTCGAGCTGATTGTTGGTCCACTCTATTTTATTTTACTATAATCTTATATTAATATTTTGACTTTAGTTTTAATCCATTCTATTTTCTTTGAAAACTTTGGTGGTTATTATTTTAATCAACACTATCGAAGTTTTGTTGTTATTCAACCTCTTTTCTCTTAAAACCGTCATGGTTATTATTTACTTTATTTTCTCAAAATTAGTAATGCTTTTGGTTTTAATTTTTAATTTATAATCATCTTCTCATATAGTATCTTATTTATTGTTTGTATTATATGTCATGTCTTTGCATTTTTATTTTCATGGTTCCTATTAATAAAAATATTTTATTCAAAAAAATTTTGAATGTGACGTTGTAAGTAGGGGTGTCCAAACTTCGGTTAAAACTAAATTAACTGAATGGACCGATCTAATTTGGTTAATCGATCAGTGGCCTAACTTAGTTCAGTCAGAGGTCGGTTAATAGATTTTTGGAATTTTAATTATTGGTTAATTCAGTTTAAAATCAGATAATTATGTAGTGTTTCAAGACATAAAATTTCGATTAATTCAGTTAACTTTCAAGACAAAAATATATATCTCGGTTAATTTCAATGTATTTTCTTATATGTTTTAAAAAAACAAAAACATATAAATTTCGATTAATTTAACCTGAATTAACAGAATAATCAATAATGTATAATAAAAAATAAAGAAAGTAAAATGCGAGCAAAATTATAGGTATAAAAAGAGTACGAAAAAATAAAATGGTGAATTTTATTGAATTCTTAAGAACCCAAAAATCATATTTTTAATCTAAAATTTATCAAATTCTTTTCGAATATATAAAATTTAAGCCTAAAAAAGGGATAATCTTTTGATCCGTGTACATTTATAATGTACAATTTTTTTCACTAAACTAAATGGATAACACAAAAATTTACAACCCGGCAACGGAACCGTACTCACTGTAAAAATCGACGATTCCAGAAGCTGCCCAGAGCCGTTGATTAAACTCAGCTTGCATCTCATCAGGTACAAACGATGTCCTACAAAGCGGACACGTCACCTGATCGTGATCCATCCAGCGGTCCAAACACTTTCTATGAAAAACATGCTTACAATTCTTCAACCACCTGATCTCTTCCTTTCCTTCGAACTCGCACAAGCAAACGGCGCAACTCTCCGGCGAATCACCACCACCGACCACCGCGAGTTCCTCGAACTTTACGACGGGTAGGATTTCACGGATCAAGAGAGCGGATACCGGCGGTTTCAAAGGTGTGGTTCGGGTCGGGTTTTCCGGCCAAACGGCGTCGGTTTCGAGGAAATCGGAGAGTCCGAGGTAATTAAAAAGTGAGAGGATTAGGTTTCTGATGAAACCCAAAAACGATAGCGTGTGAACGAAGAATTTGGGTACGAAAACGTCTGTGTAAACCACAGGGAATCCCATTGATGAACCAAAAAAAAAAATTATAACAGAAAATTAAAAAAAAAAACAAAATAAATTATAAAGAGAGCTTTTGATTTGGGTATTTATAGAGAGAAAAAAGAGGAAAAACGAGTGAAGGAGAGAGATAAAAGAAAAGGAAGCTTCTGCATTTTTTCAGTACTAAATTCTAACTGACCGAGTCACCGGCTGTGACGTGGGTAGGGAATTTTTGGTGGCGCAATGAAAGGTCTAAATATGAGTTTGGTCCCTTTACTTTGTTGAAATTTGGTGAAAGTACCTAGGAGATCCCCATATCAAATTAGTTCCTCTATTATTAAATACATCAATTTAGTCCATATACTATTAAAAAGAATCGAATAAAGCCAAATTAGAATAGAGTTAACATTTACTATTTGAAAAACATCCTCTACTGTTTAACGAAGTTAATATTTTTAAAATTCTTTTTTATGATTTTGTAAATGAAATCTTTTGTTTGGAATTGAACCGCAATTGAAAAAATAATTAAAGATATTTCTTATACAACAAATGTTAAATTGTTACAATTTGAACTTATTCAATTCTTTTTAATAGTTTAGGGATTAAATTGATCCATTTAATAATAGAGATAATAATTTGATACAGTAATATAGGGATCTCCAAGTACTTTAACCATTGAAATTTTAAATTTAATTTTTCCATTTTAATTCCGTATTAATTAGTTTTTTTTTTTTTTTTGTAATGTTAGTGCAAATATAAATATAAGCACAAACATGATGTAATTATATACATGTCTAAACAACTACAAAACCAATACACGCTACAACTAAAATATAACAAAACAAGACTTACACATGGCGACTACTCACGGTGAAATTGGAGACTAATTTATTGCATTTATAATACAATATAACTCAAATTTAAACAAATTAATCCATATAAGCATGATGACTTGGCATGCATTTTTTTAAAAAAGAGAAAGAGGTTACCCGTCTATCATTATTAACTAAAGAAGTTAACGGTGTTCCAATACTATGAGAATAGAAGATATCAAATTAAAATAAAAGGACCAAAATTAAAATTTTAACAAAGTAGAAGGACCAAACCAAGAAATAGACCTAGAGTGAAACAAGGAGTAAACTAAGGCTACCCATTATAAAGTAAGAATATGTAAGAAAAATGGCACACGTGTCACGTGGCGTAAATGGAAGGGGTGAGGAAGTGAGTGAAACGCGGGATGCGCCTAATCCACCAATAAATAATTAAATTAATTAATAATTATTTTATAAGTATATCAATAAATAGAATATAAGTTGGAACTTTGAAAACAATAGTAATCGTAAAGGAAGTTGCACTTTGATAGAATGCTGGATTTGATGTTAATTAAGTTTGATTGATAATCAATTGAGACAAAAAAAAATTTAGTTATCAAATTAAGCATTCAAGTCAAATATAAGTACCAAATAGTAAATCGACTTTATAATAAATGTTTTTATTTTAATTATTATAAATTATATCTATTTTTTTGACACAATATCTAAAACTACCAGTAATCCCTCCCCAAATCATAAATAAAATTATTCGAACTCACGTCCTACTGTATTGGACTTAACCACAATATACCATATATTTAATGGATTATTATTAGATAATAGAATACTACATGATGGACCATCTTGCATTTTATACAAACTTTCAAATTTGCAATGATTTATTATTTTAATGCCTAAAGTATGGACATACAATTTTTATAAAATAATATTAAAATTTAGAAGGACCACAATTATTAAAAAGAAAAAATTAGAGTCTGGATTTGAGGTTTTTGTGACAGTAAATAAATAAATTTATTGGAAAAATAATAATTAACTAATAAATTCAAAAGGTTCCCAGAAAACAAGGATTTAAAGCTGCAAAATCAGACTTTTTTTTATCATGTTTCGAAACTGTCCATCCTATCACTAATGATTGTCCGCAGGCCTCACTTTTTAATAATTGGTTAAAATATGTTGTTAGTCCTTGTACTTCTATAGATTTTGATTTTTAGTTTTTATACTTTAAAAGTTAAAAGTTTAATCCTTTTACCTTTTCAATTTATAAATCCTAGTCCAATCATTATTTTCATTTGACTTAAAATTTGTCAACATAGTATGTTTATTTTGGTTAAAATATGTCATAAGTCATTGTACTCTTTATAAATTTATATTTTAGTCCTTATGCTTTTATTTTTTAAGTCCATCCATTTTTCAAATTTCAAAATTCATCTTTATATATCTATAGGTGTTTTTATTGTTTTACGATTTGAAAACCCTAAAGTTCAAGTTCTTGATATTTTATCGTTTTAGTCCTTAATATTTTTTTGAAAATCCTAAAGTTTAGTTTCTAATTTGTGAACTATTGCCAAATTTACAGGCTAACTTGGAAAAAAAAAAGTTCAAGCCCCAATGTGAAACAATTGCCTAGTTCATACCCCCAATATAGAAACAACCATCAAGGTCATGGAACAACTTGGATGAAAAAAATTTCGACCCAATATAAAAATTATTGTCAAGTTCGAGCCCTAAATAACGATTTAATCCTTTTCAAGAAAAGAAGAAAAAATAGTGAATAACACCAACCTGTCCAACCGAAAGGGAATCATAGGTGGGTTATGAACTTAGGACAACGTCCAATTGAAAGTGAATCAATGAAAAGTGGTGCAAAGCACTAACACCATGTTTGGTTGGGGGAGTGCATTCCCCCCTTATTCATTGAATGGTAAATTATTCATTTGTTTGGTTGAACATAATACTCAATCAATGGAATGACCATTACTTCTCTATTACTTACTTTTTCATAATAGCTATTCCTTGGTATCACTAAAGAATACATTGAATAACAAAAAAAAAAAAATCCAAGTTAGTCCTTTAAAACTTGGACTTAGAAAATATAAAAATAAAATATTTGAAATATTTTAATATAATTTAATATAAATTATTTAATTTTAAAATATAATTTTAAATAAAATATTTTTAATATTAAATTATATATTTTTATTTTTATTAAAATATATTTAATAATAATTATATTAAAATATAATTAAATTATTTTTTTATTTAATTATTATCATATTAAAATTTAATAACAATGACAATAATCATCTACCTAAAAAAAGTTCTGCTAATCATTTCATTTTTTTTTTTCCAAATGCTATTACAACACTATTTCATTCAACTAAATACAAGAATATTATTATAGTTTTATTCCATTCTATCCAACCAAACAATTAAATTATTATATTACAACTTTATTCCATCACGGTAAATCAATTGTCGTATAAGAGTCTAAAGTAAACCTGATATAATTATTATGGTTTAAAAGCTTAAAGCAAACGTGTCAATGGACCCAAAACCTCCAAATGTGTTTGACATTGTCTCATCTTTTACTATCTCTGTCCTGCTTGTTTGCCCATTGGAGTCAATTGTCGTCCTTCTCTTATCTTTATTTTATGTGGCTTTTCATTTGTTTTTTATTTTTATTTTTGGGTAAAATAAATTTTTACTTTTTACAATTAGGTTCACTTCAAAATTTGTACTGTTCTTTTTTATATATATTTTGGCACTTGAACATAGCAACTAAATCAATTTTTATTCTTACGTTTGGAGAAATGTAAAAGTTTGATAATGTAATGCTCGAAATTTACAAAAAAAGTATTTGTTAAATCATATTTTGGGATCTAATCTTTGACAACTTTTATCACATTGGAGCTTGAAATTTTATTTCCAAATTAGACCTTGAACTTACAATTATTCTCACATTAGGGCTTGAACTTTTTTTTGTCCGCATTAGTATTTGAAAATCCTAAAGTTTAGGCCCAATGTGGGAACAAATGTCAAGTTTTGACTCCAATGAAAATAATTGTCTAATTTAAGGGTTAACTTAGACAAAAAAAAGTTCAAGCCCAAATATGAAAAGAGTTGTCTAGTTCAAGTCTCATTGTGAGAATAATTATCAAATGTAAGACAAAAAAAAAAAATCAAATCACAATATAAAAAAATTAAGCCTTAAATAATGATTTAATCCAAAAGTAAATAGATTATGTATTTTGCTGAACTGTAAAGATAAATGGGCTTGGGAAGTCCAATGATCATCATATTTATAGCATACTTCAAAGTTAAAACAATCTCTACTTAAATTGAATGAGTTGACCAATCATTAACTAAATTAAAAATTATTCTATACTTAAAATCAATAAAATTACATATAAGGTAGAGTATATACTTTCTAAAACTTCAAATTTACTTAACGAAGTTTTTCGTTCTAATACTCATTCCGGGAGTTATCAAATTTGTTCTTATCTAAGAGAAGATTATTGGATCAAATGACAGACATGTTGAGAAAACTAAAGCTTTTCCCGGATGAAATGAAAATTGGAACCATATAACCAGATTAAGCCTTTTCCAAGCAGTGTAGCAATATGGACAACAATTCCAGTATCACCAATCCACCATCTCAGACATAATCAATGTAGAATAGGTATAGAATACAACATTATATTCTGCTAATACAGCTTTTACATACAGATTACTAGACAAAACCTCGAATTTAAACACGAAGAAACCATTAACAGATTGGAACTACAAACCTTCAAACGTTCCCAGTATGCCCCCACTAGCTACTTGTAATAGTATATTATAAAGCCAGTGGATTTGGATCTTTACAATGTTTATGTAACAATGTTTGATAGTTGTAGTTTGGCTTGCTTTGGAGATATTTCATGGATATCCGTAGGCAGTTTCGACCATGGGAACAATTCCGCGTTACTCTTCCTCCTATGCACAATGGCAGATAAGCTCAACAGCAAACAGGCGAGAGCAATCAAAGGAAGCAGAATCCCAAGATTTCTTCTTGGCCAACACTTCATAATCAATTCTGCAGGCACCTTACCGTCAAGACTACAAACGGAGTTATTCATCTTCATGATCTCCAATCCGTTTAGAATCGCATCAACCGTGTACCCCATGCTCTTGCTAGAAGGTCCAACGCTTACAGTAATGACCCCGGAACGACCAGCATCAACCACGAAATCAGCATAAAACGGAGAAGCCAGCATGTAATTCGTAACGTCCGAGAGATCCAAATCTTTATATGCCAAATGTTCATTGACATAAACATTGAAATACAACAATCCAAGGGATATACTAGCAATATCACAAAAATGCATCCTAACAAGATACTTATAATCCTCACTCACTGGAAATTCCCAAGTGAGGTTCACATTAGGGATGGAAGCATTCTTGCTTCTAATCAACCGAGCTGAATCGTACACATTATCAGGACCAACCTCACGACTCGCCCCACCATCTTGGTACTTAATCCGACCACCGAAGTACACCTTATTGGAACCCTCACTTGATTTCAAATACTCATCATCAGGGATCCAAGTTCTCCACAAAGAATCATTGAACGGAGTAACTTTAGGACCGCCGACAGTTACCCTATACATAGTTTCAAATGCTTGCTTATTTAAACCCTGAAATTCCTCAATTTTATCACCATTAACATACTGAGCAGTTTCTAGTACCAAATCTTTTGGTGCAGATATCACTTCGATTGCATTAACGAAAGCAAAATTCGATTTTTTAGCTGGAACGAAACGAATTTCAACGTTTTCTGAATTAACCCAAACCAAATATTCTATAACTTTAGGATTTACTAAATCCCCACCACTAAAATTGGTTAAAGCTACTAACCCATTAACCAAAACGTGAAATCGAGAGTTACCCAGATCCAATCTCGATGAATTGAATCGATGGAAATGGAGACGTACCATGTGCGTCCCTGGATCTTTGACATTGAAGACGTATTTCGACGGCGAATTAAAAACCCTAGCAGTGTGGTAGATTTGAGGCAGACCAGGAAGCAGAGTTCCGGCACAGAGCGAAAAGGTCCGACCAGAAGAGAGATGGGAATCGGGTGAATTCGACGAGTCGGAGATGAATCGACGGTTGTCTACGACGGAATCGAGGGAGGCACCGCTGTTGATGAGGTAATTGTCGATCGGAGAGAAGGATAAACAGAGACCGTATAAAGTGACGGTCCAAAGAAGGAACAAGGAGAAACCATGGCTTGAAAGAAAAGTTCCCATGAGAGAAAACAAGGTCAATGATTAAAGAACATGAACACAAAAAAAAAAAAAAAGGATTAAGGATATGAAGGAAAAGGGAAAAAATGGCGGTGGTAATTTTGAGCGCGTTATTGATGGACCGAGTCAAACGCGGCGACTTGAGTTTAGTGGTTGTCTGAGTCAAGACAGTTGTCACTAACACACTTGTCATGACATAAAAGAGATTCTACTTTCTTTGGGTTAATTTCATCAAAAGTCCTCACATTATTGTTAGATTACCAAACTTTAAAACATTTTAATTGAGTTTTAAAGTATTAGTATTGTACTGGAAATGAGGACTTGGTTCAGTTGACAACGGTGGAGGCATTGGTTCTTAAGTACTCAGGTTTGAGACTTACTATGCACAATTATATGCGCAAGTTTTCAAGTCTCACCATGTGCGATTGTCATGTCTCACTAGGATACTATGTTGGATCTGATGTCGTAGTATATTCGTTTTTGTATACTTGAATTTTGAACAAATTGATTTAATAAAAAAATTCATTAATTAAATTAATACCTTTTGTATATTATCTTCAATGTATTTGCACGCAAAGCAAAATAGAAGCAAATATTGGCTCATTGGTTATCTAACGTTTAACAAATATTACGTGGTCGGATCGTAATACAAGAAGGAAACATGCATTAGTAGATGTACCTAAACATGTATTTAGTCTGATTTGAAATGAGCAAATCGATTAAAAGACTAATATGTCGTCTATCGAAGCAATTGACTCCATGAGTAGAGACATAGATCTATTCATTGGTAGAATGATACATTGAACTAGATCCAAGATGAATTAATTCTAAATCTGTTTGTGAATTAATTCACTTGTAATATTCATGGTGTAATTTACCTAAACCTGAGTTAGTTACTGACCATGCGTATGTAACTCATGTACTTTGATATAAGTGGAGGCTTATGCTCTAAAGATAATCGAGCACATAGCTGGTATGTTGGGTACATGACTTGTGTATGGCATGGCTTTACTAGTAACAGTGGAATTCATAGCTTAATTAAAGATTTATGGTATCCTATTATTAACATTTTGTGGATTAATAAATATGGAATGTGGTCACGGGTTGCTTATTCTTGAATAAGCAATTTATAACCGTCATTTGTTGACAGTGATCATATTAGTCATTTAGAAGGCACAATGGTGACAATGAGATAAAATAGGATTCTATTGAGTGAACAAATTTAACTAAAAGGAATCAATGATATCATATGAGGGTAACACACACATGACGAGGTCATTGGACAAAGCAGTTAAATGAATTGCTTTCTTAAAGAGTATACAATAAGGAGTTTTTAATCATGGTACTTCTTGTGGACTAACTCCATGATTAAGTAATTATGAATTATCGGAATGATATTTCTGGACATAATTGTAATCATTAAAGCTTAATTGTATATGTCTGATTGGTTCCTACGCTAGCTCAACAAAAGCTCGATTGAACTGCATTTTAATCACAAGAAAATTTTACGACTTTGGGAATAATTTAATTGAGTCGATTTATTTGATGTGGAATTAAATTAGGTGGTCATGAGAATTGTTCAACTAGAGAATTTGGTTAAAGAATTTTCTTGAAAATTTAATTTGGAAAATCTAAGTGATTTTTGGAAAAATTAATTTTGAGCAAGTAAAATTAAATTAACCAAATCAATTAAAATTAATATGATATTTTGGAAGTTAATTTTCAAGTTAGACAGTTGGCCCAATGAGTAATTGAACTTAAAAATTAGACTTAAGATCGTAAATTGAGCCCGAGAGCCTAAAATCGAGACCAAGATCGAAACTGGTCGAATCGAGCCCAGTATGTGAAACCGGGCCGACGGTCCAATTGGTGTTTGGACCAAACCGACAGAAACCGAACCAGCTCGGGGTGTAGACAATTGTAACGTTGGCATTCTGGTGGCCAAAAAATGGTCGGCGGTGATGAGTCTTCGGTGGTTGAGTAGTGGAAGAATTACACTCTTGTTGGGACTCTACTAGAGAATTTGATTTCAGATTAACTATTTCAAAAATAATATTATTTTAATAGATTTAATATTAAATTAAATTTAATATTTATCTTGTAGAAAAATATTCTATTAATTTAATAAGATTTAATATTAAATTTAATCTAATATTTATCTTGATAAATATTAGATTAAATTTAATATTAAAATGATTACGTTTAATCATAGTTGAACTCTCTAAACTCTCCCTATATAAAGAGTCTTGGGTCATTATTTACACATTTGAATTCAAGAGAAAGTTGTAGAGAGAAAATTTTCTGAAGAAATTATTTCAGAAAATTTCTATATATTTTTCTTATTAACAACTTGGCCTAAAAATTTAGAGAAATTGTGAAATGACCTTACTAGTAATTTTTGTAAAAAATTTTCTAATTCGAAGTGGGCCCACACTTGGCAGACGTGAGCTTGATGATAGCAGAGAAGACTACTCGGTCGAAGTGTTCATCGTAGACTAATTGAAAAGGTAAAATTTTGATTAAATGTTTATTACTTTAGATATCAGAACCAAGTTACTGTTTTGGAAAAAAAAAAATTAAACTCTGGTTTTTCCCTAAATTTATTTTCCACTGCGTTTTCCTAACACGATTTTTCAACACAAACGCCATTGGGAGAGTGTCTCAATGGACCTCGTCGTAGGGTCCCTGAAGGTCAACCGTTATGGAAGCATTATGGTGGTTGTCGACTGATTTTCAAAGTATGCGACCTTTATTCTTGCCACGAACTATTGTCCAACCAAGAAGGTAGCCCAATTGTTCCTAAAGCATGTGGTGAAGTATTGGGGCATGCCTCAAACTATAGTGAGCGATTGAGATGGGATATTCGCACGACAAATGACAAAAAAGTGGCATGCATCCTTGCCAACTGAATTTATAGAGAAAATATCACATGCCTAGGCAAGAGTACCTTGTCGAGTGGAAAGGGCTACTTGACGTCGAGGCTAGTTGGGAACCAAGGGATGCCTTGTGGCAATTCAAGGACAAGATCAAAGATTTCCATGCGGAAGGAGCAATGGGGATGTCACTTAATCAAATGGGGGAGAATAAGACGTCCTACTAGAATTTGGCATCCATTCAGGCCACCAAGGAGCACCAAAAGGCTCAATCGTACTTGATGAGGATTTTGTGGCCTACATGGACCATAGAGCCTTAGAGCATTCTAGATGGATGTAGATAGAATTACCCATATTTTATCATAATCTTTGTATAACATTTATTATGAGTTGCTAAGAGATAGAAGAGATTAGATCTCCACTGTCCTTGGTGGACCTTATATCTCAATCTCAGCCGTTGATGTTTTTAGGCTATGTCTATAAATAGAAGGACACCCCCACCCTCAATTGTACACATGAGCCATTTGAGAAATAGGAGTCTCACATTCTCTAATAGCTTTCTTGCTCTCTTGTTCTCTTTGCCAAGGTTCTTATGGATGATCCAATTTAATGGGCAAGGCGCTCACTCGAAAGCTTACTTAGGCATATTAGCGATCGAGTTTCCAAGCCTAAGGTCGTACAATTGTTTGGCTAAATCTCTAAGCACATGACACGATTGTCATGTATAGAGTTTTGTCCAATTTGTTGGCTTTAGTCTAGATTATACTAGTTCTCATTCCGGAAGTGCGATAAATGGTTTAATTCTACGTTGTTGTTCTTATAACATTTTGTGTTGTAATAGTTTGATAATTGTGGTTCCTCAAACATATATTTGTATTTGTACTTTGATTGCACTTACTTGTAATACTTTCAAAAAATAAAAATAAAGTATTTGTATTGTATCAATCACGTCATTTAATCAATCTAATCGTGTTAAGTATAATTTGAATCTAACGTAAAGTATATCTGAAACACATGGATCAAATTGTAAATATATGTATACTTATCACATAGACAATTTAGATTTAATGTGTTAAAAAAAAACAACGTCAATAAAATTTAGAAGTGTTTGTTTAAAACGTCAAATCTTAGTTTTTTATTTTTATATAGTAGGTATATAATATTTATAATTTAATATTTGTATTTTAAATATGTTTGATGTAAAACTTAAGGTGATATTTTATATTCACCCTAATATCTGAATTGAAAAAATGACTTGATTAATATTGTCAAAACCATTTTTAAGTTTTGAAAAAACGTGGATCGACTTTGAAAATGTAAATGGAGTCGCCACCTATCTTTTTTCGAGGTGAGATTGGGCCACCTTAAAATCAATCGTTTTAATAAAACATTTGGGCCTATTAAAACAATAATTCTTTTGGTCTGCTAAATTTGAGAAAATGGGCTCGGGAGTCAGTTACGCACGAGGAAGGATTAGCACCCTCGTAATTCCCAAAAAATTGGTACCTATTTGATTAGTTGATGTCTTGATGTCGAAATTTGGAAAGATTTTAAAATATGATCCTTTTATTTAAGGAAAAAAATCAGAATTATTCGAATAAAATGTGAAGACCTACTCATTTCGAAGGAGAGAATGCCATACCCAGTAAGTTAGGGTCTAACATTTCAGAGCTTCGAAATTAAGTTGGTATTCAGTTTTAAGATTCATGTGTGGAGGTTCAAGAGAAGGGTATTCGGTCATCCGGGACTCATGAAAAATTAGAACTCGGTAAGTTAGAGCTCAATCTCTCAGAACTCTCAAATACCGAATATTGCCTTGATTTTGGAAATCACTATCCTCAATATAACGCAATGCCACACCCAGTAAGTTAGGGTGCAACGTCCCAAATTTCCAAGAATAGGTTTTTTATTCGAACCTCATACAATTAAATTTAAGAAGGGTACTCGGTTATTTAGATTCAATGAGAAAAATCGGAACCCAGTAAGTTAGTTCACAATCCTCCTGAGGATCCTAAATATCGAATATTGCCTATATTTTGAAAATAATAGAGGATAGATCTTTGAATAACATGAATTTGGACGGTTGAAACTTAACAAAAATGATAACATGCAATATGAAAATAGCAGTATAATAATAAACTTGACAGTGTATATATTAATACCTAGAATATAGTAAATATATGGAAAATCAACAATAATTATAACAATAGTAATAAATATAATAACGTAACAAACATAGCAATTAAGATATTAACGATGCGAAAATGCATAATAGAAGTGAAAATAATATGTCAAATGATAATGCATATATATAGCGATAATACTAAAGTTAAAATAATAATGCTAAATTAGTGAAAAGTGAAAAATAATAAATAATAATTTAGCATAAAAATATTCGATAAAAAAACTATGGTATATAAAAATAATAAAATAATATAGTAGGTCTATTAATAATTATATTAGAAAAACTTTAACGAAAAATATATACATATAAAAAATTACAAATAGGAATAGTAAAATAATGGTGATAAATGGAAAAAAATAAATAATGAATATGAAAAACTATATTAAAAATAATTAATTTTTAGTAAAATATATACATATAATGGAAAAAAATAAGTATAATAAAATAAAAACTTTAGTAAATGCGTATATATAGTAGAATGATAGTAGTGAACGGTAAAATAAAAAAATATGGAAAAACTATAAAAAAATGTATAGGAGAAAAATAACAATAACAATGTGATACTTTAAAATAAATAGTACAGAAGAAATAATTATTAGTAAACATAAATAATATAGCCAATGGATATAAAAGATCAAAATAACTTTTAAAAAAGGATTAATAGTAATAATATAATAGTTTAAAATAAAGTGTAAAAAAAAATATTAGGGGAACCAAAACAATATACAAGTAATATAATAGATATAATGGATAATAGTATAATAAAAAATAATAAAATAAATGGTAGGATAAAAAACTAAAAAAATAGTAGGATATAATGAAATAAAATAGAAGAATAATATTACAAAAGAAAAAAAAATAATTTTGTGCTAAAAGTGTTTAAATAATCAAAATGGGGCTTAACTGAAATTAAAATGGGAGTTTTTGGATCAAGATCGGAATATTAAAAAAAAGGGTTAGGGGGGACCGAAATGTGACGAGCGTCAATGATTGGGGACCGAAAAGGCAAATATCCCAAGCCTCCTAAACACAGCGTTTCAGCTTGTACCAAATTGAATCGGCGCGTAAATATTCATGGTCAATTTTTTTAAAAAAAGGAAAGAAGCACAAAAGAGCCCAATCAAGTGACCACACAACAGGGGAGGACCTCATGCGCAATAAAACCAAAAAAAATGAAATGGAGCTATTCCCCTTGCAATTAAAGGCAGAATAAATGATGGCTGTCTGCCATTTTAAAATCAAAATTAAAGAAACCCCTCCCCTCCATTTCTATTTGGTGAAATTAAAAGGAAAACAAAGGGACTTTCACCCTTTTCCTTCTGCTAGGGCCATGAACCACGACCATCATCGCAACCTTCAACTGCTGCCGCTCCACCACTGGATTTGGTGGCCAGCAGCACTCACGGGAGTTCAGGTAAGCCCCTCCTTTCTCTTTTAAAACTTTGTTTGATTATTTTCAAAAGTAAGAAAAAGAAGGGAAAAAAATGTAGATGCACAATAAAGGGCTAAAAACCTTGAGAAAAAAAAAACTATAATCACCTTTGATTCTATTGGATGGTACTAACAGTTTATTCAGAAATCTGGTATACTTTTCTGTATTTTCTCTTGATTCCGTCGTAAAAAAAAAAGGTCTATTTTACCATGTTTAGAATGGCTTTTATAGCCTAGAAAAACAAATAAAATCTTCTCTTGGTTGCTATCTGTGTGCTTCCTGTTACAGGTGTTGTTGCGGATATCTCGGAAGCACGAGGCGTGACAAAGAGAGACTGCTGGTAGTGCACGTCTCGGAGGTGCGGTGGATGGTGGAGGCACGTACGATGTGGGGATTAGGGTATTGAGGTGAATTTTGTTTTGGTTTTGGGCTGTTTTGGGTTATAGGATTATGCTAGTGGTTAATGGGTTTGATTAGTGGGCTAGGCAAAGAAAATTGGTCAACAGCTGCCCTTCTTTGCTTATTGTCGTGTAACGAGAATAGAGTAAAGACTTAGAAGGGCCAATTTTGCCTGGCCCCATCATGTCTTGCCTTCTTGATTGCCTCTTTTCTTCGAGTAGCCTCGTTTTAACCCACTGCAACCTATTACTTCCAGATGCTTCATTGTTGCTTTGCAGATATACGATTTATTGAGACTTGATCCATTCCATTCCTGTTCAGTGGGGCGGGATCTATTGAAATCTGATCTGCTCCGCTCCTGCCCAGCAAAGATAAGATCTGCTGTAATTTGATCTGCTTCACTCCTGCTCAGTGAAGATGAGATCTGGTGTGTTTAGCCTGCTTCACTCCTGTTCAGTGAAGATAAGGCTGGTGGCTAAAATCTGCTCCATTACCGATACGTGGAGATAAGATTCTCTAAAATTCGATCTACTTCACTCCTGCTCAGTGAAGATAAGACCTGGTATTTAGCCTGCTCCACTCCTGCTCAATGAAGATAAGGCTGATGATTGGAATTTGCTCCATCGCCGGTACATGGAGATAAGATTTACCAAAATTTGATCTGCTCCCTCTGCTCGCCAAGATAAGACCAGTGATTTAGCTTTGCTCCACTCCTCGCCAAAGCCAGATAAGGCTGATGATTGGAATCTGCTCCATCGCCGGTACGTGGAGATAAGACTGATGATATCTGTAATCCCGCTACATTGTCCACTGGGGAATCCATCTGTAGAAGAGTGATATGCTTATGCTAAATGATTAGGATGCCATGATTAATATGAATCAAATGCTCCTAACTACATGTATTATGGATGTTAAATGCACAAAATGCAAAATGTCATGAGAATGATCCATTTTTACTTTTTGGGATGTCATCGCTCGTTGTTTACTAAGGTAACATCCCTGACATATGCCTTCTTATTTAGCTCGATAGAAGAGGACTTGAAGATGCGGTTAATCCCTTATTTCTCATATGTTTCTAGCCCTTTTAAGCTCGGTGAGTTCTAAATAATTGTACTGTTTCAGATTCTCGTATTGTTTAGAAACTTTTTAGAGTAATATGCAAAACCTTCTTTTGAGAGCATTATTAGTTCATTAATCATTATTTCAATAAAAATACTCGAAAAAGATTATAATGATAGGTAGAACTGAAATTTATTCGTGTCAGAATTTGCGAAAGATGTATCAACAAAGAAAGTAGCCATTGTTTGGGATACAAAAGTAGATGAAAAGGAATAGAATAGGTGCCCCAGATTTCGCAGTTTGAGCTTCTCTGCACGAACTCCTCGAGGACCTTTTTAAACTTGGCACGCGCTCAAAGGATCTATAGCATTTTGTTGATGCCCTAAGATATAGCTTATCTCCTCTTTGTCGATTCAAGTGTAGTGAGATTGCCGCTTGCCCCAGTTTGGATCGAAATTTGAATTGCCCTTTGCGGGTTTTCAATTTAAAACTCTTTTGGTCTCAAGGCGCCATTTTATGGGTTTTCACCTTGACCTCTCCTTTTTTCTTTTTTTTTGGCGCCCTTTACGGGTTTTCACCTCAACTGCTTCAAGCAAAATATCTTTTGGCAGAATCCAAATTTATCAGGTTAGGCAAGCTCTTGCCATCCATCTCTGCTAGTATCAATGCCCCTCCAGAGAAAGCCTTTTTTACCACATAGGGTCCTTCCCAATTTGGCATCCATTTTCCCCTGAAATATTTTTGCATAGGGAGAATCTTTTTCAATACTAAGTCTCCCTCATGGAACACCCTGGGGTGAACTTTTTTGTTGTAGGCTTGCATCATTCTCCTCTGGTACATTTGACCATGACGAATAGCCTTCAGCCTCTTCTCTTCAATCAAGTTTAGTTGATCGTAACGAGATTGGATCCATTCTGCTTCGTCTAACTTCAGCTCTGATAAAACTCAGAGAGAAAGGATTTCGACCTCAATAGGTGAAACTGCCTCCATCTCATAAACTAATGAGAAAGGTGTTGCTCCGGTAGAAGTTTTAACAGATGTCTGATAAGCATAAAGGGCAAATGGGAGCTTTTTATGCCAATCTTTGTAAGTCTCCGCCATCTTCCCCACAATCTTCTTGATGTTCTTATTAGCTGCCTCAACCGCCCCATTCATTTTCGGGCGGTATGGTGATGAGTTGTGATGTTTAATGTTGAACCGACTGCAGACTTCTTGTATTGCGCTATTGTTCAGATTCAACGCATTGTCAGATACGATTCTTTCTGGTATACCATAACGACATACGATCTCCTTCTTCAGGAACTTGCTGACCGTCGACTTTGTGACATTGGCGTATGAAGCGGCTTCTACCCAATTGGTAAAATAATCGATGACCACAAAGATAAATCGATGCCCATTAGAAGCTTTCGGTGAAATCAGCCCAATAACATCCATGCCCCACATTGAGAAAGGCCACGGAGAAGTCATAACATGGAGGGGTGAAGGAGGCACATAGATCTTGTCTCCATAAATTTGACACTTATGGCACTTCTTAGCGTAATTGATGCAATCTCCTTCCATTGTAGACCAGTAATATCCGAATCTCATAATTTGTTGAGCCATTGTGAAACCATTGGCATGTATCCCACAGACACCATCATGGACTTCCTCTAGAATTTTCTTTGCCTCAACAGCGTCAACACATCTTAACAACACCTGATCCTTTCTCTTCTTATATAGGACCTCACCATCTAGGACATAGTCATTGGCTAACCTCCTCAATGTTCTTTTATCATTTTCGGTTGCCTGATCTGGGTACGCACGGCTCTTCACATATTGTAAGATATCATGATACCAAGGATGATCATCTCTCTCTTCCTCTTCATCGACATTACAGCAGTGAGCTGAAGCCTCACAAATACTCATCTGAATTGGCTTCATATCCTCCTGTTCATTTACTTTGACCATGGAAGCTAGTGTAGCCAAGGCGTCAGCCATCTGATTCTCGTCTCGCGGGAGGTAATGAAAGGTAATATCATCAAACTCTTCAATTAACTCCAGGATTAACTTTTGGTAACTGATTAATTTGGGATCTCTCATTTCTCACTCGCCTTTAAGCTGATAAATTACCAATGCAGAATCTCCATACACTTCTAATACTTTGATTTCGCGGTCTATAGCTGCCCGAATTCCCATGATACATGCCTCGCATTCTGCCATGTTATTTGTGCAGTCAAAATCTAGCTTGCAAGTGAACGGATAATGATCTCCATTTGGGGATATTAGTACTGCCCCAACTCCATTTCCAATGGCATTTGATACTCCGTCAAAATTTAATTTCCAAGAATGATCTTCAGGCATGTCTCCTTCAGCGATTGCTACATACATTAGATCTTCATCGAAGAAACTGAAATTCAAAGGTTCATAGTCCTCTAAAGCTCTACTGGCTAGGCAGTCTACTATTGCACTCCCCTTCACAGCTTTTAGGTTTACATAGACTATGTCAAATTCAGATAGTAGAATCTGCCATCGGGCCATCCTTCCATTTAAAGCGGTTGATTCCATCATGTATTTGAGAGGGTCTAGCTTTGAGATTAGCCAAGTTGTATGGTACAACATGTATTACCTCAACCTTCGTGTTGTCCAAACCAAAGCACAACATAGCTTCTCAATTGGCAGATACCTCATTTCACACTCAGTGAATTTTTTACTGAGGTAATATATCGCTCTTTCTTTTCTCCCAGTCTTATCGTGTTGGCCGAGCACAAACCCCATCGAATTATCAAATACTGTTAAGTACAGTATCAATGGTCTACCAGGGCTTGGTAGTGTTAGCACTGGGGGACTGGACAAATATTGTTTAACCTTTTCAAAGGTTTTTTGGCATTCATCATCCCATACCCCAGGATTGTGCTTTTTAAGAAGACGGAATATGGGGTCACACTTCTCAGTCAGTTGCGAAATAAACCGTGCGATATAGTTTAGTCTCTCTAGGAAACCTCGGACTTCTTTCTGAATTCGTGGCGGAGGCAGCTCCTGTATAGCCTTGACTTTATCAGGGTCGACTTCTATTCCCTTCTCACTAACTATGAAACTGAGTAACTTTTCGGACCTAGATCCGAAGGTGTATTTTGACGGATTGAGCTTTAATTGGAATTTTATCAACCTCAGGAATAATTTCCTCAACACTCGTACATGCTCCTCTTCCGTTCGGGATTTTGCAATCATGTCGTCAACGTAGACCTCAATTTCCTTGTGCATCATGTCATGAAACAAGGTTACCATGGCTCTTTGGTATGTGGCTCCTGCATTTTTCAACCCGAATAGCATCACCTTGTAGCAAAACGTTCCCCATAAAGTTATGAATGTGGTTTTTTTCCATGTCCTCAGGATGCATCTTGATCTGATTGTACCCGAAGAACCCATCCATGAAGGAAAATAATGAATAGCCTGCCGTATTATCCACTAGAGTGTCTATGTGAGGCAATGGAAAGTTATCCTTTGGGCTGGCCTTATTTAAATCTCTGTAATCTACACACATCCGCACTTTCCCATCTTTCTTAGGGACAGGGACGACGTTGGCCATCCACTTCGAGTAATTAACCACCTGTAAGAAGCCAGCATCAAACTACTTTTTAACTTCTTCCTTTATTTTCATTGCTACATCGGGTCTCATTCTTCGGAGCTTCTGCTGAATTGGGTTGCACCCTTCTTTTGTGGGGACACGATGTACTGCGATATCGGTACTTAAATCAGGCATATCCTGGTATGACCATGCAAAGACATCTTTGAATTCTTGCAATAATTCAATGAGGTCCTATCTTGTCCTCTTACTCACACAAGTGCCAACTTTCACCTTCTTCCCTTCTTTAAAGGTCACATTTTCGATAGTTTCCTTGTGAGACAGAATCTATTTCTCTTCCCGCTCCACCATTCTTAACAAGTTCGGAGATAAACCACAATCCCCGTTATCTTCAAAATCTTGAGATTCCTCAAAGCACATGTCTCGTTCAAAAGGAGATTCTGGACTCATATCAGTATTGCTCATGATGTTGACATTCGGAGACCTATTACGGGTGCAAAAAAAAAATACCCAAAAAAAACAAAATGAATAGTTATTTTGTATGGTATGATTGTGTATGGAATGAAAGGAAGAAAGAATAATTGTTCGAATTGATATATGAAAATGCATTTTTTATTGAAAATAATAACGTTTGAATATGAGCCTATTTCACAAAAGATTCTTATTGTCCCTAGGCTAGAAGACAACAAGTGGGTTTTGAATATTACTCTATGTTAACTCTAAAGATTAGAGGAATTTCTTCCTCAGTCCAGTTATCCAAAACAGTCCCAGGCTCATACGGACAAATACCTGATAAATTTCTTTCCATTGCTTCATTTTCAAACTTGGTGTTGATGTTCTAAATTCCCATCACATCCTCGACCATGCCTTCTTTTATCCTCTTCTGTGTAGAATGAATAAACCTTCCAGATACAAATGTTTGGAAGATGTGAGGAAAGCTCATCAGTTCCCACCTGACTTCTGTCCCACTCAATCTCACTCTCCACTGTTCTTGTTTCCTTTCAAACTCCTTCTTCACTTGGCTTACATCTGGCCTGAATCCCAAACCGAAGCGATCTCACTTGCCAACCAAGACTGGCACTCTAACTTGTCCACGGAGGTGCCACCCGAGTCCTCTGCCAGGTAATGCCCCTTTCCCAACTGTCAGCTGCAGGCTCATTTTTGTAGCCCCTGATATTTTAGGTATCGGAATTCTGCTTCCTTCAGCTATAAACGTTGCGTTTACAAACTCTAACGATCGAAATGAACATTCTACCGCTTCGTTGTCATTCTCTACTTAGGGTGCATCACTGGTAACTGACGCAATAATGTCTTCCTCTGCATTTATTGTTATTAGCCGACCCTCAGCAACCATCTTTAGCTTCTGGTGCAGCGAGGATGGCACTGTCCTAGCTGAGTGAATCTAAGGTCTTCCTAATAGACAGTTATAGGAAGGCTTAATATCCATCACGATGAAATCTACCTCGTACACGTTTGGGCCTATTTGGAGAGGTATCTCTATCCTTCCCATCACTTTCTTTTTTGTGCCGTCAAACGCTCTCACTATATTCTGACATGTCTTCATGTGGGAGTTGTCTATAGGTAAACGGCATAATGTAGACCAAGGTAATACGTTTAATGCAGACCCATTATCGACTAGTACTCCAGGTAGTGTATACCTCTTGCAATGTGTAGTGACGTGCAGAGCCTTAGTAGACCTCCTGCCCCCTGGAAGTATCTCATCATCGCTGAAGGAAATGAAATTGTCAGCACTTATGTTACCGACAAGACAGTCCAATTTGTTAATCGAAATGTCATCCGCAACATAGGTTTCGTTCAACACTTTCATCAATGCGTTGCGGTAGACCTCTGAATTTAGCAGCAGAGCCAATACAGATATGCGATCCGGTTGCTAGTGTAGTTGTTCCACAACACTATACTCGCTGTGTTTTAGGAACTTCAAGAACTCCTTGACTTTATTTTCCATTACTGGCTCATTAACCAGTGGTTCTGATCTCTCAACTTCTTTCTTGAGCATGACGAGTTTCCCTTTTGCTGGTTCGGCTTCTGTGTTTGAGGTGTCAATCGAACCCTCCTTCTCTGAAACTGCTATACTACAGTTATAATTCCAAGGCACCATATAGCTATCTTTATAAGGGGGAGCTGTTGGCTTCTGAATTATAACTCTTGGTGTGACTCTTGCCTCTACTTCATTAACTCTGGGCTTCAAAATAATTATCACTGGACGGCTGGCTTTGCAGCCTTCTTCACTTAACTCTCCTCTTAGAGAGCATACATCCTCCTCTTCGACAGACTCGAGGAACTTCAATTCCTTATTATCCATGAGACCCTATACTAGGGCCCTGAACTCAATACAATTTTGGATTTCGTGATCTTTCTCATAATGGAACTCACAGTAGTTCCGTGTATCTTGGACTTTATTCCCCAACCCCTACGGGACTAAACCTCTCTTCTGCATTTCCTTCCAAACTAGCTTGAATGGGGTTCTCACCTCCGCGATATTTAGCTTGACTTTCCTCCCCATATTCTTAATTATCGCGTTTACCCCTTTATCAGTATGACTGGGCAATGGATTTCTTGTACTAGGTGTATCATCGAATTTTACAACACCTGCTTTGATAAGCCTTTCCACGCACCTTTTGAACGAGGTACATTTTTCTATCGAGTGCCCCGTAATCCCAACGTGGTATTCGCACTGAGCATTTGTGTCGTACCACTTAGGGTATGGGGGCTGCAACGGCTCTAAGTGGAAAGAAGCCACTACATGTGTATTAAACAGACTCTTGTACAACTCCCTATATGTCACTAGTATGGGAGTGAATTGAAACTTCTCTGTATTCTATCTCGTGTTAGGCTCCCGCCTTGGTGAGGCCTGCTGGCCTGTGACTATCGCCCTTGACTGATTAACAGTGGCGGGTTTTGCGTAGCTTGAGCTCATATTACCTACTTCATTCTCTCTTTTCTTCAGGGCTGACCTTCTCGTGTTCTCCCCAACTTCTATCTTACCTGATCTTATGGCATTTTCTATCATTTCGCCAGACATTACTATTTCCACGAAACTTTTGGTTGTGCTACCTAACATGTGAGTAATGAAATGCGCCTTCAATGTATTGATGAAGAGCATGGTTGTTTCTTTTTCTAGCAACGGTGGTTGGACCTGTGTAGCGACCTCTCTCCATCTCTGAGCATACTGCCGGAAGCTTTCACTTGGCTTCTTCTCCATATTCTGGAGTATGATCCGGTCAGGTGCTATATCTGTTATATAGCCGTACTGCTTCATGAAGGCCTGAGCTAGGTCCTTCCACGACTTGACTTGGGTCCTACTCAATTGATTGTACCATTTCGCTGCAGCCCCACTCAAACTGTCCTGAAAACAATGGATCAATAGTTGATCATTGTTGACATACCCCGTCATCCTTCGACAAAACATCGTAATGTGAGCCTCAGGGCAGCTGGTTCCGTTATATCTTCTAAACTCCGGTATTTTAAACTTCGGGGGAAGTACTAAGTCCAGGACCAAACTCAGTTCCTTTGTATCGATTCTGCAGTAATGATCAGCATCCTCTAACTCCTTGAACTTTTCCTCTAACCATTTGCATCGATCCTCAAATCGTTTTGGGACCTCTGCCTTTGTCTTTTCCACCTCTGCTGCGTCGTCGAAGTTAGGGACCTGAGGGTTTGACAGATTATTTCCAGGGTTAGTGCTCAATCCTACTGGGAAGTTTACTGGTGCCGAGGTACCAGTTCGATAAAGAGGCTGGACATTAACAGACACCCTTGGTGGTTGTATTTGCATGTTCTCCGGTGTAAAACTTATAGGACAAGCGGAATCCTCATTGTCATTCCCAATATCACCTATAGGGCTTTTTCTTTTGTCAGACCCTCCTTTCAACAGCTGTGCCAGCTGGCTCATCATGTTGTTCTATGACTCCAGCATGTTTTTCTAGGACTCCAGCATTTGATCCCTCACCTCTTGCTGGATCCTAGCCAGTTGTTCTTGCATCTGAGCTTGCAGTTGCTCCTGAATCTCCTTTTGCATTTGTTCTAATTTCTCTAACCTCTGATCCATATCCCTTGTTTTCCTCCGTGTATAGTAGCGATGTTCCAGGGTAACTAGATAAATTATTACTGATTAATAGGGTTCTTTTGTGCAACTTAATGTTTATGATGCTATACAATGTAAATGCATGACATGAATGCAAAAAGGTGTCAATCTGATTCAATTTTATTTAGAATAACTTTACTAAAAGACAAAATCCTTTACATAAGAAATAGACTACATATACGGCCTAGCCTTTATGCCCAGAGCTCTAACTTTTTTAAGAAGTTCAGCCAGCTTTTGACCTCGGTTCGATACTGACTCATATTTTACACTTAATACATCAGCTTGGACTACCAGAATTTGTAAATGTTCCGCCACTTCTCGAATCTCTACTATAGCTTCTCCCATGAGGTGATCCCTATCTCGAACCTTATTCTGAGACCAGTGAAGTTGCTCCTCCAGTTGCTCACTATTTGCTTCTAGTGATTCAATTCAGTATTCACAATCCTGTAGCGCAGCCCCAAGTTTTTTTATCTTTCCCTTCAGATTCTCGATCTCACTTAAGCTAGCCTTTAATTCCATTACAGAGTCGCAACTACGATACTGATGCAATGCCTTTTCTAACTCTATTATTCAAGCTCTTAACCTTTTATTTTCGCTTTGGCTCTCTGATGTAGTCCTTTTCAAGGCTTCCTCTCGTGCTCGAACATCACAAAACCTCCTTTTCCATTGATTGGCCTTAGACTTTTCTTCTTGGATTTCTTGTTGCCATTGCTTCGATGTTTTTTCCAACCCGGCAGTTCTCATCGACATATGCAGCTCCTTGTAATCATGCTTCAGACTGTCCAAGTCTTCTTCAGCTTTTTTTTTTCCTCTTTCTCAGTTTTTCGGCGTCTAATTTCTGGACATCAATGTTCAATTTTAGATATACCTTCTCTTCTTCGAGTTGCTCTATCTTTTTCCCCAACTCTAAACTTCTCTTCTCAAAATCCTGTTTTATAATTTCCAATTCGGAGGAAACTACTCGCAGATACTCCTCTATCAGTTGAGCACCCTCTAAACTCGACCCAGGAATATTGTCGTTAACTCGTCTACTCAACCATCCATTATACTCAGGGGTCGTCATCGGATCTGCAGCCAACCCTTCCATTCGACGAGTCTGATTCTAAGTATTAGAAATCTCTTTAACCCTTTTCTTGTAGTCTTCCTTATA
Source organism: Gossypium anomalum (assembly GCA_025698475.1). NCBI lineage: Eukaryota > Viridiplantae > Streptophyta > Magnoliopsida > Malvales > Malvaceae > Gossypium > Gossypium anomalum. The sequence continues at coordinate 27,174,906 of CM046967.1, forward strand.
TGAAAATTCGCATTGAGCAAGCCCATAGGTTACCGGTATGAACTGTCTTGCTGTATATTGCCTAAGCACGAGCAAGGGAGCATATCCAATGGCTCCCCAGATCCCAAGCAAAGGGACCCAATCGAAACTCCCACATCGAAAAAGAATTTTGTTAGGCGTCCACCAAGGAGCTTTCCACTCAATGTCCTCTCCCTAGAGATTTCGCAGGAGCGCGATCCAATTTTCTTCCGATATGTCATCTCTTCTGGGTGTAGCTGCTATCTCATTTAATGGGGAATAATCCCAAAGAAAGCTCGATAATGACCTTTGTCTATCTTCTAAAAATGACTGTGAAACCATACTAACAATAACTGTGCACACCCTATAAATCTGCCCTCGCCGGTCCTTCTACACGCGTTCAAGGATCTAAATGTCTCAGCTAAAATTACAGGAACTGGTGTGACTCACTTGTCAAATCGGTCAAATAAATTCGTGACCGCCTCATCAACATATCCCAATACCCTAGGGAAGAGCATCAACCCGTGGATACTCAAGGTAAAGACGTCAACTTTCTTCTTCATATCAGGATGTGTTAGGATCAAATCTCGCAAATTCTTCTATGGCATACACTTACACTCCCCTTTTTGCTTGATCCTTGCCGTAACCCACTGTTCGCTCATTCCAGTAATATTCATTAGCTTTTTCGAAAATGCCGAAACATAAGCAGCTCTCGAATAGGCCTTATCGACTTGTACCTTCGGACAATTTAATAAAGCTGTATACTCCTCCACCGTGGGTACTAAATCTACCCTCCCAAACGTGAAGCAGCTATATGCAGGGTTCCAATACTGAGCAAGGGCCCGGAACAAGTGTTCATCTATTTTGATACCAAGTAGGTACGGTAAATCTCCATAGTTGCAGTAGAATAATTGTTTAGCCTCATCATCCTACTGATCCCATATCTCCTTCAATTCCTGATGATTATTTTGAGTCACGCTAATGCGAGTATAATCCCATAACTCAGATTTATATCCCTTGGCTAGGCTGTCTCCCTTCTCTAATTGTGTTATTTTTGACCATTTACGGACAGCGGCATTATTTTCTACCTTATCAAGGAATTTGTCCCCCATGACGAGCTTTCTAATTCAGAAAATTGAATATGAATTGACACCTTTCAAATGTGGAATGACATGCAAATATGGCAAAACAAAACACAGCAAGTTAGTATCATAACTCAAAGTAAAGAAAATAGAAACAAGCATCTATTGGGGGTAATCACTAGGGTTTAGCGTAGTTCTTCCAAAGGTGGGCCCTTAGGGTTCCTCTATATGTGGTTTGGTTCTAGAGTTGAGGTACCTGAACCAGCAAATTCCTCGATCCTCACCCATTATAGGCTAATATAGACCGAGTTCAGTTCAGGGGGATACATTTCCCTATGGCTGCACGGAGATGAAAACCTTACGAAGACATAGGTACGGATGTATCCCGAAAGCGATCCACTATCCTGCACGGAGGTGAAGACCTCACGAAGAAAATAGCTTCTCTCTCCCACTTAAGAGGTGTGACCACAACGGTCATGCAATACCATGACAGAAGATATAAAAGAACTTAAAAAAAAAAATACCGAAAAAACATAACACCAAACAGATGAAATGCAATAAGAGGATCGTAAACTCAAAACCAAATTCAACTTTCGACAAAAGACAAAAAGTAATCAAATCGTAGCTTAACTCTCTTATAGGTCCCCAGTGGAGTCGCCAAGCTGTCGAAACCATTTTTAAGTTTTGAAAAAACGTGGATCGACTTTGAAAATATAAATGGAGTCTCCACCTATCTTTTTCGAGGTGAGATTGGGCCACCTTAAAATCAATCGTTTTAATAAAACATTTGGGCATATTAAAATAATAATTCTTTTGGTCTGCTAAATTTGAGGAAATGGGCTCGGGAGTCGGTTACGCACGAGGAAGGATTAGCACCCTAGTAATGCCCAAAAAATTGGTACCTATTTGATTAGTTGATGTCTTGATGTCGAAATTTGGAAAGATTTTAAAATACGATCCTTTTATTTAAGGAAAAAAATCAGAATTATTCGAATAAAATGTGAAGACCTATTCATTTCGAAGGAGAGAATGCCATACCAAGTAAGTTAGGGTCTAACATTTCAGACCTTCAGAATTAAGTTGTTCTTCGGTTTTAAGATTCATGTGTGGAGGTTCAAGAGAAGGGTATTCGGTCATCCGGGATCTCAGAACTCTCAAATACCGAATATTGCCTTGATTTTGGAAATCACTATCCTCAATATAACGCAATGCCACACCCAGTAAGTTAGGGTGCAACGTCCCAAATTTCCAAGAATAGGTTTTTTATTCGAACCTCATACAATTAAATTTGAGAAGAGTATTTAGATTCAACGAGAAAAATCAGAACCCAGTAAGTTAGGGCACAATCCTTCCGAGGATCCTAAATATCGAATATTGCCTATATTTTGAAAACAATCGAGGATAAATCTTTGAATAACATGAATTTGGGCGGTTGAAACTTAACAAAAATGATAACATGCGATATGAAAATAGTAGTATAATAATAAACTTGACATTGTATATATTGACACCTAGAATATAGTAAATATATGGAAAATCAACAATAATTATAACAATAGTAATAAATATAATAACGTAACAAACATAGCAATAAAGATATTAACGATGCAAAAATGCATAATAGAAGTGAAAATAATATGTCAAATGATAATGTATATATATAGCGATAATAGTAAAGTTAAAATAATAATGCTAAATTAGTGAAAAGTGAAAAATAATAAATAATAATTTAGCATAAAAATATTCGATAAAAAAACTATGGTATATAAAAAATAATAAAATAATATAGTAGGTCTATTAATAATTATATTAGAAAAACTTTAGCGAAAAATATATACATATAAAAAATTACAAATAGGAATAGTAAAATAATGGTAATAAATGGAAAAAAATAAATAATGAATATGAAAAACTATATTAAAAATAATTAATTTTTAGTAAAATATATACATATAATGGAAAAAAATAAGTCTAATAAAATAAAAACTTTAGTAAATGCGTATATATAGTAGAATGATAGTAGTGAACGGTAAAATAAAAAAATATGGAAAAACTATAAAAAAAATGTATTGGAGAAAAATAACAATAACAATGTGATACTTTAAAATAAATAGTACAGAAGAAATAATTATTAGTAAACATAAATAATATAGCCAATGGATATAAAAGATCAAAATAACTTTTAAAAAAGGATTAATAGTAATAATATAATAGTTTAAAATAAAGTGTAAAAAAAATTAGGGGAACCAAAACAATATACAAGTAATATAATAGATATAATGGATAATAGTATAATAAAAAATAATAAAATAAATGGTAGGATAAAAAACTAAAAAAATAGTAGGATATAATGAAAAAAAATAGAAGAATAATATTACAAAAGAAAAAAAAATAATTTTGTGCTAAAAGTGTTTAAATAATCAAAATGGGGCTTAATTGAAATTAAAATGGGAGTTTTTGGACCAAGATCGGAATATTAAAAAAAAAGGTTAGGGTGACCGAAATGTGACGCGCGTCAACGATTGGGGACCGAAAAGGCAAATATCCCAAGCCTCCTAAACACAGCATTTCAGCTTGTACCAAATTGAATCGGTGCGTAAATATTCGGGGCCAATTTAAAAAAAAAAAAGGAAAGAAGCACAAAAGGGCCCAATCAAGTGACCACACAACAGGGGAGGACCTCATGCGCAATAAAACCAAAAAAATGAGATGGAGCTATTCCCCTTGCAATTAAAGGCAGAATAAATGATGGCTGTCTGCCATTTTCAAACCAAAATTAAAGAAATCCCTCCCCCCCCATTTCTATTTGCTGAAATTAAAAGGAAAACAAAGGGACTTTCACCCTTTTCCTTCTGCTAGGGCCATGAACCACGCCTATCATCGCAACCTTCAACCGCTGTCGCTCCACCACTGGATTTGGTGGCCAGCAGCACGCACGGGAGTCCAGGTAAGCCCCTCCTTTCTCTTTTAAAACTTTGTTTGATTATTTTCAAAAGTAAGAAAAAGAAGGGAAAAAATGTAGATGCACAATAAAGGGCTAAAAACCTTGAAGAAAAAAAAACTATAATCACCTTTGATTCTATTGGATGGTACTAACAGTTTACTCAGAAATCTGGTATACTTTTCTGTATTTTCTCTTGATTCCGTCGTAAAAAAAAAGGTCCCTTTTACCATGTTTAGAATAGCTTTTATAGCCTAGAAAAACAAATAAAATCTTCTCTTGGTTGCTATCTGTGTGCTTCCTGTTACAGGTGTTATTGCGGATATCTCGGAAGCAAGAGGCGTGACAAAGAGGGACTGCTGGTAGCGCACGTCTCGGAGGTGCGGTGGATGGTGGAGGCACGTACGATATGGGGATTGGGGTATTGAGGTGAATTTTGTTTTGGTTTTGGGCTATTTTGGGTTATAGGATTAGGCTAGTGGTTAATGGGTTTGATTAGTGGGCTAGGCAAAGAAAATTGGTCCAACAAATATGATATTAATATATTCTGAAAACTTAATTAGAATGTTTTTATGTTCGAGATTAATTTAAATTAATTATTCTACTATTTTTATATCTTTATAAATTTCGAACCATAAATAGGAGAATAATGTGCTTCAACACACTCGAACCCACGTCCTCCTACATTAATAACAATACTCATGCCAGTCGAACCAAGACTCAATCAAGGAGAATATTAACATATTTAACCTCACAATTTTACACTAATTAAACTAAAATTCATTAGAGGAGAGGAAATTGATGTACTCGTAGACCTTGAACTCCCACCACCCACGAAATTCTTCATTTGAAAAAGACTTAAACCTAATTTCATTTAATGTGCTACTTATGTTGAGTTTAATCTCAATGCTAATAATATTTTTCTGTTGACAACATCAGTGGGAGAAAAAGCAAGTCATTTTGGTTAAATCACAATAATTCGTTGTATTCGAATTTTATTATGTGTAATTATCAGTTTATTCAATTATATCTCACTTTTTTATTTGTTTACATTTTATATTAAATTTTATTTTATTTTATAATTAATCAAATATATATTTATATTTGTAAACTTAAAAAAAAAGATGTTACATATAAATCATGTGAGAATCTTATCTCTTGATTATTGGCTAAGTCGAGTTAAAATATACTTGTCAAAATTTTACCAAAATTAAAATACGAGTGTTTATATCTATAAATAGTAAATCCAAACTCTTTTAGATATGAGATAGCAAAATAAATTCGTATTTTTAATATATTTATTTTGGCTAATTATCGGATAAAATACTATTAAATTTAGATTTTTCTTATCATAAAAGAAGTTGTGCTGAATTCAAACTCTTACAAAAATGGGCTAAATTGGAACAAAAAGTAAAGAGGAGGGCTTGATTGAAAGATTGAAGATACAAAGATGACTGAATAAAGATTGAAGGGTTAAAGATTTTTTTTCAAAAGTAGCTGGATAAAGATTGAAAGATTTTTTATATTATTACAATTTTATAATTAGTTTAAATTTAATCTCTAGTTTAAATTTAGTTTTTAAATTTTGAATTATTTAGTGATAATATTTAAGAAAAATCTAGCTAAATTTTAGCACTAAGAGTGTGTATAAATACCTAATGACTGCAACTAATTGAACACACACTTTTGCCTTTAACATTTAATAAAATTCGTTATTTTTTTTTCCATTCCTGCCTCATACTCAATTCACTGTTTCATTCGCTCTCTATTTTTTTTTGTTTTCAAACTTTTGGTTCAATTGTCTTCCAAAGCCTTTTCTCTTTCTACTTTCCACAATTCCATTTAAACCATTTATTTTCAAAGCATGATTTTTTTCATGATTAGCTAAATCTTTTTTAGCCTTAGCTTGGTTATCGCTTCGACAAAGTAATCATGAGATATGAACCCACACTAAACACTCTGCAATTTGATATTTGCTATCTTTCTGGTAAATGAGATAGTACAAATTTATCCCCTCAAACTTAATTCAATTTTAATTCAAAAAGCGCGCGTTGGGTTGGAATAGTTTGGCGTACAGATGGGAAGTTGAGTCGGCTTTGCTGTATTCAAAATCCCGCGAACAAATTGGCGTGTTCAATTGGAAAAAAAGCTAGTTAGATTTCGTCAAGGGAGATACTGATCGAATTTAAATGACCCATACAGTTGAGGCCGTTAATTCGAGTTGGGCTTTTTAGATTGCAAGACTGTCGAAGTCTTAAATTACGGGTATGTGCCACGTGGTTGGGAATTTGACAAGGGTTGATTTGCAGGTGATATCGGGATCGACTAGGAGAGGAAGAGTTGGTGGTTTGAGGGATCCTCGATTGCTATAACCAGTTTATCGATTGGAAGGGAAAAATATTTTATTTATTCACTTATTTTATTTTCTTAAATTTATTTTTATATTTTCGAATCTGTTTTTAATTTTATTTTTGAATCTGGTCACGAAAAAAGGCGAAATTAAATAGCTAGTTGATCCTACTACTCTATACTACCATTTACTATTATTTTATCGTAGGAATTTATATTTGATTGTTTCGATGTCCATCAATATACTTCTATTGTTTATAACTTCTTTTTGTAAAGGAAGATATATGCTATCTTTATTTAATATTTGTTAATCTCGTTTATAGTTTACTTTTATTAAAATTTTAAACATAAACAAATTAAATATTTTTAATAATTACATTATAAAATTATATACTTAATTTTTTTATATAATATAAAATACATAATATATAAGAAAATGAAAAAAAAATAACATATTATAAAATTAGAGAACACGTCAGGCTAAACCTATCTCGTATTTTAAATGAATTTTTTTATTTTTTACTTAAACTTAATATTTTTATCCAAATCCTCTTATTTATCGGATCAATTGAAACCAATAACTTCACCCTTGATTAAGTCTAGTGTTTAAAGATCGTGACTTTTTCTCTTTTCCAAATTCTATTTGAACGTAACTGACTGTTTATTATTAAAATTATATTTAAATAATTATAATTCAAATTCGACTCATATTAATCCGAATTTGTGAACTTTTTGCTTTAAAAATTTTCAAACAATCAACAATGTAAAAACTTCCATCACTATGGATAATTATATTATTATGTGGTCTAAAATTTCTTTTTTTTAAAAAGGGAAAAATAGTAAATAAATTATATTAAAGATCAAGGAAGAAAAAAAATAGAAAAATGCTCATCGCAATTCAATGACTTCATCATCTCCACATACTCCAACATCAATAACCATGGTGCCTTTCTTCTTTGTAGGTAACACCCTGCAACAATTCCTCCTTGGAGGCTGCACAAACCATACACAAGAACAAGGTCAATCACCCATCGATGCTAGATTTGGGCTTAAACCTTTCCAAATAGTTTATAAAAGAATAAACTTTTTTCGGACCATCACAGATAAGGGTTTTTACGGGTAATCGTATCACTCTTCAAAGTTCTTACAAAAATATTTAATTCTTAATCAATCATTGTTAACCTGAAAAAGTCCTTATCGAAATAGGTCTATAAAAGTTTGATCTTTTAAGTGACCATTATTTCCAATTCCCTAAGAGTCTCAAAGGTTTAAGCCAACATTTAACTATGAATTTAGTCTTTCTACTATGTAAAAATTTAAACTTAAAACTCTGAATTTTAATTTAACATAATTGAATTAGTAGGTCTAAATTAATAACACTGTTAATTTTTACGTTATTATTATTTGATCACTAATCAACCATGTTCAATGGATAATATTAAGATTGTCTTAGAAATAGTTTTAGGCTATCGGTTTAAAGACAACAACTAACAGTGCTATTAATTTGGACCTAATGATAATATCATAAAATAGAGCAACCAAATTATGTCAAATTAAAGTTACAGTATAAAGCAACATTGAGTCCCTAAACTTGGCAATTATTTTTCAAATTGGTTCATGATTTGTTTTAGTCTACATTAATCTTGGAATTTAATAAGTTTATTCTAATTTAGTCCTTAAACTTAGATTCAGCTAAGGTGGGATGACATGGCACTTTGATGTAATCCAAAAAATACCAAAAAAATAAAAGTAATGTATATTTAAAAAAAAACTAGGTGAATCACATAGTGCCACACCATTAAACCTTAACAAAATCCAAGTTGAGGGACCAAATGGAGAAAAACTACCAAGTTCTAAGGTGGACCGGAAAAAAATTTAGGGACCAAAGTGAAAAAATTTGTCAAGTTCAAAGACTAAACTTTGTTTTATCCCTGAAGAAAAAGAGTAAATTTCAAATTTCAAACTAAAACCATAAATTGTAAACAAAGAATTTACCTTGTCCCATAAATTCGGATCGGGTTTTCTATAAACCTCAACTCTCTCAATCCGAGAAGGATCCGCCATCTTCCACTTGCAATCCGGGTTCGAAACTTGGTGCTGAACATGCTCGGAAACCGTCTGGTTCATCACCTTGTTGTACGACGCTTTAGACAAGTAATAAACGAACGGTTTTTGGCAGACATGTCGGGTAACGGGTCGGGTATTAAAAGCAAAACCGGTGTAATCGGCTCTTTTGTACCAATTGAGGAAAGTCCTGGCCGGCATTTCCATTTCTCTCACTGAGACTATGCCTCTGTATATTTGAACCGTGTAGCCCCATGAGACCGAAACGGTCCAACTCCGGGTTTTGTCGTAGCAAACCGATTGTTGCATCAATGCAGCCGAGTCAAGGTTTATTGGGATATTGAGACGTTTAAGGGCTTGGACCCGGTTCATGTTGGGGAATATGGGTTCGACCTTGTCTAGGTGGTGAATGGATACCAGTGGAGCAACGGGGTGGGCGGATAAGAGACCCAAGAGGTTGCCAAATACGTCGTACTGATAAATAAAAAATAGATCACATTAAAAATAATTAATAATTTGAATTTAATCCGGAAATGATTTAAAATTATCTAAATTTAATTCAAAAATCAATTAAATTGATTAAATGTGTAAATACGGAGGGTTAAATTTGTTGATTTTTTTAATTTGGATTAAATTAATAAAATATGTAAATGTTAAGGGTTAAATTTATGATTATATTAATAAAAAAGTATTTTAAATTGATAGAAAATATTAATGTTGTTGTTGATTATTTTTAATTGCTCACTTTTGAAATTAATAATGACTAAATTGCTCCACTATTCTTAAGAGGGACCAATTTACTTAATATTAAAATTCAGAGGGATTGCAAAAGTCTTTTTACCATTTAAATTCAATTCGGAAATGGTTTGAAGTGATATAAACCCAAGATGAATTGAAATGGAACATCACCTAAAATCAGACCCAAAAAAATTAGAACTCGAAATTGTTTGAAATGACTGAAGATAAGATAATTGAATTTGAAAATTAATTGACAACTTTTAATGATTTGAACCCAAAATAACCTAAACAGTGACATCTTGGCTTACCTAATCTAACTTAACCATAAAAAAAAAAAGCTTTGAACTTGCCTAAATTGAACTATATAAAATGATTAGAAATTCTAATCTAAATTAACTTAATTCAAAACTAAAATGATCGAAGCGATCATAAATGATCAAAATGAACTAAACCTAGAAATGATGAGACCTAAAAAATTAAAATAAACTAGAATACCCAAACCCAAATTAACTTGAAAAATATTGAATCTCAAATGACCCAAAAAAGTAACATGAAACGACTCGACCTTTACGTGCCCCAAATTAAAAAATTAACTCATAATTCAAAAAATTTAAATTCAAAATAATTTGAACCTGAAACAATTCAAATTTAAAATAACAAAAACCCTAAATTAATTTGGACAAAAAATAAATAAAAGATTCGAAGACTTTAATTAATCAAATTCAAATTAACTTGATGTTACAATCAAACTTGATTTGCCTAACCCTTTTAGAATATATATATTTTTAATTATGACCATCCAAATCTATACAACTCTATATAAATGGTCCTTCTTGCATTCGCAAGGGGTGAATATGTTTTCTTTTTTGCGATTAAATTTCAATTTCAATCTTTCTATCGTACTTAAATTTGAAATTTAATATTATATTTTATTTTTAACATACAATATATATTTTTATAATATTATTAATTAGTTCAAATAGTTAATAATATTAACTTTTTGATAAACTTTTTAAATCTAAAAAATAAAAAGACTAAATTATTAAAAATAAAAGTAGGAAAATTTAATTCTAAATATATAAATTGTATAAAGATTTAAAGTCATAATTATCTGAACCGATTCAGAGAAATGTACTAGACTAATTGAGTCGCGAATCGATATAGAGTATAGACTAATTGAATTTTTTTAATATTTATATATATTAATGATTTATATAATCAAATCTGATTAGAGTATATTTTAAGGTTCAAATTTTTAGAGGGTAAAACTAATATAAGGAGATCAGGGAGGTAATTATGGGCAAAGCCATTGAATTTTGATGCAACCAAAAAGTGGTTGAAATGCGCCACTTACTAAGAATATGGGAAATCGGATTATTTTCAAATAAAAGGCACCAACATTGAAGTTAACGCGTGTCTACGAGTTATTGTCCTACACGTGGACCAAGAAGAATCAAATTTTACTAAAAGACAAAAAGGAGAGCATAACATCGGAAACGTCTCTGTGAGGCTACAGGTGTAAAATGGGGTCCAATTTTCCTTTTTCTAAAATAAAATAGGTTTATTTATGCCCCAAGCTCCCCGTACTTTTAAGACTTTTGAATCTCGTTCTTTTCTATATTTAATTTTAGAAACTCAAACCTTTTCTTTTTAGTTTAATGTGCAATAGTATATAATTTTATACATAAAATTTTGATTTGATTCAATTCTTGTAAATTATTAACACAATTATTGATATAATATCATTTAGGTTTATATAAAACATACATAAATAATTATATTTATTTTTTAAATGCATATGATTAAATCAAAATTAAAGTTTCAAGTATACATTTAAACTATAAATAGAATTTCACGTATATAATTATACCAAATTAAAATTCATATATAATTTTGAGATTTATCATTTTTTTTAAATTTAATTGACGACACTATTAAATGAAGTTATGTTCAATTTGAATATGTAACATTTTAACCTATATTATTATTTAAGCATTTGACTAAGTTAGGAACCACCCATTTATTAAGTCCGAACTCAATTATGAAATAATAAAAACCTAAAATTAATTTTATTACGACAATATTCCTATCTTTCTACATTCTTATATTAAATCAATAAAAATCCATATATAATAATCTTAATAAATATAATGATGTATTATTTATAGTTTGTTTTAAAAATTTGGGTTAATATAACTTTTAGCCCATGAACGTGCAATTAAGTCTACTTTAATACATGTATGTGATTTTATTCACTTTAAGATTTGAACTTAGCAATTAAATTTATTTTAGTATTTGAATTTAAATTCCGTCAAAATTTGACGACGTGATGTCATTAAACTTTTGCATTTATCAATTTTAATGACCACAATAAATTAAATTAAATTAAATTGTAAAGTTTGGAGACTAAAACTTAAAAATTTTCGATTAAATCCATTGAATTTTAATCTTTAAATAAAAGATAGAAGGATGAGACAATAACTAACGGTAGGGTTTAATTGGGTTTAGGTTCCACCGTCTTTAAGGTTCAAAAGGGGCGGTCAAGAAAGTGATAAGCATGGCCGATGATGATGCTCAAAAACATGTGAATAAAAACACAAGTCTTTCAAAAGCTGTGTGCCTTGTCAATGCCGTGATATACGATGATTTATGAGAATTAATTAACAACCGATTTTCCTATGCTTATTTATTTTTCAAAAATATTTAATTATTTATGATTATATTTTTCTTTTCCTTTTTTATAAAATATCGATGTTCAAATTTACTAATAAAAAATATAAACATTAAAGATTAAGTTTATATTATTTCTATAAAATAGTATATTTAACTGTAATATTCAATAAACCTAAAAAAGGGCTTTCAAGAAAAGGAATTAGGTTTACATAGGAATTAAGAATTTCACTTTTTTATTTTTTAAGGACCTAAAAATAAATTCAACAACTCACTTTTAAATAAAACCCCAAAGAAGTAGGATTATAATTAGATTAGGTTATTAACAAATTCAAATTCAATTATTGCACTATCATCTAAAACACTTACAACTTTCATCATTGAGTGAATTTAGGTTTGTTTACTTATTTATTCAAATATATTTGGGAATAATCTCACAAATAGTGCATTAGCTAAACCCAAACTTACTTTTAAAAGTTTTGGGTTAATATATTTTTTATATTTAAAATTGATTTTGTTGAATTCAGTACTCAAATCAAACAACATTATATTATTTAATAAATGTTTGACACATGTATTCTAATAAAGAAAATATCTGCACTTAATTAGGATAAAAAATTCAAGTACCAAATTAGATGCTAAAACTAAAATTAAGTACTTAATCGAGCAAAAGAAAACTCAAGTATCGAATTGAAGTTTATGTTTTAATGTATTCTAAAGGTTATTAAAAATAATATGATTATTTTATTTATTAGTGTTTATTAATTTTTAATGGTGCAATTAAATATAAATCCAAATAATTAATTGATAAAAAAAAGAAGAAAAAGAAGCAGCAAACCTGGTGAAATCCCGGTTCCTTGGTGAGTGGCACACCGAGCTCAGCCATGCAAGCATGAATCCGATCATCGGAGCCGTACAAGCCCGGGTATCTCTGTATACACCGGTCTTGCATTTTAGCAAGTGCTTTAGCCAAAGGGTAACTAATAGCAAAACCTCCGCCGCCGTAAGCCATCCCGTAAGAGAAATTAATGTTCTGCAAATGACTCTCCGACGAACTTCCGATGTAATAAAACTGATTATGGTCGTATTTCGATAAAACCCGGACCAAATTATCGGGTACGAAGAACGTATCGTCGTCTCCCATAACGAACCACCTCACATCGTCCAAACCCAACCTTAAAGTCTCCGATACTATCCGGGATATCCTTATGGCCGACCGGTGACCCTTTGGGTTATTGTATTTGAACTTTGAAGTATCGCCAGAGATCATTTTTGGCGGCAAAAGACGGTCACCGGTTCCGGTTTTTACTCCCTTGTCTAACCAGACGACACCGCGCATCTGGGGTTTCCACCATAACTTGATGTAATTCTTCCTATGATCCCATAATCGAGCTGAGGCTGCAATGCCGAAAACTATCTGACGAAGAGTTGTTTTCGATGAGGGGCTTGGTTTTGGAGATGGAACAGGCGGTGGAGCTACGGCTACCTCTTCTCTTCCGCCGTGGACGGCGGTGATGATATTCAGGTCTTTATTTGACGAATTAGAGAAACTTACGGTGTAGAAGATGCAGAGAATTGAAATTAAAAGGATTGAAGAAAAAAGAAATTTGGGGAAAGTGGTGAAATGGTTTCTCATGGTTTGATCCCATGGGAAGTTATCTTCAACCTTTGGATTGTTTTTCATGGTGGGAATTTAAAACAAAAAGAAAGGGGGGGTAGATTCTGGGTGTTGAAGAAGACAGTGAAAATCTGATCTTCGATTCCTTGCTCTAATTCAATACCCAGTGTTGATCATAGAGTAAACATTGATTTTTCAGAAAGAATCTATGAATTAAAGAGGGAAAGAGTGGTGAAAAAGGTGAGAAATTATAAGCTGAAGTTGCAGGGGGAATATTGAATCTTTATATAAGGCTAAATAGCAGCCCTTAAAATTGAATTAATTTATTTTTTGGTCCTTGAATTTACTAACCAAGCCCATTTTGGCACCTATTTTTTGGGGTCCATTTTAGCACATGAATTGTAAATTAAATCTATTTTAGTCTTTAAATTTGAATCATGTAAAAATGTGATGATATGAGATTTTACAAATTATCCCATATCATCACTTAAAACTTATTTTTTTTAATTTTTCAAATAATAATAAAACATAATTTTATAGTGTTATTTTCATCTTACTTTTATGAAATCTAAATTTAGATAACAGTGAATCAATGAAAAATATAAATGGTAAATAGACTTAATTTTCCCTTTAAAATCCAATCATTTTGTTTTAAAATAATCTCTAAGCCCTCTGGTTGCTAGATTAAATTTGGTCTAATTTTGTGTTTAGTCTCTTTAATATATTGAAATTAAATTAATCCTTTTAATTTGGCATAATTTTATCTTTCATTTCTATAATAAATTTATGAAAGCTTTTATAGCATTAATATTCAATCCAAATTAATATTTTTTTTAGGATAATACTATTGTTAACTATTCATATTAAAGTGACAACAATTTTTTATGAATTTGTTAATAGTATTAAAAATATTGTTTTTTTCTTTTAGTAAAGAACATAGCAATAGCGAGGTAAAAGGGCACTCTAATTCAAAGTAGACAGCCTAGAATCCACCATAAGCAACTCCCTAACTGACGGCGGGGGATCCTCCAATAGATAAAATTGTAATAACTCAGGATCTACATTTTTTGTCAATGGATCTGCCATAGTATTTTGAGTCTGATGAATTTGTCTGACACGAACTTCCCAAATACGAATAACCATGCTATGTATCATTCTAAGTTCTATCAGCCTGCTATCCACGATACCTCCAGCAAGAATAATCTCAATCAACAAGGTATTGTCACACTCCAACTCCTAAAATCCTTTACCCCATGCTAAGCAAAGCCCTTCAAGCATCCCCCTTGTTTCCATCTGAAATATTGTACTTTCTTGAATCGCCATTGTAAAACCACATTGCCACACCCCATTAACATCTCTAATAATGCCTTCAATAGAGGCACAAGCCCTTGAAGAGAACACAACACCATCAATATTAAGTTTAACATAACCCTATTCTGGACGCGCCCAATATGAATCTATTACCCTTGGATGAGAAAAACAAGGTACGAAACATGATGATAATACACTTCGCGTCCAACTTGTGCCTTTATCCATAATTTCTTGCACACAACTGTTACCACCCAAAAAACAAGCAAATTTCGATTCTTCCAAAGTAGCCAACAAATAATGGAAAATAAAGAATTCCAAATGATCCCATTATCAAAACAAAAAGTAACGTCTTTCAAATTCCATTCCAGCTAATCTTTAAGAGGTAGAGAGAAGAAAAGTACTTGACTCTAACTCGGCATTAACGTCATCTAAACTGCCCTGCGAAAAGAGTAACCCTTCACTACATGAATATTAGTTTCAGCCCCACATTCACATCTCGGGCAACAACTATCAGTGGTCATATATGCCTTCTCACTCGTTCCCCATTAGTCAAAAGCCTGTTCTTCCAAAGGAGCCATAGATTAGATTTCGACGGATAGTCAAGCCATTAAAATCAATTTGGTACAGGTTCTTATACGTTTCCTTGGATGAAAACTTATCACTTACCATCCATTTCCAAATCAACTGATCTAACGCACTTGTCAGTGATGGCGGGATCACAACTACAATATAATTCAGAATTGAGCTAGGAAGCAATCTTCCCAACCTCATCCAATCCTATCCTCCTGCGACGTCTACAACATTACAAACACGTAATGCATCGACTAGCTGACCTGTACCAATGTAGAAATCTTTGAGTGGTCCATGCAACCTTAGCTAAATGTCAGTACAAAAATTAGTTGTTCTACCATCGCCAATGGTCCATAAGACATTCTTTAGAACTTCAGGCCATACCTTTGAGAAAGACCTCTAAACAAAAAAGCAATTGGTCCTTGTAATAGACACAAGTAGTATCTCATCCATATTATACTCCTTCTGCAGAACGCAAACCCAAAAGGCCTCTGTATTTGTCAACAACTGGTGGCCTAGTTTGAGAAGAAAAGCTTTATTCTGATAAACTAAAATTTGCAATCCAAGGCCCCCTCTTTCTACAGGACGACAACAATCCTCCCAAGCTAAAAGTGCCGGTTTACGATCCAATGAAGTTTATCCTCAAATAAAGTTTCAAGCGTGCTTCTCAATTTCTCGACATATAGAGAAAGGCAAATGAACGGTACCCATAAAGTAATTGGGTATAGCTAACAAAATAACTTTAGCTAACGTAATTCTACCTGCAAGAGAGAGCTTCTTTGTGTCCCATTCATTGAGCTTCCTTCAAACTTTATCCACTACAAAATCAAAATTCTACTTTCCAACTCCCCCATAGAACAATGGCATGCCTAAATACATACACAAATTATTCACATGTTTAAAACCAATTATGTTACAAATATTAGTTACAATATCAATTGGAACATTAGGAGAAAAGAAAATTTGAAACTTACTTCTATTGACTTTTTACCCCAAAAAATGGCAAAAATATTTAGAATATCATTGATTAAGCAAGCTTGCCCCCTATCAACCTTTCCAAAAAGAAACAAATTTTCTGTAAAGAATAGGTGCGTTAAAGCTGACCCACTCTTAGACAACCAAAGTCATTTCTCAATAAGATGACTCAACCTCTCCATACAGAGTACAAATAAGTAAGGCGACAACAGATCCTTCTGTCGAATTCCTCGTGAAGGCCTAAACTCCTCTGTAAGAGTACCATTCCAAAGTACTTAAAAAGAAGAAAAAGAAACATAGTGGATAATGACCTTGGCTAACAAATGTGGAAGCCTCACCTCCAATAACGTATCTTCCAGAAAGTCCCACTGGATACAGTCATAGGCCTTCTCCAAATCTATCTTCATAGCCATCTCAAACATCTTGCCCTTAAAATTCCTTAAAGAGTGAACTGCTTCTTGCGCAACAACAATATTATCAGTGGCACTTCACCCCATCACAAAGCTAGCATGGTTAAAACTAGTAAGGTGCCCATCAATGGTCGTAATCTATTTACCACTATCTTGGTGATAATCTTGTAGAGTACTGTGCGTAAATTGATCGAACGAAAATGTGTAATTCGTTCGAGTTCAAGAACCTTCGAGATTAACACCAATATGGTTCGATTAAGAATAGGATTCATCAGATGACCTTCCAAAACTCGACGAACCATGTAGAATACTGAAGGACCAACCACATCCCAATGTAACTGGTAAAACTTAACATGATAACCATCCACTCCATGTGCTTTGAGAGGGGCCATACCAAACACAACATTACGAATTTTAATATCCAAAATAGTCTATTAAGTGCATTTTTATCCATCAAGGACAAACTAGGAAACCGACCTCTACACGAAAAACACTCATCAACCGAATAATCTGAAGAAAAAGATTAGTGAAGAACCCCACTACATGGTGCTTCAACAGATCATCATCAAAGCACCAATCATTATCGTTGATTTAAGGCCTTCAATTCGATCGCTCTTCCGTCTAGCCAATGTACGACTATGGAAATACTTTATATTACGATCCCCATTATTAACAAGTCATGTTGCACGAGATTTTTGGAACCATAAATTCCTTTCATGTTTTAGAACCTCATCAATTTCCTGTCTAAGCTCTAACTCTCTATTATGAAGTTTGTCAGAAACTCTCAACTTCAAAATGTGTTGAACACGTTTGAGTTCAGTAGTGAGTTATTTTTTACGTAAAAAATATTCCCATAAACTCTCTTATTCCAATCTATAACAATAGATTAAAACCTCTCCAAATTTTCCACAATCAAATCCTCACATTTCTAGTTGTTTCTTACTAAAGACTGAAAATCTCCATGAAACATCCAATTATCTAGGTGTCGAAACCATTTTTAAGGTTTTGAAAAAATAGGGATCGACTTTTAAACAAGGTATGGAGTCGCCACCAATTCTTTTTGTTTAGGTGTGATTGGGTCACCCTATGGTCGATCATTTTAATAAAGCATTTTGGTTTATTAAAACAACGTTTTTGGTCTACGAAAAACTAGAAGACGGATTCGAGAGTCGGTTACGCACGAGGAAGGATTAGCACCCTCGCAACGCCCAAAATTGGTATCGTATTGATCAATTAACGTCTTAATGTTGAAAACTTGAAAAGATTTTAAAATACAATCTTTCAAAACGTTTGGAAACTTGAATTGGATGTCGAGATTCTCTTGTTTAGAAGGAATAAATATCATGTCCAGCACGATTGGATACAATATGTCAAACCCTCAATACAAGATCCTTTCGTAATTTCTAAAACTCATGCATTTGAAATTTCAAAAGGATATTTAGTTATTTGGCCAAACAGTAAATCGCAACCCAACACGATTGGGCACGATTTATCGAATTTCCAAATATGAAATATTGCCTCATTTTAATTTAAAAAAACATGGATGAAGTGTCAAAAGGATATCCCGTATCTTAGTCGAATGAAAAATCGAAACCCAGCACGATTGGGAACGATCCCTCAAACTTCAAAACACGAAATATTGCCTCGTTTTAGTTTAAGAAAACATGGATGAAATTTCAAAAAGGATATTCCGTATTTTAGTCGAATGAAAAATCGAAACCCAGCATGATTGGGCATGATCTCTCAAACTCCCCAAATACGAAATATTGCCTCATTTAATTTTAAAAAGCATGGACGAAATTTTCGAAGGATGTTTCGTATTTTAGTTGAACGAAAAATCGAAACCCAGCACGATTGGGCACGATCTCTCAAACTCCCCAAATACAAAATATTGCTTCATTTAATTTTAAAAAGCATTGACGAAATTTCAAAAAGGATAATATATGAAAATATTAAAGTAAATAATGTATAAAAATTTGAAATGAGCATTATATAAAAAGTTAAGATAGATAATAACAAAAAATGTAAAATAAATAAATAAATAAATAGAATGTTAATAACAAGAGTAAAAAACATATATAAGAAAAATAATAATGAAAATAATATTAGTATATAAATAGAAATAAAAACATAATAAATAGAAATATAATAATAGTAGAAATATAAATAGATAAATAAAAATTAGATAAATAATAATAGTATTATAATGCGGCTCCCCTAGGTTCCCCCATCTGGGATCCCTGGGGAAGAGGATCAAGTTGGCCCTTGCGAACAGCTTGATGCACTATCTCCCTTCAACCCTTTGAGCGAAATGCGACAAAAGGAAGGAAAATCCATGGACCAACCCCATCGTCTCCACCTCGTAGGAACTACGAGATCACCCCAAGGACGCAAAATAAATATAAATAGAAACATAATAATAAAAATAGCGATAATATATTAAATTATTTAATTTGATAATAAAATAGCGAAAATAAAAAAAAGATTAAATCGAACCTTAAAGTAAAATTCTGGGGCAAATAAAAAATAAATAAAATGAAATGGACCAATTTGAACGTGTGAATAACAATGAGGGACCAAAAGGGAAATAATCCCCACCCTCCAAAACACAGTTTCAAGGAAGACCAAAATGTAGTCAAAACAAATTTTAGGGCCAAAATTAAGAATAATGAAAATTTAATTGCAAAACAATAAAAAACCGGAAGTGCTAAAAGTAATTGGAAGAATTTAGAAAAAAACAAAGAAATTGAAATGAAATGGACAAAATTCCCATGTAATTGAAAGAGAAAAGAAAATAATTCAATTCCAATGAAAATAGGGAAAGAGAGAATAATCCAATTCCAAATTGAAGTAGGAATACCAAAAGTAATTGATTCAAAGAACAAAATACCCCTATTTATATACATGGGGTTTACTAAAAATATCCTAACTAATTTAATAATAAAATAATATCAAAATAATATCTTCTTATTTTAAGCCTTTTACCAAGTCAACAAAATTTGATAACCCCTTGGCTTTCTCCATCTTTTTTATTTGGCCACAATTTAATGAATGTCGTTCAATTTGGCCATTTTTGGCTTGTTTTCGACCGATTGCATCCTTTGGCGTCGGTTATTATTTTTTCGGGCCCAAGCCAAAATTGGCCTATTACAACTGCCCCTCTTTGCTCATTGTCATGTAACGAGAATGGAGCAAAGACTATAAAAGGGTCAATTTTGCCTGGACCTGCTGGGTCTCGACTTCTTGATGCTTCCTTTCTTCAGGCAGTCTTACAGCAACTTTAGAAAGATAATATTTGTGACTTTAACCTGCTCAACTGTAACTTCAGGGAGATAAGATTGATGGGCTAAATCTGCTCTTATTGTCGATACATGAAGATAAGATCTGTAATTTTCAATCTACTTCCTTGCTACCTCAGGAAGATAAGACCTGTATCTTCAACCTGCTCTCTTGCTACCTCAGAGAGATAAATCTGGTGGCTAAAATCTGCTCCATAGCCGATACATGGAGATAAGACTCGTCATTTTCGATCTGCACCATAGCCAATACATTGAGATAAGATCTGCAATTTTCAGTACTATCTTAGGAAGATAATACCCGTATCTTCAACTTGCTCTCTTGCTACCTTAGAGAAATAAGGTTGGTGGCTTAAAATCTGCTCCATAGCCGATACATGGAGATAATATCTATAATTTTCAGTACTATCTCAGGAAGATAAGACCCGTATCTTCAACTTGCTTTCTTGCTACCTCAGAGAGAAAAGGTTGGTGGATTAAAATCTGCTCCATAGCCGATACATGGAGATAAAACTCGCCATTTTTGATCTGCTCCATAGACGATACATGGAGATAAGATCTATAATTTTCAGTCTGCTTCCTGCAACTTCAGGAAGATAAGACTTGTATCTTCAACCTGCTCTCTTTCTACCTCAGAGAGATAAGGCTGGTGGCTAAAATCTGCTCCATAGCCGATACATGGAGATAAGATCTATAATTTTCAGTCTGTTTCCTGTAACTTCAGGAAGATAAGACTTGTATCCTCAACCTGCTCTCTTGCTACCTCAGAGAGATAAGACTGGTGGCTAAAATCTACTCTATAGCTGATACATAGAGATAAGACTCGTCATTTTCGATCTGCTCTATAGCCGATACATGGAGATAAGATCTGTAATTTTTAGTCTGCTTCCTGCAATTTCAGGAAGATAATACCTGTATCTTCAACCTGCTCTCTTGCTACCTTAGAGAGATAAGGCTGGTGGCTAAAATCTGCTCCATAGCCGATACATGGAGATAAGATCTGTAATTTTTACCGCTTTCACGTAACCGGGAAGATAAGGCTTGCTATCTTCAGTCTGCTCCACTGCAACTTCAGGGAGATAAGACTTGTCACTTCAACCTGCACCATTGCAACTTCAGCGAGATAAGGTTTGTAATCTTCGATCTATTCCGCTGCAACTTTAGGGAGATAAGATCTGACTTCACCAATGTTACTACACTGTACTTTGGGACATGTCTTGTAGACTCAGTTTCATGTATCTATGCTTATGCCAAATAATTAGGATGCTATGATCGAAATGAATCAAATGCTCCTAACTAGATGTGTTATTATATGAATGCAGAAATGTCATGTGAATAATTCCTTTTTAAAATCTTAAAGTGTCATCATCATTATTCATCAGAGTTTTATCACTGTCGTATTATGCTGCCTTCCTGCTCGACTAGCATTTCCAACGAAAACCCACAGAAACAACCCATTTTGCTCAACTGGCTTGCCCCACTGTAGTTTCAAAGTCTCTTCCATTATACATTCTGGGAAATAAAGTTTGTACTTTCTACTGCAACTTCAGGGGAATAATCATTTGATTTCTTCTATTCACCCTGCTGCAACTCAGAGGCATAGGATTTGTATCATCTTCAATCAATTTGCTCTGTTACACCATTCCCTGGGTGCAATAGATAGATGTATATGCTTAGTATCTGCATGAATACAGAATACCATTTTCTTTTCTTGAGAATAATCCTATTGCTCGTTCTTTGCCAGAATTATAACACTGAACTAATATCTTTGACAGAAAACCCAATGAGATAATTTCAATTTGGGCTTAAATATTTCTAACCTTTAAGCTTGATGAGTTTTAAACAATAGTCTCATTTCAGGTTCTTGTATTATTTAGAAACTTCTAGAGTAATATGCGAAACTCCTTTAATGAAAGTATTATTAGTCCACTAATCATTATTTCAATGCAAAATACTTGAAAAAGATCATAACAACGGACTAGAAACATAGCTCGAAGAAAGTACATTAACCAAGGATAGCAAATGCAATTAACAAAAGAAATTTATTAGGATGTATCTTGAAAAGAATAAGATAATAAAAGATATCAAATCCAAAATGGGTACAATGGAACACTAGGTGCCCCAGATATCACAGCTTGAGCTTCTCTGTACCAACTACTTGAGGACCACTTTGAGCTTAATCTGTGTTTAAGGGATCCGGAGTACTTTGACAATGCCCCTAGACGTAGCATACTTCTTCATTGTTAATTCAGGCATAGCAAGACTACTGTGGGCCCCACTTTTCCAAATTTGAGCCGCCTTTTTTGGGTTTTCAACTTAAATCCCCTTTGGTCTCAAAGCGCCCTTTGTGGG
This sequence comes from Gossypium anomalum, assembly GCA_025698475.1. NCBI lineage: Eukaryota > Viridiplantae > Streptophyta > Magnoliopsida > Malvales > Malvaceae > Gossypium > Gossypium anomalum. Next base: position 27,197,279 of record CM046967.1, read on the forward strand.
TTTTCGCCTTGGCTTCTCATTTTCTTCTTTTTTCTTTGATTTTTTTTTAATTTTTTTAAGGTCTCAAGGCGCCCTTTGCGGGTTTCCACCTTGGCCTTTCCCCTCATTGACTGAATTTACCATCCGTTTTGGTCAATATCAATGCTCTTTCAGAATAGGCCTTTTTTACTACGTAAGGTCCCTCCTCATTTGATATATTTCTTCTTTTGGAGTCCTTTTGTATAGGAAACATATTCTTCAATATCAAATTCCCCTAATGGAATTTTCTAAGATGAACCTCTTTATTGTAAGCTCACATCATTCATTTTCAGTGCATTGGGCCATGACAGAATCTCCTCTCTTCGAAATCAACTGATCATATCGGGCTTAGATCTATTCTGCCCTATCCAGTTTCAGCTCTGACAAGACTCAGAAAAAAAGAATCTCGTCTTAAAAATTATTTTTGTCCCATAAACCAATGAGCAATGTGTTGCTCCGACAAGTCCTGGTTAATATTCGATAAGCATAGGGGGTAAATGGGAACTTCTTCATGCCAATCTTTACAACTCTCAGTCACCTTTCACTATGACCTTCGTTTTATTTTTTTTTTCTTTTTTGTACTTTTATTTTTCTTTTTGGCTGCCTTTGCTGCACTGTGATATGGTGTCTGATCTTTCGACAGACTGCAAGATTGTGCAGTTGTATGATCTTTTCTGACATTACTTGTCGGCACCTTTTTTTTCAAATTTGATGAATATCGTCCTTGTAATATTGGCATATGAAGCGACCTTCACCCTCTTCGTAAAGTCATCAACGACTACTAAGATAAATCGATGTACATTAGATGAGAATGACCTGATAAAATCTATGCCTCACATAGAGAAAATCTTATGAAGAAATGAATAAGGCACATGAATCTTGTCTCACTAAATAGCTGATGCAATCCCCTTCCATAGTGGATCAACAGTACCCAAACTTCATGATTAGCATGGCTACTGTGAAGCTATTAACATGTGTCTCTCTGACACTGTATGGACATTTTTTATCGTCCACAGGTCTTAATATCTCGGGTATATCGATTTCTTAGAATAACTCAATAATGATTCGCTTTGTCTTTGCAGTGAGTTAGGCTTCGACCTCCACCTATTTCCTAGGCTCGCAATGTCCACTGACCCTTCGTAGAGTAGGATTTATTTTTCATCTTGTTCTACCATCCTTAACAAATTAGGAGATAAGCTACAATCTCTATCATCTTTAAAGTCTTGAGATCCGCTTAAACACATATCTCACCCCAAAAGGGAGTCAGTTACAGCGTTGCTCCTGTCGTTGATATCTGAGGACCTATTGTAGGTACAAAGGTATACTTCCAAAGAATAAATGATTCTAAGGATGATTATTTGTATGATATGAAGAATAAAAGAATATTTAAAAGACAGTCCAAAGAAAAAAGAATATATAAAGAATGAAAGAATATTTGCTCAAAAAGAATGAAAGAATATTTGCTCAAAAAGAATGCATTTTATTGAAATAAAAATTTTGGACACAAGCCTATTTCATAAAAGGATTCTTATTGCTTCTAGGCTTTAAAGCAACAAGCGTGTTTTGATTATTACTCTAGATTAGCTCTAAAAATGCAGGGATCTCTTCCACAGTCCTATTGTTCAAAACATTCCGAAGTATGCAAAGGTTTGGAAACTTTTATTCCCCGATTCCCTCTTCGAATATGTCATTCAGATTTCCCAATATGATTTTGATACAATTCCTTATATGACATTGGGATAGGCGTAAAATTTGGCCTCAAGTTGAATTCCTGCCTTGAAGAGCCTTGATAACTAGTGATTACAGCCATTGACTAGTCTATGTTGACTAATTTGGAAGGCATGCTCATGATGTTCACTTCATTCTCTTTATTTCTTGGAGTTGACCTTTTAATGCTTTCTGCCGCATCTATCCTCCCACTTCTTACCGCATTTTTAATCATCTCACCAGACATTATTATATCTAAAAAACTCAGAACAGTGCTTCCCAACGTATAGTCAATGAACGGAGCTTTCAGGGTATAGATGAAAAGCATTAAGGTCTCCTTTTCCAAGAGAGGCGGTTGGACTTGTGTTGCTATCTCTCTCCATCTTTGGGTGTATTGCTTGAAACTCTCATTCAGTTTCTTCTCCATGCTCTGTAAAGTGATCCTATCAGGAGTCATATCCGTCACATGACTATACTGTTTCATGAAAGCTTGTGCTAGATCTTTCCATGAATTGATCTGGGTACAGCTCAATTGGTTGTACCATTTGGATGCTGCCTCGACCAGACTTTCTTAGAAACAGTGAATCAATAATTGATCATTATTGACATAGCCTGCCATTTGTCTGCAAAACATAGTGATGTGAGCTTTGGGACAGCTAGTCCCGTTGTACTTCTTAAACTCTGGAGTTTTGAATTTAGGGGGGAGTACTGAGTCTGGAACTAAGCTCAAATCCTTAGCATCAACTCTACGGTAATAGTCAACACTTTCCATTGCCTTAAACTTTTCCTCTAACCACTTGCATCAGTATTCTAATTGTTTCGAGAGCTCTACCATTATCTTTTCTGTTTCTTCGTCGAGATCGGAGACAATGGGATTAATTGAGTTATTCCTCGGATTAGAGTCTAAGCCATCTTGATAATTCATAGGCGCTGAATCACCAGCTTGAAACTGCTGGGGCCTGATTGTAACAGACGGCTTTCCTGTATACACCTCAGGTTGTGTCTGATTATTTGTCCGGGTAAAACTCGCGGGGTAGAGAGGCTCCTCATTGTTCTCCCCAGCATTGATCATGGAGCTTTTCCTTTCTTCTAGCCCCTTAGTCAGCAGTTGGGACAACTGATTCATCATATTCCTTTGAGACTCTAGCATTTGGTCTCTCATATCTTGCCGTACCCTCGCCAGTTGCTCCCGCATTTGCCTTTGTAACTGATCTTGCATATCTCTTTGAAGTTCTTTAAGTCTTTCCAATCTTTGGTCCAAATCTTTTGTCTTAGCACGGGTACCGTAACGATGCTTGGTTGGTAAGTTCTTATCGGTTTCCAGATTAACTGAAATGATTTCAATTAATTAAGGTCTTTTTGTGAAAATCAAATGCAAATGATGCAATGATGAAATATAATGAAAATGCATGGTATGAATACAAAAGAAAGAAAGGCGTTGATTCTGAATTCAATTCTATTGGAGCAACTTTTTTAGAAAATAAATTCCTTTACATAAAACGAATTACATATACGGCCTTGCCCTCATGTTCCAGGTGAAGACACCGATTTCTTTTTTTTTGTAGCAGTCAAATCCGCAAGTTTCCAATAGATGTCCCCACTATCTCCTTCTTGCTTGATTCGGGCCGCGACTTAATACTCACTTATCCCCGTAATGTTCGTTAGCTCCTTTAAGAAAGTCGAGATGCAATGGCTCTCAAACAATCCTTATCAGCTTAAATCCTCGGCAAAGTCTTGTCTTCCTCCGTGAACTATTAGCCTTCTTTCATTGTGTTTACTTGGGCCATATTCAGACGACCATATTATAATCCACTTTATCAGGAAATTCGTTTTCTCATGACAAATTGTTTTATTTAGCAATCAAGTATGAATCAACACCTTCTTTCTATGATGGTGTAATACAATGCAGTCATAAACAAAACAAAAACGTACACATTAGTACAGAAGAAATAAATAACAAATAAAGTACCTATTCGGGTGACCACTAAATTTGGGCACGGTTCTACCTAAGGTGGACCCTCAGGGTTCACTATATGTGGCTCAGTTCTAGAGAAAGGGTACCTGAACCAGCAGATTCCTCAATCCTCACCCATTATAGACTTATATGGATCGAGTTTAGTTCAGGGGAATACATTTCCCTATGGCTGCACGGAGGTGAAAACCTCACGAAGACATAGGTACGGATGTATCCCGAAAGCGATCCACTATCCTGCACGGAGGTGAAAACCTCACGAAGGAAATAGTTTGTCACTCCCACTTAAAAGGTGTGACCACAACGGTCATGCAATGAAATGAAAAAGTATTCTATGGGACTTGAACCAAAATGAATGCAATAAAAGGATCGTATGTTAAAAATTAATTTTTAAATTTTCGACAAAAGGACAGAAAATAATCAATTTTACAGCTTGACTCTCTTATTAGTCCCCAGTGGAGTCGCCAAGCTGTCGAAACCATTTTTAAGGTTTTGAAAAAATAGGGATCGACTTTTAAACAAGGTATGGAGTCGCCAGCAATCCTTTTTGTTTAGGTGTGATCAGGTCACCCTATGGTCGATCATTTTAATAAAGCATTTTGGTTTAGTAAAACAATGTTTTTGGTCTACGAAAAACTAGAAGACAGATTCGGGAGTCGATTACGCGTGAGGAAGGATTGGCAACGCCCAAAATTGGTACCGTATTGATCAATTAACGTCCTAATGTTGAAAACTTGAAAAGATTTTAAAATACAATCTTTCAAAAACGTTTGGAAACTTGAATTGGATGTCGATATTCTCTCGTTCAGAAGGAATAAATATCATGTCCAGCACGATTGGATACAATATTTCAAACCCTCAATACAAGATCCTTTCATAATTTCCAAAACTCATGCATTTGAAATTTCAAAAAGATATTTAGTTATTTGGCTAAACGGTAAATCGCAACCCAGCACGATTGGCCATGATTTATCGAATTTTCAAATACGAAATATTGCCTCATTTTAATTTAAAAAAACATGCATGAAATGTCAAAAGGATATCCCGTATCTTAGTCAAATGAAAAATCAAAACCCAGCACGATTGGGCACGATCCCTCAAACTTCAAAACACGAAATATTGCCTCGTTTTAGTTTAAGAAAACATGGATGAAATTTCAAAAAGGATATTCCGTATTTTAGTCGAATGAAAAATCGAAACCCAGCATGATTGGGCATGATCTCTCAAACTCCCCAAATACAAAATATTGCCTCATTTAATTTTAAAAAGCATGAACGAAATTTCCAAAGGATGTTTCGTATTTTAGTTGAACGAAAAATCGAAACCCAGCACGATTGGGCACGATCTCTCAAACTCCCCAAATACAAAATATTGCTTCATTTAATTTTAAAAAGCATGGACGAAATTTCAAAAAGGATAATATATGAAAATATTAAAGTAAATAATGTATAAAAATTTAAAATGAGCGTTATATAAAAAGTTAAGATAGATAATAACAAAAAATGTAAAATAAATAAATAAATAAATAGAATGTTAATAACAAGAGTCAAAAACATATATAAGAAAAATAATAATGAAAATAATATTAGTATATAAATAGAAATATAATAATAGTAGAAATATAAATAGATAAATAAAAATTAGATAAATAATAATAGTATTAGAATAACAAAATAAATATGAATAGAAACATAATAATAATAGCGATAATATATTAAATTAGTTAATTTGATAATAAAATAGCGAAAATAAAAAAAAGGATTAAATCGAACCTTAAAGTAAGATTCTGGGGCAAATAAAAAATAAATAAAAGGAAATGGACCAATTTGAACGTGTGAATAACAATGAGGGACCAAAAGGGAAATAATCCCCACCCTCCAAAACACAGCTTCAAGGAAGACCAAAATGTAGTCAAAACAAATTTTAGGGCCAAAATTAAGAATAATGAAAATTTAATTGCAAAACAATAGAAAAACGGAAGGGCTAAAAGAAATTGGAAGAATTTAGAAAAAACAAAGAAATTGAAATGAAATGGACAAAATTCCCACGTAATTGAAAGAGAAAAGAAAATAATTCAATTCCAATGAAAATAGGGAAAGAGAGAATAATCCAATTCCAAATTAAAGTAGGAATACCAAAAGTAATCGATTCAAAGAACAAAATACCCCTATTTATATACATGGGGTTTACGAAAAATAGCCTAACTAATTTAATAATAAAATAAAATAAAATAAAATAATATCAAAATAATATCTTTCTATTTTTAGCCTTTTACCAAGTCAACAAAATTTAATAACCCCTTGGCTTTCTCTATCTTTTTGATTTGGCCACAATTTAATGATTATCGTTCAATTTGACCCCTTTTTGGCTTGTTTTCGACGATTGCATCCTTTGGCTTCGGTTATTAATTTTTTGGGCCCAGGCCAAAATTGGCCTATTACACTAGGCATCGAAATGGACGAGTACCATTATTTATCGTCAAATTCAAAGTCACAAGGATGGGTCCATAATCAGACTTAAGTCGGTGAAGATTCTTCACTCTACAATTAGGAAAAGACGTATCTTAATCTTCATTACAAATCGTTTTACTCTAGGTAAACTTGGACGCAATACAACCCAAATCCCGAAGAACATGATCAAAAAACAAAATTTTGTAACAAACTACAACCTCTATGCACAGTCATAAATCCTCCTACCCTCTTCGAGGCATCCAAAATAGAATTAAAATCACCCACAACTAGCCAAGGCCCTTCAATACTTAAAGCAAACAAACTTAAATAGTCCCATAACAACCTCTTAGAAGATATTTGTGGACTCACATAAACTGCTGAGCAGAGAAATTCAGTTGAACCAACATTGTCATGAATTCATATAATAATCATATAATGGTGTAGAGCCACGATATCGACAAAAGTATTATCCTTCCAGAGAAACCAAATCCTTCCAAAAAACCTAAAGCTTCTATTCTAAAAGAATTATCAAACCCCAGCTTACCAATGACCCCATTTGCTTGAACACCACTTATCCGAGTCTCAAAAAAACAAAAAATATATAGATTAAATTTTCACCTATATTTAGCAACAATTTTATGGAACCGAAGATGTCCTGTTCCTTGACAATTCCAAAAAATAATTTTTATGTCCATAGCTAGTAATAGTAAACCAAAGCACCAAAACACATCCATTAGTGACATAAAACAAATCATGAGGAAATAACCACATTACTTCCACAATCTGTATCTATCTTCTCATTGCACGAAGTCAAATGTTCATTACTATTATTGTGCGCAACTATACTATCAATTGCTCTAAAAATTTCCTCCATAGCTACTCGTACCTCCACCATCTTATTCCCCAAATTATTCAACGCACTATTTGGTGGCTTACTTTGCTGGAAACATAGTTTAGAAGCTAAGAAAGATTTCGAGTCAAGATCACCTAGACCGTGACTGCAAAAAATGAAAGGCCTATTTTCCTTCCCTCTGGGCCCCTCTACATTAACAAAAACAAAAGGCTAGACAACCTTATGTTTCGCATTGTCCAACTTAGAAGCAACATTAACTTGCTTAAAATTGGTACCCACTAAACCATCATGACCCACACCTACCGACCTACTAGAGCCATTAGAAGACTTCAAAGCCTGTCGAGCCACCTTAAGCCCACTAACAACACAAATCCCCTTCCCTTTACTTTTACCTTTTCTTTTACCCGCTAAAACCCTATCCCCTATATCCTTAGCCACAACTTCATCCCTCCTCACACTTGGCTACGCATCTTGAGCCAAATCCATTAAATTTTCCTGTTGCCCATTAGTAATATCCCTTTGAATCCCGGGATTTCTTTCCAAATTTGATGTATCAAAATCGGCAAATCGCGATCCACCCACATCAACATTTCGACCACTTTCTTTTTGGCTATCTGTTGAGTCCCTTCTCCTTCTTCATTGTCGATGCTTCACCAACATCTACCGCCCAAAGCTTTCCTCCTCAACCGACTTCTGGATAGTAACCTTCACCATCTTCGGTTCCTACTGTTCAACGTCATCCATCGAAGAACCCGATTGGATTCCCCGATAAATCTCTGCACTATGACCATACACCTCGCAACTGAAGCATACATTAGGCAAACCTTCGTATTCCACCTTTTGCAATCGTCCCTCGACTCTAATCTTCGAAATCAAGGGCCTCCTTAGATCAATATTCACATCCATACGAGCAAACTTCTTTCTTTTTGCCCGCATAGTGTTCATATCAATTTTAACCACTAGGCCAATAAGTTGTCATGTCGCCTTGAGAAGGAATTTTGAGTAAAAGCAATTCTAATAACCCAGGTAACCTGATCCAAACCACTTGGCTATCAATCACATCCCTATTAGTGGAAAATGAGGGAGTCCATGGTTGAACAGATAAGTAGTGCCCGTAAATCACCCACGCTCCAGCCATAACCACACTTTTCAGATCCCTATTGTCAAGGAAACGAACGAGGTAAAAGCTCTTCTCTAAATCCATAAGTTGAAAGAGATTTTTAGGTTTCCACAACATTTGTACCTTGTTAAAGAGCGCATTGAACCCAATATTTCTCCCAAGCAACTTAATCACTAAAGAGGTCTCCATTTTCTTCTCTATAAAACTGTGATCACGATCAGAAAAATTAACTGATGGGATCCCATCCACCATTTCCGTTGTAAAGTCTCCGACTTGCATCTAAAATTCAGCCTCCATTCAAGCATGCTCAGACAAGTTAACACCTCCGCCTGTTAGCGCCTCCTTGTAATAAAACCTCAAATTCGATCTTGTAGTACTATTTGACCATTTCTATCTACCGTAGGATCCTTCGACTCTGGGGGTTGATCCACACGCCTTCTAACTTTCTTCGTGGCTCGGCCAATTCCACTATTCAAACTCGACGAATTCGAGCCAATCGCAAACTTTATCAGCGACTGAGTTTCAGACATGGAGTTCTTTTTAAAGCTCCTACTTTGATGTTAAATAATAATGTGACTTTAATGGCTCCTATTATTAAAAATATAGTTAATAGTGTTATCAATTTAAATCTACTGACAATGCTATAAAGATATATAAATTAAATTATGCCAAAAATAAAATAAAATATAAAAACTAAACTAAACTTTAGTTACTGAGTTAAATATAAATTCTCAATGAATAAGATTCTTAAAATTTGAAATTTAAAACTATATAAAATAATAATAAAGACTTAATAATGTTTTCCTTTATAATCTTTGTGAATCAAAGAAGATTATTATAGTTTTATAAACTAAATTATGTATTGATGGGTGATAAGATAATATTTCAAATATATATAATTAATAAAATTTATAAAAAATTAATATAATAATCTATAATTATTAATAAAAAGTAAATACATGAACGCACGGTAAATGTTGTGATTTTAGGCTTTGACAAGTGATTTTTTGTTTTTTTTACAGGTTGATAAATAAGAAAAATAAGGAGAATGTGAGGGAAAAAGAAGAAATGATAAAAACTATTTTTGTGTTATTTGTAAGTTAATCATTCTATATTTTAAATATATGGTGTTGATTTTATTTTTCAGGTTACATTTTAAGTTTCTTCATGTTTTTATTTTTATTTTGGAAATTTATTACATAAAAAATGAAATAAGAAACAAATAGCGAATATATTCTTTGTATGACCCTAAAAATACTTAGTAGTAGACCTGGGGATGACAAAAAAAAAAAAAAAATTCAACAGGTTTTCACTTAACCAAGGAGTGGGGATTTTCCGGAATCGGATTTTGAGAGGGTTGGATTTGATCGGTTTGGATTTAGGAAAATTGTCTCTGCTTGTTCGTGATAATTGTCAAAATGCCATTATATAATAATAATATTTATATTAATATTTGCTCTAGTATATTTTTTTTAATGCAATGTCTATTTTTATCTTATAATCTCTCACAATCCTAAATTAGAAGAAATATGCATTTAAGCATGTTCAAACTTACGTCTTTTTAATTGCCGTAATAGCAACAACAATATAAATTAATAGTATAATTATCCCTAGAAAATAATTAATAGTATTGTTGAAAAATGAAAAAAAATTCTACTTTGATATAAAAAACTGTGGCATATCGAGTCGGAGCCAGGTAAAGCTTTGATTTTTCAGGTCAATTTTATTGTAGGTAATTAATATTTAATTTTGGATCGAGTTGGGATCGAGTTATGTTGGGGGTATACCAAGTTGACGTCAAGGGTGGGGGGCGGCAAAAACAGTCTCGCCCTATCTAGTAGTTATCTCTAATAAATCTGCTCATGGATCAAATCATGACTTCACTTAAAAAAATTAAGTTTAGATTGATTTTTAACTTGACTAGTTAACTCATTTTACTAATTACGTATTAAATATATATATTTAAATTAAATTCAAATAAGATTAAAGCGTGAAAATTGTTGCACAAACTTGACCTAAAGTGAGCTTGGACCACCCGATACATGAATAGCTGTACTTGAAAATTTCAAAAATTTAAGTGCTACACTGAAAAAGGTGGAACCACAATTTTCCCAATGAGCTCTTGCTTTAACACTTTATTGGAGGAAAATGTGTTGACAATTATGATTATGCCACAAAAGGAAGAACTTGATTTTTTATGAAAAACAACTAGTAAGTGAATTGTATTGATGCCAATCATTAAGTCTTGACTATTAGCATTACTTACAAACTTATAACAAGATTTTTAGTGTTTTAACTAAAAAATTTGGTATATTTCTTTTTCAAAGTGAGCAATAGAAATTTCTAAAAGAATGCATGGAATAGTGCAACATAGGAGGAAGAATATGTGGGGAAATACCATGTTTCACTTTTTTTTTTATGGGTTGGTTCGGGTTCGAACCAAATTTAAGTATAACATGAACATGGTTTATATTTATCTAAGTCTGGTCTAACCCAACACAAAATACAGACTTAAACTTTTGTTAAAGCCTACTAATATTTGTAAATAACTAATCTAAACTCATTTTAGGCTCATCCATTTTATTTTTAAGTTTTTTTTAAAGTATTTATGTTATTTAGTGATTTTATACATTTTTTATTTGTTAAAAAAAATTATATATAGGTAACTCAACAATTTTTTAATGTTATATTATAATATTATCTATCACTATAGATTTAATTTTTATATGTTATAAATTATATAATACAATACATTAAATAACTAGAAAATGGGTCAGGCCAAGTTGGGCTCTGGCCTTGATTGTTGAGCTTGAGCTCAACTCATATTTTAAATGAGTTTAAATTTTTATTTGTTTGGATTTTTTCTTATTTAAATCATTTTATATTTTGAGTGGATTTTTGAACTTGAATAAGTAACCCAACCATTAATAGATCATATTATAATATTGGTGCCAAAATTACCTAACCCACTTTGTATGATCGACGTTGGATCTATTTCATGTTGCTCAATTTTATAGTGAATAATATGTATAAAAAGAAAAAAAATGACTTTTCATGGCCTATCATTTATTTTTTCGGAGAGCATTTGTGGTGAGAGATTAATTGTTGCTGCTCACAATGAATATTTTGGTTACTAAAAAAAATAATTTTTTTTAAAAAAAAGAGAAAGAGCAAGAGAAAGGAAGGAAGGCCCTGTAATTTTACGAGTTAGTATAATTTTTGGCCCCTAACCATAGTAATTAACTCCATTTTAGTATGTGTATTTTTTTTGTCTCATTTCATATTTGAACTTGAAATTCGTAAAAATGTGATGACATAGCACAATATTATGATACCATGTCATCACACTTTTACAAAATTCAAATTTAGATACTAGAGTAGGAAAAGCCACCAAGTTCAAATATCAAAGTGGATAAAAAAGTGTATTCATCAAAATGGACCTAGTTGCTTAGTTTAGAGACAAAAAAATTATATTAATCCATTTATAGGCATAACGCTAAATTTAACCCTCAATATTTATATTTTCTGTCAATTTGACCTTTATTCTTTTTTTGAGTTAAATTTAGTTGTTAATATTTTAAAAAGAGTTGAATTATTTTTTTTAATGGAAATGTTGACTACAACAGTAAATTTTTATCGATTTTGGTGTGTTAACCCACTACACAATTCATGTATATTTTATGTTGATATGACATTATCTATCTTGCATATCACAACAACAAATAATATAAAATAAAAAATTCGAAAAAATAGTATGAATTAAACATTGATTGTCATATGGACTATCATATTTAAAAATTTAACCTTTTAATTATCAATTTCGTTAAAAAAATTATAATTTAACTCTTTTTAAAAAATTAATAGTTAAATATATATATTTTTTAAACATCGAAAGGCTAAATTTAACTATCAACAAAAATGTAAACATCGAAAGGTAAGCGGATTTATAAATGACCTATTGAATAGGCAAGGTATGATAAATTTCAACCGTTAGATCGTTATACTTATAATCCATCACAACGTCAGACGAACATAAAACAACATGTATGATAACGGGATTACACACATTTTCATGAACTAAACAAGTCTCTGGCAAGCCTTCGTTTCCGCCTTCCATTGATCTTTTGTTCTTCTTTGGAAGCTTCACCTCAAAGATACCCTCAAAGGCTACCGTCAAAGGTTAGTGAAGTTTCTTATAGCTTTTATTACTTTATTATTGATTCCTTATAATAATCTCCATGTTTCGTTTGGTTACTGAGAAAATGCAAGAAAAAAAAAAAGCTAATCGCTTAGAAATTTGATTTACTTTAGGTCCTTTATGCATATGAATTTGAATTACTTATCGCCTAAAACCAACTGGAGTGAAATCTACTCGCGGAAACCGTTAGTTCTAACTCTTTTTTTTTTTTTTTTTGTTAATTCGTATTTTTATTATTGAAATTGTATTAACTGTGTCTAAATTTATTCCAATGTTCAATTCTGCACAAATTTTCTTGATCATGAAATTGTGATTGACGTTTTTGAATTTAGCTTTGATAATAATTCGTTGAAGATTTTGTTATTTGCAGATTGAGAATTGTTTCTGGATTCAGTTTGTTATTCAAATTTTGTAGATGTTCACTTTTTTGGACCATGTGAGTAACTCTCAGTTGCTTTGTTGCTGTAATGATTGGAATTAAGCTTTCAAGACTGAGGTTATTTTCTAATTCCCTATATTCCTCTTCAAAATCGTCATCGGCTTTATACAATTAATTAATGAAGCCTAAAGGAATTGCTTATAAATGCTATGTCAGACCATCTTATGGTTCTGTGAATGGTTTCTATAACAAAACAAAATTTCGTTGTGCTGCAAAGTTTATGAATATTTGTAGTAAAGTTGCGGTCTGTTATCACAAATCTAATCCCATGTCTGCATTATCCTCGACTTCATCAAATTTGCCTTTCCGGAGTGTGTTTCCTTTTGTTTCGATAAGCCCAGTGTTGATACATCAATCGCAGTCATTGTCTTTCAGTAGCAAGGCAGATAAGGTTTCAGCTGCTTCTGGTGGAGCGGAAGTAGATGTTAGTAAAAGTGATGGTATTGGTAGTGGTTGGGGTGATAAAGTCAAAGATGCTTGGCTAGTGCTGCGGATACAATAGGTTATACTGGGCAGAAGGCTAAAGAAGTCTCCAATGAACTGAAGCCTCATGTTAATCAGTTGCTTGATACTCATCCGTATCTTAAGGATGTGGTTCTTCCTGTTGGGTTTACTTTGACTCTCACCATATTCGCTTGGGTGGTCTTGCCTAAGCTTTTGAGAAGATTTCATGAGTATGCGATACAAACTTCAATCCTGCCATCTGGAAGAATGCTGGGGGATCAAGTGCCATATGATAAAAGCTTGTGGGGAGCTTTGGAGGATCCAGTGAGATATGTAATTACCTTCATAGCAATCTCTCAAATGTCAGTGGTTCTGGTTTCTATGTTCAACTCTTTGTATCCATTTGTTCATATGTTTCTACATTTTTTTTTTGGGGTCTATGAATAATGAATAAAGATACCTGGACTTGCAGTTGCATGGTAGTGGCACCAAGTACTGTTCCATCACAATACATTGTGCAGGCATGGAGGGGTGCGGCTATCCTTTCATTTGTCTGGTTTTTGCATCGTTGGAAAACAAACGTACTTGGTTGTGCACTGGCTACTAAGACTTTAGCAGGGCTTGATAGGGAGAAGTTGTTAACTATAGACAGGTTTTCATCTGTTGGTCTATTTGTTATTGGGATTATGGCTTTAGCAGAGGCATCTGGCGTAGCTGTGCAATCTATTCTGACAGTTGGTGGCGTAGGAGGTAGATTTTTCTGTTAAATGCATATGTTCTCATTTGTTTCAGTCCATTTTAACAATAAGATCATTCAATTGGTTAAGTTTACAGTACAAAAAGTCAGTGCTTTTATCTGTGATAACTCAAATAAGACTTTTTCTTTTAGTGTTTTTCTTATCATCAATCTTTGTTGTTAGAATGATTTTTAAGAATATGCAATGGTTTAGGAAATGCTAATTTTATGTGCTTTACTGCCAAAATAGGAAGGCGCCAAATTGCTGTTTCTTGAATCTTCATATTTGTAGATATAGTATGCGTCACTTGTTTATCATCTTCAAAGTAATCATATAACTAATTCAATCTCCTTAATAGGAGTGGCTACTGCTTTTGCTGCCAGGGACATCTTTGGAAATGTGCTCAGTGGATTGTACATGCAGTTTTCGAAACCCTTTTCCTTGGGTGATACAATAAAGGTAACACAAATGAACGTGTATTTTTCTTTTAGTGAAGGAAAAATGTTTTCTTTCTTTCCGTGTGAATGGATCCACTCAGCTTTTGTAATAGTTACAGTCTACAAAGACAAAAATAGTTTTTTCTTTATTTCTAAATGTATCTGATGAACCGTGTATTTCATCCTAGATTGTTAGGAACTGACCTTCTCTTAGAAAATTGCATGGTTGGGTGTTGTACTTAATAATTTATTTAAGGGTAATACTTTTGAAAAGTGCTTTTGAGAGTATTTTTGAAAAGTTTGGTTTAAAATTTGAGTGTTTAGTATTGCTATCAAAAAGTGCTTTTGAGAAATAAAATGTCTATTTTAAACATGTTATTATCAAGTAACAAATATGCATTAAATAATATTTAAATTAGTTAATATTATTAAATTTTAGTAAGAATATAAAAAATTATTATAACTTCTTGTTAATATTTTAATATATAAAATATAAATTTTAAATATTTTTAAGCAATAAATATTAATTATTTATAAAATTTAATTAGAATATATAAACTATATTTTAAATATTTAAATATAACTATTAAATATTTGTAATTAGTATTTTAAAAAATATTTTTTTATTTTTAATTAATGATTTTAACACATTTATAATTAAGTACCAAGAAAAAAAAAAGAGAAGTATTATGTTGTTGGAGCAGTGAAAAAATAATTAAGCACTAAAAGTACTTTTGGGAGAGGAAAAGTTAAAAATTTTAGCTTCTCATTTTCAGAGATGCTTTTCAAAAACACATCTGAAACAGCCAAAAGTAACTTGTTCTGCACAATTTTTTTTCCAGAAATATTTTTGGAGCTAGAAATCCTTTTGAAAAGCAACGCAGAACTGGGCCTAATTCTGAGTTGTCTGTTTGAATCAGTTATCATCTTTCAACTTAGCCTGAACTGGCTCTTTCCCTCCTAATTCCACTATTTACTGACTCTTAAGTTACTTCTCTGAAGTTAATTGGGGTTTATTTGATACATGCTTCATGATATATGAGGTCACGGGTAATTCTGACCTTTGCGGAGATGTCAGTTATTGATTTCATCATACCGGGAACTCTGTCATATAACCTGAATGCCCTTTGTTTTGGTGGTAGCCAGATAAATTTTGATTTCCACTTGTGATTTTTAAAAGTTTTAGTTTGTTCTTTTATTTATTTTTCTTTTCTGCAGGATACTAATAAATTGTTCTTACTGCAGGCAGGATCTGTAGAAGGTCAGGTGGTTGAAATGGGACTGACAAGCACAACAGTACTTAACTCTGAGAGATTTCCGGTTCTGGTTCCGAACTCACTTTTCTCCAGTCAGGTTGGTATTTTTCTTTTTCATTTCTTTTCTTGAAAGAGAAGAAATCCTTGTTTTCAACTCATCAACTCTTATGAGCGTATGCTTATTTGTTTACTTACACACAGTAGTCGTACTAGAAAGGCCAAACTTATCGTAGTATTGTTTAGTATGTAAAATTTCAGGTTATTGTAAACAAGTCACGTGCCCGATGGCGTGCAGTGGTGACCAAAATTCCCTTGCAAATTGAAGATCTGGACAAGGTTCCCGAGATATCAAATGAGATCAAGAGCATGCTGAAATCAAACTCAAAAGTTTTCTTGGGAAAGGAGGTCCCTTACTGTTTCCTGTCTCATGTAGAAGGTTCTTATGCAGAACTAACTGTTGGATGCAATCTCAGACATATGGTAACCTCTCATCCTCGGTACTTTTAAGATGCATCTTGTATGAGCTTGGTCTACCTAATTGATCTCAACTCTTTTTTTTTTTTTTTTGATCTTTGGTTTGCCTTGACCTAGCCTTCAACCTCGACTTATTAACATTGTTTTCGCATTCTGTGATTTTGTTGCGATTTGCTAATGCTGGATATTTGTTGGGATCATCTCTGAAATTCATCAGTTTAAGCCTGACTTCTGTTTACCTTTTCTCATTTCACTGATATCTACATTGCTGTTTTGATATGCAATTATAGAGCAAAGATGAATTGTACTCTACACAGCAAGATATTCTTCTGCAGTCTGTCCGGATTATCAAGAAGCATGGTGCTACATTGGGCAGCACATTCCAATGTCCTATCGGTCAGTGATGCTAAGAGAATGAGATCTTTTGCACCCAAGTTGCAATTTATGCGGTTAGACGTCTTCCACAACTTGAATATATCTTGAGATACAAATCGTGTTTGGTGATTTTGTGTTTTTGCATTGTTGTGGGACTGGAGGGTCGCCATTTTACATGGATTCATGAAGAAATGGGCATGACTAGAGGTGTTCATGGACCGAGCTGAGTTCTAGTTCCAAAAAATTCCTTACCTGAGCACGGTGTGCTTATGCCCCTCCAAAGGCCTATTTTATTGTTTAAAAACAATGTTTTTATTTAATTTAATTATAAAAAATATATATAAATACTAATATAAAAATAATTTTTATATTTTTATAATTTATAAACCGTAAAACTGGCACAGTCTTTGAGGTTTAAAAACATAAACTCAAGCCCGGCCCAAAGCTGGTCGAGCTGCCCGGCCATGAACTCCTGATTTGGTAAAGGATTTTCTTTGCATATATATTGTTTTGGTAGACAATAGCACGCCGTAGGACTAGAAACCACAATTCTAAATCATGTGAACTAATATTTTATACATCGGCAATTTAGTTGAAAATGTTTTTCAAGAAAGAAACTCTAGTAGTATGTTGTACTGATCGGGGCAACTATGAATTTGGTGTCGTTTAATTTCATGCCATTGCAGTCATTGAAAATGGTGATATAACATGGGACAACATATAGGGCAAGTCAAATTATTAAAGTGGACATTGAAATAAAACGGAAGGCACCTAACATTTTGTCCGAAATAAATAACTTAGCATATCCTTCCATTCCTCCATTTTTGTTTAATTTGCAGCTCCATTTTCCTTCAGCTACTCCACAAATCTATTGAAGTAACTGTCATGCAGGTCTCGGTTCCCGAGAACTTGAGCTGCTTCCCTAGTTCGGATTCTTAGTTTCTCTCCATCTGCAGACACCATTGCAAGTCTCAGAGCTTTAGCTATATCATCCCTGCTAAACGACCCGTCTTCACTTCTCTCTATCTCTACACCCAAACCCTTGCCTAACAGAAGCCTTGCATTCAATGGTTGGTCTATCACAAAAGGTAGCACCACGAGAGAGTGTCCGAACTGCAGTGTTTCGATAATCGAGCCCCACCCGGCCTGAAACAAAGAGCCCCCTATTGAAGAGTGTCCTAGTATCTCCAACTGCAGTGCCCAACCGAAGCAGACCATCCCCCTCCCTCGCGTACGCTCTTGAAAACCACAAGGCAACGCATCGAGTTCATTGAAAGCCCAGTGCGGTTTCCTTAGTGCCCATAAAAACGGTAACCCCGATAGTTCCACCCCATATGCTATCTCATGTGTCTGTTCTTTGCTTAGCTTGCACTGGCTCCCGAACCCTACAAACACAACCGAGTTAGGCTTTTGAACATCGAGCCACCTAAAAATTTCATCGGTTTGTCTTCCTTGGGTTTTTTCCGGTAGTAGCAAACCAGTGGGAAACACTGGTTTGCTGCCATTGCCGGTTATCTTCTCGAATGCATTTAAGTACTCAGCTTCATATTCAGGGCAAGTGCGAAACGCAACAGCTTTAGATGCCTGTAAAATTTTGTGAACCCTGTCAGCATCCGATATCCCGGAATCATTCTCCCCATGAAACCCTTCGTGCATGGCAGTAGCTAAGGATTTAGGATAACGCAATGGAGAAGAAAAACCAAACCAGTCAGGCGGTGACATCAAACTTTCCGGGGATGGCCTTGTCAACGCCTGATTCACAAAGAAACTATAAACTGAAGCCGAAAAAACCGAGAAAATAACGAGGGATATGTTGTTCTTGAGCTATTTCCACCATCCAATGAGGCATCACATCGATGAAAATCCAATCTGGCTTTTGATCTATGACGAATTGCTTCACCGGTTGTCGAAGCAGATCGTATGCAATCTTCAGGTACTGGATTTTCTGGATAGGGATATTGACAGTCGCCTCACAACCTTCGGGCAGCTGTTGCTCATCGTCTAAGTTTGGCAATGGAAAGGCCACTAAGTCTAAAAGGGTTGCTATGTTTGATGAAACATTGTGCAGTCTTTTAATGTTTCCAGGGGTTGATATGAAGGAGACTTTGATACCAGCTTTGGCTAATTGTAAAGCGAGTTGAAAGAAGGGTATAAGGTGACCAAAAGCTGACCATGGAACCATCACTACATGCAAATATGTAGTAGCCATATCTGCAACCAAGGCAATCATAGGGTTTTGATTGAGACACCCTGAGTCTAACCAGCCAACACCGATATAAGGGGGAAATTTTAAGAGTTAATTGCATCAAACCTCTTCAAATTATTGGCCAATTTTACTTTGGTCCTTAAATTTAAAAAACATTACAATCCAATTCTTGAATTAAAGTACCATTCCAATCGATTTATTTGATGATCTACTTAGGGTAGCTGCTTATGGTACGCTAACTCTCCACAGAGTACAAAAAATTAAATTCTTTGAGGGACAAAACATTCAATTGTTAGGGAATTAATTGATTACTTGATTGATAACACTTTGAAGACTTTTTTGAAAGGAGTCGACTCTCTCAATAATATTCAATGTTAAAACTAATAACTAATTTATCGAAAAAACTTACTTAAAACAATATTTTAATTTGATTATTTTATTTAAGTATTTTAAAATTTAAGGATGAATTTGCAAATTAATTCTTCAGGGTTTGGTAAAATTATACCAATAAATAAATATCTAAAAATGTTTTTGTTTTATAATAATATCCACCACTCGTTATAGTGGGATTCGAAATTGTAGCAAGTTGAATTTCTTAATTTGTTAACATTAGTGCATTTGTCCGACAAAACTTTTAGGTTATTTTCTGTCGGCAAAAATATGTAAGAAATAAACCCTATTTGGTTAAATTATGGAATAAATCCAACTGAGATCTAATGGATTTTTCTTAATATATTAATGCCGCCGTTGTACATATTTATCGGTTGAAATGATAAAATTTAGAATTTTTTAACATTTCTTTGAATTATTGACCTATTTAATTTTTTTTTTGTTTTTGTGACTAAAATAAAATTCAATTTTGTTTTAAGGATTAAATTGAATTTTTAGCTATTAATGTGGGGTTAGTCTTGAATTAACCCTTTTGTTTCATTTTTAAGATGATGGTTATGTACGTGAGATATTATTATTATTATTATTATTAGATTTGTTTTTTTTTCTATTAGGATTTTTTTGTGATATATATTATTAGGATAATTATATACAACTTGATTAAATGCCCAGTAAAATTAGTTGAAAATTCTTCGGATATAGTCGACATGCTGTAGAATGTAGGGTTCCCCTTAATTTTTTATTGTCCATTGTGCAGACTATCTTGAGCGTTTGGAAGTATTGTCATTGTTGCACTTTGCGCATTTGGTGTTTGGTTGGTCATTGATTAAGTTGCGTTTATCGCGTAACGAAGTATTGTCATTGTTGGCACTAGCGTCATTTTCATTGATCATTTGGTGTTCGGTTGGACACTCGTGTATCTGGATATTTTTCCTGGTGTTACTTGGGCAAAAATTATTAAATGAATTTAATTGTTAAACCGAAACACTATCGTTAATTATTGAATGTCTTGATATTGTTTCATTGTTATTTTAACCGTTATTTTATGATTGTATTGTGTCTTTGGAAATTTCTATTGAATGTGACTTTCACTCATCGAATTATTGCCTAATTATATATGTCTGTATGTGATTAGAATGCTTTTATTTTAACTAAACGCATTGGTAGCTTAAAATGTATTGAATCACCACTGAGCTGTAAAAGCTCAGCACTCAGGTTTTTAATTATGTGCACAAGTACTAGTTGGATCGAAGAGTTCGTGATCAAGGAACATTGTCTCAGAGTCTCTGCAATCCTTATTCATAAAGACTCGTTAATTAGAAAAGTTTGACATGTACGTGAGATTTATTAAATTGGTCGACTTGTTTACTTTGGTTGTTAGATTGAGTTCATTTAAATGATTTATTTTATTATATTTTTATTACTTGCATATTTAAGTTTATTTTTTAACATGCTTAAATGAGTGATTGATTGAGTGGACCGCTCTGGTGATCACAGTGATGCTCTAGATCCAATGGACTTTTGAGTCAAGTGTTGGGGCATTACATCACTAATAAACCATATTCGCTAAAAATACTATAGTGGCCCCTGTACTATAAGTTAGATTGTATTTTGCTATTTTTACTCGAAAAATGAGTAAATTAGCCCCTATAAGTTAGATAAAAAAGCAAACTACTCATTTCTATTAAAATTTTCATCAATTTCTATTGTTAAAAACTGGTGTAGTTGACGAAATAACCAGATAGTTACACGTGGTGTGCAACGTGTACTTCATGCCAATGAATAAGGATCGATTTTTAACAATAGAAATGGATGAAATTTTTAACAGAAGGACCAATTTGCTCTTTGATCAAATGTATTGTAACACCTCCTAACCCTTATCCATCGCCGAAATAGGGTTACGAAGTATTACCGAATTTTTCAGAACAAATATGAACATTAAACAAATTAAATTACATACACTTCATAAATTAATTATATTGTCCCTTGTATGGGTCCTCGAGGTCCAAAATATAGGTTAGAAACAAATTGGGACTCAATCGAAAATTCAGAGAATTTTTCACGAAATTTCAAAATTTTTCCTAAGTACAGGGCACACACACCCGTGTGGTCTATTGACACGCCCGTGTGACCCTATGACATGCCCGTGCTTCAGGCCGTGTTCTACCTCGTGTAACTCTCTGACTTAAATCACATGGCCAAGTCACACGCCCGTGTGCTATGTCGTGTGCCTCACACGGCTAAGACACATGCATGTGTCTCTGCCCGTGTAGAAATACTTGAGCATTCTGTTTTAAATTTTTAAGTTGTAGGGGACACACGGCCTAACCATACGCCGATGTATAAGCCATGTGTCTCACATAGTCAAGTCACACACTCGTGTGTCAGGCCGTGTGGACTCAAAATGAGCCTTATACAACAAATTTACTAACCCTACAAATCTTGAACAACAAACAATTCAAAATCCAATCTTTCAACCGATCCAAAACACGTTCAAATACCTCTAAAACATGTCAAATTGATAAACTTAATGACCTAATCAATGTACTCTTTTAGATACTTCTCATACTTTAACCAAAACAGTCCAATTTAGTATCATTCAAACCATTTCTAAAATTATATCAATTTCACCCAAAGTCTATCTATTTCATATTCATATATGCATTAACTTAAACATGTCATTTATAACATCAACATGTCTTACATAAGTTCAAGTATATAATTAGCCTATATTATCTTATAACATCATTTGAAATCACTACTCAAAATGACATACATGTGACATCCTAGGTACATGCCATTACCAAAAAGAAAAGTACTTCACCACTTTTGAGTTCAGGATCAATTTTGGATGCTGATTCGACAATCTGGCTTTAACCTAACCTGCGCATGGAAAATAAACCGTACGCTGAGTATAAATTCAGTGGTATTTCTATAATCCGGATACTTATTAAACAAGAATTTATAATATTTATTTATATAATCACACATAAGCAAAATCATTCAACAAATAATCAATTTCATAAATACATCGTTCATAACCATTTCAATTCTCATATTATAATATTTTAATTTCATAATTGCTATTCAATAGCTTTTCATAATAGGATACACCATTCAATTTTCAAATCAATATCCATTTCATGATTCCTTGATTCATGCAATTTCATGCATTTCAATTGCATATTTCATTTCATTGTCCATTCTAATCCGTATTCAATATCATTCATTGTCAACCAATTGACCAAATAATTTGTTTACCCCTATTAACAAGACTCGAAATTTGACGGATACACGGATCCAACTAAAACACACCAGTACGGCACTTAGTGCCTCATCGGCCAAGTCGAAGTAAAACAGTACGGTACTCAGTACCTCTTCGGAATTATCCAAAGTAATAATACGACACTTACAGTGCCTCATCGACTCAAGGTCGAAGTATCCCTGAACACTTCCAATCCTATGACATGCCAACTATATCCGACTCAAATTTCGTCGATTAATGGGGTATTCAATTCACTTTTCGCCTTCCAATCGACACATTTTAATTAATCACATAAATTCATAATTCAATACAATTCAATTCACTTTTCAATAACAAATATTCAAATTCCATAATAATCACATATTTATATCTATTTCATCACATTCCCAATCAATCCATTTCAATTGTAAAACACAATACAAATAATTCTCACATTAATTACTTACCATAATATTTAATAAAAATACAACAATTAATAATTAAATTCACTTTTCAATTTTAACCAATATTCATTCCAATTCAAATAATCACAGATGTACATGAAATCAATTCCATTCAATTCAATTCAATATCACAAAATCAATATCAATACTCACCTCAATGCACTTACCATACATATTAAGTAATAATTCAACAATTAATTATTAAATTTAGATTATAGAAATACAAACTGTAATTTTCCAAGTTACTCCTCGTCAACTTTTTCCTTTCCTTTCTTAGCCGAGGTCTCCAACTCAACGTTAGCTACGGAATTAAAACAATTAAAAATTATCAATACAACACAAATTCACATCAATTATTTCAATTTCTATTCAACTTTTGTATAATTTTTAGTTTAGTCCTTAAATCACAACTAACTTTATTTATTCCAAAACTATTTCCATATCTTATTCAATTTCCACTTAGACTAATTTCAACTCTCTACTTTCACCATAAAACTCTAATTTTGAAATTCTTTTAATTTAGTCCCTATTACTCAAAACTTATGATTTATTTTACAATTCAATCCCTTTTTCACTTCTAACTTGAAATTCTATCAATTTAACCCCTAACACTTAAATTTATTCAACATGAACAACTTTTAAAAATTTACTAACTTCTAAAATTTCAACATAAATCAAGTAGTATTTTGTTCTAGGATTCTAAAAACATCAAAATTACAAAAAAAGAGACTAAATTGACTTACCAAATTAAACTTGAACCTTAAAACCCTAATTCTCCCTCTTTTCTTTTTCTCCCTTTTCCCCCTATTTTTCGTTTCAACTTTCTGTTCATCTTTGTTTCTTTATTTTGTTTTATTATTATTATTTACTTTACGGTAATAATATAATAATATTTTAACATAATAATAATTCTTAAATAATAAGTAATGTATATAATTTGTACAAGTATATGTACATAAATACCACACATGTCATTGCCTATACCATACACTTGTATTTACTTTATGTTTATTATATTAATTTAATATTATAATAACAAAATAATTATTATTTCTTAAATAATAAGTAAATACATATATGTATTACAATTGTATGTATGTATGTATTTATTACACATGTATATTTTTATTACCATACAATTGTCACAATTTGGTTTATCTGCTAATTTAATCCCTTCACTTTTCTCTACTCTATAATTAAACTTTTACGCTTTATTCAATTTAATCATTATATCTAATTAACTTTAATTCAAGCTAATTCACCTAACCAAAACCTAATTAAACACACAACTAACTTCGTAAATATTTATTATAAATATTTACAAATCCATTTTACGAAAACGATGACCCGAAAATGTACTTTTCCGATACTCGTAAATTTTGGGTCGTTACATTATAAGGACTAACTTGCTCATTTTTTAGTAAAGAGGCAAAATGCAATGTCACACCCTAAATTTTTATTAAAACTTGGCCATATTGGAATGGCAACCCTGAGTTATTTTCTATGTTTTAATTAGATCCTACGACATCTTAATTGTATTAAATTGTAAAATTTGGGGGATGAATTGGGAATTGATGATGATTGTCAAATTTTTTATTTCGGAGAAGTTTGTTGGGAAATGATGGCTTGTTTCTAATGTTTCAGTGAACATATATTTTTCCTTCTTTTAACTTCTTCTCAACTATCATTTTCTCTCTTTCTATTTTGGAACAAAAGATAGATGAATGAAGGGATTGAGTTGCATATTGGTGAAAAAGCAGCAGATTAGCTTAATCAAATGCGAAACTTGTGAACTAGTAACGTTCTTGTACTCTTTTACATTTTTTTAAATTTTGAAGGAAAGAAATAAACTGTGGACATTAGTCTAAATGTTGATTGTAAGGAAAAGAAGCATGTTAAGTAGAGAATTTACTTTGTATGTTGTTAGAACTTGATTTTCATACTTGTAAATGTCTCATGGTTGGTCATATATGGTTGTTACTATTTAGCAGACAAAGATGGAGAGGGACCAGACGATAAGGGGAAAGTCAAGCTAGTAGCTGATGCGTCCTTGAGGTATGTTACCGATGAGTCACTAAACTCAAATCTTATGTTTGTATCTTGTATGTTTCTGTCTAGTGCTGGTTGGGTTATAGTCTCTAAGAGTTCACTTGCGTGTTCTGTTGATGATAAATATGTTCATTCATTATGGGATTTCTGCAGAAATGTTAATGAGTGTGTTTAGTGTTACGATACATATGCATGCTTGTTGCGAGCATGAAATTGGGGTACCTATAAATTGTATGCTGTGTAAATGTTACTAATCATGTTGTTCTATTGAACTGTCTGTTGGATGTAATGTGTACTATTGTTACGGTGAAATGTTGGTATGCTCTGTTGTGTGCCACTGAGCCATATGATTAGTTGTATGTGTGAACCTGTTGAATGTTTGGTATATATTAACTTGATGAGAATGAATTACATATGGTGTATGAGAGGTATGTGTTCGTTTGTGGATGAAAGAAATATGAGATGTCATATTGCGCACTTTGTGCCACATGTTAACTGGTTTTGCGGAGGTACGATTGGAAGGTACGAAAAATATTTATGCATGTTATTTAGCTTTACAGAGGTTCGATTGAATTGTACGGAGATATATGTGCACAAGTATGTAATGACCCTACGAGGGTTTTCTCAAGTATGTGATTCTGCGGAGTCTAAGCCTCTAAGCCTCATGTATGTATGTAAGTCCCACAACCATAGGCATACACAAGTTAAGATAGTCTGCTGGACTTGTCCTAATGTTTCAAGCTAAGACATTCCGTTGGACTCGTCTTTATGTTTCAAGCTAAGACCGTTCGTTGGACTTGTCTCTAAATTTTCATGCAAAGGCTATAAGTAGGACTCTGCTATATGAAAGTCTGTGGGACTATCTGTTTAAGGAATCCACGTGAATGGGTCCTTAATCATGAATCTGTATATATGATCCTGTATCTATGAATCTGCATAAGTGATTCTACAACCATGAACTCGTATGAAAGGGTCTGCAAGGACTATTCTTCAAGAAGAAGTCCACAAGGACTAACCGATGAGTATGAATCCAGAAGTTTAAGTTCACCAAGGTAATTTGTATGTATGAATTTTCGCATATGAGTCCGCAGGTGTGAGTCTGCAGGAATGTGTCCATTAAATAGTAATCTGCAAGTATGATTCTGCATGTACGAACCCATCAAGTTCGAATCTGTGTGTATAAGTCACCATGTGTGAGTCCGTACGTAAAGGTCCTTCAAGTGTGAAATTTCATGCATGGGTCTTGAGTGACCAATTGTTGAGTGTTAGTTCACAACAATATTATTTGCCAAGATTCTCCTTACATGATCAACTGCTATAAAGAGTTGTCTTGTATGAAATCAACGCAAATGCATAAGGGGAACCATCTTACAAGATAAATTAACACACAAATGATGAAAATAGAGAACCATGCCAATGTATAAAATGTAACATTTTGTAAGTTGTGCCAATGTGAAGGATGTTAATAGTGCATCATGAAGATGTGCGATTTGCCCTCGTGCAAGTGATGTTAACATGAGACCAAACCATTGAAGCCATATTGATTGTCACTCGCGCTAAGTTTTAAAATTTATAATTGATCGTACTTGAACTAACTATTATCACGATGAAGGCAAGCGTACCTATCGAAAAATAGTATAGTTTTAGCAAGACCGGATGTTAAAGGAACTAAAAGTACTAGTATTAACTTTCTTTTTATTATCTAGCCTAAGAATAATGGAGGTTGTTCTATCTAAACTAATTAACTAACTAAGAATGCACAGAAAGTAAATTGGGGAAATACTTTTGGGAAAACTGATTGATTTAGACAATACCGAAGGAAGAATCCACTTAGACTTCACTTGTTAATTGACTCTGAACCAAACAATTTATTCACTTGACTTGATCCGTAGAAATCCCTAAGTTATATTATTATCCCTATTCAAGACTAATAACGTCTAACTCTAGGTTGATTAATTGAAATCTCTTTCTAATTAAAACCCCTAGTTTTGCATTAACTCGATCTATGGATTCCCTTATTAGATTTGACTCTAATCCGGTAGATTTATGTCATCCTATCTCTAGTATTACATGCAACTCCGCTTAATTATGAATGATCTACTCTTAGACAGGGACTATTCATCCTCCGAATAAGCACATCAATACTTGAATCAATATCCTGGAATATTCAAACAAGAGTTAAAATCATAATTAAGAACAAATCAAGTATTTATCATATAGTTCAGAAAATATTAACAAGATCCGTCTTACGTTTCATCCCCCTCAGGTATTTAGGGGATTTAGTTCATAACACTAAAAGAAAACATCTCAGAAGAATAATAATGACAAAACATAAAGAAAACCCAAAAACCCCTAAAGGAAATTGAAAGGAGATTTTCAGTCTTGAAGGTGAATCCGACTTCCGAGATGGATCAATCGGCTTTCTTCGAGTAATTCCTTGCCTCCTACTTTCTGTCCCTTTCTCTCCTCTTTTAGGGTCTTTTAAATAGGCTTTAGAATGCTTTCAAACCCTTAAAATTTCCCTTTTTCGAATAGAACTCAACTTGGGCTTGACAGGGCCACGGCCGTGTGCCACGCCCGTGTGCAACATTGCTTCAACTGTGTTCAAGGCTGAGAAATAGACACGCCCGTGTTGAGGTGGCTTTAAGCCGTGTTCAAGCCTGATAAAAGGACACGGGCGTGTGTTCTACCCGTGTGAGGAAGTCCAGGCCGTGTCGATTTCCCACGTTAACCCATTTTCTCATTTTTTGGCCCGTTTCTCGTTCTTTTTACTTTCCTATGCTCACCTAAGTATAAGATATGAAATTAAAGGATTAAGAGCATCAAATTCCATAAATCTAATGATAATTCATCCAAAAATGTGTTAAGCATGGGATAAAAATATGTATAAATTACAACTTATCACATATCATATGATAATATCATGATCGGGTATGTTATATTAATAACTCACTAAGTTCATTCAAACTTATCTAGCTTATTGTTATGTTTTTCAAGTAAAATGGGCTATATGAGATGTTAGAAAGGGACTAAGCCAAAATCTGTCGAACCTGTGTGAGCTTATTCTTCTTGACTTTAAAATGCATATAGTGGGGGACGAC
This sequence comes from Gossypium anomalum, assembly GCA_025698475.1. Classification (NCBI taxonomy): domain Eukaryota; kingdom Viridiplantae; phylum Streptophyta; class Magnoliopsida; order Malvales; family Malvaceae; genus Gossypium; species Gossypium anomalum. The sequence goes on from CM046967.1 coordinate 27,225,213, forward strand.
CTGTAGGCTAAGCCTCAGAATCAGAAATTCTTGTAACTGAGTTTGAACAACATAGGTTGATTGTTACAATTTAATGAAGTTATTATTGTTAACCACCATTAATTCGCATGTTAATGTCTTAGACTGGAAATTAGTATGACTATAGCATTCTCATTTGGCTAGTCAATCGGTCGAGCGTTGGGGAAGTTACATGCAATCCAACTCCTAGTATAAGGGCCTTTATGGTACTTTTACCACCATATTCGAATAATTTGATATTAGTTCACAACAATGAATACAGAACGAATGGACTTTTATATATGTTTGAATGAATTTCCATATATGTTTTTCTAAGTTTATTTGTGTTTGGTTCATATTCGTTAAGAATTTTAAAATAATGTTCATCTTGGTTTATATAAAGTTATTTATGAAAAAGCCTCCGATTTGCACTTTGTTCCAACTGTTGTTCAAACAGATGTTGGAACAGATAACTTGGTTGTCTGTAAAATAGTTTTGTTCTAACAGGGAATGAGACAAAACAAAATTTTACGAAGGTAAAACAAGATGTAATGAAAGGAGAGAAATAACACGCAATATTTGTTGATGTAGTTCGTATTCACCAATCCTACTCTGTATAGCCTCGCTTAGAAAATGATTTTTATTAAACAATCCAACTGAATCACCTATTGGCTAAAGCTCAAACTACCCTTACAACAACTGTAACACCTCTAACTCATCTCTGTCGCCGGAGTAAGGTTATAGAGCATTATTGTACAAATCAGAACATTTAACTTCAAACAGAAAACAATTATGCAATTTAACGTTAACTTTTAATAACTCAATTTAATTATAGAAAAAACACATTTATGGGTCTTAAACCGAGTCTACAGGACCTTAAAAATAGTTTGGAAACAACCAGGGACTATTTTGAATTAAAACAAAAAAATATGAAAAAAATTGTAAATAAGGGTCACACGGCCGTGTGACAAAGGTTAGCCTGTGTAGCCTGAAACATGGCTGTGTGGCTATCCCACATGCCCGTGTGGCTACTCCATACACTCGTGTACTCAGACCGTGTAACTCACTAACTCGGAACACATGACCGTGTCTCAGCCTGTGTGCCAGGCCATGTGAAACTTGCACTTAAAATAATAATGGCACACGACCATATGGTCGGACCGTGTGTGGCACATGACCTTATGATAGCCCATGTCCCAGGCTGTGTGCTCCTAAAAAGACCCTTAATACAAGGTAATTTATCACCCATTCTTACAAAACCAAGCCAAACTATTACCACAGTATTCATATGATCAAAACACATTCAAACACCCTCTAAAACATACCAAATCAACTAAAATACCTTCTTTCAAAAGGCATGCAAAAGAATTTAACACCACATATTTACATTATGTTTACAAACCATCAACCAAAAAGGGGCAGCAAAACACACATGGACTTGGCACCTAATCAAAATAGACCAAGATAACATTTAAGCCTTATTACATGCCATTATAACCTTAAACAAAAGTAACCGAAAGCTACCAAAATGATGATTGGATAGTGTGATTGTGCTCCAATGAAATTCCAATTGATCGAACTTTTCAACGACCTACAAGAGAAGAAAGACAACTATGTAAACAAATAATGATTAGTAAGCTCGTAATAATCTTAAACAAAAACTTACCAATAGGCTTAATTTATAAAGTTAATGCATTTTTCCATTATCATGCTCATATGTATAACCAATTCCTATCTTCAATCACTATTCTCACAAGTTAGTGAACTTGTACATAAAACATTCAACACATATCCAATGTAACATTATAAATCTCAAGCATTTGCACAAGTAATTCCCATTTCATTCATTTAACATAAGATTTACCAAAAAAAAATCACTTCGCTTTGCTTAAAACTTTAATACCCGTTGAACCAAATGAAGCCACGTTGGATACACGGGAACCATGCTCACACAAAGCGTGCATGTACATTTAAATATAATCGCATCTTGTAATACTCACACGAACTGTTAAATGGGCCTGCTCACATGAGCTGTGGGTCGAGACGTTAGACTACACGATGCTACTTATACGAGCTGTGGAGAATCCGCAACAAATGCATGACCTCAGCTATCGGTAGGACATCCAAGACCAACACCCGAAAATGTATAATTCCTAATGACATGTCAGTTGTATCCTAAGTATTCATAAGGCTCAAACGGGGCATGTTTCCATATCATTCCATGATTATCAAAATTTTACACACATTACCTTAAATTACATAAACATTACAATATCATCCTAATAACAATTTAACAATTTATATACAAAAGAAATTATACAAAGTACAACATTAATAAATTTTCCATCAAAATACAAAATTAGTTAGTTTACCATTATATGAACTTACCTCGACTAACACGATTGCACAAAAAGGAACCGATGACTAATCTAAAACTTTAGCCTTTCCACGATTCAAGCCCGATTGTTGCGTATCTTGATCTAAATAATAATTTTATTCAATTAAATCATTCAAAATAAACTTAAAATAACTAAATCGAACTTATAATCCATTTTAAGGTAATTTTACAAAATTACCCTTAACACTTTAAAATTTATACAATTAAGTCCTCAAACTAAAACTCACAATTTAACTACAATTTATGAAAAACCAAACTAGCCAATTTTTTTTCTATGAGTTTATTGCAACCTAAGTTTTTACACCATTTCATATTATTCTCATTGCATTTTACTATTTTCTCAAATAGGTCTTTAAACACAAATTCATCAAAAACCACATAACAAAATATTTATAATTAACCTTTAAACTCAAGGATCTAACAACTAAGTTCACAAACTCACCTATCTCATTCACTGTATGTCCCTGAACTTTTAACAACTTCACAAATTAACCCCCAGGCTAGCTAGATTAAGCTAAAACGAACTTAAAAACATAAAAATTATTAGAAACGGACCTCAAAATCTCACTCAAGCTTAAAAGGGAGTTGTTGAACCTTCCTTGTGTTAGGAAATGTGCCCATATTTTAGTACACATGTAACTGTTTTCTATTTATTTGAACGATGAATAAATAAATTAAGTTAATTTCACATTTCACTATTATGTCTTTTGTATTTATTCTTTTATATTTTGCATGCATAACGAAATTGTGACAAGCAAATATTAGCTCATTGATTGTCTAAAGTTCAAACTGAAGATAAGTGGCATTGTAAAGAACGTTTACATTGCGAGAAAGATAACTTACTTCAGTAGATAATCTAAATGAGTCTGTAATCCTGTAAAAGACTCAAAGTGATCATTTGATTCAAATACTGAGAAGAGTTATTATGTCACCTACAATTCCAATTGGGGAGATGGCTAGTCTTGGCTATCAGAGCAGTTGACTCCACGAGTAGAGACATAGATGTATTCATTGGTAGAATGATACATTAGACTAGACCTAAGATGAATTAATTCCGAATCTGTTTGTGAATTAATTCACTTGTAACGTTCTTGGTGTGATTTACCTAAATCCTAAGTTAGTTACTGACCATGCGTATGCAATTCATGTGCTTTGCTATAAGTGGAGGCTTATGCTCTAAAGATGATCAAGCCCATAGTCGATATGTTGGGTACATGACTTGTGTATGGCATGACTTTACTAGTAATAGTGAAATTCATAGCTCAATTAAAGAGTTAATGATATCCTCTCATTGACATTGTGTGGATTGATAAATATGGAACGTGGCCACGAGTTGTTAGTTTTCGAACGAGCAATTTATCATAGTCATTTGTTGACAGTGGTCATATTAATCATTAAGAAGACATAGCAGTGATAATGAAATAAAATAGGATTGTATTGAGTGAACAAATTTAACTCAAATGAATTAAGGATATCATATGAGGGTAACACACACATAACGAGGTCATTGGACAAAGTAATTGGATAAATTACTTTCGTAAAGAGTATACAATAAGGAGTTTTCAATCATGGTACTTCTTGTGGACTGACTCCATGATTAAGTAATTGCGAATTATTGAAATGATGTTTCTAGACATAATTGCAATCGCTAGAGCCTAATTGTATATGTTCGAATGGTCCCTTCGTTAACTCAACAAAAGCTTGATCGGACTGCATTTGAATTAGAAGTAAATTCTACAACTTTGGGAATAATTTAATTGAGTCAATTTATTCGATGTGGAATTAAATTTGGTGGTCGTAAGAATTGTTCAACTAGAGAATTTGATTAAAGAATTTTCTTGAAAAGTTAATTTGGAAAATCTAAGTGATTTTTGAAAAAATTAATTTTGATCAAGTAAAATTAAAATAATCAAATTAATTAAAATTAATATGATATTTTTGGAAGTTAATTTTCAAGTCAAACAATTGGCCCAATGGGTAATTGAACTTGAAAATTGGACCTAAGATCGTAAATTGGGCCTGGGAGCCCAAAACCGAGACCAAGACCCAAAAACTGGTAGAACTAGGTCGGGTATGTGAATCTGGGCCGATGGTCCAACTAGTGGCTAGACCGGATAGGTCAGGTCGTCATTGACCCGAACCGAACTGGCAGCAGCCGAATCGGCTCGGGGTGCCATAAGGGTGTCGCACCTGCATCACCAGACACGACGGTGCCGGCGGCATCCCGGTGGCCGACGGCGGTTGGTCGTCGGTGGTTGAGCAGAGGAAAAGTTATATTCCTAATGAAATTCCAACGGAAAATTTGATTTCAGATTAATTATTACAAAAATAATATTATTTTAATAGTTTAATATTAAATTTAATTTAATGTTTATCTTTATCTTGTAGATAAACATTCTATTATTTTAATAATATATAATATTAAATTTAATTTAATATTTATCTTTTTAAATATTATATTAATTCAATATTAAAGTAATTAAGTTTAATCATAGTTGAATTCTCTAAACTCTCCCTATATAAAAAGAACTTATTAATTACACACACGCTTGAACTCAAGAGAAAGTTGTAGAGAGAAAACTTGACCTAAATGTTTAGAAAAATTAGAAAATTACAAAAAGTTTCTAGAGATATTTTTCTGATTTAAAACATGACCTAAAAGTTTAGATAAATTATAAAATTACCCCACTGGTAATTTTTGTGAAAACTTTTCTGATTTCGAAGCGAGCCCACACTCAGCAAACGTGAGCTTGAGGATAGCGGAAAAAACTACTAGGTCGAAACGTTCATCCTAGACGAATCGAAAAGGTATAATTTTGTTTAAGTGTTTATTACTTTAGATATCCCAAATAAGATCTTGTTTAAGAGAAATTTTTAAAACTCTAATTTTTCCCTAAATTTATTTTTTGCTGCATTTTCCAAAACCCTTTTTTTCACCTTGGTCCAAAAATGGAGTTTCTCACAGGGAAGATCATCTTAAAGAAAAAAAAAAGTTTTCTTCACTACTTTTCTTTTATCACCTAATATTACTATATTATTATTAAAATTCATCCAACAAATATCAAAACTTGGTGACGAAACAATTCACTAACCATTGATATGGTATAATTACCATTTAGGTCCCCCTCTTTCTCTTTTCATGGCTAGTAGGTACATTTAACTAATAGGATTTTATTTTTGTAATTTTTACAATTTAACCATTTTTACTTAATTAACTATTCGAGCATTTAAATTCTTTAACCAAAATTTATTGTGACTATACTAATCACTCATAAATATTAAATTAATAATATTTACTGACTCACTTGTCGAAATTGTGATCCAAAAATCACTATTTCTGACACCACTAAAAACGTGCAACCCCAACAATGACTCAGATTATTACAAATCACTCACCAAAATACCTCACAATACAATTAATAAACCTCTCGAAATAATACTTAAAAAAATGTCAAAAAGTTACCCAATGAAATAGCAAAATACAAAAGCCAAAGACACTAAAAAATTGCACAACAATGTGTGGAACAAACAACCTATTTATAGGCCTCTTCAAGTGATTAACTAGCAGTATTTTGATAGACTTGAAAAACTCATTTAAAAGCTAAGTTTATCCCATTAATTATCTTGTGTATTTATCACATAAAGGCTTTTATAAGCAAGCTCTCCAACAACTTGAATTACTCTAAAAGATAAAGATAAGAATGAGTATCCACCAAAATTCAAACTCCACTCCTTCCTCTTCAAGGCTGATCAAATGGATGATGATTATGTTCTAATTTACCACAAAATTCCCTCATCATTTACTGTTCAATAATAGTAAATCATAATCCATTAAAAATCATATATGCCAACACCAAAAAACTTTGATTGCTCCAAACAACTTGTTCTTCTGACGTTCGAATAAGGTAGTCAAAGTTTCCAACAATTTATATTCATATTCGTTTGTTTTAGTTAAATAAACTTGTATGAACATTAAATGAACATTTTCATGAGCAATAAATGAATATATATTATGCAAATATGTTATAGAACATGTTCATGAATAATGTTTATGAAAAATAATAAACAAACAAATAAACATATATATATTTTTATATGTAAAAGTAATCAAGGATAAATTTTAATAATTATATTATAAATAAACAAATTAAGAACACAAACAATAATACTACTAATTATATAATAATCAAACAATAAGCGAACTTTAAATGAACATAAATAAACTTGTTCATGAATATAAATAAATAGAAAAAAAATTCCTCGTGTTTAGTTAATGTAATAAATGAACTTAATTTTTTTTTCATGTTCATTCTTTTATCTTAATTGCAAGGAACAAAAATTGAACTATTCGTAAACTATTCATCGAACAATTTGTTCATTTGCAAGCTTAATTAGATTAAAAAATTCAAAAAAAATATATGTGTTTCATAAACTTTAATATTACAAAAAAAAAAAATTATAAAAGTTATAATAGTTTGTGCAATTAAACCATCTTGTTTAATTTGGAGCTCCATTTTCTTTAGGTACTCCACAAATCTATTGAAGTAACTATCTTGCAGGTTTCGGTTGCCGAAGACGCGAGCCGCGTTTCTCGCTCGGAGTCCTAGTTTCTCTCCTTCATCAGACACCATTGCAAGTCTCAGAGCCTTAGCTATATCATCCCTACTAAACCACCCATCTTCACTTCTCTCTATCTCTACACCCAAACCCTTGTCGACCACAAGCCTTGCATTCAAGGGTTGGTCTGTCACAAAAGGTAGCACCACCAGAGAGTGTCCGAACTGCAGCGTTTCAATAATCGAGCCCCACCCGGCGTGAAATAAAGAGCCCCCTATCGTATGCGATCTTCAGGTACTGGATTTTCTCGAAAGGGATGTCGACGTACGGTGGCCTCGCAACCTTGGGGCAAGTGATGCTCTTGGTTTGGTAATGGAAAGGCCACCATGTCAATGAGTGTTGCTATGTTTGATGGAATTTTGGGTAGTCTTTTGATGATTCCAGGGGTCGATATGAAGGAGACTTTGATACCAGCTTTGGCTAATTGTAAAGAGAGTTGAAAAAAGGGTATCAAGTGGCCAAAAGCTGACCATGGAAGCATCACTATGTGCAGATGTGTTGTCATGGATTCTAAGGGGGGCAATCAAGATTTTGATGAGACAATAGAATCAAACCAGGCAACACCTATATAAAGGGGAAAACAAGAGTTGATTCAATCAAACCTCTTTTTATTTAATAATTGAAATTATTCTTCATTTCATCCCCAAGATTCTGACCTAAAATTCAACTTCATCTCCTATCAAATTCAAGCTTAACCAAACTAGTAAAGTTATCAAAATGTCATAATTTCAATCTCCAAGTAACAACCATTTACCAAAGCATATTCACCAATACATTTTCCATCAAAGAACCAATTCACATATCATTTCCATGACTTCCAAATCAAATATCCAACCATATTACTATAAGTTCCAACCAAAATTTCACCTATCCAAGTATTCCATATCTATCCAAGTATTCCATATCACAGTATAACTTATATATATCTCATTCTATCGATGAAGCTCAAATACCACTTTCAAATCACTATACTAAGCCATAAGCAACCACATCATTAACCAACAAGCATACATCTTTTATACAATTACAAAACATACAATTTTTACCAAACACTTATATATATATATATATAAGTACTCATATTACATGCCACAAAATCAAAATATGACGTTTTTAAAGCCTACCAAATGAATCCATCTTCACAAAATATGGGATCCCCAAGGTGTTACTTATAAATTATTAGGTTTACATCCGATACTTTTTTTTTATCCATTAATATACAATACATTTATCATCATCATTCATGTTAGATGTATTCATTAAATGTGGAAATCAATTTATGATTTTCACATTTAATGGATAATGATTAAACATGTATTTAATAATAATGAAAAAAAAAAAAGAGAGCAATGGATTGGATTCTAAATGAAGGTCGAGTTTGACTCTTGGATTTTGACAAGATTTCTCACTTAAGCACAAATGGATTGATGCATATTTTTAAATATATATTTGATCTAAACTGACATTTAATGTTAAAACTAAGAGTTAAACTAAAAAGAGGACCTAGCTGAAATGATACTTCAGTATAAAGATTTTATTTTATATCAATTTAGAGTTTGATTCATAATTTGGAGAAATTTAGTAAATTATACTAAAAAGTGGTAAGGAATATATAGAGTAAATCCAATCAGGTTTTTTATGTACAATTTTTTAGGTTGTAAGAAAATGTTTTTTAAGTCCAAAATAAACTTAATATGTCTTACAATTCCTTTCAAGTCATTTTAGGCATTCTGATACAGTAAGAATCAATGGATTATAAGAAATTGTATAATTAAATAACATATATTATAAATCATGTCACATAATATATTATAAGATATGTAATAAATACTGTAATAGAATAATTTTTTTCTGTAATAACACAACTTTACAAGAGTTGTTTTATTACACAAATTATTATATAAGTCATAAAAATTGTGTAATCCTATTGCAATTCATGTTACACAATATATTATGAGATATGTAATAAATATTGTAATCAAGTAATATTGTTTGCTATTACCAAAAATATTATATAGGTGGGAAGAAAATGTGTAATCCGGTAATATATATTGTAAATTGGTTTTCACAATATATTACAAGATATTTAATAAATACTGTAATGGGTAATACTTTTTTTATAATATTACGTAAGTTGTAAGAAATAGTGTAACTGGAAAATGTATTCCATAATTCCTCTTACATAATATATTGCAAGATATATAATAAATATTATAATAGATTTGGAGGATTAGTCACTGGACTCGCTCTAGTAAATATCTTGAGAAAAAAATTCAGTAGATTATTACTTTTTTGTAATGACTTATATCTTGTTAAGTAGGTAAAATCTTACTGTAATAGAAGTCTCCAATATTGGTTTAAATTTGTAGCAAGTTGATATGTTAATTTGTAAACCCGATGGCCTATTGATCAAGTGTTCATAAATTTTAGGAATAGTCTAGATTTGAATTATCGTTGTATCAAAAAAAAAATGATTAATTTGTTAGATATAAAGTCATTCAGTTTGACTACCGGTCCAATTCTTAAAACATTACGAATAATTTTTTACACAATTTTTAAATTTCTCGTAACTTCTCAAATTCTCAAATTAAAAGATATTATATACTTAAGTACACTTGAATACATATTTTCTTAATCATTACGATAAAACCAATACTAAATGAGTTACAAATCATTTCAATAAAGACAACTTTCAATTATGTTAAAAGGTTGGCACCTTTTTACTCTATCTAATCGAAAACCCGTTTTCAGATAATGTTACATCAGAATAATGGTTTTTTCATATAAAAAAAAAAAACCAACAATGATTAGGTTTTCTCATGGTGGTTGTTATTCTTTCTTTATATAGTAGAAATTAATGGCACATGATATATTATAAAAAAATATTGACAATATATGAGTAAATAATTTTTTGGGTTAAATCATTATTTAGGTCTTAAATTTGGAAACAATTTTCATATTAAGAATTTAACCTTTTTTTTCAAGTTAGTCACTCATTACTTTTGTGTTGTGTTGCAACTTTTTGTGACTATTTATCAAACCGTCATGGAAAACTAAGTTGCTCCTAAAAATAGAATGGTAGAAAACGTCATGAGAGAATGCTTTTCTCGTGACACTTATGGGTAATAATCAGGACATTATGAACGTCACTAACACTTTTCAGTGACAATTTATTATCTTTCGTGACGTTTTTAAAACCTCTGAAAACATTTTTGTTGATGTTCTTTTACATCTTCCCTCGACATTTTTAAACCTTATTTTCGTGATACTTTTCACATGTTTTAGTGATGTTTTTAAACCTCAAAATTTTAATTTTTTTAATTATAAACTTATAAAAATTACTAGAAAACTTAAATTAAAATTATAAAAAATTATAAAAATATATATATAACAAATTTTCACCAAATAAATTTGTCAAACAATAATGAAAAAATAATGGGACAATTTATTTTAATTCTGCCCCAGAATAGTTTGAAGCCATGACTATTTTAAAATGAATCAACTTCTTAAAATTATAAATATATATGCACTGGCCCAATTTTACCATGCCTAAACCAAACCAAATAAAAAATAAAAAATAAACCAAAAAATTAATAAAAGTTCAAAAAAAGAGTTTAGTTACAAAATACAAGCCCAAATACAAAAAACCTAAAAAACCCTACAAGCCCAAAAAAGCTTGAAAGCCCAAAAACTTAAACTAATTAGAAAACCCTAATTTCTAAGCGCCATCAGCGCCGCTGATCCCCTCGCCACGTTAGTAGGCGTGCCACCTAAAGCCTGACACCACCTCCTCGTCCTTGCTGCCACCACATGCAAAAAACAAAGAAATAGAAGCAAAGCACAGAAAGGAAAAAGACAAAAAAATAATATGTTATATTTTGGCTTATAAAAAGCCAAAGAAACATTTCTATTTTTTTGCTCTTTTTTTTTTTACGAGGAAATTCAACAGAATACAAAAAAATTTACAAATGTGGTTCTTTTAATCTTTTATTTTGATTCTTCTTCTATTTTTCGGTAAAAAAGCATAAAAAATAATAACACAGTAAAAAAATTACCTCGTCGTTTTTTCTCTCACCTCAATCGTTGGCGGCTCTCTGCCGATTCAAAAGGTTTTCGAACCCATTAGGGTTTGTCAACGACCTCGACGAAGAAGAGGAAAATAGAATACAACAACAAAAAAAACGAAGTTAAAAAAAATAGGGTAGTCATTTTTTTTTTACTTTTTATTTTGAAAAATATAAAAATAAAACAAAGCTTAATTTTTTTTTACCTGCAACGCTCCATCTTCCGCTGCCATGGAAGGCCAACTTCGGTCCAGATGCCTCTAAACCCACTAGGGTTCCGACGAGCTCCGTCAAGACTCGTCGGAAAAGGGGAAACTGAAAGGTTTTCAACCCTTTTGTCGAGCCTAGACTGAGTTTTTTGGGTCAAAAACCCCTGATCGGTGTCCTATGTGAGGAAAGGAATCAAATGGGGTGTTTTGGGTATTTTTCTAGCCACCGGAGGCGGTGGCCGCCGCCGTCGATGACCTTGTGGTGGCTTTGGGATTGGAGGAGGGAAGGATTTTAGAAAGAAAAAGTGAAAGGGAGGGGGTTTTTTTTTGTAAGGAACTGAATTTTACGGTTGTCGAAAAAGTATATTTTAGGGTCTCTATTTCCAAAAAAAAAAAGAGATTCGTAAATATTTATTAAAAATATTTACGAAGTTAATCGAGTGATTAATTAAAGTTTAATTAAGTGGATTTAGCTTTGTTAAGAGTAATTAAGTAAAAGGACCAAATTGAATAAAGTGTGAAAGTTAAATTACAGATTAAAAGAAAATAAAAAGGACCAAAATGGCAATTATGCCATTTGTCCTAAGTGAGGCGGCATAAACATAAAAATATGAGATTTTTATGTGTTAAAACATATATTAAATTATTATTATTTATTATAGTTTTATATTTAATTATTATTGTTATTGTTATTATTGTTTAAACTGATATTATATTATAAATAAATTAAATATAAGACAAGTGTATGGTAAAAATAATTTATATGTGTACCAATGGTATACATGCACTTGTAATACACATATATGTTTGCTTATTATATAAGTATATTATATATTATTATTAAAAGTAAAGTAAATAAAAAGGAAATAAAAGAAAGAAATAGAATGGAAAGAAACAGAATGTGGAACGAAACAGGGGAAGGAAGGAAGAAAAAGAGAAAAAGAAAGAAGAAAAGAGGAAATTAAAGGTTTGAAGCTTGGAAGTTTAATAGCTAATGTTGTCTCTGGAAATCTCGGTTAAGCAAGAAAAAAGACCAAGACAACGGGAGTTAGCTCAGAAATTACGGTTTGTATTTCTATAATCCGAACTTAATATTTAATTATTTAATTTATTATTTAATGTGTAGGGTAATGCATTGAAAGGTGAAATTGATTGTTAATTATTACATTTTGATTGAATATTATGGTAAGTAATTAAAGTATGAATTAAGGTATTTTATGATTGAAATAGATTAATTTGGAATGTGTTAAATTTATTGAATTGATGATTAATAAATTGAAAGTAATATTGAATTAAGAAAGTGAACCGAAAACCCTATTAACAGTATCGGGCTAGTCGGATATAGTTGGCATGTCATAGAATTGGAAATGTTCAGGGATATTCCGACTGTGTGTCGATGAGACACTATATGTGTCGACTACTGTGACTATTCCGGATTCATTCCGAAAAGGTACTCTGTGACTGATCATTCTCATTCTTTTTTGATTTGTTCCGATGAGGTACTTTGTGTACCGTTACGGTGTATTCCGGCTTCAGCCGATGAAACACTGTATACTATCCCCGGTGTGTGGGTTGGATCCGTGTATTCGTCCAGGTCCGAGTCATGTTAATAGTGGTAAATAAAGGTACTGAATAATTGACTGCTACTGAATAAACGACTGATACTGAATAAATGATTGTTACTAATTAACCGATTATTATCTTGTTGGTCGATCGTATGAACGAATAATAAAGATCAATTGATTGTTACCAAATAATATTGGCTGTTATTGAAATGAAATAGTACAGAATATTAAATGAAAGGTGGATAATATTATTATTCAAATGAATTGTAAATAAGAGTACTGAAAAACTAATTGTTGCTGAATATTGGACTGCTACCGAATGTCTGAATGATAATGAATACTGGTTGTTACTGAATAAATATGAAAAATCTACGGATAATGGATAAATATTAAAATTGTATACATTTCATCGAAAGTGATTAACAAGATCTTAGTATTATAAATCAAAAACAAATGATTGAACTATTAAGAGTAATAAATTGAATTCCCAAGGTTCATTGATATATGATTTACTATTGATTTAAGTATCGGTTATTGAAATACTACTGAGTTCATACTCAGCGTACGATTTATTTCCGTACCCAGGTTAAATAAAGCTAGACCGTTGAATAAGCATCCCAGGCCGATCCCGGATTCAATGAGGTAATACATGTATATTACTGGTATTGGCATGTACCTAGGATGTCAAAAGTGGTCAATTTGGAATGTTAATGTAAATGTTGTTATAAATGGTAATGGTTGAGTATATAACTTAATCAAGTCTAGTACGAAAAATACAAATATAAGTATAATTAAGCTTGATTTAATATTGGCATTTGTATTGGTTGTGGTTTGAAATTTGCAGGGTTGGCTAGTAAAGTATGAAAGGTTCATTATTGAGTCCACACGGCCTGGAACACGGGCGTGTGACCAGACCGTGTGAGACACACGGCTTGCACATGGGCATGTTGTTAGGCCGTGTTTAAAAGTCAGTGCTGCACACGGGTTGAGGACACGGGTGTGTCCCAAGCCACACGGGCATGTTAAATTAGCCACACGGGCGTGTGGTACTGTTCAAAAGAAGAAAATTTGAAATTGAACGAGAAATTTTCTAAGTTTTCGATCGAGCCCCGATTTATTTTTAATTATATTTAATAAGTACTGTGGGCTCATTAAAGCTATGTTTAGATGTATAAAATTTCATTTATTCTTGTTTTAAGTACAAATGTACTGAAATGACCAGTAATACTCTACAATCCTGTTTCGGCGATGGGACGAGGTTAGGGGTGTTACATTTTTTAAGTGTTAAAATGATTTTTTTAAGTTTTTTTAACTTAAATAGCCACCTTGTAACACTCTTAACCCGTATCCGTTGCCGGAATAGGGTTACGAGGCATTACCGATCAATACACATTATTCACATACATTTATGCGTTCAATATCAAAATCCATTCATCTCAATCATATTGTCCCTTCTAAGGTCCTATGAGGCCTTAAAACATGCTTAGAAGTGGTTCGGGACTAAACCGATAACATATGCAAACTTTGAGAAACTTAGAAAATTTTCCAACATTTAAGGGTCACACGCCCGTGTGAACAGGCCGTGTGCCTCACACGGCTACCAGACACGCCCGTGTCATAGACCGTGTGAAAACAGGGCATACATACTGACTTGTACCACACAGCCGAAGACACGCCCGTGTGCCATGACCGTGGGAAAATTTGGGAGGTTACTGACTTGAGTCACACAGCTGGCCACACACCTATATGCCAGCCCGTGTGTCACACACGACCAGTAGACACGCCCATGTGTCTAGGCCGTGTCAAAACTGTAGGGTATACTACCTTAATTTGAAAGGGTACCCCAAGGGACACACGACCGTGTAACATAACCGTGTGTCGCACATAGCTGAGACACACGCTTGTGTCTCTGCCCGTGTGGACAAAAATAGGCCATTTGAAAAGCCAATTTGCCACCTTCACTCATGTACACATAGCAACCAAATTGAAACCATTTCCATACACTTATAAGCAGCCAAAACATACCAAATCCACACACTTATCATACCATTTATCATCAACCATTACAACTACTCAATTCCTTATTCAAAACATACCAAATTACTAAACCAAAGTCATCAAGATTTACATATCTCCTAAATGAATTTTCTCACCTTTCTATCAACCAAATCATGCTTCTCAAACATACCAATTCATCATCTATAAATCATACCAAAATATACCATTTCTCAAACATTAATATATCAACTAATAACTAACCAAATGTGCAACCACTTAGCCATACCAACAACCTTGACAAACATGCCTAAACACATGGTAAATTATAAATATCACATATATCATTTGTCAACATATAAATCAAGCCAACTTAAATGGCCATACATATCACCATTTACAAGCCAAAAGTAAGCCAAATCTCATGGCTTAAATCATAATTCAAAACATGTCATCAACTCACTAGCCTATGTATGCCATATACCATATTTACAAGCATCCAAAAATACCAACAAGTAGTCGATAGTGTGACGATGGTTCCCGATGATCCCTGATGTCCGAACTAGCTTCGATAATCTAAAAACAAAGACAAATAACACACAGCAAGCTTCATGGCTTAGTAAGTTCGTACCAACAATACTCAACAGTTCATAAAATACAAATCATCAATTAATCAACACTTAGTAGTTCTCATATTATCATTCAATTCAAATTCATGACCATTTATCGTGTATATACAAATTCATCAAGCTTCATACACATAGTATCAACTACCACATAGGTATCATACGTACCTGTACTTTCTCGTATTTATTTATCTCATTCTTACCTCTTTGTTTAATAGGTTAAATCTTTTGGAAATCTTTCAATGCTTTAAGAACTCACACACTTAGTGCATAGATGTTTAGCCGAAGCTATAACGATATCGCACACTTAGTGCCATCACATTAAACCGAAGCTATCTCATTCTCGTATTTATTTATCTCATTCTCACCTCTTTGTTTAATACGTTAAATCTTTTGGAAATCTTTCAATGCTTTAAGAACTCACACACTTAGTGCATAGATGTTTAGCCGAAGCTATAACGATATCGCACACTTAGTGCCACATAAAGCCAAAACTATTCCAATTCGCACACTAAATGCTGTATATAACCGAAGCTATCTTGAAAAGCACACTAAGTGCCAAACATAGTCGATTTGTCGTTAAACATTACCATAGTCTCTTATATATAATTTATGCAATATCAAAGCATTAAAAATATAATTTTAACAATGTCTATCACGTACGAACTTACCTTGTACTCGGAATTTGACGAATCGAATCAATTACTCGATAACTTTTGATTTTCCCTGATCTAAATCCGAATTCTTTCTTTCTTGATCTATATGTTTTAAAAATTAACCCATTTAATCACAAATTCATTCAATTTAATCCACAAACATATATTTGGGCATTTTTACACTTTAGCCCCTAAATTTACATATTTATTCAATTTAGTCCCTATTTCTTAAATACACAAAATTCACAAAATTAAATTCAATTATATGCTAGCTGAATTTTATGTAAATCCCTAGCAGCCCAAAAATTTCATTTATTTCACAATTTAGCCCCTCAATTTACACTTTTCTCAATATAATTTCTAATATGCATTTTTACTCAAAATCACTTTACAAAACATGTATATCAAGCATCAAGCTTTCATAATTCATCATCAAACATCATAAAACACATGAATTCATCAATGAGAACTTCCAAAATCATCAACACTTTCAAAAATTGAGACATGGGCTAGCTAGTACTCAAAGCAATGATCACAAAAAAAATAGAAATCATCAAAAACGAATCAAAAATCTCATACCAATTAAGCTTTGTAAGTGCCGAACCCTAAGTTATCATGAAAGCTTTCTTTTTCCTGTTCAAATTCGGCTAGGATGAAGAAATAAAGATGATATGGCCTTTTTGTTTTATTTTAATTAAATTTAAATCACAAATTACTAATTTATCCTTAATAAATTAACTTAAAAACTTTATAATGCATGTCCATAAATGTCCATTAACACAGTCAATGGTCTAATATCAACATAAGGACCTCTCATTTAATGCCTCATAGCAAATAGACACTTTTAACTTATAGAATGTAACTTTTTTATTTTACGCGATTTAGTCCTTTAGTCAAATTAACCACTTAAACAATAAAATTATCACACGAAACTTTCACACATACATAATCACATGCTATAAACACCAAAAATAATATTAAAATAATTTTCTGACCTCGTATTTTTGGTTCCAAAACTACTGTTCCGATTTAGCTAAAACTGGGCTGTTACATCCCTAAAATGACATCATTTTGGCCTTGGCTTCAGACACCCAAAGCGCTGTCGTTACAAGCATGACTCGAAGATCTGACCCAAATAGCCCCAGGATCCGCGTGTTTTCAAAGGGAGGGTCTATTTGCAATTTTGGTCCTTCTGCCTTTTTGCTCATTTTCAATTTCGTCTTGTGTCTTTTATTTATTCTTTTTACCCCTTAATTTCATTTTTTTTAAATCAGTCCCTTGACCCACTATTGACCCACTAAAGGAATGACACGTGTATAGGGGGTTGGGAAAATAACCCTTTGAGTCCCTGTACTTTTCTATTTTATTTTAATTTGATCCTTTATATTCTTTTTTTTGCTTTTTATGATTTATGCTTTAAATTTTGTTACATATTCGATTTAGTCCCAAGACTATCGACCCTTTTGGGAATGACGTGTATTGGGTTTGGCTTAATTTCCCTTTTGGTCCCTGCATTTTATTGTTTTTTATTTAACCCTTTTATTTATTGCTTTTATTTATTTATACCTAAAGTTTTGTCATAGTTTCAATTTAGTCCTCTGTTCATTTAATTAAATCTCTGTACTTACTATTTTTTTATTTTTACTTACTATTTTTTTTATTTTTACCCTTTAAGTTGCATGATTTACATTTTTACCCTCAAATTTCCCGATTATTTTATTTTAGTCCTTTATTTTCAATTATTGATACTATTAATACTATTAGGTAATTATCGTTGCTAATTAATATTATTTTGCTAAAATTTGCTCAAAAATCAATATTTCATGAATGCAATTATATTATTATCATACATTTTTATATTATTTCACTATTAGTATCATTATTATTATATAGTACTATTAATTGAATATATTTTTTATCATTATTTTTAAATTATTGTATTAATTATGTTATTTTCATTTTATTTTATTATTTATGTTGTTATTTTGTTAATGTCATAATTTTGGCCATCATCGTGTATTGTAAATATTGCTACATACTTTCATCTGTTTTTCTGCACAAATGCGCAAGAAATAATTTAAAACTAAGGCAGTATTCTTTATTTGGGGAATCTGAGAGGTCGTGCTCCTAACTTACGGAGTATGACTTTCTCCTTGAACCTAAGTAATCAAATATCCTATTTAAAATACAAACACATAGGACTTAGGTAATAATTAAATGACGATTATTCTTGTTTTCGAGGATTCGGGACATCGTGCCCTAACTTACGGGGCATGATCTTTTCTTCTCAATTAACTCGAAATAAGGCATTTTCCATAAAATTTAATTTAGTTAGCAATATTTTTAATCAAATAACATCATGCAAAGAGGGATCGTATTTTAAATTCTCTTCGAATTTTCAATTTTCGACGCTAAGACATTAAGTAATCATCTAGGTACCACTTTTGGGCATTATGAGGGTACTACTCTTTCCTCATGCATAACCGACTCCCGAACCCACTTATTGGATTTTGTAAACCGAAAATTATCCTTTTAGTAAATTTAACCTTTTATTAAAATGATCAAGTTTTAAAGTGATCCGATCATATCTAATAAAAAAGATTGGTGGCGACTCCATCTTCGTTTTTTTAAATAAAAAATCGATTTCCAAAAAGATTTCAACAATATATATAAAAATTTGAAAAAATATATATAACAAAATTAGACCAAATCATAATTTATACAAGTTTCCTATATATATTACATATTCTAAGATGAATAATAATAAAAAATATATAGAAATTTTAGAAAATATATAACAAAATTTGACCAAGCCACCAATACACTTCTGTTCATCATATCATAATTTATATAATTTTCATATATATATATATATATATATATATATATATTACATATTTTAAGACGAATTATAAAAAAATATTTAAAGGATATTACTTAAAATTATAAAATTTATTTAGTATATTACTTAAAAAATTATGTACAAAATGCAATTAGATTGTTGGATAAATAATAATTTCAAAAATTTTAAAGGTAAAATATTTAAAGGATAATGTTAAAAGAATAAAAGTAATTAAAATAAAAGTTCACATTAAGCAATAAAAAACTCCTTATCTACTTATTATTTTCAACCCTTTTTATTGAATAATTCTATCCTTTGTTCTTATTTTGGATTATCAAACATGCTTAAAAAATTATATCATTGAAAATATTTACTTTCAGTTGATTTAATATTTTTTCAATGGGCTATCAAACAATCATTTACATTGTAAATAGAATTAAATTATGTCAAATTAATAAAAAAATTAAACCTCAAATTTTAACTTAGTAAAGGTACAAGTCATTTATCGGTTTTGAATCTCAAAGGGACTAATGAGCCCTAAATTATATTACAACAAATCAAAATCACCAAGTATTGAATTCAAAAAAATCTCTAAATACACTTAAATCACAGTAAAAGTATTGTAAAAGTTCTTGTACTAAAAGTCATATTATATTTTATCCCTTAATAAAAATTGAATAAATTAATCTTTATATGTTAGATCAAATAATAAATTGATCCTTTTATTAAAAAATTCATTAATTTCTATTGTTAAAAACTATTCTTTATACCTCAATATAAAATACACATGACACATCATATGTAATTATCTAATTATTATCATCTATATCCGTTTTTAACAATAAAAATAGATAAAAATTTTAATAAAAATAACCGATTTACTTTTTAATTTAAGATACAGGAACTAATTTACCTATATTTTTTTACTAAAAGAAACAAAATATAACCTAATTCGTATGGCATACACAAACACACAAAAGTCTCAATGAAATGGTTCTGAATTGAACTTTACAGATTCTCTATAGATGAGTTCCTTGATCTTTTGTTATACTTATAATCCATCACAACATCAGATGAACGTAAAACAACATGTACGATAACGAGATTACACACATTTTCATGAACTAAACAAGTCTCTGGCAAGCCTCCGTTTCCGCCCTCCATTGATCTTTTGTTCTTCTTTGGAAGCTTCACCTCAAAGATACCCTCAAAGGCTACCGTCAAAGGTTAGTGAAGTTTCTTATCTTTTATTACTTTATTATTGATTCCTTATAATAATCTCCATGTTTCGTTTGGTTGCTGAGAAAATGCAAGAAAAAAAAAGCTAATCGCTTAGAAATTTGATTTACTTTAGGTCCTTTATGCATATGAATTTGAATTACTTATCGCCTAAAACCAACTGGACTGAAATCTACTCGCGGAAACCGTTAGTTCTAACTCTTTTTTTTTTTTTTGGGTTAATTCGTATTTTTATTATTGAAATTGTATTAACTGTGTCTAAATTTATTCCAATGTTCAATTCTGTACAAATTTTCTTGATCATGAAATTGTGATTGACGTTTTTGAATTTAGCTTTGATAATAATTCGTTGAAGATTTTGTTATTTGCAGATTGAGAATTGTTTCTGGATTCAGTTTGTTATTCAAATTTTGTAGATGTTCACTTTTTTGGACCATGTGAGTAACTCTCAGTTGCTTTGTTGCTGTAATGATTGGAATTAAGCTTTCAAGACTGAGGTTATTTTCTAATTCCCTATATTCCTCTTCAAAATCGTCATCGGCTTTATACAATTAATTAATGAAGCCTACAGGAATTGCTTATAAAAACTATGTCAGACCATCTTATGGTTCTGTGAATGGTTTCTATAACAAAACAAAACTTCGTTGTGCTGCAAAGTTTATGAATATTTGTAGTAAAGTTGCGGTCTGTTACCACAAATCCAATCCCATGTCTGCATTATCCTCGACTTCATCAAATTTGCCTTTCCGGAGTGTGTTTCCTTTTGTTTCGATAAGCCCAGTGTTGATACATCAATCGCAGTCATTGTCTTTCAGTAGCAAGGCAGATAAGCTTTCAGCTGCTTCTGGTGGAGCGGAAGTAGATGTTAGTAAAAGTGATGGTATTGGTAGTGGTTGGGGTGATAAAGTCAAAGATGCTTGGCATAGTGCTGCGGAAATAGGTTATACTGGGCAGAAGGCTAAAGAAGTCTCCAATGAACTGAAGCCTCATGTTAATCAGTTGCTTTATACTCATCCGTATCTTAAGGATGTGGTTCTTCCTGTTGGGTTTACTTTGACTCTCACCATATTAGCTTGGGTGGTCTTGCCTAGGCTTTTGAGAAGATTTCATGAGTATGCGATACAAACTTCAATCCTGCCATCTGGAAGAATGCTTGGGGATCAAGTGCCATATGATAAAAGCTTGTGGGGAGCTTTGGAGGATCCAGTGAGATATGTAATTACCTTCATGGCAATCTCTCACATGTCAGTGGTTCTGGATTTCTATGTTCAACTCTTTGTATCCATTTGTTCATATGTTCTACATTTTTTTTGGGGTCTATGAATAATGAATAAAGATACCTGGACTTGCAGTTGCATGATGGTGGCACCAAGTACTGTTCCATCACAATACATTGTGCAGGCATGGAGGGGTGCAGCTATCCTTTCATTTGTCTGGTTTTTGCATCGTTGGAAAACAAACGTACTTGGTTGTGCACTGGCTACTAAGACTTTAGCAGGGCTTGATAGGGAGAAGTTGTTAACTATAGACAGGTTTTCATCTGTTGGTCTATTTATTATTGGGATTATGGCTTTAGCAGAGGCATCTGGCGTAGCTGTGCAATCTATTCTGACGGTGGCGTAGGAGGTAGATTTTTCTGTTAAATGCATATGTTCTCATCTGTTTCAGTCCATTTTAACAATAAGATCATTCAATTGGTTAAGTTTACAGTACAAAAAGTAGGTGCTTTTATCTGTGATAACTCAAATAAGATTTTTCTTTTAGTGTTTTTCTTATCATCAATCTTTGTTGTTAGAATGATTTTTAAGAATATGCAATGGTTTAGGAAATGCTAATTTTATATGCTTTATTTCCAAAATAGAAAGGCGCCAAATTGCTGTTTCTTGAATCTTCATATTTGTAGATAATAGTATGCGTCACTCGTTTACCATCTTCAAAGTAATCATATAACTAATTCAATCTCCTTAATAGGAGTGGCTACTGCTTTTGCTGCCAGGGACATCTTTGGAAATGTGCTCAGTGGATTGTACATGCAGTTTTCGAAACCCTTTTCCTTGGGTGATACAATAAAGGTAACACAAATGAACGTGTATTTTTCTTTTAGTGAAGGAAAAATGTTTTCTTTCTTTCCGTGCGAATGGATCCACTCAGCTTTTGTAATAGTTACAGTCTACAAAGACAAAAATAGTTTTTTCTTTATTTCTAAATGTATCTGATGAACCCTGTATTTCATCCTAGATTGTTAAGAACTGACCTTCTCTTAGAAAATTGCATGGTTGGATGTTGTACTTAATAATTTATTATTCTTGCTGGCTAATTCTGAGTTGTCTGTTTGAATCAGTTATCATCTTTCAACTTAGCCTGAACTGGCTCTTTCCCTCCTAATTCCACTATTCACTGACTCTTAAGTTAATTCTCTGAAGTTAATTGGGGTTTATTTGATACATGCTTCATGATATATGAGGTCATGGGTAATTCTGACCTTTGCGGAGATGTCAGTTATTTATTTCATCATACCGGGAACTCTGTCATAGAACCTGAATGCCCTTTGTTTTGGTGGTAGCCAGATAAATTTTGATTTACACTTAGTGATTTTTAAAAGTTTTAGTTTGTTCTTTTATTTATTTTTCTTTTCTGCAGGATTACTAATAAATTGTTCTTACTGCAGGCAGGACCTATAGAAGGTCAGGTGGTTGAAATGGGACTGACAAGCACAACAGTACTGAACTCTGAGAGATTTCCGGTTCTGCTTCCGAACTCACTTTTCTCCAGTCAGGTTGGTATTTTTCTTTTTCATTTCTTTTGTTGAAAGAGAAGAAATCCTTGTTTTCAACTCATCAACTCTTGTAAGCGTATGCTTATATGTTTATTTACACACAGTAGTCGTACTAAAAAGGCCAAAATTATCGTTGTATTGTTTACTATGTAAAATTTCAGGTTATTGTAAACAAGTCACGTGCCCGATGGCGTGCAGTGGTGACCAAAATTCCCTTGCAAATTGAAGATCTGGACAAGGTTCCCGAGATATCAAATGAGATCAAGAGCATGCTGAAATCAAACTCAAAAGTTTTCTTTGGAAAGGAGGTCCCTTACTGTTTCCTGTCTCATGTAGAAGGTTCTTATGCAGAACTAACTGTTGGATGCAATCTCAGACATATGGTAACCTCTCATCCTCGGTACTTTTCAGATGCATCTTGTATGAGCTTGGTCTACCTAATTGATCTCAACTCTTTTTTTTTTTTTTTTGATCTTTGGTTTGCCTTGACCTAGCCTTCAACCTCGACTTATTAACATTGTTTTCGCATTCTGTGATTTTGTTGCGATTTGCTAATGCTGGATATTTGTTGGGATCATCTCTGAAATTCATCATTTTAAGCCTGACTTCTGTTTACCTTTTCTCATTTCACTGATATCTACATTGCTGTTTTGATATGCAATTACACAGCAAGATATTCTTCTGCAGTCTGTCCGGATTATCAAGAAGCATGGTGCTACATTGGGCAGCACATTCCAATGTCCTATCTGTCAGTGATGCTAAGAGAATGAGATCTTTTGCACCCAAGTTGCAATTTATGCGGTTAGACGTCTTCCACAACTTGAATATATCTTGAGATACAAATCGTGTTTGGTGATTTTGTGTTTTTGCATTGTTGTGGGACTGGAGGGTCGCCATTTTACATGGATTCATGAAGAAATGGGTATGACCAAAGGTGTTCATGGACCGAGCTGAGTCCTAGTTCCAAAAAATTCCTTACCCGAGCACGGTGTGCTTATGCCCCTCCAAAGGCCTATTTTACTGTTTAAAAACAATGTTTTTATTTAATTTAATTATAAAAAAAATATATAAATACTAATATAAAATTATTTTTTATATTTTTATAATTTATAAACCGTAAAACTGGCAGTCTCTGAGGTTGAAAAACATAAACTCAAGCCCGGCCCAAGCTGTCCAAGCTGCCCAGCCATGAACGCCTCTAGGTATGATTTGATAAAGGATTTTCTTTGCATATATATGTTTTGGTAGAAAATAGCACGCCGTAGGACTAGAAACCACAATTCTAAATCATGTGAACTAATATTTTATATACATCGGCAATTTTGTTGAAAATGTTTTTCAAGAAAGAAACTCTAGTAGCATGTTGTACTGAATGAATTTGGTGTCGTTTAATTTCATGCCATTGCAGTCATTGAAAATGGTGATATAACATGGGACAACATATAGGGCAAGTCAAATTATTAAAGTGGACATTGAAATAAAACGGAAGGTACCTAACATTTTGTGCGAAATAAATAACTTAGCATATCCTTCATTCCTCCATTTTTGTTTAATTTGCAGCTCCATTTTCCTTCAGGTACTCCACAAATCTATTGAAGTAACTGTCATGCAGGTCTCGGTTCCCAAAAACTTGAGCTGCTTCCCTAGTTCGGATTCTTAGTTTCTCTCCTTCTGCAGACACCATTGCAAGTCTCAGAGCTTTAGCTATATCATCCCTGCTAAACGACCCGTCTTCACTTCTCTCTATCTCTACACCCAAACCCTTGTCTACCAGAAGCCTTGCATTCAATAGTTGGTCTATCACAAAAGGTAGCACCACGAGAGAGTGTCCGAACTGCAGTGTTTCAATAATCGAGCCCCACCCGGCGTGAAACAAAGATCCCCCTATTGAAGAGTGTCCTAGTATCTCCAACTGCGGTGCCCAACCGAAGCAGACCATCCCTCTCCCTCGCGTACGCTCTTGAAAACCACAAGGCAAGGCATCGAGCTCATTGAAAGCCCAGTGGGGTTTCCTTAGTGCCCATAAAAACGGTAACCCCGATAGTTCCACCCCATATGCTATCTCATGTGTCTGTTCTTTGCTTAGCTTGCACTCGCTCCCAAACCCTACAAACACAACCGAGTTAGGCTTTTGAACATCGAGCCACCTAAAAATTTCATCGGTTTGTCTTCCTTGGGGATTTTCCGGTAGTAGCAAACCAATGGGAAACACTGGTTTGCTGCCATTGCCGGTTATCTTCTCGAATGCGTTTAAGTACTCAGCTTCATATTCAGGGCAAGTACGAAACGCAACAGCTTTAGATGCCTGTAAAATTTTTTGAACCCTGTCAGCATCCGATATCCCGGAAGCATTCTCCCCATGAAGCCCTTCGTGCAAGGCAGTAGCTAAGGATTTAGGATAACGCAATGGAGAAGAAAAACCAAACCGCTCAGGCGGTGACATCAAACTTTCCGGGGATGACCTCGTCAACATCTGATTCACAAAGAAACTATAAACTGAAGCCGAAAAAACCGAGAAATTAACGAGAGGGATATGTTGTTCTTGAGCTATTTCCACCATCCAGTGAGGAATCACATCGATCAAAATCCAATCTGGCTTTTGATCTATGACGAACTGTTTCACTGGTTGACGAAGCAGGTCATATGCAATCTTCAGGTACTGGATTTTCTCGAAAGGGATATCGACAGTCGCCTCACAACCTTCGGGCAGCTGTTGCTCATTGTCTAAGTTTGGCAGTGGAAAGACCACTAAGTCTAAAAGGGTTGCTATGTTTGATGGAACATTGGGCAGTCTTTTAATGTTTCCAGGGGTTGATATGAAGGAGACTTTGATACCAGCTTTGGCTAATTGTAAAGCGAGTTGAAAGAAGGGTATAAGGTGACCAAAAGCTGACCATGGAACCATCACTATATGCAAATGTGTAGTAGCCATATCTGTAACCAAGGCAATACCCTGAGTCTACCCAGCCAACAGAGATATAAGGGGGAAAATTTAAGAGTTAATTGCATCAAACCTCTTCAAATTATTGGCCAATTTTACTTTGGTCCTTGAATTTCAAAAACATTACAATCCAATTCTTGAATTAAAGTACCGTTCCAATCAAGTTCAATTGATTTATTTGATGATCTACTCAGGGTAGTTGCTTATGGTACACTGACTCTCCACAGAGTACAAAAAACTAAACCCTTTGAGGGATAATACTTTCAATTGTTAGGGAATTGATTGGCAACTTGATAGAGAGCATTTTAAAGATTTTTTTGGAAGGAGTCGACTCCCTCAACTAATAACTAAATTAACGAAAAAATTTAAAATAATATTTTAATTTGATTATTTTATTTAAATATTTTCAATTTTAAGGATGAATTTGCAAATTAATCCTTCAAAGGTTTGGTAAAATTATACCAATAAATAAAGATCTAAAAATGTTTTTGTTTTATAGTAATATCCCACTTGTTTATAGTGTGATTCGAAGTTGCAGCAAGTTGGATTTCTTAATTTGTTAATATGAGTGCATTTGTCCGACAAAACTTTTTGGTTATTTTCTGTGGGCGTTAAAACGTAAGAAACAGACCCTTTTTGGTTAAATTATCGAATAAATAAATCCAAATGAGATCCAATTGATTTTTCTTAATATGTTAATGCCACGCTTGTACATCTTTAACTTTATCGGTTTGGGCACCACTTCTTTTCAGGGTTTTTTTATAAAAATAACCCAAATAATTTAATTAATTATCAAAATGACCCACCTTTTTAATTAAGTACAAGAATGACCTGAAATCTACAGTAAAAGTTAGTGGAGCCAAATAATTTGGCACCACCAATATGCCATGTCAGCAGGGAACATAAAAAAATTAATTTTTTGGTGGAGCCATGTAAAATAGCGCCACCCGTATAAATACTAGGAAGATATTAAAATTTCTAAAAATATAAGGGGACTAAAAAAAATTAACCATTTTCTGGTGGAGCCAATTAACATGGCGCCACCAGATTTCTTGTCTGCCATGTCAGTTTCTTCTTTTTTTTTAACTTTTTTTTACTTTTTTGACTTTTTTTTATGTTGTCTTTTATGTTTATTTATTATTATTAACTTTAAAAAATTTGAAATATTTTATTAATATATATATTTTTGTAAATTTTAAATATATATTTTAAAATTATTTTTTAAAATTTTAAATATTATTTTTTAAATATTAAATATATTTTTTAATAATATAAAATATTTTGAATATTTTAAAATTTTAAATTTGTTATTAGTTTTATAATATTTTAAATTATTTTTAAAGATATGAAAGGAAATATTAAAATTTCTTAATATATATATATAATCATATTAGTGAATCTTCTAATACATACTTCATCCGGATAAAGTATGCATTATTAAAATTAAATTAAAATATTAAATAAGAAATAAAATTATAAAACAATATGTTATTTGGAAAATAACTATTATTGTAATGAGATACATGTTTTATTAAGTATAAGTATTTAAATTTTTGTTTTTGTAATGTGATACATGCGTAAATATATATATATATATATATATATATATATATAAATCATATTAGTGAATCTGCTAATACATACTTCATCCAGATAAAGTATGCATTTTAATAACACATGAAAGATGTGGACATTAATATTTAAGGCAACTTGTGGATTATATTTTCAGAAATTTTAATATTTCCTTTAATATCTTTAAAAATAATTTAAAAATCATAATTTAAAATATTATAAAACAAATTAAATAATATTTAAAATATTATAAAACTAATAACAAATTTAAAAGTTTAAAATATTTAAATATTTTATATTATTAAAAAATATATTTAATATTCTTTAATATTTAAAATTTAAAAAAGTAATTTCAAAATCTATATTTAAAATTTACAAAAATATATATTAATAAAATGTTTCAAATTTTTTAAAGTTAATAATAATAAATAAATAAATAAACATAAAAAACAAAACATAAAAAAAAAGTCAAAAAAGTAAAAAAAAAAAAATAAACTGACATGGTAGGCAGGGAACCTGGTGGCGCCATTTTAATTGGCTCCACCAGAAAATGGTTAAATTTTTTTTAGTCCTCCCATATTTTTAGAAATTCAATATTTCCCTGGTATTTATACAGGTGACGCCATTTTACATGGCTCCACCAAAAAATTAATTTTTTTATTCTCCCTGTTGACGTGGCATGTTGGTGGCGCCAAATCATTTGGCTCCACCAACTTTTACTGTAGATTTCAGGTCATTTTTGTACTTAATTAAAAATGTGAGTCATTTTGATAATTAATTAAATTATTTAGGTTATTTTTATAAAAAAAGCCTCTTTTTAGCCTCACATTTAATGGAAAATATTATTTTTATAATAAATTATTTCAGAAATTTTAAATGAAATGATAAAATTTAGATTTTTTAACATTTCTATGAATTATTGACCTATTTAAAAATTTTCTTTTTATTTTTGTGACTAAATTAAAATTCGATTTTGTTTTAATGATTAAATTGAATTTTTAGCTATTAATGAGCGGTTA
Organism: Gossypium anomalum; assembly: GCA_025698475.1. Taxonomy (NCBI): domain Eukaryota; kingdom Viridiplantae; phylum Streptophyta; class Magnoliopsida; order Malvales; family Malvaceae; genus Gossypium; species Gossypium anomalum. Next base: position 27,253,729 of record CM046967.1, read on the forward strand.
GTCCTGAATTAACCCTTTTAGTTTCATTTTTAAGATGATGGTGATGTACGTGTGATTTTATTATTATTAGATTTGTTTTTTTTCTATTAGGATTTTTTTGTGATATATATTATTAGGATAATTATATACAACTTGATTAAATTAGTTGAAAATTCTTGATTAAACCCCTAATAAATTTTTTTACAATTTTTGATGATTTTTCAAAGTCTGAATAGGGGAACCTAAATTCACTCCGACCTTGTTTCATGAAAATTAATATATCTTAAACTATAAAATTATGTTTCTTTCACTGTTTCTTTCATATGAAACTAGACTCAATAATCTTTAATTTCATATTTAATTCAATCTCTAATCTATAAATTTTGGTAAATTTTCAAAGTTAAGCCACTGCAACTGTCCAAACTGTTTTAATGAAAATATTTTCTTTTCTATGGTTCTTTGTACTATCTTTCATTCAATCACACATAATTTGTTGGAAAATATGGACATCACATATATAATAAGGGTAATTACATATTATTATTTACTATCATGATACGTTAGCCCAAATTAAAATTGATCTAATTTGGTTAAAGTTTTATTGGGCTTTAATTATTGAATAAATTATGGGTCAAATATGTGTAGATACTCTAGTAATTGAGTTCTAATCAAATTCTAATTAATGATAGGCTAATTAGGAATTAGAACTAATATGCCAAGGTTATAAATATTAGGGTTGATATCTTTTCTAATATCCCATCCTTAGGAAAGAGAGGGTAAATATTTTTTGTGCTAATTTGGAACATCAAATCCCCAAGATCATGAAAAGCTTCAAGGAATTCATGGATTAAGGTACACTTCCGCATTTAGTTTTTTCTTGATTTATTCTTGATGATTTGACATGATAAATCCTAGTTTATGCAGTTTTATTTTAGATTTATTTTACAAATTTAACAAGTAGCATCCGAGTTTTGTCATATTGAATCATTGAGAATGAATTTATTCTTTATTATTTTTGAATTGATTAGTTTTTCTTTTTTAATTTTATGGATTTGATATTTTAATTATATATTATATTAAATCTGTGAGATTCTTGATAAATTTTTTGATTTTGGTTCTCTAAATAAAGTTTTAAGGTTTTATAAATATAATTTAGTTTAATATTTTTTTTTGAATTGATTCATTTTTCTTTTTTAATTTTATGGATTTGATATTTTAATTATATATTATGTTAAATCTTTGAGATTCTTGATAAATTTTTGGGTTTTGGTTCTTTAAATAAAGTTTTAAGGTTTTATAAATATAATTTAGTTTAATATTTGCATATGCTATTCAAAAAGTGAAGGTTTATTTATTTATAATCAATTGATAAAAATTAATTTGTGAGATTTCTTTCTCTTCTTTTCACACAATTATTTTATAAATTTTGGTTAAAATTATTATTAAATTAAAGTTACAGACTTACAACTTTTTGCAATTGAAGAATTCCAATTGGGTTGTATAATTAGTTTTGAAAGTTAATTCACTTGATAATTGAATAAATGAATGTTGTTAAGATTTTTTTTTTCAGCACTATTTGTTTTAAATTTTCTATTTGTGGCTGAATGTATATGAAATTATCATCTTTTGTTTTTATTCATAATGAATTATATTCACCATTGAATTCAATTCATATATGCAAATGATTACTTTTGGTTCCTTCTATAATTATTTTATATAAGTTTTATTCCTTATGGAACCCAACTATAATTAAAATGTTTGAATTTTTTTTTAATATGGTGGCTATGAATTTTCATAAGTGGTTGTGCATATGAAGGCTTTTTTAACAATTTGGGATTCTTTTATATTTGGTGGTTATGGATTTTTTTTTAAGTATTTGTGCATATAAAGAAGTTTTATGATAATATCTTTAGTCATTAATATAAATTTGAGTTTACATGAAATATGTAAGGTAAACCAATATTATTTTTCTATTATTATAATTGTGTGTATATATTATGTGTGTATATATATTATATGCATATTAATAATTTTGAGGATTAATGTATGATTATAGTTTGTGTGAATAGGTGTTTATAACAATTATTCAATAAGATATCTTTTATAATTTTATTAGTGAAATTAAGTTTTGATGGATATCGTTGAAGTTGTTAATTTTTTTTTTTTGGTTATGGTCATATATTCAAATTTACGGGTGCTTTAGTGCAAATTCATGTCAACTATATACATATTTAAATAATTTGGTTTTAAGTTTGGTTCTATAATCTTAGGTTTTGACATCTTATGGTTCCAAATATTTGGTTAAATTATAATGATATGGTTTATTGTATGAATTGTGGGATATGCCAACTATTATGATTTTGTTTTTGAGATTTATTAGCTGGAAAATATTTTTCAAGTATTCATGTGAATATTTGATTAATCATAAATAAAACTTTGGATTTACATGGTAAATTTAAGGTAAGTTTTTCTATTTGATTATGGATACATGTATATGCGTGAATTGCTTTGGTGTTTTTTTTCCATGCCAAAATTATGAATACATGTGCTTGTTAATTATTTGGCTTTGAACCACTACATTATTTCTGTTTGGTTTTGATATATATGATTTTGAAAAAAAAAAAAACCAGTCAAAGATTAAGGTTTTGGGTTTTTTATTGCATTATTATAACAATCTTATTTTGGGTTATTTTGGAGTTTATAAAGCAATAAAAAAATAGTATTGACATTTGTGTAACAGCCCATTTTTGGTGAAATCAGAATAGTGATTTTGGGACCACAAATTCGAGCCGAAAATAAAATATTATTTTATTTTATTACATGGTCCGTATTATGTTAAAAATGTCATGTGAAAATTCTGATAAGAAAAATTTACTGATTATGTGCTAATTACGGGAATGACCAAATCGCATAAAATGCAAAAGTTGAATTCTAGTAGCTAGAAGGATTAAATAGCTATGGAATTTAAAAATTGAGGTCCTTATATGGCAATTAGACCATTAATAAAAAGTTAGTAGATATTTTTGGATGATTCATCCATGGAAAATTAGAAAAAGGCTAAGGACTAAATTGGAAATCAAATTTATTAAAGATGATAAATTAATTAAATAGAAATAAAAATCATTTTTATTATCTTCTTCCTTAAAATATTCCATGGAAACCCTAGGAGAGAGAGAAGAAACTTTCTTGGGTAAATTGGGTAAGTTTTCTTATCCCGTTTTTAGTAATTTTGATATTTTTGAAACCGGGATAGCTTAATCTATCTATTTGGGGGATCAATTTGAAAAGTTATTAAAGTATGGAAATTAGGTTATGGATGAATATGCTGAAAATTGAAATTTATGGTAGAAAATGAAAGGTTGTTGATAGAAAAACAACTTTTACAAAGTGATTTTTTTATGAAAACATGATTTAGGGGCTAAAATGTAAAGTTGTGAAAATTGAAGAAAAATATGTGTGCTGTAAATTCTACATTGAAATTTCGGTTAGGCTTGGAATAAGGAGTAAATTGCACAAATTTCATTTTCCGAGCCTAGGGACAAAATTAGAATTAATGGAAAAATTAAGGGCAAAATGGTAATTTTTTCTAGGATGTAAATTGAGTCCAAATGAAAATGAGATGTGTGAATTTAATGTTAAATTTACTCTTATAGATTCGGATAGACCAAATTCAGAGCTAGAACGAGAAAAAGAGAAAAATGTAGATTTTAGGTACATGAAAATTTATCGAGGTAAGTTTGTGTAACTAAATAGTGTATATTTATATGCTTGAATTAAATGTTGTGTTTGCGAATAGTATAAATATCATGTATATATATATATAACATTGAAAATATATTTGACAAAGCCCGATTAATGATAATGTTCGAAAAATGATAAATGATAAAAATGTTACTTTTATACTTGAAATAAATGTGGAATGTGTTTATTTGAATTATATGAATGTTATGGATGTATGAAATAATCACATGCCCGATAATGCTTGAAAAATGTTTAAATCTCGGTTGAATAAATAGAAAATCGATGGATATGTGATTTCCCGAAATGAATGGGGTCCTACATTTGTTGCTGACGAGATTTAGCTTAAACGAGTAATCCTATTGACCTCATTACAGAAAGGATTTAGCCCAGACGGGTAATCCTGATATAAGTCCTCTCAAGCATATGTTATGGATTAGATTTAACCTGGACGGGTAATCCAGATCAAGCTCCTTAGAGCATATGTCATAAAAAGAATTTAGCCTGGACAGGTAATCATATTATATACATGTGTGGCTCGAGAGTGTACTCTTTGAAATAGTACCTTATGGGTACCATTGAATATGAATTGACGGATCCTAATTTGTACACCTTGAGTGTACTACCTGTGTATCCATTGATATTTCAAATAAATTTAATAGGTGACAATTCCAAACATGAAAACATACGAATAATAAAATCAGTTATTACACGTATCCGTCTGAAATACAAGAAAATGATGATACATGGCAAGTGATAATGAAAGTATGAGATGATGATATTTGTACATGGAAATTGTTTGATGAGAATGTTCATCCTTGATTATAGACTTGTACACCTTGAGTGTACTACTACTCGTGTGACTTTGATGTTTCGAATGATATGAGTAAAGTTCTGACATGAAATAATCTAAACTCGAGATGAACTATTATGAAATTATACTTGTAATATAAAGATATGATTTATACATGTTAAATGAATACATGTTGTGGAAAACATATGTGCATGGAAACTTGATTGTTGTTAAGCCCATATACGTTTTGATGATATTATGGAATATATGACTAACAATGGCAATGAGGATATGTGTAGGGCTTGAGGTCAAATTGATTGAATATGCCTTACATAGTTACCTCAAAATAGAATGAATGGTAAGTTAAGTACCATGTTATACGAACTTATTAAGCATTTTATATATAGTTTTATTTTCTTATTTTAGAGTAAATCAGAAGCTCGTTGGATTAGAAGCTTGGCGGAGATCACTTACACTATCCATCGGTCCATGTCGGTACAATATGGTAAAACAATTGTGGTTATAATGACATGTATAGGTTATATTGGCCATATTGGCATGTAAATGATAATGATGTTTGTAACCTAGCCATTGGAATAGCTAGTAATGGCATGTTTTGATGTACTTGTAATGTCATACTATGGTAGTTTCAAAATGTTAAGTAGTTGACCAAATTATGTCTAACATGTGGACTAAACTAAGGTAAGATTGTGAACATGTATGCATGTAATGATGTGCCATATGAATGATGGAATTTGCTTAACTTGAATGCTTGAATTGGTTGGTTTATGGATGTGATTTTTAGTGCAGGACATAGGTGTGATTTTGGGTGAGAAATGAAGCTAGAAATGGCTTTATTTTGTCCACACGGGTGTGTGTCTAGACTGTATGTGACACACGACCGGGTACATGGGCGTGTAGTTAGGCCGTGTGTCCCCTGCACCTTGAATTCGAGAAAACAGAATGCTCAGAATTGAGCACACGAGCAGAGACATGGGCGTGTGTAGCAGACGTGTGTGCTACACGGCCCAGAACACAGACGTGTGTCTTGGCCGTGTGAAACCTGTTGTAACAGCCTAGTTTAGACCCTAGTCAGAATAGTGGTTTCGGGACCACAAATCTGAGTCATAAAAATATTTTAATACTATTTTTCATGCCTATTATATGTGAATTAGTATGTGTGAAAATTCCGTATGAAAATTTGATCTTTTGTGTGCTTAATTTGCAAAAAGGATCTAATCGCATAAAATGTAAAAGTGGCATTCTATTTGATTAAGTGCCTATTTGTTGTGGCTTTTTAATTGTGGGGTCCTTATGATGCAATTAGACCATTGATATGGTTAATGGACATTAATGGCCTTAATATATGTGATATTATAATGGATTAATAAAGGTTAATGTGGTAATTTAGAATATTATGTTAATTTAATAAAACAAAAACATGAACTTGGAGTTATATTCATCACCATTGCCGAAAAATCAAATAAAAATAAAAGAAAAACTCAAGCTAGGGTTCGGCTAAGGAAATTTATGATTAAGATCAAGAACCAAAGAAAATAGAATTAGACCGGGGAAAGTCGAAAGCCGTTGAGTAGTCAACTCTGTTTGTTCATTTTCGTACGAGGTAAGTCGATATACAAATAAATGTATTTTGAATTGAATTACTATTGATTATATGCTTTTGAATAATGTTGAATGATTATATGTGTTGAGAATGGGATATCCGAGAAAGTATCGACAAAGTTTCGACGTTTGAAAAGCCCCGTACGAACCATAGGAATAGTTAGGATACATATGTCATGACATAGGATTCGATATGTGTTTTCGTGTAAGACCAAGTCTGGGACGTTGGCATCGACTTATGATTTATGTGTAAGACAATGCCTGGGACATTAGCATCGTATTTGATTTCGTGTAAGACCCTGTCTGGGACAATGCATCAATATTTGATTACATGTAAGACCACGTCTGGGACGTTGGCATTGTACGAGCTTTCCAAGCTATCCGCGTATCCTTATGATTCCAAACGGTTCAATAGGCATTCCGAGAAACGAATGATTTTATGAAATGTGTATCCGATTCAGGTACGTTTGAAATTATATATCGTATTTGATGTGAAAGATAAGTATATGTATCTTTGTGATCAAGTTATTATATGTGACAAAAGTATGAGAAAATATGCTATATGTGTAAATGAATGAGGAATATGTGAAATGTATTTGAGCTATGTGGTTTGTGATAGCATTTGGCTAAGGAGTATATGTATCATATGATGCTAATATATTTATATTATTAAATTTATTTGTATATGGCTTACTAAGCTTTTGATAGCTTACTTTGTGTGTGTTTTCAATTGTTTTATAGATATCATAGCTATCGGGAGCTCGGGGATCGTCGAGGATCATCACCACACTATCAAACTCTATTTTGGTAGATTTTGAAAATGTATATTTTGAAATATGGCATGTATAGGCTAGAAGGCATTTATAGGCTAGAAGTATGTGAATATGTTTTGTGAAGTGTATATTTAGCCATGTGATATGGCTTAATTATGATTGAATTTATGGTCTGATTTTGGTATATGATATGTGATGCAAATTATGCCTATGTGATGTGTTCATGAATGGCTAAGTGAATTGGTCAATTTTGGTAAGTTTTGGTATGTGCTTATTTGAGGACTTGGTAAGTTTATGACATGAAATTTAATGAAGTAAAATGAAGTTATGAAACAAATGTCTAGATATGATTTTGTCTTATGGTTTGGCTTAATTTGGTATGGTTATTAAGTATGAGATTGGTTGATAATGATATGGTATGATTGTTGTATATTTTGGTTGTAAATTGGCTGAGAATTTGGTATAAAATGTTTGGTTTTGGTGCTTGTAGGTTTGACCCAAATTGGGTGGCAAATTGGCCTTGTAAATGGCATATTTTTGCCCACACGAGTAGGGACGCGAGCGTGTGTCCCAGGCATGTTCCTCAATGGCCATTTCGAAGTGAGCCTGGACAGACCACAGGGTCGCATACACGGGCGTGTGCTAGGCCGTATGGCCTAGTCAGTTTCGAGCACAGGCTAGACACACGGGCGTGTGACTGGCCATGTGACCCAAGTCAGTACCCTCCCTAATTTTTACATGGCCTGACACATGGGAATGTCTTGTGGCCATGTGGACAAGTCAGTATGTATGCCCTATTTTGCCACAGCTTAGACACACGAGCGTGTGACCTTTATAACTCTAAAAAATGTTTAAGTTTCAAAAAAAATTTGTATGAGCTCAGTTTAGTCCCGGCCCCTTTCTAAAGCATGTTTAAGGTCTCGTAGACCTATATAAGGGACATTTGTGAATGATTATTATATGTTTTGATTATGTTATGCTTAAGTATATGTGAATGTTTCGATATGTCCGGTACTACTCGTAACCTTATTCTGGCGACAGATACGGTTTAGGGGTGTTACATTTGGTTAGTATTAGAGCTATGGTTTAGTCAGTTCTAGGACTACCATAGCGTATATGAGTCTAGCTATACATGCCATATTTATGAACTGAGATAGTGTGATGAATCCTGACAATGAAAATGTGTTTTTGTATAGTAAATGGATCCCGAATGAGTCGTAGCTGATGATGTCGAGAGCAATGTGCCTGCTCCCGCTCAAGGCACAGTGTCATCCGACTCTAGACCGGCTACGAGTAGCCATGATGGAGAGGCTAAACAAGCCTTCTATCAAATGATGAATGATTGGTTCACCCAATATATCCGTACTAATCTGGCTGTGCCATAACCTTCACCCCCGGTAAATCCTTCACAAGTCCCTGTCATGCCACAAGCTAATCCGACTTAGTTGAATAAGTCTCATGTCGACAAAATTAGAAAATATGGTGCCAAATAATTTCTTACTACTACTAATGATAATGCTGAGAGAGCCGAGTTCTGGTTAGAGAATACGATATGAGTGATCGATAAATTATCATTGACTCTGGACGAATGCATAAAATTTACTATGTCACTTCTGAGAGATACGACATATAATTGGTGGAAGACATTGATATCCATAGTTCTGGGAGAACGAGTTACTTGGGATTTCTTTCAAGCTGAATTCCGGAAGAAATACATCAATCAAAGATTCATCATTCAGAAACACAAAAAGTTTTTTGAGTTGAAATAAGGTCATATGTCTGTTACTAAATACAAGCGAGAATTTGTGAGATTGAGTCAGTATGCTTGAGAATGTGTTTCGACCAAAGCAATCATGTGTAAGAGATTCGAGGATGGTTTGAATGAAGATATTCGTTTGTTAGTCGGGATTTTAGAAATAAAAGAATTTGTTATGCTTGTTGAACGAGCCTATAAAACTGAAGAGCAAGGGAAAGAGAAAAGAAAAGCCGATTCAAAAGTTAGAGAAGTGCAAAAAAGATCATCGAGCAAGTCATTTCATTTGGCAACAAAGAAATTATGAGATGATAATAGCCATTCAAAAACTAATGTGGGACATAGAGATCGTACTAGATTGCATTCAAACTTCAGAGCTCCAGCTACTTCTGTTGCTAGCGTTGGAAATGCTAAATCCGATCGACCCGAGTGTAAACACTGTGGTAAAAGACATCCTGGTAATTGTAGACTGTATGATCGGACTTGTTTCAAATGTGGATCTTTAGATCATTTTATCCAAGATTGCCCTGAGTCTGTTGAGCAAGAGATTGTGCCAAATTCGAGACCTAGTAATACTTTAGCTAGAGGTAGACCTCTTAGAAATACAAAAAATGTAAGTGGTAGTCAAAGAGGAACTAAAGATACTGCTGTTCGATCAGAGGCTAGAGCACCTACCAGAGCCTATGCTATCCGAGCTCGTGAGGAAGCTTCGTCTCCAGATGTTATTACTGGTACATTTACTCTTTATGATACTTCTATGATTGCTTTGATAGATCCTGGATCAACGCATTCTTCTATATGCATGAATTTAGTGAACAATAAGACTTTGCCTGAAGAGTCTACTGAATTTGTAATTAGAGTATCGAACCCCCTAGGCAGATGTGTTTTGGTTGATAAAGTCTGCAAGAATTGTCTGTTAATGTTTCGAGATATTTGTTTTCCGACTGATCTGATGTTATTACCTTTTGATGAGTTTGATATAACTTTGGGTATAGATTGGTTAACTTTGCATGATGCTATTGTGAACTGCAAACGGAAAACTATTGATTTAAGATGCAAGAATGATGAAATAGTCCGAATTGAATCTAGTGCTTTGAATGGGTTACTGGATGTGATTTCATCAATGAAAGCTCTGAGTATTGTGAGAAAAGGTTCTGAAGCTTACATTGCTTATGTGATTGATTCGAAAGTAACAGAAAAGAAAGTGGAATCAGCACCTGTTGTCCGTGAGTTCCCTGATGTGTTTTGTTTCCTGAAGAACTTTCGGGATTACCTCCGATTTGAGAAGTTGAATTTGGCATTGAGTTAGTACTGAGAACTACTCCAATTTCGATAGCTCTGTATAGAATAGCTCTGACCGAGTTAAAAGAATTAAAGTTCCAGTTGCAAGAGTTGACCGATAGAGGATTTACAAGACCGAGTTTCTCACCTTGGGGTGCTCCTGTTCTGTTTGTGAAAAAGAAAGATGGCACGATGAGAATGTGTATTGATTATCATTAGTTGAACAAAGTGACTATCAAAAACAAATATCCTCTGCCCAGAATTGGCAATTTGTTTGATCAGTTGAAAGAAGCAACCGTATTTTTGAAGATAAATCTCAGATCGGGTTATTATCAGTTGAGAGTACAAGATTCAGAAATTCTAAAAATAGCTTTCCGAACGAGGTACGGACACTATGAATTCTTAGTTATGCCTTTCGGATTAACAAATGCACATGTTATCTTTATGGATTTGATGAACAGAATTTTCAGACCGCATTTAGATCGATTTATCGTTGTATTCATTGATAACATTTTGATTTATTCGCGTGATGAATCCGAACATGCTGAGCATTTGAGAATAGTGCTACGGACTTTGCATGATAAGCAGTTGTATGTGAAGTTTAGTAAATGTGAATTCTGGTTGCGCAAAGTTAGTTTTCTGGGCCATATTATGTCAGCATCAGGTATCCGAGTTGATCCGAGTAAGATTTCAGCTATTCTGGATTGGAAGCCTCCAATAAATATTTCTAAAGTCGGCAATTTTTTGGGACTTGCCGGTTATTATAGATGCTTTGTAAAAGGCTTTTCGATGATCGTGACTCCGTTGACGAAACTGCTTCAGAAAGATGTGAAGTTTGATTGGTCTGAAAAGTGTCAGAAAAGTTTTGATCAGCTGAAAGCCCTATTGACTAAAGCTCCTGTGTTAGTACAACCAGAATCGGGTAAAAAATTTGTGATTTATAGTAACGCCTCGTTAAACGGTCTAGGTTGTGTTTTGATACAGGAATGCAAAGTTATAGCTTATGCCTCGAGACAGTTAAAGCCGCAAGAAAAGAATTATCTGACACATGACCTTAAGTTAGCTGCGATTGTATTTGCTTTGAAGATTTGGCGTCACTATCTGTTTGGTGAGAAATGTCATGTTTATTCCGATCATAAAAATTTGAAATATCTGATGACTCAGAAAGATTTGAACTTGCGACAGAGAAAAGGGCTAGAACTGTTAAAAGAGTACGAGCTTGTTATCGATTATCATTCGGGAAAAGCAAATGTTGTAGCTGATGCTTTGCGTCAGAAATCATTGTTTGCATTGCGTGCTATGAATGCTCAGTTGTGTATGTCTGATGATGGTTCGATTTTAGCCGAATTGAAAGAAAGACCGTTGTTTTTGCAATAGATTTGCGAAGCTCAAAAAATTGATAATGAGATTTTAGCAAAATGAGCTCAGTGTAATTTGAATTCTGATTCTAAATTTTGAGTTGATAATGACGATTGTTTGAGATTTCAAGATCGGATTTGCGTTTCAAAAAATCCAGAGTTGGTTCAGATTATTTTGAACAAAGCTCATAGTAGTCGGTTATTTGTGCATCCGGGTAGTACAAAAATGTATAATGATTTGAAATAGCATTACCGGTGGTCTGGAATGAAAAGAGATATCTCCTAATCCATGAGCAAGTTAAAGCTGAACATCAGGTGCCATCTGGTTTGTTACAGCCGATTATGATTCCCGAAAGGAAATAGGATAAAGTGACGATGGATGTTGTTTCGAGTTTGCCCCTATCTCCGAGAAAGAAAGATACGATTTGGGTTGTAGTTGATTGATTGACGAAATCAGCTCATTTTATTCTAATACGATCTGATTATTCACTTGATAAGTTAGCTGAGTTATATATTTCTGATATTGTGAGATTGCATGGTATACCATTGTCTATTGTGCCAGATAGAGATCCGAGATTCACTTTACGATTTTAGAAGAAACTGCAAGAAGCATTAGGTACGAAATTGTATTTCGGTACTGCTTTTCACCCACAGACGAATGGTCAATCCGAGCGAAGTATTCAGATACTCGAAGATATGTTAAAATGTTGCATTCTTGAGATTAAAGGTACATGGGAACAGTATTTGCTATTGATTGAATTCACATAAAATAATAGTTTTCAATCGAGCATTAAAATGGCACCGTACGAAGCCTTATATGGTAGAAAGTGTCGTACACCTTTGTATTGGACTGAGCTCAGTGAAAATAAGATTCTCAAGGTTGATTTGATAAAAGAGACTGAATAGAAAGTAAAAGTGATCCAAGATAGTTTGAAAACAGCTTCCGATCGTCAGAAATCTTATGTAGATTTGAAACAAAAGGATATTGAATTTGAGATTGGTGACAAAGTGTTTTTGAAAGTATCTCCGTGGAAGAAAGTACTCTGATTTGGCAGAACAGACAAATTGAGTCCGAGGTTCATCGAGCCATATGAGATTATCGAACGTATCGGGCCAGTTGCTTATAGATTGTTGTTGCCACCAGAGCTAGAAAATATTCATAATGTGTTTTACATATCATTGCTTTGACGATACAGATCCAATCCCTCGCATGTGATTTCTTCATTCGAAATTGAGATTCAGTCTGATATGACCTATGATGAAGAACCGATCCATATTTTGGTTGACGAGGTTAAAGAATAGTGAAATAAGAAAATTTCGTTAGTAAAAGTGATATGGCATCGACACGGTATTGAAGAGGCTACGTGGGAGCTTGAAGATGCTATGAGACAACAATATTTGAATCCGTTCAACGGTAAGATTTTTTGTGACGAAAATCTCTAAGGGGGGAGAGTTCTAACAACTCGGTTTAGACCCTAGTCGTAACAGTGGTTTCGAGACCACAAATTTGAGTCAAAAAAATATTTTAATACTATTTTTCGTGCTTATTATATGTGAATTAGTATGTGCAAAAATTTCATATGAAAATTTGATCGTTTATGTGCTTAATTTGCAAAAAGGATCTAATCGCATAAAATGTAAAAGTGGCATTCTATTTTATTAAGTGCCTATTTGTTGTGGCTTTTTAATCGTGGGGTCCTTATGATGCAATTAGACCATTGATATGGTTAATGGACATTAATGGCCTTAATATATGTGATATTATAATGGATTAATAAAGGTTAATGTGGTAATTTAGTATATTATGTTAATTTAATAAAAAAAAACATGAATTTGGTGTTATATTCATCACCATTGCAGAAAAATCAAAGAAAAAGAAAAGAAAAACTCAAGCTAGGGTTCGGCTAAGAAAATTTATGATTAAGATCAAGAACCAAAGAAAATGGAATTAGACCGGGACAAGTCGAAAGTCGTTGGGTAGTCGACTCCGTTCGTTCATTTCCATACGAGGTAAGTCTATATACAAATAAATGTATTTTGAATTGAATTACTATTGATTATATGCTTTTGAATAATGTTGAATGATTATATGTGTTGAGAATGGGATATTCGAGAAAGTATCGACAAAGTTTTGAAGTCTAAAAAGCCCCGTACGAACCATAGGAGTAGTTAGGATACATATATCATGACATAAGATCCGATATGTGTTTTCGTGTAAGACCACGCCTGGGACGTTGGCATCGACTTATGATTTACGTGTAAGACCATGTATGGGATATTGGCATCGTATTTGATTTCATGTAAGACCTTGTCTGAGACAGTGGCATCGATATTTGATTACATGTAAGACCACGTCTGGGACGTTGGCATTGTACGAGATTTCTGACCTGTCTGCGTATCCTTATGATTCCGAACGGTTCAACTGGCATTCCGAGAAACGAATGATTTTATGAAATGTGTATTTGATTCAGGTACGTTTGAAATTGTATATCATATTTGATGTGAAATATAAGTATATGTATCTTTGTGATCAAGTGATTATATGTGACAAAAGTATGAGAAAATATGCTATATATGTAAATGAATGGGGAGTATATGAAATGTATTTGGGCTATGTGGTTTGTGATAGCATTTGGCTAAGGAGTATATGTATAATATGATGCTAATATGTTTATATTGTTAAGTTTATTTGTATATGGCTTACTAAGCTTTTGATAGCTTACTTTAGGTGTGTTTTCAATTGTTTTATAGATATCGTAGCTATCGGGGGCTTGAGGATCGTCGAGGATCATCACCACACTATCAAACTCTATTTTGGTAGATTTTGAAAATGTATATTTTGAAGTATGGCATGTATAGGGTAGAAGTATGTGAATATGTTTTGTGAAGTGTATATTTAGCCATGTGATATAGCTTAATTATGATTGAATTTATGGTTTGATTTTGGTATATGATATGTGATGCAAATTATGCCTATGTGATGTGTTCATGAATAGCTAAGTGAATTGGTCAATTTTGGTAAGTTTTGGTATGTGCTTATTTGAGGAATTGGTAAGTTTATGGCATAAAATTTAATGAAGTAAAATGAGGTTATGAAACAAATGTTTAGATATGATTTTGTCTTATGATTTGGCTTAATTTGGTATGGTATTAAGTATGAGATTGGTTGATAATGATATGGTATGATTGTTGTGTATTTTGGTTGTAAATTGGCTAAGAATTTGGTATAAAATGTTTAGTTTTGGTGCTTGTAGGTCTGACCCAAATTGGGTGGCAAATTGGCCTTGTAAATGGCCTATTTTTGCCCACGTGGGTAGGGACACGGGCGTGTGTCTCAGTCGTATTGCTCAATAGCCATTTCGAAGTGAGCCTGGGCAGACCACACGGTCGCACAAACGGGCGTGTGCTAGGCCGCGTGGCCAAGTCAGTTTCGAGCACGGGCTAGACATACGGGCGTGTGACCCTAAGTCATTAGCCTCTCTAATTTTCACACGGCCTGGCACACGGGTGTGTCTTGTGGCCGTGTGGACAAGTCAGTATGTATGCCCTGTTTTGCCACGGCTTAGACACACGGGCATGTCTAATGCCGTGTGAGGCACACGGCCTGCTCACACGGGCGTATGACCTTTATAACTTTGAAAAATGTTTAAGTTTCAAAAAAAATTTGTATGAGCTCGGTTTAGTCCCCACCCCTTTCTAAAGCATGTTTAAGGTCTCACAGACCTATATAAAGGACATTTGTGAATGGTTATTATATGTTTTGATTATGTTATGCTTAAGTATATGTGAATGTTTCGATATGTACAGTAATACCTCGTAGCCCTATTCTGGCGACGGATACGGGTTAGGGGTGTTACACGTGCACCTAATTTTGAAAGAATTTAATTAACCACACGGCCTAGCACATGGGCGTGTGGCATGACCGTGTGTACAAGTTAGAGAGTTACACGGGGTCGAATACGGCTTGGAGCACGGGCGTGCCCTAAGGTCACACGAGCATGTCCCGTGGACCACACGGGCGTGTAAGCCCTGTAACTTAGAAAATTTTTGAAAATTTATGAAAAAATTTTAGTAATTTCGATTAAGTCCTGACTCGATTCCAATGCTCATATTGGGCCTCGAGGGTCCATTTAAGGGACGATATGAACAATCTCAGTTAATGAATAGTAATTTAAGTGAATTATCTAAAAAATATTCTGAAAGTTTCGGTAATACTTCGTAACCCTGTTTCGGTGACGGATAAGGGTTAAGAGGTGTTACATTTAGTGGTATTAGAGCTACAGTTTAGTCGATTCTCGGACTGAACGTAGCATATGTGGAGTCTAGAAATACATGTCATTATATAACCTGTAATGGTGAGATATCTCCCGGCTCTAATGAAAATTGTTTTACAAGTAGACAGAGATGTTTTTCAACCGAGCTAATTCCGATACTGCTGAAAGTGATACTCATATGCCTGAGTAAAAATGTTACTTATGATGAAACGAGACTCATAAAGGTATGAAATAAATATTTTATAATGGATATGTTAATGATACACGTTAAGTGATATGTGTGTATTTATGAAAGTTAAATTTTGAGGCTTACGATCTCTACCCCCTTACCAGTACAGTTTTATACGATGAAAATTCACAAGATTTATATTGATTAAGTTCATAAGTGTGTGAGAAAGGTTCAAAGGCTGAATGATTAATAATGTAGTCAAAATTAAGAATGAGTTAATAAGTAAAGACGGTATTAAAAGAGATATCAAATTATTCTGAAGATTATTCTGAATATGTGATGCCAATGTTAAGGAATAAGTTATTTATGAGTAATCGACTTATCCAGATATGATATTTACAGAACAGATTAGCCGAAAATTATTCTGAATTGAGTCTTTCAGTGAACTGAATAATGTAAGATTATTGATGACTATATATGTTAGTGGATTAGTGATGAAATTGCAAAAATATTTGAATACAGTTGTTATAATCGGGTATATTACAGCAATCTCTTTTGGGTATTTTATATGGGTATTCTATATACATTGTTATTCTCAGAGATATATGTAACTATTCATGTTCGGATGTTATAATCATTATATGGAAAGGTTGGCTAAACATGGTAATAGATGGAAACTATTGCAAGTCTGATTAACTCATGAGTGGTAATACTTTTTTTTTCTTCTGTTTTCCAAGCCATTATAGGTGATAGAAGACTTGATGATAAGATTCGTATGATGCTATTTTCTACTTCTGTTGTTTGAAAATTTGAATGGGCAAATGTGCAAGTTACACTGTCTCTATTAAGACTGTTTATAGTGTGAATGTGCAATATTACTCTTCTGGACTTTCTCTAAGATGTCATCAATCTTTCTATTATTCAACATGGATTATCTTCTCAAAAATTCAATGTAGCTTTGCAATTTAGATTTCGTTATCTTGGTTTTCTTGTTATTTTATGGTTTATCTGTGAAATATATTCATTAGTCAGTGGTAATTATACTTACTACTGCTATGAATTCTGACTTGATCATGGGAATTTGGTAATATGGAACACAGATTATAGAAATTGTATAATTGCACTGGTTGATATTGGAGTCACCCTTGGTTTTCCTTTTTTATTTGAAAAATATTATTAAGGTTGAAGTATTGTTCCATTTATATTGTGGAAACGTCAGATCTATTATAGTATTATAGTTATAACCTATCTGATGATTGTGACCTCAGAATAATTTAAAGCTTCAATATCTTTTTTAATTTTTGTGAAAGTGTTGTCTATGATAGCTACATCAATGATATGGATATTACAGAAAGATGTAAGATTTGAATGGACTGACAAATGTTAGTAAAGTTTTGATCAGTTGGAAGCCCTGATGACCTAAGCATCAGTTCTGGTTCAGTCTGAATCGGGTAAGGAATTTATTATCACAGTGATTCATCATTGAATGGATTAGACTATATTTTGATGAAGAAAAGTAAAGTAATGGTCTAGACTTCCAGCCAGATAAAGCTACAGGAAAAAGGATTACCCAATATATGATCCTGAATTGACAATTATTGTGTTTGCACTGAGAATTTGGTAACAGTATCTGAATGGTGAAAACATCTTATATATACTGATCATAAATTTTAAAACACCCGATGGTATAAAAGGGTTTGAATCTGACACAAAGTAGATGGTTTGAATTATTGAAAGACCCTGATTTGGTAATTGATTTTCATTCAGGAAAATTAAATATAATTGTTGATATGTTGAGTAGAAAATTCTTTGTTTGCTTTATGAGCAATAAATACTCGATTGCTATTGTCTGATGAAAGAATAATTTTAGTTGAGCTTAAAGCTAAGCTAATGATTCTACAACAGATCTGTGAAGCCTAGAAAAGTGATAATGAGTTGTACGATAAACGGGTACTCAATGAAATAATTATTGAATCAGGATAGCGGATTTGAATCTGATGATTGTCTGTTATTCCGAGATAGAGCCTGTGTACTGAAGAATTTGGAACTTTTATAGAAAATTTTACATGAATGATCACAGTGGTACTATGTTTGTTTATTTGGGAAATGATAAAATGCACAACGATTTGAAAAAAAAAAAAGATGTACCGGTATCCCGGAATGAAATGTGTACTGAATCTATATTTAAATGCTAGATGTATCAGTAAGATAGAGATGATACTTTCAAGATGGTTATAGTCAGTGAAAATACCGAAATGGAAATGGGACAAAGTTACTATAAATTTTATATCAGGATTCTCCCAATCTATGAAAAGAAAGATACTATTTGAGTAATTGTTGATTGTTTAACGAAGCATGTACATTTTATCCTAGCATGAACAGATTTCTCACTTGATAGATTGCTTGAATTATCTGTTTTTGGGATTGTTAGATTATATGATGTGCTAGTTTCTGCTATTTCTGATAGAGATCTACAGTTTAAATTCTGATTCTGAAACAAGTTACAAGAAACTCTGGATATACGGTTACATTTTAGTACTGTATTTCATTCTCAGACGGATAATCAATCTGAACATATGATTCAGATTTTTGAAGATATGTTTCGGTGCTGTATTATAGAATTCAAAGGCAATTGAAAAAGAAATATTTGTTGTTATTTGAATTCATATATAGTAACAGTTAACAGTCAATTATAATATTGGACCGTATGAGGTTTTATATAGTCACAAGAACTCCGGTGTTTTGGACTGAGATCAGTGAGAAAAGATACATGTAGTAGGTTTGATTCTTTGAAATCGAAGAAAGATGAAAGTGATCTGAGATAGTTTAAGAGTAGTATTTGATCATCAAAAATCCGATGTGAATATAAAATGAAAAGAAATAGAGTTTCAGATTGGCGACAAAATATTTTTGAAAGTTTCACCATGGAAGGAAGTTATCCGGTTTGGCAGTAAAGGCAAATTAATTCTGTGGTTAATTGGGTCATATAAGATTATTGAAAAGAATTGGACCTGTTGCATATTGATTGGTATTATTATCAAAGTTCTATAGAATTCACAATGTTTTTATGTGTTATAACAGTACCAATCAAATCCATCACCTGTTATTACTTTGATGTAATGACCCAAAATTCACGGGCACTGGAAAAACGAGTTATAGGGCCTCCGTCTTAGTGAACCGAGTTCGTAAATATTTATTAGGAATATTTGTGAGACTAGTTGTGTGTTTAATTAGGTTTTAATTAAGTGAATTTAGCTTAATTAAGAGAAATTAGGAAAAAGGGCTAAATTGAATAAGGGGTAAAAGTAGAATTATAGATTAATGAAAAGAATAGGGGACCAAAATGGCAAATATACTATTCACCATAAATGAGGCGGCAAATGTTGATAAAAATCTAAGATTTTTATTGTTTAATTATTATTAAATTATAATGTATATAATTATTTTATTATATGGTAATTTATATTAGTTATAAATTAAAAATACTATATTATATGAATAAATCAAAAATTTACCAAATGGATGGTGATGATATTGTGCAATTGTAAAAATATATATATGTACATCTGTAATACTTATATTTAATTAGTAAATATATATTTATTATTTATTTTTACTAAGTAAAAGATATTTATTAGATAAATAATTAAATTGTGAGATATTTGTATAATAAACAAATTGGATAGTGACAATTGTAATAATGTAAATATAGACATTTGTATTATATTTATTTATTTACTTAAAAATTAAGTAAAATATAGTTATTAATTAAATAATTATATTATGAGATTTTTGTGTATGATAAACAAATTAAGTGGTGACAAATGTAATGTAAATATGTGTTATGAAAAGATATTTATTATAATTATTATCATTATTAACTAATATATATATATATATATATATAAGATATAAAAGAAATGAAAGAAAGAATAGCAGAAGCCACTCAGAAACAACAACAAAGAAAAGGGAAAGAATAGAAAAGGGGGAAAACTAGGGTTTGAAGGTTTAAAGCTTTAATAGGTAAGTCAATTAAGTCCTTTTTACTTAACTTTGATGTTTTAGAAGCTTTAGAACGAGGTTTGGATGAAATTAAGTTGATACTTTGAAAGTTCATAGGTATATAAGTATAGTTCGTGTTGACCAAAAAGATGAATTAGGGATTTAATTGAACAAATTTCAAGTTAGATTTGGTAAGGGATTGAATTGTAAAAGAAGCTATGTAATACCCCGAAAATCTTTACAGTAATATACTATTCTTGATATAATAAAATAAGGAAATAAAGTGATAAAAAGGGAAGTTTTGAGTTATGGCAACATTGGGAAGTAAATTATGATATCTTGATTCAGGAAAGGACTAAATTGTAAAAGTCAGAAAAGTTTTGTTGCCTAAGAGTAAATACTGAAGACTTAAAGGGTTAAAGTGTAAATATGAAAAATTTAAAGGACCAATAGTGTAAATATTTTAAGGGTAGAATGATCTAGAAACTAAGGAAAATGGATGAATTAGGACCAAATTGAATAAGTGAAGAACTATGAGGGACTAAATTGCAATTTTACCAAATTAAATGATGACTCAAGGATGGAATTCTAAAAGATCATGAAGGGCAAAATGGTCAATTAGTAAGAGAGAGAATTCTAGAATGTAATGATTATGTTAATGATATTTTAAATTAATTAATTAGATAAATATTATTTTATTAATATTTTATGAGATATTTAATATTATTTTATTATTATTTATTTAGTATATAAGGAAAGAAAGATGAAGAATTTTCATCATCTTTCCTTTCCATGCAAAACTAACGTGAGAGAAAGAGAGGAAGAAAGAAAGTTTTACTTTCTTTACAATTTGGTCCTTTTATCAAAAATTCACCATTTTCACCCAAAAATCAAATGAATTTCCATAGCTACCAAGAGAGAAAAATGTTAAGGAGAGCATGGGGAGTTAGAATATCAAGTTGGATTCAAGAAATGGAAGCTGGAGGAGAGAGAAAATCAAGTTAAAGATTGGTATCAAGAGAATAAGGTAAGTACATCAAGATTTTAATATGTTTTTAAGTTTGTTATTGTTGATAAATCATGGAAATAATATTATAGTAGAGTTTTTTTACATAAGGTCCTATGTTCTTGATATGTTAGTGAAAAGAAAATAAGAGAAAGTGATGAGAAATGATGTAGAAAAAGAAAATAAGGGTGTTATAACATGGTAATTAATATCTTGCACTAAAACAGTTATGGACAGCAGCAATAGTCTAACTTTGAAAAATCACCATAAATTGTATAAATTGAATTAGAAGATGAACAAAATATGGAATTAAATCTTATTGAGTCTAGTTTCTCATAGAAGAAACAGTGTAAGCAATGGATTTGTAAATTTTGAGATATAATAAATTTTGTGAGACAAGTTCAGAATGAATTCGGGTTCCCCTGTTCAGACTTTGAAAAATCATAAAAAAATGAATAAAAACAATTAGAGGCTTAAATTTATATTTATATAATCCTGAATGAGTCTAGTTTTAATAGAAACAAACTAGAACATCATTTGAATTCTGTACAAGGAGATAATAATTTTTTAGTGAAGAAGGGTCAGAACTGTCAGACAGCAGAACAGGGGTGACTTTAATGAATAAACTGTACTAATTGGCTAAACCAAAAATTCTGAAAATTTTATGGTAAGAATACATGTGAGTCTAGTTTTTTAGGAAAAATTAACGGATCTTAATTTTGAGTTCTGTAACTTAATATATAAATAATTTAGTGACTATGACGCAAATGGACAGTTTTGAATGTACATATAAGTAAATAGTGAAATTATTGATAATGTTACTTGTTGCATGTTGTATAAATTAAGGATGTGGAATGGAGAGGAGGAGGAGGAAAATATGTATGAATATTCATCTAGCATGGCTAATTTGCATGTTTTAGGCTCAGGGACTAAATTGAATAAAAGTAAAACTTTATGGGTAATTTTGTAAAAATGTCGAAATGACTAAATTGCATGAAATAGGTTATTTTATTATTTAAATTACAAAATTTAACTAAATTATCAATTTAGTTCAAGATCGGGGGAAAACATGTTTTAGGGATTAAATTGAAAAGTGTTGAAATTATGGAAAATTTTGATATTTTATAGAATTCATGGACTGTTATCAATATATATGAGAATAATAGTTGGAAATAAGGATTAAATTGCAAGAATTTTATTTTCCTGACCCTAAGGATGAAATCGTCATTAATTAAAAGTTTAGGGGCAAAATGGTAACTTTGCTTAGAGCATTAATTAAATGCATTAGAATATGAAATGAATGAAAATGATGATCAAATTTATTTATAAATATCCGGACGACACAAATACGAGACTTGATCATGGAAAAGAAAATATATCAGAATAATGAAATCATAAACACGAACAATCAATGAGGTAAGTTCATGTAACTTGAATTATATTCTTAAATACTTGAAATGTATGTTATTGATGTGAATATGATTTGAATGTTCATTGTATGAAAATTCATGAAACATTGATATATTTGATATAAAGGGGAAGAAATCCCGGTTGAATAAAAGGAAAATTCGATGGATCTCTGAAAAGGAATTGACGGTAAAAAGGATCTAGCCCGGACGGGTGATCCTAACTCACATAGCCCTCCAGAAGAATACGTGGAAAATGGATTTAGCCCTGACGGGTAATCCGAATTAGGTCCGAATTTAGCTTTGACTGGTAATTCGGATCCAAGCTCATTAGAGTAATTGTCGTTGCGAGATTTAGCTTTGACTGGTAATCCCGACAATACTCTATGAGTTTATATTACAGGATTTAGCTTGGGACCGGTAATCCCACTTTGTAAGGATGAGGTTCGCGAGTGTGCTCTCGATATGAAGCGTGTAAGACCATGGTTGAAAGATACCATGGCAACCTGATATGAAACGTGTAAGACCATGGTTGAAAGATACCATGGCAACTTTGATATGAAACGTGTAAGACCATGGTTGAAAGATACCATGGCAACTTTGATATGAAATGTGTAAGACCATGGTTGAAAGATACCATGGCAACGTGACATGAAATGTGTAAGACCATGGTTGAAAGATACCATGGCAACATGACAAGGAAACGAAGAAGACCATGGTTGAAAAATACCATGGCAACATGACAGAAAATGAGTAAGACCATAGTTGAAAGACACTATGGCATCATGTCGAAGATAAATAAGATCGTGGAAGAGAAACGCCAAGATATCTGTTGAACAACTAATATTCGTAATATAACAAATGGTTAAATGAAATGGTTATACAAAATGGTAATGTGAAATGTTTACCTTAATTAGTCATATGGAAATAAATGTACAAAATAGTTGTATGAAATAATTTATAAGATAGATAAATGAAATAAGTATAGGTATATGGAATTTAAATTATGTTAAGTTTAATACTTAACTATTACCAAAATAAATATACCTAAGATATAAGGAAATGAT
The DNA here is from genome assembly GCA_025698475.1 of Gossypium anomalum. Taxonomy (NCBI): domain Eukaryota; kingdom Viridiplantae; phylum Streptophyta; class Magnoliopsida; order Malvales; family Malvaceae; genus Gossypium; species Gossypium anomalum. Next base: position 27,276,951 of record CM046967.1, read on the forward strand.
GGTGTATGAAATGTTGATATAATGAAATGAATGATATATGTTATTAAAGAAACGGTAAGAGAATGATATGTATCATGACATGTACATATGAGATTATCTTTTATATGTTAACATAAGGAAAATATATAAGTTAAGACGAGTATTAAATTCAAATATGACATATTGAGAAAATAAGAATTTATATGAAATATGTGTAAGTACACTAACAAGTGTTATTGTTGATGCTTAGGCAAGTGCCAAGCCATTGATTGAATGGTAATATATTTATTGATGCATTGAATTGATAAGTATTTAAGTGAATTTTTTTAGTGATCTGCAAATGGTAGTAATGCTCTGAAACCCTATTCTGGCAGCGTATACGGGTTAGGGGCGTTACAAGCTATAAGTTTTGTGTTTAAAGGACTAAATTGAAAGAAATTTTAAATTATAATTTTATTATGAACATTATACAGTTAAGTGAAATATGAAAGGAAATTGAATAGAAATGAAGTATGAATTGAATTATAAAAGTAAATGAGTTAATTAGGATTAAATTAGAATTAGGGTATAAATTGAATAGAAATTCAATCATTTATTATAAATTAGTGCTGTAATTAATAAGTGTAAATTATTATTATTATTTTCGTAGTTAGCAAAGAACCCGAGGCACCGGCACCGAAAGGAAAGGAAAAGTTATCGAGGAGTAATCAAACAAATCCGGGTTTGTATTACTATAATTCAAACCTATTTATTAATAATTGTTATATTTTAATTAAAATGCATGGCAAGTAAGATTAGGTAATCAATTGAAATGATGATATTGATTTGAATGAAATTGATTCAAAAATGTTTATGGCTATTGAAATTGAATGTGAACAAATTGGAAATTAAAAGTGATTTGAATTAAGTAATTGAATTATGAATTATGTGAATATTTGAAATTATATTGATTGGAAACTAAAAATGATTTGAATTGAATCAAATTAAATTGAATGAAGAAAATATGTGAGTATTTGAAATGTATATTGATTGAAAAGTAATTAGTGATTTGAATTTGATTGAAAAATGAATTAAAAATATGAATTAAATAAAAGTGAATTAACTTATGAATATGTGTGAATATGTGAATTGTGTATTGATTGAAAAGTGGATTGAATTGAATCGAAATATGATTAAATGTGATTATCTGAAATATGTATTGGTATTGAATTGTTTATTGATTAGAAAGTGGAAAAGTGAATTTGAATTGAATGAGAATTGAATTGAATGGTGAATGTGTATGTATAATTGAACTGTATATTGGTTTGAATGTGAAATTGTAATTGAAAAGTGATCTTGAATTGGAAATGAAAGTGAATTGAGAATTAAAATACCCTATTAACTAGTCAGGCTGAGTCAGATATAATTGGTGTAACACCCCCAAACCCGGCCTAGACGCTATGGCCGAATCTGGCGGCGTCACATGTCAGTGCTTTTAGAAAAACCTTAGCAAGTTAAAAGTCATTCAGTTTGTTATCTTTACTTAAGTCGTGAAATCTCTATTCCAATTATTAAGTGAAAAGGTTTCATTAACGCGGAAGCTAAAACATCATTAATTCATAAATCAATCACTTAACAATTTAAATTCCCAAAATAAACCCAAGAATAGTTTGAGTCCAAATACATATTAATCCAAAAAATAAATATTTAAACAAGGCAGACAAAATAAAGTGTTACTCAAAAATCCATAAATGTCTACCAGTGGTCACCATCGAGTCCTTCGTCACATCGACCCATCTACTGCTGATGATTATCTGACAGACAAAATAAACAAAGGGGTGAGTTTTCGCAAACTCAGTGTGTACATCCCCACTAACAGCATGCATACAAACAGATAACAAAATACAGATATTCGACCTTAGCCATACAGATATCGCATGGATAACAGATCAGATATCAGAAATATCATGCCCACCAACCCTGCACACCATCTCCGTCCAACCCAACACACCATGTGGGGATAAAATCGACCCACCCAGCCCTACACACCAAGTATGGGGATATAATGAACCCATCCAACCCTACACACCAACTGGTACCAGTAAAAACAAAGACATAATAAATATACGCAAATGGGTTGTCGGATAACAAAGCTAATCGCCTCTCAGACTTCCTTCTCTTCACAACAATCTCAACCCAATGCACTGCAACATAAATAGTATGCCATGCTTATATGCAGTTATCAGATCATACGTCATATCAGAACAGATATACAAAATCAGACAGATATACATGCTTGTATTAACATACTTTTGCATACAATGTAGTAATCAAATAGAGTATGGGGTCTAAATGACGCTTATCGCCCCTACAGTCAGGTCACAATCGACTTAGGCGACCCCTGCAACCTTACAGAACATTTCAAACAAATTGGGCTCACACGTTCGTGTACCCCATATGGCCCACACGGCCCAAGTTGGCCTTGCCCGTGTGGATCACACGGCCTGGCCCAAACTTCCACACGCATGTGTGGTTCACTCGTGTGACCCACACTCCCGTGTGGCCTACACGGCCCGAATGGTCGAGCCCGTGCCTCGCACATGGCCTCGCCAACCTCACACACCCGTGTCCGTCGTGCCCGTGTGGCGCACGCATGGCCTGGCTCGTCAATGACACGCCCGTGTCTCGCGATGTAGGCTACCACACGGGTAAACCACACGACCGTGTGGGGTCGACGTGCCACTTTTCGGCTTTCACCGAAATTCATTTTCTGCGTAATCGGAGTACACACGTGGTTCGTTTTTGCTACTAATCCAACCATGAGCACTCTAAAGCCTAAAATCGACAATATCAAGCCCAATATCAATCACTTAAATCGACTTTCTTAAGAATTGCCAAATCCCAAAAGAGAGATCTACTTACCTTCAACGAATACGGTGATTCTTCACTGTTTAGAACCCCGATTAATGATCCACAGAACCTTGAATATCCCCTAAACAGCAAAAAAAAACCCTCTTAAACGATCTCTAAAGAAAATCACGCAACTTAATAAAGTGATACTTACCGAATCGACAGAACCGCTAACAATACGCCTAAGCTTATCGAAAAAGAAGAAAAACGAAAGAGAGGGGGAAAAAGAGAAGAGAATTTTCAGCAGCAAAGGGGATTTAGGGAAAATAAGAAGACGACAGAGAAAAGCTTTTGTTAAAAGAAGAAAATAAGCCCTAGTTTTCCCTAAAACCCTAACTTAGAATTCTGATAAAACCCAACTCTTAACCAAAACTTGCAGCAAAATAATTCCAAAGCCACTGCAAGGATTCGAACTCAAGACCTTGAGCAGACTGACACTCTTCTTAACCATTAGACCAGCAGGCCCATTCTATTAAGTTTTTAACAACAATTCCTTAAAAGCCCACTGACCTAAAGTCAGGCTTTATTCAAATAAAAACCAAAATTTAACCCAAGTTAAAGCTTGAACTTGGGACCTCCCAAACACCCCAGCGCACATAACCACCTAAACCAACAATCTTTTAAGCCAAAATATCACAAAACAAGAGTTCAGATAATTCCATGCCCAACAATCACAAAAGCTGAAACTATAAAAATTTGGGGTGTTACAATTGGCATGCCATAGGATTTGGAAGAGTACGGGATATATCGGCTTTGCCGATCAGGTACTTTATGTGTCGTATATCAAGCACTTTAAGTGTGGTATTTCAGACACCTCGTGTGTCGTATCAGGCACCTCGTGTGTCATTTCAGGCACTTATGTGTCGTATTCTGATCAGGTATTATGTACCGTTTTAGGCGCAATATACCGTACTGGTGTGTTTGGGTTGGAATCTGTGTATCCGTCAAAGTCCGGGTTTGTTAATAGGGTGAATAACTGAAATGAAAAAATTAAATAAATTTGATTGATCGTACTATTAAAAATATGATAAAGAAATTATGAGTTGAATTGTGAATGGAATTAAGATGTGAGATTTCATGCATGAACTTAAGGTTCATGAATTTGCTAAAATATCAAATTTTTTATATTGAAATCAGTTGAATAAATGAAATGAGAAAATCAAAGGAATCGATTGAACTATTGAAAGTATGAGAAAGTGAAATTATGAATTGAAATGTGAATTGAAATTGAGATATTGAAATAAGAAGTGAAAATAGAATGAATTGGAAATAATGAAATAGTGTATGAATTAGTTGAATATAATCTTATTAATTAATTATAATTATTTTTATTGAAAAATATTGGTTTAAATAATTATTGAAAGACTAATGTTGTAAGGTTTTAGATATGGAATAGAATAAGTTATTGAATTAGGATATAGAAATGAAATATATCAAAATAATAATTTTATGAAATGGTTATTGATTAAATGCATGAAATGGATATTGATATAATAAGAAGATATATAAATTAAAATAAAGAAAAGCTATTTAAGATATATATTATTAGAATAAATTTAAAGTTTAAATGCTTGAATGATTTATTGAAGGTAAAATAGTGGTAAGATTTAATGTGTATATATATTGTTTTTACCTTAAGTATTTGAATTATAGTAATACCACTGGGTGTATACTCAGCGTACGGTTTGTTTCCGTGCGCAGATTAGGTATAAAAATTTTGAAGAGTTGTATTTGAGATTACGAGTCTTCATCTCATCACATCTTCAAGCAACAAGAGGGTACGTTTTAAAATTTTGAATAGAATGGCATGTACTTAGGAAAAAATATTAAGTACGTTCTAAGTTTCTGTTTTTATGTTCTAATATATTTGTGATTCGCCAAGAATTACTTTGGCACCAAATGTAATATTCCTATATCAGGTTCTTTGAGTCGAACATGGTATAGGGGTGTTACATTTAGTGGTATCACAGCTTAGGTTTTCTGATTTCTGAGAAGAGAACGAGTCTAGAAGTACATGCCATATAGGATATATCGATGTGATGAGATGTGATATCAATATTAGAAGCATTGATAAGCTTGAAAATATGAATTATTATTAAGGAAATGAATTTGAATTAGTGAGTAATGACTCAAGAAGGAAATAGATAAATACTAAAATTTGATAAAAACTTATTTTCTGTCAATATTGGAAGAAATGACAATAAATTTGATGATACGAATAATAAAATAAGTTATTACACTTACCCGTCTGAAATACAAGAAAACGATGATACATGACAAGTGATATATGAAAGTATGAGATGATGATATTTGTACATGGAAATTGTATGATGAGAATGTTCATCCTTGATTATAGACTTGTACACCTTGAGTGTACTACTACTCCTATGACCTTGATGTTTCAAATGATATGAGTAAAGTTCTGACATGAAATAATCTAAACTCGAGATGAACTATTATAAAATTATACTTGTAATATAAAGAGATGATTTATACATGTTAAATGAATACATGTTGTGAAAAACAGATGTACATGGAAACTTGATTGTTGTTGAGCCTATATATGTTTTGATGTTATTATGGAATATATGACTAACAAGGGCAATGAGGATATGTGTAGTGCTTGAGGTCAAATTGATTGAATATGCCTTACATAGTTACCTCAAAATAGAATGAATGGTAAGTTAAGTACCATGTTATACTAACTTACTAAGCATTTCATGCTTACTTAGTTTTATCTCCATATTTTAGAGTAAATCGAAAGCTCGTTGTATTGGAAGCTTGGCGGAGATCACTCACACTATCCATCGATCCATGTCGGTACAATATGGTAAAGCAATTATGGTTATAATGGCATGTATAGGTTATATTGGCCATATTGGCATGTAAATGATAATGATGTTTCTAACCTAGCCATTGGAATGGCTAGTAATGACATGTTTTGATGTACCTGTAATGTCATACTAAGGCAGTTTCAAAATATTAACTAGTTGATCAAATTATGTCTAACATGTGGACTAAACTAAGGTAAGATTGTAAACATGTGTACATGTAATGATGTGCCATATGAATGATGGAATTTGCTTAATTTGAATGCTTGAATTGGTTGGTTTATGGATGTGAGTTTTAGTGTAGGACATGGGTGTGATTTTGGGTGAGAAATGAAACTAGAAATGACTTTATTTTGTCCACACGGGCGTGTGTCTAGACCATGTGTGACACACGGCCGGGTACATTGGCGTGTAGTTAGGCCGTGTGTCCCCTGCACCTTGAATTCGAAAAAATAAAATTTTCAAAATTGAGCACACGGGTAGAGACACGGGCGTGTGTATCAGCCGTGTGTGCTACACGGCCCAAAACATGGGCGTGTGTCTTGGTCGTGTGAAATCTGCACCTAATTTCGAAAGAATATAATTAACCACATGGCCTAGCACACGGGCGTGTGGCATGGCCGTGTGCACAAGTTAGAGAGTTACACGGGGTCGAACACGGCCTACAGCACGGGCATTTCCTAAGATCACACGGGCGTGTCCCTTGGACCACACGGGCGTCTGAGCCCTGTAACTTGGAAAATTTTTGAAAATTTACGAAAAAATTTTAGTGATTTCGATAAGTCTTGACTCGATTCCAATGCTCATATTAGGCCTCGAGGGTCCATTTAAAGGATGATATGAACAATCTCAGTTAATGAATAGTAATTTACGTGAATTATCTGAAAAATATTCTGAAAGTTTCGGTAATGCTCTGTTACCCCATTCCTGCGATGGATACGGGTTAAGGGGTGTTAAAATTTGACTATTGGGTAAATTTTAAATTTGAATATTGGTATGTTTATATTTATTTTAAAATAACTTAATTGAAGCAATAAGTCACCAAAGTGATTTTTTTTATAAATTATTTTGTTTTAAAATATAAAAAGTTGTGTACATGTAACTTAAATTATGTTAATATTGATTGGCCCAAATGAAGGTTAATAATATTACATGTGCAACTATGGTTATAAACATGTGACAATTATTCGGTTTTACTTATGAGCAATAAATTAACCCAAGGGAAGATTTATGGTTCGGCATGTTCTTATTGTCAATATTTGATTATTACACCAATATATCACTTACAAGTTAATATTTTGTCCAAAAATAAAATATTAATGGAGTGTCCAATATCTTGAGATGAGGTTTACCTTTATTCAAATTATTTTGGCTTAAATTTAAAGTCTTATGTGAGGTTGTTTATGGTTTATGATTTATTCAGCTATTATTATATTTGCCAACATCATTGTATGTTGTTTTGGGATAAATATATATACATATATATACTATTATCTTTTAATTTGATTGAAAGATAAGAAATATTTTGAAACAAATAAATTTAGATTTTGGCTTTAGGTTTTAATTAAGGATGTCTAATATTTTAAGTAGATTAGTTGAAACAAAATGCCGCCAAAGTGACCTCTTTTGCGTAGATTAGTTTATTTAAAATATCAAGATGATTATATGTTTTTGTGATTCATTCGTTTATTCATTGACCTAAAGGTAAGTTAATATTTGGCAGAATTTTAACGACAACTGTGGTGATAAATATGTGACAATTATAAGATACTTTATGTGAACAATATGTTAGCCCAAAGATTAATTCATTGTTTGACATAATTTATTGTCAATGTTTGATTGCTACAACAAAAGTACCGCTTACTGTTAATATTACTGTCTAAAGGCTTGATAATGTTGTGTTTAGTATCTTGAGATTGGATTAGCCATTATCCTAAATTTATTGTTTACTTATGAATATTGATGTGAGCTTCTTCTTTTTTTCTATACTCAACTAATTCATCTTCTGCTGCCACAATATCTGCTAATATAAATTCTATACCCATGCTTAATGGGATTAATTTCAATGAATGGAAAAGGCACTTACTTATAGTGTTTGTATGAACATAGACATTTCACTAAGGGGAGAACAACCCCCACCTCTCACTGTGAAAAACACCCCTTATGTTAAAAGGGATTTTGAGAGGTGGGATCTTTCAAATTGCATGAGTCTAATGATCATGAAGTACAACATTTCAGAAGCCTTTAGGGGCAAAGAATCCAAAAAGATTACTCAGGCCAAAGTTTCCTTAATGAAATTGAGAAATGTTTTGCTAAAAACGATAATGTTGAAATGACATCACTTCTAACTTCTTTGATGTCTATAAAGTATAAGGATCAAGGAAATTCTGAGCGATCTAAGGGCTATGAGTTTTATGATCCCACAATTAGGAATATTTTTTATATGAAAATTGCAACATTCTTTTAGGATGTTGAGTTTGGAGGGAGAAATAAGGTTAGAGACATTGCTTTTAAGGAGGAATTGAATTCTAACTCAGTTCCTACTATCACTTTTGATGATGTTTAGGTTATCATACCTGTTATTGATTAAGAAGTGAATCTAGAACCTCAATAAGACAGTGTTAAACAACTCCCTATTCAAGATGAAGTAATTGTTCTAGAAGAACAAACTCAACAACATCAAGAATGAATGTCATTAAAAAGGTCCACTAGAGGAAGGGTTATAATAACTTTAGTGGAATATTTTGACCTTAAGCTGCATCAGATGAATATTAGATTAATGGTTTCTCAATGGTAATATTGATCATACATTTATATGGTGCAACTAGAAAACTTTGTGTCTGATGATGCAAAGTTAATTATTTGCAAGTTAAAGAACTTCATCTATGGGTTTAAGCATACTTTTCGTCAATAGTATTACAAATTTTACCAAATGATTATCTCATTCGGTTTAGAGATGAATTTTGTCGATACTTGTATATACCATAAGTCTAGTGGGAGTAAGGTTCTATATTTGGTTTTATATGTTAATGACATACTGTTTGTTAACAATAAGTATAGTCTTAATCAATACCCTAAGAATGATTTTGAGATTACAAAAATGCATAATTTTTTTTACATTTTAGCAGTGGGAAGTCTAATGTATGTTCAAGTTTGTATACACTGAAATATTATGTACACTGTTGGGATGTTAGGCAGATATTTTAAACAACCCTGGTTTGGACCATTGGATAGCATCCAAGAGGGTTATAAGTATTTTCAGATAACAAAAGATTACATGCTCACATATCGAAGGTCTAATCAGTTAGAGATCATCAGGTATACAGACTCCAATTTTGATGGATTATGAATACAAGATTTTGTCACTAAGGTGCAAATTATGAAAATAAATTGCAGCCTTTTATTCCAATAGCAATAGGAGAACATCAAAGTTAAAACACATAGACTTTAAGCTCCTTGTTGTTAAAGTAAAAGTTCAGAGTGGTTAGGTGCCTATAAAGCATATTAGGACAAACTTCATGATTGCGGATCTGCTTACTAAGGACTACACCTAAGGTTTTATAAGAGCACACTGCTCATATGGGTGTAATGTCATTTAAGGATATTTGGTTTTAGTGGGATTTTGTACTTTTAAATGCTTTTATGTTACAGATAAATTTTTAGTTATTTCAGTTTACAGATATTAAGTTTATTTTTTACAAAAATAAAGTTTATTTGGTTTATTTACACTCTGATTTTAGTAAGGTTTGATCTCACTAAGGTTTAAGAGGACCAGTTGGAAATAGACATTTTTAGATCATATTGCATGTAATTTCCATGCGACACATCCATACTTGATCTATGTCATTTGGTTGTGTTATTATATGTGATCATGGATGGATTTAGTTACGATATATGTAATGAAAGTTGCCTTAGTTCTATGTTAACATAATTAATGGATGAGATTGTTCGGAATACCTTTTGAATATGATAGTAAAATTTTGAGCTCATAAGGTTATATAATGACATGTAATTATAGAGTAATTAGTATATATATGCGGTCCAAGTAGGAGATTGTTGGAAAATATGGACATCACATATATAATAAGGATAATTACATGTTATTATTTACTATCATGATAGGTTAGACCAAATTAAAAGTGATCTAATTTAGTTAAAGTTTTATTGGGCTTTAATTATTAAATAAAGTATGGGTCAAATATGTGTAGATACTCTAGTAATTGAGTTCTAATCAAATTCTAATTAAGGATAGGCTAATTAGGAATTAGAACTAATATGTCAAGGTTACAAATATTAGGGTTATGGTCCCTAAATTACACACAAGATATCTTTTCTAATATCTCATCCTTAAGAAAGAGAGAATAAATATTCTTTGTGCTAATTTGGAAGATCAAATCCTTAAGATCGGGAAAAGCTTTAAGGAATTCATGGATTCAGGTACGCTTCCGCATTTAGTTTTATTCTTGATGATTTGACATGATAGATCTTGGTTTATTTAGTTTTATTTTAGATTTATTTTACAAATCTAACATAATTGCCATACTTCTAATTACTATACAATTTAGACACTTATGTGTATGTGTAGATTACATATTCATTTCTTAATCTTAGTACTTTTCACCATACAAATCACATTCTCTCTTACCAATTTAGTGTTTTAAGTCTCTATTCTTCATCAAATACTTTCTATTTCTAGTATTTAGATTAAATACATATTTCATACATCTCACTCAAAACATCTTTAACTCAATCTATTGAAATACAAGTAAGTTTAGTATGAAACGTACCTTCTTTGTCAAGAATTTATTCATTTCCATGCATTTATCATCTTCACCACTTTCCTTCCTTTTTCTTCTCATTTTCTCCACTTTCATCTTCTATTTTCTTACTTCTAAATTGTTAAACATATTCTCTAGAATCTCTACTTCATCTTCTCTCTTTAATATTTAAGGAAATTTTTAAAAATTTTGGGTAAAAAGATAGGTTTTCATGGCAAAGGACTAAATTATAAAAAAAAAAAACTTCCTTTCTCACCCTTTCACTCACGCTGGGAGGATGATAAATTTCCTTCATCCTTCCTTTCTTTTTATACTACCATTTTCTAAATAAAATAATAATAAATATCTAAGTAAAATATTAATAAAATAATATTTAACTAATTAATTAATTAAAAAATCACAAAAATATCATCAACATCATTATTACATTCTAAAATTCTCTCTCTTGCTAATTGACCACTTTGCCCTTTATGATCTTTCAAAATTTCATCATCGAATCATCACTTAATTTGGTAAATTGCGATTTAGTCCCTCACAATTCTTCATCTATTCAATTTGGTCACTGCATGCCAATTCCATATCTTAATAAATTGGATTATTTTCACTTTTGGTCCTTCAACTTTCTCATTTTTACACTTTGATCCCCTAAAATTTAAATATTTACACTTGAGTCAAAAACTTTTCACATATTTACGATTTAGCCTTTACTTTAAATCAATATACTAAAACCTACATCATCATCATCGTCGTCGTCGTCGTCGTCATCATCATCATCATCATCATCGTTGTTATTATTATTATTATTATTATTATTATTATTATTATTATTATCCTCAATATTCTCTTTTATCATCTTTATATCATTCTCATTTTACCGAAAAATCAATTATACATTATTCAACTTATTACTACTTTTATTATATATCAATTTTAGAGATGTTACATTTATACTTATGCCATAGAACTTTTTGCATATTTACAATCTAGTCCCTTCCTTAATACATTATATCATGCTTCTTGATTTAACTCTCTTTTGATATATTGCAACTTTCATTTTCTTTGATTTTATATCTTATTTCGCTAAGATTTTATCTCATATTATTTACGGCCAAGGGGGTTTTGAGGATGTTACAAAAGTCACCAAGTATTGAATTAAAAAAAATATTCACTAAATACACTTAAATCATAGTAAAAGTATAGAAGTTATTGTACTAAAAATCAGATTATATTTTGTCCCGTACTAAAACTGAGTAAATTAATCTTTATACGTTAGATCAAAAACTAATCCCTATATGTTAATATAAAGTACACATGGCACATCACAAGTAACTGTCTAATTATTGTCATCTATATCAGTTTTTAACAATAAAAATTGATAAAAAATTTAATAGAAAGGACCAGTTTGCTCTTTAATTTAAGATACAGAGATTAATTTGTCTATTTTTTTAGTAAAAAAAGCAAAATATAACTTGACTCGTACTACAAAAGCTCCATTGTAGTTTTACACTTAAATGGCATATACAAACACACAAAAGTCTCAATGAATTGGTTCTGTATTGAACTTTACAGATTCTCTATAGATGAGCTCCTTGATGTTTTCTTCAGTAAACGACGGTTGCTCAAAATCAAAATTGAACGGCCTCGGGCAAATGGGCTCTTCGTTGATGTCGTAGAAAGGTGCCAAGTACGGGTGGCATAGAGCCTCTTCGACTGCAACGAAAAAGGATGTTAGCAAAAGGAGGATAAGGGATGATTTGGTTCGATTTCCCAATGCTTGTCCCGAACTAAGCATGGGATCGGAACTTTTGCTTGAAAGAAACTTGGAACAGTGCTATTTTGAAGTAGCATAAAGAAATAAGCAATTTATAGTACCCGTAATGCGCCTATGGGGATCAAAGATAAGCATCTTCTCGAGCAAATCGACAGCACCAGACGAACTGTTAGGAAATCTAGCAGAGAAATTTTGCTTTGGATATTGCGGAAGCTGTCTAACATATCTTCTAGCGTTCTCGCTTCGAAGGAAACCAAGACTGGAATCATCGGGTGAACCTATAAGCTATATTCCAAGGAAAAGGAAATTACGTAGTGCCAAAGAAAAAACAACACCAGAAAAGAGCAAGCAAATAACGATCACGCAGGAAGGTAGAGTCAATGTTGATTTTACAGAATTAAGCTAAACGGATCCGAGATAATGCATTTTGCATACAAAGCAAAATCGAACTGAGAACCTTATAATAAAGGGGCCACCAGTAACAGACCATCCGAAGAGCTTTCGGGTAGTTTCTCGGGAGATCGTAGATAACATACCTCTGTGATAAGCCTCAACTGATGCACATAGTCTTTGCCGGGGAAGAGGGGTTGTCTAGTCATGGTTTCACCGAGAATGCAACCCACCGACCAAATATCGATTGCAGCAGTGTATTCAGAACAATTCAGAAGCAGTTCTGGTGCCCGGTACCAACGAGTAACTACATATTCTGTCATAAAATCAGTTTCAGATGTTGTCCTCGCAAGTCCGAAATCTCCAATTTTAAGGTCACAATTCGCATTCAGAAGCAAATTACTCGGTTTTAAATCACGGTGCAAAACATTTGCTGAATGTACGTATTTCAGCCCTCGTAAAACCTGATATAGGAAGTACTGCAAAACTAACAATGCATAATCAACAATCGGCCGGCTTCTGATTTGCCAACAGAATCAAATAATGTTTCCATCTAAATAACACAATAAACAGTAGGAATATTGGTACCAACCCGACAATGATCGTCCGTCAACGACTGGTTAGATCGTATGATTTGATGAAGATCAGTGTCCATAAGTTCATAAACAATGTAGACATCATTAAAGTTCTCCTTTAATGGAGGCCGTATGATGTCTTTAATGGCTATCACCTGAAGAAGAAAAGGACTGACCATTTCAACTATAAATTCCATAATCGGAGATTAACTACTTTGGTCGAGCCTAGGAGTAAGAAACTAACATAAACCTGTTCCTCCATTGGTGCATCGATAAATACGATAGGAAAAGTTTCTGATATGAACATTTAGATCATGCATGATATTAGAAGCTTAGTCCTTGTTTAATAGTTAAAACTATCTTACAAAAATCGAATATCTTCCTATGAAAATTAAATCAACAAGAGGGTTAAAGCTGACCCCTTGTAGCATGCAAGGAGCATAACGATTACGGTTTTGTTGACTTAAACGACATTTTCAAAACATCCATCGAATAGGTGAAGCATGTGAAATTATAGAGCTAAAAGTACACTTACATTCTCATGATCCATGTGACGAAGAAGCTTGATTTCTCGCAATGTCCTCTTGGCATCGATCCTGTTGTCGAATGCATTGCCGATTTTCTTGATAGCAACCTCCTCTCGTGTCTCTGAATTCACGGCGGCACTAAAAAGAACAAACAGAGGAGCAACAATGGCATCTTAGCTTCATATTATTAATAACATAAAGACAGCAAGCCTTAATACAGCCAAAACTTGAGCTTTAGATTCATTTTTCATGTAGAAGGCTAACACACTGCAAAAATACAGCTAAAAATGCTGATGAAAGCCAGTCAAAGGGTCACTCACTCTCAACACTACATGAAAGTAACCAAAGGCTAAGGTCAGTCAATTCATTAAATTAATTCACCATGAAATAAGCTTGCCAAGGGAAAGCCGACTCCTTCCAAATAAGTCTTCAAAGTGTCGTCCGTCCAAAGCCATTGGACACCGCAATAGGCCGGTATTGTTCTCGGGTTGAGTCAAAATTTTGTCTCGTGACCCTGCGGAAGGCCTAAATGCTTGAAGAAATCGTCTAGAGCATGGGTTTATAGAGCCAGAGCGCCTTGCTGCTGGGTCGAACTGTACATGGCATATGGTCACCTCCCAAAGGAAATTGTGGCCATTTGCCAATGATAAGGTTTGAACCTAAGCTATAGGATATAGGTCACTAGAAGGGAGGAGTGATACCACTTGGTCAAGCTTTGTGCACCACGCACAGTCCGACCTAATAAGGCACTCTAATTCTGTGAACCTCCGTCACTCGACTTTTTGAAGCATTCGGGTTCTCTAGTGTCTGAAGACAAAACTTCGACTTGACTAAATGAAACCGACTCATTATACGATCCATTAGCTCCGGATGACCGACACTTGGAAACCCCTCTCAAAAGAATCCAAAATAACAGCAAAGCTCAATCAATCTAAAAAGAACTTACTAAAATCAAGAAACTATATAAAAAAAAACACACAGAAAATCAACATTATCATATGCAACCTCAAGATAAAAGAAAAACCCAGATCATGAAATAAACAAAAACTCAATCAAAATAGCAAAATAAACCCTTTTTTTAATTTCTTACCAGACAATACCATTAGCACCACGACCGACGGGGCGAATAGGAGGAACATATTTTCTGGAAACTTCAAAAAGGCTACCATAAACATTATACTTAATATAGCCTCCACCATGAGTTGCTACTCCTTTGATACCATGATCAGCTGACCCAGACCTTGATTCTATTGACATGCTTTCTGGATCCGAATTTTAGTTCAACCCGGACCCAAACTCCAACCACCCAAAAAAAAAAACAATATTTTTCCTGCAAAATTCAGAGAGAAAATTTCGTCTTGGGTTTACAATTAATTTTCAAATTTATTCCAAAGACGATAAAAGTCATGAGTGGTAACCTTTTGAAGTGGAAAAAAAGAGCTTTTCTCGTGAAGATTTCAACTTTCTGATACAGTTTTTTTCTTTCTGTGTTATTTGATTTTGATGGTTTTTTCTTTTTCATTTGGATTATTCTTAAAGGTGCTAAAGATTAAATGCCCCAATAATAAAATTTGGATTCTATTCTGCATTGTGCTAATCGCTGTGGAAAGATATGATTTTTGTCTAAAGCTCGTCACACTCAAAGTTTGGAGTAATGAAGTTATGTTGGAAATTTTCTCCAGTGAGATTATACTACATATTTTTATTATTTTAATAATTTTTAGAAAAATCAAATTAAATTTTTATTTATTTATTTTGATAATTTTATTTTGGATTAACTCTTTTGAATCCAGGTTTACATATTTAATTTTATATTAAACTACTTGGTAAAGTCTACCAAATAATAATAATAATAATAATAATAATAATGTATAAGCAAATTCATAATGAATTTATATTTGGTAGAATGTTCGAATATTAATAATTGTAGGTCGAATAATTTAATTAAATTATTATATTTTACTTTTAAATATAAAAAATAGTTAAACAGAATATTACAAGTTTTATACTAAGAAATATGAGTTCATATGCACAAGTTGATACTGAGGAAATGATTTAACATCAAAAATTTTATATTATATCAATTAATATAATCAGTATCGGAAAAGGTATATAATTTTATGTATAATTAAATGAGAACAATTCATCAAAAAGAATTTAAAACTAAATAACTTATTTCTACTTACTATTAGTGAATAAGATGATTCTGAACCATTAGGAAATTTTAAAACTAATTTAGCTTCTTCTTTTTTATTTAATTTTAATGATTGTTGCATAAATTTATATGCATCATAAGCAGATAGCAGATGATGTTATATCAGATTAACTAAAACCAACATTTAATGTATCAAAAATTAAATCACTAATTTCTATTTCAATTTATTTAAATATTTATTCAAAAATAATTATATAAATTATTAAAAATTTATAAAGAAAATATTGAAAAATTATAAATCAACCCAACCACCTATTGATATTATCCATAGCCATAACCCCAAAAGTCATTAAAGCTTTTGCTTTCTTTCGGCCAATAAGAGTCATTTAAGATGCCTCCAAGTCCTTTGACCAAAAGGCAGCAAGCCATGGTCAAGTGCCAATCTGCACTAGCCACCAGGCTCTCGGGCGGTGGTCAGTCCCATGAACCATTCTATCAAAGAATAGTATATGTAGTACCACCAGCCGCTGCATCTGTAACAATACTATCCAATAGATTAAACATGCAATTCATACTATCTTCCCAGTTTCATATTATGAGAAGTTAACAACTTTTCTCAAATTAGTCCCGAACCTTTTTTTATTCCATATTAGACTTGAAACTTGACAACTTTTCTCAATTTTGATCCCTGTGATAATTTTTAGGTGAGTCATCACATGGACCAAAACTGAAAAATGCTACCAGGTTCAAGGACTAAATGTTACTTTTATCTCTTCATATTACCATAATAGATACAACCTGAGGATCTTCTCAGCACTCAAGCCAGGGATCATGAAAATGGTCAGAGCTAAGCTTGGTGTGCTGTCAAATGAAGATATCATCCTTGAGAATGAGGAAAAAGAAATAGAATAATATCCAAATGAAAGAAAAATAATGCATATATTAATTAAAAAAACCCAGAAATACACGGCTAGAGATTTTCGTAGCTTCTATCCGAGCATATCATCCACCTAATGTTTTACTTCAGAAAACATGTTATATATGTGAAAAATGGCCTGAACTGCATTGAGAATAGAGACATTTATAAGTAATATCCTAGGGAAATGGTGATTGATAACAATAAGAAGCAAGCATTTGCAAACAAATATAAGCCCTTTTTATATAGCATTTGACATAGGATGGTCCAAATACATGTACAACCAAGTACTATAGTATAACACACCTTACAACACACACAATAAATACTTTCATTACCCAAACAAGGTTGTATATCCCTATTAGTTAGAAAACAGAAGGTCTCATACCTAAACCATCTGTATACAGAAGAGTTTAGCTTTACTTCATTCATAATTCACCTCACAATTTCCCCGTCGGTGCTTCTTCCCAGAACTGAATTTGGGGCAGCACAACCTGCTCTTAGATTACAAAGCAAATCATCACGCCCAGACAAAACTATTTTGAAAAAGTCATCTACTACCTTTGAAAGATTATCCAGCCCTTGCGATAGTTTCTCTGCTGTCTTCCTCAAATCCGAAACGGAATGCTTGAACGATTCCTCTTGAGCAGGACTGAACCCGTCTTGAAGCAAAGGATACAATTTATTGGCACAATTATCAACAGCAAGAAGTTCTCTAAGAACCGTAAATTCTCCACGAGAAAATATATTTTTAATTTCTGTATTCACAGTTGTTTGAACATTATAGAAAACTTGTGCCCATGGCAGTGTAGCAGGAACAGTCGAATTCAAATCTAACAAATTATCAGTAGAACCAGAGAAAGCTGCGGCAAAGACACTACAGATATATGTGGTCGCCACCTTAGCTCCGTACATTGCACGCATCAGAACCTTCCCCTTAGCAGAGTTCCTTACCTTCGGCAAGTCCAATGATTCCACAAGGTTGTCCAGTACAGGACGACATGTTTCAACTCTGGGATTTTTTGAGCGAATTTGATCTCTCCAGCTGTGAAGTGAGGAACAAGCCCGCAGGAATTGATCCGGGGAGTCAGATTCCAACTTATGCAAGACACACTGAAGTAAGAGATGGCCTTGGTTGAGCCTTGTAAGTTCAGAGGTAAAAGCAATAGTAATATCAAGCAACTTTACACTGATGTCCAGATACACATCTATCCATTTCTCATCCCAATCAGTCACAGGGATATCAAGCTCCACTATCAGGTCTTTTATGTCACGGTGAATCTCGGAAAGTGATTCCATTGCTAGTTTCATCCATGACAAGCTAAGGATGTCACTCTTGTCTTTAGGCACAAGTTTCTGCAGCCTCTCTGACAAGGTTTTCTCAAACTTATCCAATAAAGAAAGAAGTCCTGGAGGCAAATGAGAACCCTTTGGTGAACGGAAAGGATTTCCAAAATGGAAGAAAGAGCGTTGCGGTTCTTGAGGACGGCTCATTTTGATGTATTTACTGCAAGATCAAGAACAAAGTCAATCATCAAAATGAAATAATACTTGATAAACCAAATCAAGTCAATAATTCCATGGTTATAACAGACATCAAACACCCTGAAGTTTCCATAAGTAATCATCTGTATACTATGCAAGCAAGGCCAAAGCTTGAAACTGACATCATCTCACTAATAACAATTAGACCATTAGTTCAACCATCCGATAATAAAGAGAAATTAACTTGAAACCATGTCCAATACCATACCGAACAGATCTAACCACATCATACCTGATAAGCATCAAATCAGTACTGAATTTTGTAGATTCAACCAAATGATTGATGGCAGTCAAGACCATATATTGAACATCAAAATCATAAAAAAATGCAAAAGATATGGTGTAATAATAAATCATAACAAATACATCGCGATCTCCTTAGTTGCCTTATTTTCTCTCAGGTTATCCATCCTAGCTAGGCCTAATTCTACTTCTACATGATTTGATTGATTTCCTCCATGAACATGAGGACAAACTTTATACAGAGAAACAGCCAAGTCATTTCTATACAGAATAAAATAATTCCAAACCAGAATTTCAAGGAAACCCTGAAAATCAAATCTCTAAAAATAAATCCTTAAAAATCGAAATTCAAAACTCAGATATCACGAAAGCTAGAGCAGATCTCATAAAACTGAAGCAAAAAGATAAAGTCAAACCAAAAAACCAAGAAAACTTACCTAAAGTTTATATCCTTAAACCAAACGACCGATTAAACCAAGCAGAAACAAAAATTCTCCACAGATCTGTCAAAACTTTGTTAATTAATAACAAAAAAATACAAAAAAAATAAATTATAACCTAAAAAATATTTCAACAACTAATAAACTTCATCTAAAAAAGCAAAATTTATTTAGAAAAAAAAAAAAACAACAACGAAATTTCTTCAGAACCGCACGAAGATCGGTGAATTTAAAACAAAATTAAAAATTAACACATAAAGAATTGTACCTGACTTTGTACTGGTAAAGCGATTGGGAATTTTCAAACGAAAGCTTCAAAATGACTTGTGTATTATTTTTCAGCTTCGTTGAATTTTCCTCTTTGTGGAGTAGTTGAAGACAGGGAAGTGTTTGATTTAATCACTGCCTGTTACGGAATGTCAGTCACAGAATGTATACGTGGAGGACATTGATTGGATAGAAAAATTTTGAGTTTTTAAGGTAAATTATTGATAATTATTAAAGGGCCGTCGGCTGGGAATTATTTTTCAATGGGCCAACCAGACGTCAGCCCTACTTAAAGAAAAAGGCGTTTACTTGACTATTTAATATTTGGGTAAACTACACTTTAGATCACTGAACTATTAGTAAGTTTAAGTTTCAATCACTTAACTTTAAAAAATTACGAAATTATCACTAAATTATTTAAAAATTTTATTTAAGCTACTGGGCTGTTAAAATTATTGTTGTATGGTCTTTCCTTTTTGCACGATTTGCACCAATTAAAAGCTTTCATTATCCTTCTCTTTTACAGTTCAGCTTTTCTTCTTCGATATTCAGCACTAACTGTCAAATTAACTTGGATTTAAGGTATGTTTTTCTACTTGTAGATGGGTATTAATCCACCATACCGATTGTCGAATCGTCGCTTGGAGCTTGTTGATTAAATTTTTTTTGTTAAAAAACCTTAACAGCCTAGTGACTTAAATAAAATCTCTTGAATAGTTTGGTGAATTAAATGAAAACTTTCAAATAGTTTATTGACCAATTTATAATTTTTTGAAGGTGAGTGACTAAAACGTAAATTTTCTAATAGTTTAGTGACCTTGGGTGTAGTTTACCTTTAATAATTTAGCACAAAAAATCAATCATGATTTGGCGCAAATCCAACGGTCATAAATGAGCTGCCAGCTACTTGCCAGCTGCATGTTTCATGTTCCAAAGTATTTGTGATTTTATGGATATAAAAAATTTTATTTTAATAATTGTAGGATAATTATTTTCTTTTTTTAACAATTTTATTTTAATGGATTTCCCATTTGGTTTCTTCTAAATTGGTATTTTAAATTTTGCCCTCTTTTTTTAAGGTTTAACTAAATCGGAAGCCATTAAATTATACCATTTGTTTGAGCTAGATATTTAAAAAAAAAAATTTAGTCGAACCGAAGTGCCTAAATTTTATTTCAGTAACTAATGTTACCATCTTTTATTATATCAGTTGAAAAAGAACTTATTGCTGTCAATCAAGAAATGTCATATCATTAAAATTTAATTAAATAAAAATTAAAGAAAATAATTATATTAATATTGAATAAAATAAAAAATATCTCCCTCCCTTTTTCCATCTTCTCCCTCTCATCTCGCAAACATTTATTTAGTTTTTCTTAGGGATAAAAATAAAAATTATATATCAACTGTGGTTTTATGTGTAATTATATACATAAATTTTAATTTGATTTAATTCTTGTAAATTATTAACACAATTATTAATATAACGTCATTTTATATTTATATATTGCATATATAAATAATTATATTTATCCAATATAAAATAAATTGATGTATTTATTTCTTTAAATGTATATGATTAAATCAAATTTAAAGTTTCAAATATACATTTGAACCACAATTAAAATTTCACGTGCATAATTGCACTAAATTAAAGTTCATGTATACAATTTAATTTGCAATGAGCTTTTCTTACATAGAGTAACAATAGGGACCAACATTGATTATGGAATTATAATTTATATACCCGGTTCACAAAAAAAAAATTAAGTACCTAATTTAAACAAAAGACATCATTTAAGGACCTCCTGTTAAATTAAGCCTTTTATTAGTTCCATATTTTGAGAATCTTTTTCCCTTTTTTGGTGATGTAGATATGGATTGGTGAAATTGAAGCAATGTAAGCTTCTTTGTGAGCAACCGCACGCCTTATGGATCGGAGCCGCTCACCCCTACCTGCTAGCTGACCATTTTATTTCCTTTTGCTTGTCTTATGCATTAGGCATAATAACCTCAAGACCTCTCCCTCATTTTGTTGCCCAACTTTAGGCTGACAATGAGAGACTGATAAGGATCATGTTTGTCTTCAATCGTTTTCATCAATAGTCTATTTTTAGTGATATCAAAAACAGTGATTTCGGAACTCTATTTTCTAAATTTAAGTCAATAAATATTATTTATTAATATTTATGAGTCTATTGTAGAGTTATATAGAATTTCGGTCCAGTAATTTTATTGAATGATTAGTGATTAAGGTACAAGGATTAATTTATAAAACTAAAAAAATTAATGGGTATAAATTTTTATTGATGGAAGGCTTAAAAGGAAATTGTTTAGGGTTTAAAGTGGGAATTTACCACTTTTTAATATGAGTGGGCGGTTGGTTGAGTTTTATTTTAATAATTTATATTAAAATTATGATTAAATTAATAATTAAGGTGTTAAAACATAAAAATAATTATCATCATCTTCCACTTTGCATTTTACCACCGTTTGGAAGGGAAGAAAACAAGTGAAGCCATTGTTAAGCTCCATATATTCGGCCAAGTTTTACTTTCTTGCATGATAAGCTTAAATTGATCTGTTTTTCGTAAATTTTATATTTTTGAGATCGTTGTAGTTTGGTTTAGTTAACCCGTGTGTTGATTTTTAAAACTGTTAAAGAATTGAAATGTTGTCATTGTTGAATATTGAAGCTTTTAATATTAAATTGATCAATTTTAAGCTTAGATATATAAAAGGACTGATTTATAAAGTAAAAATTGCTAGTTTTGGACATAGAGACTAAAATGTAATAAGTTTGAATCTGACATAAAATTTCTATAATTATAAGTGTTAGAGGGCTGTAGAAGGATGAAATTGAGATCAATTTCAAAATCAAAGCTCAATTTTGAAAGTTATGGCAAAATTCGATTTTAGGGACTAAATTGAATAAAATACAAAAGTTGAGGAAATATTCAATAAATGAAATTGAACTGATATATTATAATAGTATGTTGTTATGGAATGTTTGAAATTGATAGTTTGAAATTAATTACTATATGGATCAAGATTTGACTCAAGTCGAGGATAATCAGGGAAAAGGGAAAATTACTGATTAGTCTCTGTGGTACAATTAGACTGTTGATTTTGTCAAGTAAGTTCATATGGTATATTTATATTTTGAACCTTATGTATGTTATAATGTGAATATATATAATTTTAATGAACTTTGATTTGCTTGCAATTTAGTACAAAATGGGTTAGATTTGGATTTAATTTGAAAACGGATAAATATGAACTTGTACGATGAAAGCTACCCTGATGAAATCTCATAAATGTATCTTACACATAGTTATAGGTTGATTTTCGATTATACCGAGCTCCAGCATTTGTTGCGAACTTGAGGATACATGTGACACAGATTTAACCTAGATTGGTAATCTATTGTCGTTTTAAAGGTTTAGCCTTGGAATGGTAATTTTACATGTATTTATAGCTCTGGCCAAACTATTTGATGTGTCAATATAAAAGTTTAGCCTGTACGAGTAACCAGACACGATTGTATGCTCAACTCAGATGAGCCTCTGATGAAATTAATGCTTGTGTTATTGAGTTGTTTATTGGGTTTCATCGAGTAATACAGTAATATGAAAGGGGGAATGAAAATGAGATGAATTGTGTAAATGCTCAAAGATATCCTAGTGAGAGATCTATTGTCAATTATGAATAAATGAGTTGGGGTTAGTTTGAATATGAGTATAACTCACCTTGTTATATTGTGCTTTGATGATTTAGGTAAAATTTATTATTCGTGTTAATTTTTCATATGTACCTGTTATTTGAGGTAAGTTATTTGTTTTTTACATATAAGCTTACTAAGTATTTTATAATGTTTACCCATTCTTTTCTTTTCCTGTAGATTTTGGTCTTTTGAATTGTGTCAATCGAATCTTTAAGGAGCTCATACTATCTATCTCCTATTTTGGTAGATTGTTAATCATTTGAATTTGGTTACATATGACATGTACTTAGGAATGTCAAATGAATTGTGATGTCAAATATGTTTGAATCATAGCGAATATGAACATTTAAGATAATGACATTTTGATTATGCACATTGTTTACATTACATTATGTGAATATATATTTGGAATGTCATGTTATAAGGAATAGATGAATGGTGTGAAATAGCATGATTTGGTTCAATGGTGATGGCATATTAGTTAGTTGAACTTAGGATCATTTGATGTTTATATGTATTGTGTTATAAATGGTTTTGTGCAGGTTATAATGGTGCCTAAGGCATCATTTTAGGTATCATTTGATTTGAGTATGAATAAGTACTAAAATGTGATAATTTTGACATTTTTGACATTAAGTATCGATACATTGAATAAGAGTATCAATATCTAATCAAATGAACAATATTTTAAAATGACCAAATGCTAATTTGGCATCTATACCAGTATAAAGTATTGATCATTGGGAATGGGTATCGATATTTAAATAATGGTATCGATACAAAATGACTAGTTTCAAATTTTGAATTATAAAATAGGAGAATAAAATGCCTAGAATTATTTATAGCTCCTCTTGAACTCAAAATAAGAGAATAAAATGTATTAAATATACTTAAATCTATGTTCTCTTATAATAATACTAATACTAACTAAACTAAGATTTTTGTATTAACTTTGACCGTTGAACTACTATATTTTTCTTGGGCTTCTTCAGCCCATTTTCTATAAATTTGGATTCTTTAAAGAAATGATGATGATGTTATTGTCCCCAAAAAGTAAAAGTAACTTAAAATAATAATTAAAATGGGGACCCTCCATAGTTGATTTCCATCCTTAACTCCAAAAACTTGTAATTATAATCATTACACTTCTTAAATTGCTTCATAAACAATCAAACCCAAAAGTGGAGTACGGTTGTTTTTGATAAGTTGGTATATTAATTGTGATTGGTTACACTTAGATTTGGAAACTTTAACACGCCATGTTATCTTTGTTACTTTACTTTTCCCAATAAAAAAGATAGGTCCTCATTGTTTTCATCTCTTAAAAGATAGAATTGTAAGTGACAATCTTCGCATATAAGAATCATGATACTTTTTCCCTTTGAATTTTTTTTTTCGGTAGTTGTATTCCATTTTGATTGAATTTGAAATTTAGTTGGATCATAATTTTAATAGGGAGATAATATCATTTAGTATTTTTTTTTTTATAAAATATAATCTGAAGATTAACTTAAGGGACATTGAACTATTTACAGGAGTGAAACCACGAATTAAGTGATAGGGGATCGAGATAAAACCAAATGGCGGGGGAAGACAAAAATTTTTGTATTAAAATAGTACCATGTATTAGGAGTTAGATTGCATTTTGTGCCCACTACTCAAAAGATGAACAAATTAGTCCTTATATGTTAAATTAAAGAACAAACTAGTCCTTCAGTTAAAATTTCTATCTATTTTTATTGTTAAAAATTGGTCCTTGTACGTCATCATGAGGTACAAGTGGCATGTCACTTGTAACTATCTGGTTATTCCATCACTCACATAAGTTTTTAACAATAAAAATGGATGGAATTTTTAACAGAAATGACTAGTTTGCTCTTTGATCTAACGTACAGAGACTAATCTGTGAATTTTTTTAGTAAAGGGGGTAAAATGTAAAATGACTTTATAACGACCTAATTTTCAGTTGTGCTGAAAAATACAATTTTGGGACCCTGTTTCTGTAAACTAGGTCCGTAAATATTAAATGGGGATATTTATGGAGTTAATATTTAGATGAATTGAAATTTGAATAGTTAATTTAGTAGAAACTCTATTTAATTAAGGCTAATGGACTAAATTGTATAATCCAATCGCTATGAACTTTTAATTGGTAAGTGGCTTGGGGACCTAAATTACAATTATCTAAAGGGCCAAAATGGTTAATAAACCATTACTAACCATGTGCTAGTGGATGGTAATGATGATTGTGGATTAAATAAAATAAATTAAGGTTAGTTAAGATTAAAACCTAATTAATTAAACTAATTAAAATTTAATATATATATATATATATGTAAATTAGTGGAAGGAGAGAAGAAAAATCATTTTCTCCAACTGGCCTAACATCAGAACAAAGGGGGGACACCATTGTTGTTTTTTTAAGCTTTTTGGTCTTAATTTCATGTAAGTCCCTAGCCATTTTTCTCTGATTTTTATAGATTTTTTTTTCTTGGAAGCTTGATTAAGCTAACCCAATGATCAATTAGTGAAGTTTTGATGAGATGTCTGTAACATCCCTATACCCGGTTGACCCAATGAACCTAATATGAGAATATTACATTAGGTGCCAAAGTGATTTTGGCTAATCACTAATATATTTGAACATTAAAAAAATAAAGTTATATAACTTATATTTTAGTCCCTACTACTTGGAACACACTTGATGTTCCTAAGTACATGTCATTCTATTCAAAATTTTGAAACATACCCTCTTGGCACTTGGAGATTTGATGAGATTGATGCTCACAATCTCAATTACAACTCTTCAAAATCACTGTACCTAATCTGCACACGGAAAATAAAACCTTACGCTAAGTAAAAACTCAGTGGTATTTCTATAATTCGAATATTTAAAGACAAGAAATTACAAATATACAATTGAAATATAAATACATATTAATATTTAATTTTTACAACAACCATATCATATTTCATTTATTTCACATATATCTCAATTCTCGTACTTGCTATATAAATAGCTTTTCACAATTTATTTACATTTCTTTATACAATTGCATTATCCGTTCCATATTCATTTCATGAGTATATAACTCATATATTCCATATATTTGCAACATATTTCACATTCTATTTTCAATTCACTATTTCACTTCCATTTCTCATACTATGTTATTTCAATATCAATTATAAAACTTTATTATTTATTTTCCCTATTAACACGACTCGGACTCGTACGAATACACAGATCCAACCAAAAAAGACTAGTTTGGCACCCAGTACCTCATCGGATAATTTGAAGTAATAATTTGACACTCAGTGTCTCATCAGCTAAACCAAAGTAAATTGGCACCCTGTGCCTCATCGAATTAATCAGAAGTAGTAAATTGACACCCAGTGTCTCATCAACTCGAAATCGAAGAAATCCCTAAACTCTTCCAATCCTATGGCATGCCATCTATATCCTACTTAGCTCGATACAGTTAACAAGGTTTAATTTCACATTTCAGATATAATCAATATCCAATACTAGTTTTTCATATAATCGCATAATTACACATCTATTCATTTCAATTCAAAAAAAATCAATCCATTCATAATATATATCAATTCAATCAATTCCCATTAATTTAAAATCAATTCAATATCAAAATGCCAAATACTCACCTCAACTACTTACCATAAGCATTAAATCAAAATTTAATAATTAATAACTAGATTCGGATTATAGAAATACAAACCAGAATTTTCGAACTATTCGATATCGACTTTATTTTTTCCCTTTTTAGTCGAGGATTCCGGTACGATGTTAGCTACTGAATTAAAACAATTAAAATTCATCAATACAACACAATTCAATCTCATAATTAATATTTTAATTTTTATTCTATATTTGCCTAAATTTCAATTTAGTCCCTAAACCGAGACTAATTTTTATTCTTCACAATTAATCTTATATTTTCATACAAATTCCAATTTAAACTAAATTTAACTCCCTATTTTAAATTAAATTCCTAAATTTTAAAATTTTCACAATTTAGTCCCTATTACTCAAAATTTACAATTTATTCTACAATTTAATTCTTTTTCATTTCTAACTTAAAAACCTATCAATTTAATCCCTAATACTAAAATTATTCAACATTAACAACACTTAAAAACTCAATAATTTCTAAAATTTTGACATGGGTCGGGTAGTATTTAACACCGAAATTCTAAAAATATAAAAATTACAAGAAAAATGGACTAAATTATCTAACCAATTGAACTTTGAAACTTTGAAGCCCTTAAGGCCCTTCGTCTCCTTCTTTCACCTTCTTTCTTTCCCTTTTTCTTTTCTTTCTTTTCCTTTCTGCTTCATTTTGCTTGTCTTTATTTTTTTTCTTTTATTTATTTGTTTTATTATATTATAATATATATACTTAATAATTAAGTAAGTATAATTTAATATAATATATATTAAATTTACATACTTTTAACTTATGCCGCCTCATTAATAAAAAATGGCATAATTGCTTCTTTAGTCATTTTAATTATTCTTTAATTTATAATTTAACTTTCACCCTTTATGCAATTTAGTCCTTATACCTAATTACTCTTAATTCATGCAAATTCACTTAACCAAAACCTAATTAACTACACAACTAACTTCTTAAATATTTACGACTCTAATTTACGAAACGGAATCCTGAAAATGCACTTTCCAACACCCCTAACTATCGGGTTGTTACAATGTCATTGTTGAGAATTGAATGTTTTAGGTTTTAAATTTATAGAAACTAAGCTTAGTTTAAGAAAAAGACTAAATTCTAAAGCTCAATTGATAGTTTTGTACATTAGAGACCAAATTGAATAAAATGTAAAACTAACATGAAATTTTGGCAGGAATAGAAAATAAAAGGTCCCTAATGAATATATGTGAAATCAGATTTTAACCAGAAGGTCTAGATTGAAAGTTATGTTTGTCTTAGATTTAGAGACTAAATTGAATAAATTACAAAATATGTGTGACTTTGTAATTGATTGTGAATTGAGTTGGAATTTAATATTTTGTATTATTGGATTATTATTCATAGCTAAAGACTACGCATGGCCATCAAGAGGGAAAGGAAATGAGAGAGCCGACAGTGAGTAACTCGATTCTTCTCTTTGAATTTCTCTGATTCGAATCACTAAAATTGTTGCATATTTGTACTATTTTGCATAGTATGATATTGAGGGAAGATGGAAGTAATGATTCGAGTTGAATTATTATAATTGAGATTGGTTATTCGAATAGAGAACTAAATTGAATAGAATAGAAAATAGTATAAATTGATGAAATATGATACTGACTTTGAATTGGGCTAGAATATGATATTTTATGTGATAAATTGATTAATTGGATTGTGAATTTGAGATGATGAAAGGTAAACTGTGTTATATGATGAATTGAACAATTAGTTACCCTATTAACTGTTCGGGCAAAGTCAGATTTAGTTGGCATGCCATAGGATAGATTGAGTACGGGTTACTTTGACTATATATCGATAAGTGTGGTAGAACTTTTACTTCTGTTATACTGATGAGTCCTGGGCACAATCTATTTACTTCGGACTTTCCAATGAGGCATTGGCTGTCAAATTGGTGTATTGGTTGGGATCCGTGTATTCGTTCGAGTCCGAATCATGTTAATAAGGGAATATAATGTATTAATTGATTAATTGGTGTTAGAAATGATCAAACATTACAAGTTGCACTACAAATACTTATTTACGATATTTTATAATGGTCTAAATTCAAGGTTATCGGAATAGTGGTTTCGTAACCACAAATTCGATTTAAAGAGAAATTTATTTTAATATTTTTGCATGAACATTAATATGATAGGAAAATCATATGCAAATATTGATAGAAAAATTTTACCGATTTAGTGGTTAGTTAGAAAAAGAAATTATTAAAGAAATTGGGTAAAAATAAGTTTCGAGACCTCGATCTCGTAAAACCGAGTCAAAAATATTTTTATAAATATTTATGAAATGTTAGTAATGTGGTAATAAAATTTCGTTAGGAAATTTTAATGTTTGGGTAGTCAATTAAATGAAAATGACTAAATTAGAAAAGGTGTAAAAGTGGTTGGGATGATTAAATAGCCTAAGTGTCTAATGAGAAAGGATTTAAAAGGCAATTAGACCTAAAATTTATTTGGGCTGGATGGCAAGAGCATGAAATCAGCAAGAAAATGGATGATTTAAGGGCAAAATTGGAATATTGCATAATTAACTAAATAAAATTAGGACTAATATGGAAATATCTAGATTTCTTGTGATTTATCTTCATTCTCATCAGCCAAAACTCCATAGGAGAGGTTCTTTAAGCTGGTATTTCATAATTTTGTACCAAGTGAGTTAATCCTTGCCTTTTTCTTATAATTTTTGTGTTTTTAAGACTTTTACAACTTGGTCCTACTATTAAATTCATTAGTTTTTTTATTTCATAGATGAAATTGAAAGTCACTATGGTTGAGTGCTGAAAGTTTATAATGAAATAGCATGAAATTGAAGCTTTAATTTGTTTATGAGATGATTTTATTAGGTAATTTCAATAGAAATTGATTTTTAGGACCTAATTGTGAAAAAAGTTTGGAATTAAAGTCTAGTGCTGAAATTATGATTCCCAAAAGTTATAAAGTAGTTTAAAGTGATAGAATAAAGTTTTAATTGAGAAAAATCAGCTCAATCTAGAGGTTAATTGAGCAGGGACGAAATTATTATTTATTAAAAGCTTAGGGGGAAAATGGTAAAAAAATCTTGCGCTAAAACAGTTTTGGACAACAGCAGTAGGCTAACTTTGAAAAATCTCCATAAATTGTGGAAATTTAATTATAGGATGAACAAAATATGGAATTAAAACTTATTGAGTCTAGTTTCTCATAGAAGAAACAGTGTAAGAAATGGAATTGTAAATCATGAGATATAGTAAATTTTGTGAGACAAGGTCAGAATGAATTTGGGTTACCCTATTCTGACTTTGGAAAATCATAAAAAATTAGATAAAAATAATTAGGGTTTAAAATTTACATTTTTAAATTATTAATAAGTCTATTTTCAATCGAAACAAACAGAAACATCATCCAAATTTTGTATTAAGAGATAATTAATTTTTAGTAAAGAAAGATCAAAGCTGTCAGACAGCAAAGCAGGGGTAAGTTTGAAGATTTTACTGTAATTATTGGCTGAACCAAAAATTCTAAAAATTTTATTGTAGAAATCTATTAGAGTCTAGTTTTATAAACATCGAGCGATTTTCAATTTGGAATTCTTTAGCTTGAGATATAAATAATTTAATGACTACGACTCAAGTAGACAACTTTGAATGAACTATAAATAATAGTGGAATTATAGAGAATGTTACATATGAACATGAAATGTAGTAAATTGATGATTAAATTTATTTATTTAGATCCAGAAAATTCAAATATGAAGTTAGATCGAGGAAAGGAAAAATTTCGGGATTAGTAGATTTTTTGTATACGAACAAGTATCGAGGTAAGTTCGTGTAACTTGAATTATATTCTTAAATGCTTGAAATGTATGTTATTGATGTGAATATGATTTGAATGTTCATTGTATGAAAATTGATAAAACATTGATATATTTGATAAAAAGGGGAAGAAATCCCGGTTGAATGAAAGGAAAATTTGATGAATCTCTAAAAAAGAATTGACGGTAAAAAGGATCTAGCCCGGACGGATGATCCTGTCCTGATATAGCCCTCCCGATGAATATGTGTAAAGTGGAATTAGCCCGGATGGGTAATCCGAATTAAGGTCTAAATTTAGCCTGGACTGGTAATTCGGATCCAAGCTCATTAGAGTAATTATCGTTGCAAGGGATTTGGCCTGCACTGGTAATCCCGACAATATTCTATAAGTTTATATTACAAGGGATTTAGCCTGGACTGGTAATCCCGTTATAAGAATGAGGTTCGCGGGAGTCTGCTCTCTGAAATGGAAATGTGCGCACATGAATATGAATTGACGGACCCAGAATTGTACATTAAAAGTGTACCTCTGAAAATCCATCGAAATTCTGAGAAATTCAATGGGATAAATATGATAAATAATAGGGGTAATAGAAAACATGGAATTGATGAGTTCATCAATCATTAATCTTTGTATTGAACTCATATGATGCTATTTGATTAATGTTTTGGTTGAGTTTGTGTGTGATAGGTAAATGGTAAATTGAATGGATGTATGAATATTTATTGTCTTGTATTGAAAATATTAGGTAAGTATAATTCTTGTTACATGGGCTTACTAAGCACAATGTGCTTATCCTATTTCCTTTTTCCCTATTTTGTAGTATTAAGAGACCGGAGGTCGGATTGGGTCGGAACACATCACACTATCAACCTCAACATTTTGGTATATCAAGAAATTTTATTTTGGAAATCAATGGCATGTATAAGTTAATAAAGTAAATGTTAATGTGAAATGAATGTAAAGTTAGACATTGGTATGGCTAACAAATCCTGGTTTTGGTATGTGATGAGGTTATCTTATGGATATGCATGAATCAATCTTGAAAATATGTTGACTTGGATTGGTTGATTTGGATTAGTCTAGGTTTAAAATTGTAGGGAAGGTTAGATATCCATAAAGGGGTTATATTGAGTTCATAAAAAAAATAAAAATTTGGGGTTTTGCAAAAAATTCTCTATAGTTTCGATTTAATCCCGGTTTGGTCCCAATGTATGTTTTGGGTTTCAGAGACCCATCTAAGGGACGTCATAACATGTTTCAGTAAACGAATAATATTTAACTCGTAATAATAGAAAAATTAATTCGGTAAACTCCGGTAAAGCCTCGTACCCTATTCCAGCGACGAATACGGGTAGGTGGTGTTACATATTTGATTATCAATAGCATGTGAAATACCATGAGATCTGGTTAATGATCCTGAGGGCCAATATGATAAGATAAGGAATGATCGATTTGATATGAAATTGAAATGTAACGATGATGGTATATGTTAAATTGAGTATGATTATGAATATTGGTGATGTTAGAATGGTATTATCATCTGTCTTAATAGTAAAGTATTACATAGCTAATTCATTTGGCATAATTGGTATATTATGGCATGTTTTAAAGATATGTGAACTGTAGATTAACATAATTTGTATATGAAATGATACTGTATATGAGTTGGTTGATATTTGAATATGAAATTGATTTTATGCAATTAGTTGGAATTTACATTATATTGGCTTGAATCACAGAAACACCACTGAGTTCTATTGCTTAGCATACAATCCAGCTAAAGATCTCAAACTTAGCCATGTTCGTATAGTTCTCTTTTGCTGGTTTTACGACATGTACCTAGGTCTAGTCGGTTTGGTATTTTGTTATGTTTTGAGAACTTTGAATTGAAAGTTGTTAAATGGTCTTAATCATAAAAATGCAAAATTCTCCATATGATTTTATCATATGGTTTTGTAATATATAAATGATGTATTTGCAATTAGTACTTGTGGATAGTGTGCATGTATATGATTTGAATGAATTGCACTTGATAGTTAGCTTAGAGGTTATAAGATATAATAAGCATATTGTTGAACAAGGTATTAATGTGCTTCAATTGATACTTGAGGGTATATGTTTTGGTTATTTATGAGTTGAATGTGCATAGTTATTGATTTCAAAAATGTTTATATAGAAAATGCAGAAACAGTATGTGACATTATGACGTCCATCGAGTGTCGTTGCAATGAGATTAGGACACCATGCCACGATACGACGTTGAGTATGGTCGTTGCAACGAGGCCGAAAAGAATATGTTACATCATGACGGGGAACCCCCTTATGTTGCAACGTCAACCTAAATTTTAGAAATATTGCATTTTAGTCCTAGTTCGGCCTCGGGTTAGCATTTAAGCTTTCGTTAGCTCATGTATGTAACACCCCATTACTTGATCTAATCATTTGGTCCAAGTAACGAGATGTCACATTCGTTTCCAGAGAAACTACAGTTAAAATAAACTGTAAATAAATCAATCAAACATTTAATCATGTTATTAATACATTCATGTTATGATACATAAAAAAATTTGAGCTTAATCAAGCTTTCAAAGGATCTTTTGTAAACCCGTGCATGAAATAGGACCTAAATGTAAAAATTCAAAGTGTAAGATTGATGTTGTGACGTGAAGGTGTTCCTCGTTGCAATGTGACAAACTACCTAGCCTCTTCGTAACGATAAGGTTCCTCATCATGACGTGGCAATCTATTTCTGCAATTTCAGGTTATCAAACGTTCAATTTTCTAACAACCAATGTCCAACTACATTTTTACCACAAAAATGACCAAATGAACAGTTTTGGTGCATTTGTAACATGTCCAAAACACTCCTATATCACCTTCCAAAACATCAATTCCATAAAACTAACATCATCCATAGCATTAACTAACATACATAACACATTATCATACTCACTAATTAAACTATATACATTATAATTTGTATATACTTATTTTACATATGCATATAAAAAATATATACATATTATACCAAAATGAACTTTACATACCAACATCTATGTTTAACACCATTTGTAAAACCAAAACACTTATAGGACTAACTAGGTACATGCCAAATTTAACTAGAAACAGGAGGCACAAACTTAATGGAGTCAAGAATCTTGATAAGATGCTGAAGTGGATGCCTAAAATGTAGATATGAACCCATTCTGCACGCGAGAAATAAATTGTATGATGAGTATACACTTAGTAATATTTTTATAAATCTAAAACAATATAAGGAGATGGTATAATTCATAACACATAGAATCGTTATCTAAAAATCTTGTTCTTTATAACTCAAATATGAAATCATCATTCAATTTACATTTCTAATACATGAAAACTCAAACTGTGTTATCCTTCTGTTGATATTTCGAGCGCACGAGTGCATATTCAACTTGCTTCAATTTGTCATCCTGGATTGCCTGACGACAATGATCAACCACCACAGATTGCCCAACAATGATGACCAGCCGCCCCAGATTGCTCGGCGACAATGGCCTACCACCTCAGATTGCTCAACAACGATGATCTACCACTTTGGATTGTCACGAAACGATGGCTTCCACCCTGTATTTCCTAGAAATGATGGTTTATTGATTCAATTTTGTCATCCTGGGTTGCTTAGCAATGATGACTTGCCACCCTGGATTGCCCGGTAATGATGGCTTCCCAATTGCTCTGTCACATGTCGTATGGCTACAAGTCGTCCATCCTTCCCTTTGTTTCATACAAACCAATTTATATTTCATAGTTCAAAATTCATCTGTAACACCCCTAACCCGTACCCGTCGCCAAAACAGAGTTTCGGAGCATTACCAAAACATTTAGAATATTTTTCAATTTGTTCATGCAAGTCACTATTCATTAACTGAGATTATTCATAACGTCCCTTAATTGGACCCCCGAGGTCCAATACGAGCATTAGAATCGAATCGGGACTTAATCGGGACCTCTAAGAAATTTTCATGAAATTACAAAAATTTTTCAAGGTGCAGGGCTCACACGCCCGTGTGGTCCAAGGGACACGCCCGTGTGTGTAACGACCCGAATTTTACGGTTATTGAAAAATGTATTTTCGGGTCTTCGTTTCTGAAAAATAGATTCGTAAATATTTATTAAAAAAATTTATGAAGTTAATCGAATGGTTAATTAGGCTTTAATTAAGTGAATTTAGCTTAATTAAGAGTAATTATGAAAAAGGACTAAATTGAATAAAGTGTGAAAGTTTAATTGTAGATTAAAAGAAAATAAAAAGGACCAAAATGGCAATTATGCCATTTGTTCTAAGTGAGGCGGCAAATGCTTTTATGCATAAATATGTATATTAAATTATTATTTATTATGATTTTATATTTGATATTTATTAATGTTATTTTTATTAAATTGATATTATATTATGAAATAAATTAAAGTAAAGAAAATGTATGGTAATAAAAATATATATGTGTAATAATTATATTTGTACAATTGTGATATATTTATTTAATTACTTTTTATTTAAGTAAATAGATTTTTACTATATTAAAATATTAAATTATATAGAATAAATAAAAGAAAGACAAGTGTATGGTGATGATAGCATATAAATGTAATAATATATATGTATACAAATGTAAAATAAATATTTGTTATTAAAAAAAGATATTTATTACAGTTATTATTATTGTTATATTATATATATGTAGTAAATAAATGAAAAAGAAACAAAAGAAATGAAAAAGGAAACAGAACATGAAACGAAACAGAGAAGGGAAAGAAAGAAAGAAAAAAAAGGAGAAATGGGGGTTTTAGAGTTTGAAGCTTAATTGGTAAGTCAATTTAGTTCATTTTCTTGTAATTTTGATGTTTTTGGAATCCTAGAGATAAATACTGTAACACCTCCTAACCCCAAACCATCGCCGGAACAGGGTTACGAGGTATTACCGGACATATCAGACAACTTACGAATAATTCACAATTATTATAACATTAATAGTAAAATTTAAGAATTAAGTCCCTATATTTGACTCTCGAAGCCCAACACATGTATTAAAATAGAAATGAACGGGACTTGTTCTCGAATATTCTGAAATATATATATAGATTTTTTTTTCTTAAATTTCGACAAAGATATCCCCTTATTTTTACATAAAACCCCTGCAAATTCCAAACAAAACCAACTAATTCAAACCAATGACATAGTCAAAAACAATTAAACCTAAATATACAAATATCATAACCAATTCATTAACATAATCATTTAATAACTAAACATTCATGATATTAATAAAAAATTAACTAATCACTTCATTCATTTTCCATTCTAACTAAATACCAAATTATATAATATATTCTTTACTATTTTATCAAACTAGTAACAAAATATGATATAACATTCTTACAACCAACATTATAAGCATATTTATATAAACTATACAACACCTAGTACATGCCACTTTCAATTAAGAGAGAAAACGTCACCAAAAATTTGCTGGAGTCGGGATCGTTCAGATGCTATACCAGGACACTAGACTCCTATTAACTCACAAGACGAAACAACCGCACACCGAGTATTTCATACTCGATTGGTATTACCATAATTCAAATTATAATAGCAATAAAAAATCACAATTACCAAACATGTAGCTATTTAATTTCTCAAATATCAATTCGTTCTTAAACTTTCATTAATTAATAATATCAATAAAATTTCTTTAACTATTCTTCAATTTCCATCACATATCACATGTAACAATTTCAATCACTACATGAACATTAAGTTCATGCCTTCCATTTACAATCTCAATTTCAATCCATAACTCAACTTTCTCATTTCTTTCAATATTTCAATAACATAATCAATCAATTTATTTTAATTCTCACTTAGATGTTCACCCTATTAACAAACCCGGACTTTGACGGATACACGAATTCCAACCCAAACACACCAGTAGGCATATTGTGCCTAAAACGGTACATAGTACCTGATCAGTATACAACACATAAAGTGCCTAAAACGACACACGAGGTGCCTGAAATACGACACATAAAGTGCCTGATCGATAAAGCCGGCAAATCCCGTACACTTCCAGATCCTATGGCATGCCAATTATATCCGACTTAGCCCGACTAGTTAATAGGGTATTTCAATTCTCAATTCACTTTCATTTCCAATCCAAGATTATTTTTCAATTATAATTTTCACATTCAAATCAATTTACAATTCAATTATGCATACACATTCACCATTCAATTCAATTCTTATTCAACTCAATATCAATACTTACCTATAACTCGCTTATTAAGTATAGAATTTATATAAAACATTTAATAAAAAGAAATTTAAATTATAGTAATACAAATCGTGAGTTTCTCGTTTTAATCCTCGGTCGTTTTCTCCTTTCCTTTGTGCGCCGATATCTTTAGTTCTTTGTTAACTACGAAAATAATAATAATTTATAACCATCAATACAACACAATTTAATTTAATCCATGAGCCTAAACATGCAATTTTAACCATTTTGTAAATATAATTCTACTATTTACTTATATGTTCATTCAAAACTGTCTACTTGAGTCATTGTTACTAAATCATTTATATCTTAAGCTAAGAAACTCCAATTTGAGATCCGTTAATTTTCCCTGAAACTAGACTCACATATCTTCTTACCATAAAATTTTTAGAATTTTTAGTTTAGCCAATAAGTACAGTTTATTCTTTAAAGTTGCCCCTGTTCTGCTGTCAACAGTTCTGACCACTCTTCACTTAAAATTATTTACCTCCTTGTACAAAATTCGAACAATGTTCCCGTTCACTTATCTTGAAAATAGGTTCATTAAGGATTTTAACCATGTGAATTCCAACCCATAATTATTTTTATGCAATTTTTAATGATTTTTTTTAAAGTTAGAACAAGGGAACCCGAATTCATTCTGACCTTATCTCACAAAACTTATAATATCTCATAACTTACAATTTCATTGCTTACACCGTTTATTCTATGAAAAACTAGACTCAATAAGCTTTAATTATATATTTTTTTCATTCTCTATTTCGATTTCTACAATTTTTTGTGAATTTTCAAAGTCAGAACACTACTATTACCCAAAACTGTTTTGGTATAAAATGTTAGTAACCAATTTACAACCCCCAATTCACACTTTATTTCTATTCAAACTCAAATTTAGCTATTAAATTTTCAACATATTTTCCTAATTTCAAAATTTTCTCAATTTAGTCCCTAAAACACAAAATTTATAGTTTACTTTACATTTCAATCTCTATTCTAACTTAATTTCATTCAATTAAACCCCTATTTCATCATTTTGTTCAACATAAACTTTGTTTAAAAACCTAAAAACTTCTAGACTACTAACTTAATTCTATCAAAACCTTGTTTTAATACTTTTAAAACATCAAAATTAAGAGAAAAGGACTTGATTGAGCTTACCAATTAAACTTCAAGCTTCAAAACCCTATTTTCCTTTTTCTCTCTCTTTTTCTCTTCTTTTCCTTCCCCTGTTCGAATGCTTTCTGATCTCTTTTCTCTATTCTTTTGTTTCTTTTCTTTATTCTATTTCTTTTATTATTTTAGTTACTAATAATATATTATAATAATTTATTTATTATTATTTTATTTTTCACCACCCACTTGTCAAAATATTACTATGTTATCATGTAAAAATCCTAGATTTTTACTCCACTTTGCCGCCTCATCTTCTCATATAGGCTTAATTGCCTATTTGGTCCTTATTATTTCCTATTAATCTATAATTAGACTTTTACCCCTTATTCAATTTAGTCTTGTTTTACTAATTACCCTAAATTAAGCTAAATTCACCTAATTTAAACTTAATTTAACACATCGCTAAACTCATAAATATTTCTAACAATTATTTTCGAACTCAATTTACTAAGACGGAGGCCCGTTAATGAACTTTTCTGATGCCCGTGAATTTTGGGTCATTACAAATACTACTTGTTTTAAGTAGAAAATTTGAAAGTTATTAGATTTCTAGATATTGTTCATGTTGAATAAATTGAAGAATTAGGGTTAAAATGATAGAATTTCAAGTTAGAAGTGAAATAAGGATTGAATTGTAAAATAAATTATAAGTTTTGAATAGTAGGGACTAAATTGAAAGAATTTCAAAATTATGGTTTTATGGTGAAATTAGAAAGTTGAAATTAGTCTAAAGTGGAAATTGAATGAAAATATTGAGCTAAATGTGAAGAATAAAAGTTAGTATCGGTTTAGGGACTAAATTGGAATTTAGACAAAAGTTGAATAAAAATTGAAATATTCAATGTGAAATTGAAGAGGTAGTGTATTGATAATATTTAATTGTTTTAATTTCCGTAGCTAACATTGTACCGGGAACCTCGGCCAAGAAAGGACAAGACAAAGACAATGAGGGTTAGCTCGAAAATTATGGTTTGTATTTTTATAATCCGAACTTAATATTTAATTGTTGAAATTATTATTTAATATGTATGGTAAGTGCATAGAGATGATTATTTGAATTGGAGTGAATATTGGTTGAAATTAAAAAATGAATTTAATTATTAATTGTTGTATTTTGATTAAATATTATGGTAAGTAATTAAGGTGAATTGTGTTTTACAATTGAAATGTGTATTGATTGGAAATTGAAAATTTATTAAAACCCTATTAACAGTATCGGGCTAAGTCGGATATAGTTGGCATGCCATAAGTTTGGAAGCATTCAGGGATACTTCGACCTTGAGTCGATGAGGCACTATAAGTGTCGTACTATTACTGTTATTGTTTCGGATTAATTCCAATAAGGTACTCTGTTCCATATCATTATCATTATCGCTTTACTTGGCTTACTAATGAGGCACTATGTGCCGTGCTGTACTGGTGTGATGGTTGGATCCGTGTATCCGTCAGTGTCTGAGTCATGTTAATAGGGGTAAATAAAAGTACTGAATGATTGATTGTTACTGAATAATTGATCGTTACTGAATAACTGATTGCTACTGAGCAAATGATTGTTACTGAATAACTAATTGCTACTAAATGATTGAATGTTACTAAATGAAACAGAAAAATTGAGTGACACTGAAAAATATTGACTGATATTGAGCTTGGATTATACGGTTTACTGAATGAAATGAATAATTAAATATTTATGATCATTATATGATTTTAAGAGTATGTTATGTTATTAAGTGTTCAGATTATAGAAACACCACTGAGTTCATACTCGATTATACGATTTGTTTCGTATGCAGATAAGTTAAAATCAGATCGTTGAATCAGCATCCCAGGCTGATCCCAAACTGTAAGTGGAGAAGTATGTTTATTATTGGTAATGGCATGTACATAGGATGTCAAAAGTGGTCATTTTGGAAAGTTATTGTAAATGTTGTTATAAATGATAATGGTTGAGTTTATAACTTAATCAAGTTTGGTATGAAAGATGCAAATTCGGGTAAAAGCGTAAATAAGCTTAATTAGTGTTTTATTGCAATGATGGTTGATATAAATTGTGGTACCAATGAGGGTACATTGGTTGGATGTTTATTTTGGTCAAATTAATATGCTTTAGATGTGTTAGATCGTAATTTGAGTAAGTTAAAAGATTAGAAATTCTGTTGCTTGTGGTTTAAAATTTGCAGGGTTGGTAACCTTGAGGTATAAGGTTTATTTTGAGTCCACACGGCCTGGCACACGAGCGTGTGACCAGACCGTGTGAGACATACGGCTTGTACACGAGCATGTTGTTAGGCCGTGTGTCCCCTGCACCTTATGTGTTGTAAAACAGAATGCCCATGTATTACCACACGGGAAGAGACACAGGATTGTGTCTCAACCGTGTGAGGCACACGGCTAAAGCACACGGGCATGTCCCCCGGCCGTGTGAAAACTGCACTAGGTTCAAATTAAAAATAAATCCACACGGGTGTGTGGATACTGTTCATAGGCAAAGTTTTGAAATTAAAAAAAAATTATGACCTTCCGATTGGGTCCCGAATCGTTTCTAATCTCTATTTTGGGTCTCAAGGGCCCATAAAAGGGACAGTAAGACAAATTTCTGAAATACTTAATAATTATTTCTGTATTGTTTATGTTTGAACTGTAGTGACCGGTAATACTCCGTAATCCTGTACCAGCGACGGTATAGGGTTAGGGGTGTTACAGTGTGACCTTTGGACACGCCTGTGCTAGAGGCCGTGTTCGACCCTGTGTAACTCTTTGACTTGCACACACGGCCATGTCACACGCCCGTGTGCTAGGCCGTATGGTTAATTAATTCAATTCGAACTAGGTGTAAGTTTCACACGGCCAGGACACACGCCCGTGTTCCAGGCCGTGCGGTACACATGGCTGAGACACACGCTCGTGTCTCTGCCTGTGTGCCCAATTTTGAGCATTATGTTTCTCAAAATTTAGGTGCAGGGGACACACGGCCTAACCACATGCCCATGTTACCAAGACGTATGTCACACATGGTCTAGACACACGCCCGTGTGGACAAAATGAAGCCATTTCCTAGCTTCATTTATCACCCAAAAACCTGCACTTGAAACTCACAACCAATACCAACCAATTCAAACATTCTGATTGAACAAATCCATCATTCATCAAGGTATACCATTTCATGCATACATGGTTTCAAACTCACCTTAACTTAACTTAGGCATTCACAACATTGGATCACATGGACTTAGCATAACATATGTGGATATATATATATATACTATAATAGCTTACTAAATCATATCCAAAACAAACTATCATTAGCTATTCCAATGGCTAGGTTACAAAAGGACATTTCAAGCCACTATTGGCCAAGTTTCCCTATACATGCCATTACACCAAAATAATTTCACTAAATATACCCAAAATGCTAGTTGATAGTGTGACGATGCTCCAACGATCTTCCAACCTTTATGAGCTTCCGAGCACTATAAAATAGGGAAAAATAAAAGGAGTAAGCATTACATGCTTAGTAAGTTCGTATAACAGAAACTATACTTACCAATCTTGTTTATTAAAATCTAGGCATACAATGTTTTGTTTCCATCTATTTGGCTAAATGGCCTAATCACATACATTTCACCAAACATGTTAGTCACCAACTATTCATATAAATCAAGTAACATAGATGAGCTTATCAAGCAATATTCTTTCAAGTCATTATCAATTTATCTTAAAGTTTTTGTGCCATGTCAAGAGTTTTATATCCGTTGAATCGTTGAATTCCAATGGATGCTTAAGTAGTGCACTTGAAGTGTACGATTCAATAATCCGTCAATTCCTTATTCAAGGGTACCCATTAGGGAACTTAACCAAGAAACACTCTCTCGAGTACATATCGTATAACAGGATTACTAGTCCAGGCTAAATCTTTTATATAGCGTATACTTAAAGGCTCGATTAGGATTACCAGTCCAGGCTAAACCCTAATCTTAACGTATACTTGAGAGGTTTTATATTAAGATTATCCGTTCGGGCTAAATCCTTTATATAACAAGGTCATTGGGATTACTCGTCCGAGCTAAATCCCGTCCACAACAAATGCAGGACCCTACTTGTTTCAGGAAAGCGCACACAATTATCGGAATTCAACATCCAATTGGGGCTAACCTTTTATCACCATTTTAAGCTTATTTTCATTTTTCATCATAGCATACAAGTGAAGCACATCAACATAAATCTCATTACATACAACACAACAATTAATTAACATAATTACATGTCCGATTAAGTTACACGAACTTACCTCGACACTTATTCGTGTAATAATCTACTAATCTAAAATCTTTTCCTTTCCTCGATCTAACCTCGAGTTTGTGTTTTCTGGATCTATATAAATGAATTTAATCATAAATTTCATACATTTCATACTTAAACAGACTAAATTTACATCCTAGGCAAAATTACCATTTCACCCCTAACTTTTCAAAAATTCTATTTTCGTCCCTAGGCCCGGAAAATGAAACTTGTACAAATTACTCCCTATTCCAAGCCTAACCAAAGCCCCATTACAAATTTTACAGCACATGTTTACATAAAATTTCAAAAATTTTCCTTCAATTTCACAAGTTTACATTTTAGTCCCTAAATCAAGTTTTCTTCAAAAATCACCTTACAAAAGTTGTTTATCTATCAATAATCTTTCATTCTCTACTATAAATTTCTAATTTCCAGCATAATACATCCATGACCCATTTTCATACCTTGATAACTTTTCAAATTAATCCTTCAAATAGAGAGATTAAGCTATCCCGGTTTCAAAAATACCAAAATTACTAAATCCGGGACAAGGAAACTTACCCGATTAGGCCTTGAAAGCTTTTTTTCTCTCTCCTAGGGTTTCCATGTGTTTTTAGGTTGAAGATAATGAAAATAAGGTGATATAATTTCTTTTAATCTTTTAATTAATTAAGTATTTTGGTATTTTCAATTTAGTCCCTTGTCTTTTTCTATAATTTCATGGATAAGTCACCATAAAAATCTACATACGTTTATTAATGGCCTAATTACCATATAAGGACCCTTAAGTTTTGAATTCCATAACTATTTGATCCTCATAGCTACTAGATTTCAACTTTTGCATTTTATGCGATTTAGTACTTCTCGTAATTAGGCACTAAATCGATAAAATTTTCATATCAAAATTTTCACACGTCATTTCTATCATATTACGGGCCATATGGTAAAATAAAAATAAAATATATTTTTGGGTCGGATTTGTGGTCCCAAAACTACTATTTCGATTTCACTGAAAAATGGGCTGTTACATCATTAGTTATGATATATTTCAATATGTTTTAACTAATACTGATTATTAAATATAGATTAAATCTAAAATTTCTACTTTATTTATTTTAGTCCTTGTATCAATATTCAACCTCAATGTACCCCAATTCAATTTGATTCATCCACGATAGTTCATTATGACAATCTACGATATAAAGTGACACAAAAATACGAAATTTAAATAAGTATTAAACCATAGAAATATTTATTGTAAACTCTAAGCTATTCATCGACGGCTATAACTTTTCTTTTTCCTCTCATGGATTTTGGGTCGACATTAGCTATGGATTAACATAAACATACAATACAATCAATAATCAATCAAAATTAGATTCAACTCTCAAATTACACAAAATTTCCATTTTATTCAATTTAGTCCCTAAAATCGAGACTATCATTACGTTCAATTTAGAACTCCAAATTTTAATCCGATTTCATTATAGCCCATTAGGGACCTCTTATTTCTAAATTCTACATCCAAATTTATAGTTTATGCATTTTAGTCCCTATTATACAAAACTATCAATTAGCTTTACAATTTAGTCTATTTTCACCTCTAAGCTTAAAATCTATCAATTTAATACCTAAAACTTCAAGAAATGAACAATGGTAACTTTCTATAACTTTAAAATTTTAACAAATTGATATATGGGCTAACTAGTTAAGCTCCCTTGATCTCAAAAATATAAAAATTACAAAAAAAGACTAAATTGCACTAACCAATTAAAGCTTCAAGGTTTAAAACCCTTATCCTCTCTTAACCTATTTTGGTTGCATGAAGATGAAGGGAGAAAATTGTTTCTTTCTTTTCTCCACTAACTCAATTTATAACTTATTTCAATTTAGTTAATATTTATTTTATTTTAAATAAAATCTTTATAACACATAAGTTTTATAAATAG
Source organism: Gossypium anomalum (assembly GCA_025698475.1). NCBI lineage: Eukaryota > Viridiplantae > Streptophyta > Magnoliopsida > Malvales > Malvaceae > Gossypium > Gossypium anomalum. The sequence continues at coordinate 27,321,223 of CM046967.1, forward strand.
GTTGTCCATCGTCCACCATCATTTCCAAAGTGACAATAATTCATCCATTTTCTAATTAAAAACCTATAATAATTAGAAATTTACCACTTTTATAATTTATTCTTTATACCTTAATTAAACACCAATTCAATAAATTTAGCTATCCAAAATTCAATTCCCTTATACTATAACTCTGTAAATATTTACCAGCTTGGTTTATAGAAACAGGGTCCCAAAACTGTATTTTCTGACACCACTGACTTTTAAGTCATTACAGTGTAAAACTCAGGAATGATTGTTTGTCGTATCTTTTGCCTATAATACTTGAATTTACATGTACTATGGTATGTATTGAATGTAACTTGATCGTAGTTTCTCCGAAAACGAATGTGGTACCTCGTAACTTAGGCCCGGTAATAGGATGTTACAAACTTATAGTATAGGGGCCTCAATGGTACTTTTACCTATGGAAATGACTTATATTGAAATTTTAAAGGACTCAAAATTGCAGTTTTACTATTTAAACAAGGCTAAAAGGGATTAAAACATATCATCCTTTAATTGAATAATTTCATGGTATTTTTTTAAATGTTCTCTAAGTTCCTACTTCGTATATTTGAAATTTAGGTTCTTTTCTTTTATTGTCGCGCATTTAGCTCTTCTACCCTTCATATTTTAAAATTCAAATATAATTGTTAACACAATTAAGGTTCTTCTATTAAATTTATTGGTATAGAATTTTGAAATAAAAACAATACTCATCAATAGCTATGTAACAAAAAAATTGATGTTGTAATAAACCTGAACTTAAAAAAAAAAAATTAATGATGTTAATAATTGGGCTTACATTTTTACATCAAAAAAGTAGGAGGATTAAATTCCTTGAAATAAAAAGTAAATTGACTAAATTTCAAATGTACGAAGGATGCAAGGACTTGAATCATACTTGAACTTATTTTTTTACCACAAATATTTATCATCTTTAGTGGTATGATTGTGGTTTTAGTTCCTCTACTATGCTGAAATTTGAAATTTAATATATCTACTTTAATTTAACATAATATTTTCGTCTAATTTTATTTTGTTACAAGTAGGTCCAAATTGATAACACTTTACAACTGTTAACATGGTGACCTTTTTTAACAACCATAAGTAGACTGGCATGTAAATTTATTATTGATTGAACATAGTTGATTCAATTTTCACGTAATCTTGATTGCATAACTGGATAATTGTAAAATAAAAAGATCAGATTGTTCATTTAACAATAGCAACTAACTTGAGAGTTTATTAATTTAGGGTGGGTTTGATAAACTGAAAATTTAAGTATTGAAAAATTAAGTACTCAATTTTTAATGCTAAATTTTATAAGTGTTGAATTTATATCATAAAATTATTTGGTAAATTAATAAATATAAGTACTGGACATAATTATGTTGTTTGATAAAAGTAAATATTGATCTTAAAATTACTTTTCAATTTTAATCTTATTAATATAATATTTTATTTTATTTTGGATAGTTTTGGATAAAAGGTACCTATGCTAATTTGAATATTTAAAAAAAGACAACTTATTTTAATTTTTAATCTTAATATTTTCTATATTAAGTGATAAGTAGCTACCTACCTACTTATCTTATTCAACATTTTTTTGTTGAAATTTTTATATTAAGTAAAAAATTAAAATGACTATTAAACACATTTAAAATATTAAATTTTGAAAATTTTCATTTTCAGTGAAATGAAAATATTCTATGGTTTATATCAAACACACTCTTATATATACTAATAATATTGTAAAAATAGAAAACCAATTTATACCATATCAAAGTGTTTAAATGCCAATTAGGCATTGGCTTGTTATTTAAGGCGAAGGCCCTAAGGTATTGAGTACTCAAGTTCGAATCCCCACCATGTGCAATTGCAATGTGTGTGTCTCCATTCAACAATATGTGTATGTCATGTGTGAGTTTTGTTTGATTCTTTCCAATTCTTCATTGCTTGTGTTTCGTATTAGTTTGATTCTACATTGAAGTTGATCAATTAGTCTCTCTAAAAAATTTGGAGCAAAATAATCATTGGTAATTTCAAAATTTAGTAACTAAGGACAATTATATTGGGAAAATTCGGTTAAGAAAATGGTTTACAGTTATAGTGAAAGTTTAAAAACTTTCAAACTGAGTTAGCTTGTGATAATTATAGCAATAAACTTTTATCAAAAAGTACATGTGCTTTGTGTGAAACAGGTTTGAGTCGATCTTGACTTTTAACCGAACGACTTTCTCCGTTATCCTCGTACCTTAAATTCCATCGAGTATGGGCTTGAGCAGCATAAATCAAACATAGAATAAGAAACAATATTATTACTTCCAATAGGAAAATAATTTTCTCAATAGAAACCAGTAAAGATCTTAATTCCCAGAAAATAGAATTTATTCTAAGTAAATAAATTACCACTTTTTCTGGCAGAATAACAATAACTCTATATTCAAGAAGTGTGTGTTTAAGATCAACTGATGTCATCTATTTATAAGGAGAGATAGAAGAATCCTAGTTGAACAAGCCTTTTAGAAATAATATTTATTTAATAGAAAATACTCTCATATTCTAACTAGGAGAGGGGTGCCAACACACCCTAGTAAATACTATTAGGGTTTCCACCCCTCACGTATCACATGAAGAGGTTCAGGCCTCTCATGTATTAGGTCTAATTATATGTGCTTCTTAGATTTTTGACCTAGCATTTTAGAATTTAATCCACTCAATATTTGTTTTCTATTTCTCAAAATAAATATTATTTATTTAATTAATTAAATTAACTAAATTAATTTCCTCATTAAATAATTTTCTCAATCCAATTCTAATTTCATTAAAATTATGTTAACTTTATCGTAAAAAAATATGAGAAAATATATTAATTTTCTTATTCAACTGATTCATAATGACTAATTAATGTAATTCTATTTTCGAACTCAATTATTTAATTATAATTAATTAAATAATAATTCGAAAACCTTAAATAAATTCTCAAGTCATTTCTATCCTTAGTGAGAAAATTCATTTATTTGTAAATGTGACTCATTTCTTTAACTTCATCATTTCCATTCATTTGGTTCTACATGCAATTTATTTCTAGTTTCAATGAGCTAGCAGAGGGACCGGTTGAACATATATAATTAGGGTTCAAATAATTTATAAATAATTCTAGTTCTTCGCCCATTAATCATAAACTTATTTAGTTACGAAATCATTCCTCTATAGTATTATGATTGAGCTCTCCCTAATTACATATCATTATGAAAGCTATTTAGTAAAGTGCTCGTCTAGTGACTCTGTTATAAGTGTGTTACCATTATAGGATATCCTTAATCTATTTGGGATAAATTCGTTCTTCCAACATGATCCTATTTTATCCCATAGTAACAATTATATCTTCCTCGATAAAAAGTTAATTTTTATCAAATAGTAATCAGTTTATTCATCACAAAGACAAATGACCCGTGACCACGTTTACTTTTCATCTATCATGCAATGTCGATGAGAAGATATCTTTTACCCATTAGTTAGACAATGAATTCCACTATTGTAAATGATGCTACATACTGCAGAAGTCATTTGTGTAAAGCACCAGCTTCTGATTCCTTATCTATTTGAACTCAAGCTTTTACTTACATAAAAGTATAAGAGTCATGCATACATAGTCCATCCACTTAGGATTAAGGTATATCACACTATGAAAGTCAAAAGTGAATTAATACATAAACGAATCTAAGATCTATTCTACTCGGGTGTTGTCCTATGTACTATCATTCCAGTCAATCACATCTATGTCTCTATTTTCTAGGAATCATCCGCTCCGATGCTCAAGACAAAACATCTCCCTAATTGGACTTGATAAACGTCATATTATTCTTTCAATCAGGTTGCTCATTTCCGATTAGACTAAGGACATGTTTGGATTTATCTACTAATACATGTCTTTTTGTATTACGATCTGACCACGTAATACCATTTAGTATTAATTAAACGTTAGATAACTAGTGAATCAATATTTGCTTCCATTTTGCTTTGTGTGCAAAAACATTAATGACAATATACAAAGACCATTAATGTAATTAATGAATATTTTATTAAACCAATTTGTTTGAAAAAATACAAGTATACAAAGACGAAAATACTACACTTAGGGCACTGGATCCAACAAATTAATCACAACGTTAATGTCTTCCATCAATTGTACATAAATTTGATTGGTATAATAACAAGTTTAGCCTTCAATGTTTACATATGTTGTCATTTTGGCCTTAATTCTAAAAAATCAACAAATTTAACCTCAACATTTACGTATTTACACGAATGTTGCACAATAAATTTGTTAAATTAGGACCAAATCGATAGAATGTGTAAACTTTGAGGGCCAAATTCATTATTATTACAATCAAAATCATGTACAATTGATTGAAAACATTAGCATCGTGATTAATCGTCCTTAGTTGCTCACTTTCGAAATTATTTTGATTTTTATAGAGGAACCAGTTTGCTCAATTTCGAAATTAAAAGGAACCAGAGAGGTCTTTTTACCAAACTATCAAAGTAAAGTTATTAAATCTTAAGTGATAACAAAGAAGAGGGACTAAAACTAAAATTAAATATATTTTAGTTCATCATTATATGTAAAAGTTATATATCCAATGAAAATTTGCCACAATTAGCAGTATATAATATTGCATACGAAATGGCAAATTTAATTATCATCTGTCACCTCAGCTTCGATTCCAACAAACTAAGTTAACATATATATATATATATATATATATAATATCTTCCATTACCATTATTGAATGTATCGAAAACAATGAAATTTATTTTCAAACAGGCCCTCCCCGACGGCGCCTGCAAAGGGTTTTTTGAGCATTGAAAAATGTTGTCTCCTACAATAACTCATCTGCCGGTCTACATTTGGAGAAAAATTAATTACATCACATGCTGATAAGAACACTATCATTAATTTTGATGTAATACTTTGTTTAATCATAAATGGCTACTTGATTAAATTTAATTACTAATTTTATATTAGGCATATAATTTTAAATTTTAAAAAATACAAGGATTAAATTTACAAAATTTTGCAAAGTATAAGGACTAATAGAGAAATTAACCAAGGTTTTACTTACAAACAAATTAAGACAATCAATTACAATTGGTATAAGAATTTATGAATTCATCCATTTGTACAAATGCGTACTTTATATTACACATGGAAAAAAAATTGCAGATTATTGTTAAAGATACAACCAAAATAAAACTGGGGACCTAATTGAAAAACATATAAACCTTAAAAAACTTCTGAAAACTAATTAAAAGAGGCTTAAATTTGTTAGTCTCCTAAGAGTTGATAAAAGCTTTGGCTGGTGATAGTTATTTCACCTTCACTTGTATCTCTAACCTAATTTCGTCGCATTGTGATTCGTCTGCCGGTCACCGGAATGCAAATCCGAAGGTTCTTTTGTGATCCGGCGTTCCTGCAAAACAAGATAACAGTATTAAAACTCCTTTTCAGATACCGGAATGGCTAATATAAATGAAAACGAAGCTCACATCGCGGAATAGTAGATCGTCGGCTTCGAGCATGTGGATAACATGCCCCATTTTTGGCCTTTTTGTTGCATCAGGATCAACACATCGAAGAGCGACCAATAGTACACGTTTAAGCGCTTTTGAAGCAGGCATCACGGGTAACTTAGGATCGATTACTTCTTCGGCTTTTCGGTTTCCGACCATGGTTTTTAACCATTCCACTAAATGCACCTCTCCTTGTGGTCGGGTATAGTCAACCGGACTTCTCCCGGTAATAATTTCCATAATAAGTATGCCAAAACTATAGACATCGCTCTTCTCGGTTAACATGCCGGTACAAGCATATTCCGGAGCAACATAGCTGGAAAAAAATGGACAAAATGATTAATCTTGGAGAGAAAAAGGACAAAGGCAGTAAAGGTATAATAGATACCTCTGTACTAGAAATCAAATTGTATTTTGACTCTTAATAAAATAACTGAGCAAATTAGCCTCTATACATTAAATTAAAGAACAAACTAATCCTTTTAGTTAAAATTTTCATCCATTTTTGTTGTTAAAACTAACGTGGTTGACAAAATACCTAAACAATTACACCTGGTATATCACATAAACTTTAAACCCTATACCTCATATCATTATACAGAAACCAAAATTTAATAGTAGAAATGGATGAAATTTTTAACAAAATGATCGATTTGCTCTTTGATATAATGTATAAAAATTAATTTACTCATTTTTTAAATAAATGAGACAAAATACAATCCAACTTAGTACAAGGATATGATACTTTTACCGATAAAAAAGCTGCAAAATGGAAGTATAAACCAACCCAAATGTGCCCATCACTCGAGTAGTCACATAACTCCGTTCGGAGCACAAGAGTTTGGCAAGCCCGAAATCCGAAACCTTAGGGTACCATTGACGGTCGAGTAGGATGTTGCTAGATTTTACGTCTCGATGAACAACTTTCGGTTCTAGACCTTCATGAAGGTAAGCTAAACTGCAAATAACAATGGCATCCAAAGCACAGAAATGAAGGAAGAGAATTTTACATGAATCAAAAGCACATAGATGTAATGCTTTATAATTTTATTACCCCTTTGCTGTTCCTAAAATGATATTCATACGAATATCCCATGTAAGTGGACTAACATCACCAACATCACCATGGAGCCATTGCTCTAAATTACCATTGTCAACGTACTCATACACAAGCATCCTGCATAGCAAAACAAAACCCAGATACTAAGTTATCTTTCATGTGCATTTTACTATCTATATTCAAGTTTAGGAGTTGTTCTTCTCCAATGACGTTGTCGACACTTTTAGTAATACTATGTCAACAACAAAATGCAATCTTACTTTCACAGTAACTTTTCATTGCACTAAATATGTTAGTTGCAGTACCTGTAAGCACCTTCAACACAGTATCCATGTAATCTCACAAGATTCTTGTGCCGTACACGTCCAATTGCTTCCACTTCTACTTTAAATTCCTTCTCAGCTTGACCCCTGCAAATATATATATCAATGATTCGCAATAAACCCGAATCATAAATACAAACAAACATGAACAGTAAGACGGATAAAAAGAGAAATTGGATACCTGTTGTTGAGCAAATTTTTTACAGCAATTTTAGTCCCATCAGTTAAAACACCGTAATAAACAATGCCGTAGCCACCTTCGCCGATGACGTTTTCTTCACATAATCCATCGGTGGCTAACTCCAGTTCCCTTAACGTATACCATCTTCCCCACCCAAGGTGAGATACTTCCGGCCCGACCGTCCCGCTCCCAAAAGACGGCGTTTCGCTCACGCTGGTATGTCCTTTACTTTCTCCGCTAGAGAACACCGTCACTACGTGCTGCTGCTGCTCCGGTTTTCCCAAGTCCACTTTAACCTCCGGAACTGGCGGCGCGACTCGTTGGTGATCCGGCGCCGATGGCTGACGGTGGTGGACTATTTCCTGGATCTCTTTGCAGATTGGCGGCGCGGGTTCAAGCTGTCGGTGCCTCCGAGATTTGCGGCGGGTTGTCAGACAAAGGGAGAGAAGGAACAGAGATAAAACTATGAAAGTACCGAAAAGGATTCCGATCACTACCCATAGCTTTAACCCGAAAACCGACGTTGGTTTCGATAGCTCCGAGTTAACAAACGCCGCGTCGTACACCGACATTTTCAGATTCCGGCGGTATTAGCTTCACCGGAAATAAAAAAATGGAAAGCCAAAAAGAAACCCAAAAAGGATGAATAAAAAAGAAAGTTTAAAATCAAAAGGAGCACACAAATAGAAAGATAGTGTTTCTTCTTCTTCTTCTTTAGTGATCTGCACTTACAGCACTGAACACTTCTTTTAATACCTCCTTGCAACTATTTAAATAAATAAATTACTTTAATTAATGAAAATTATAATTGCTTATTTTTTGTTTTAGTCCCTCTATGATACTAAAATTTAAATTTTAATCTTTTTATTTAATTTAAAATGTGATTCTAAATTTGATGTGTTTCTTAATTTTTAAGTGTTTATTATAATTTTAAAAACAAATAAAATGTCAATCTTGAATTTAAATGATGTTTAACTTTATTAATATTATGAAATATGAATTTTAAATTTTAAAAAGATATAAATATGAATAACATTATTATAGGTTCTGATTATATCTATTTTTTTGACATAATATTTAGAATTACCCATAGCGCCACCCTATAAATAAAATGATAATATGTTTCAGCACACTAGAACTATATCCTCATGTATTGGTAATAATATTCATGGCAATCAAGTTAATACGCGATATATATAATATAATTTAAAGTGAGTTGTATACTCAATATACGCAATACAAATAAGAAGAGTAATTTTATAATTTTACATTAAAACTAGCTTCTCCAAAAATAAATTTTTTTATAATTTAATTCATCTAATTTTATAATATTATTAATAGGTCGAGGTTAATAACCCAATTAATTGTTGGAATTAAAGTGAAGCCTATTCAACTGACATGTGTAAATTGACTAATTCGATTTTCATGTGATATAATGTGAAAATAAAATGGAGAGATTAAATCTCAAGCTTTAACAAAAATGGAGGTACTAAAACTGAAATTAAACCAAATTAAAATTGTTAATATCTACTTGTCATTCTTAGCCAGAGTTGGACTTGGAGTTGGAAATTTATGTATAAAATTCAAATGACGAAATTATCCTTTTACGTTTCATTTCTTTCAAGTTAAATTATGTTATTAGTCTCTCTATTATGCGAAAGTTGTAAATTTAGTTTTTTATACTTTACCTTATTCGTTTTTAATCCCTATACATTTTGAATTTTAAAATTTCAATTATGACCACATAATGAGTTTTTTTTTATACAACGCTTAAAACTATCCATAGCCCCTCACTAACCCTTAAATAGGAGGATAATGTGCTTCAGCGTACTTAAACCCATGTCCTCCTGTACTAACAACAATGCCGATGCTAATCGAGCTAAGACTCAATCGGCATAACTATTAATTTTATTAAGTTTTGTTATTTCCAAAAATTTATATGGTAAACATATTATCACATGTGTAATGCTATGTCAGCTTGCTATTTTTATATATTACTTTAAAAAAAATCAACTAATGAAGTTAACGACTCTCATTTGTGTTAAGATTGAAATGTCAAAAATCAAAGAATACAAGGACTAAAAATGATCAAATTGAAGAAAGTGGACTAAATCTATAACTTCAAGCTTGGTATATGACTAATATCATAATTTAACCAAACAATTTTAATTTTTACTGTTTGAGTTAGGACTAAAATTTTAAAATTCAAAGAGTATAGGAACTAAACTTGATCAATTTCTAAAGTACAGAATTAAAATTGACCAAATTAAATTATAGAGACTAAATCCTCAACTTACGCATATTATAAGGACTAAAACCAGAATTAGACCTTCTTTCTTGTTAGTATATTTTAAGCCAAGCCGGCTAAATTTTCGACGGCTAATTACCGTTAAAAGGAAATCATAGGATACTTTTTGTTGTAGTTAGCTAAGCTTTCATCAAACGTCAAGATGTAATCAAGCGAATCAGATTGAATATGGACGTCCCACGCGGGTTTACAAAGCAATAAACGATGATAAGGACCTACACGTGTAAGCACAATATTATTTACAAGTGGATTTATTCACGGTGAATATCTTGAATTGAATTTAAATACAAAATATAAAAAAAATTGTGCTAATTTAACCCATTTCGAATTTAAATTAAATAGTTTAGAAATACATTCGTTTAAATTTAATTATAAAAGAACATTTAAAATTAAAATTTTTTTGAACCTGTATATTAGCTTGTTGGTCAAGGTGTTCGTCGCCCCAGATGTGCCTTAAGTTCGAGTCGCACTAATTATATTGCTGTTAAGGATTTTTCCTTTTTTTTATAATTCAAAAAAATTAATTTTTTTTAATTGTAAAAAGGGTGATTTCAACAGGTAAAACTCATGCCATAATTTTGGTCCAGCCATAAATACCTTAACTCACAAGCAAACTGCAACTATTAATTAATTAGTCAATTTCATTTTATTTTGTAAAGTCATATAAAAAAATAAGTGAAATAGTAAAGGTTCTTCCTATTTTAATTAGTGGTTAAGAATTCAATTCTTGTCTTGGGTAAAGGGGCGAAGTTAGAAAAACTTGTTAGGAGGGTTGAAATTAAATTATAAATTTTACCATTTTAATAGTTTCAATCTTTATAATTTTTAAAAGATTAAATTAAATTTTTAACATTTTTAAGGGGGCCAAAGTACAATTTTACCTTTTATTAATTTAAAATTTAAAAAATTAAAGAGAAAAATTTTCTATTTTAGGGGAGACCGAGGCCCTTGCTAGCCTCCAGCTACGCCCCAATCTAGGCATGGAACAACTTTAAAACTCGTGGCCAGCATCTATTCTCTTTCTATATATACCTTAAGAAATCATAAAAAGAAAATGACAGGTTCAACTTAGCTAGTTGGTTAACAAGTTTTTAAATATTTAAGTAATAGTTTAATTTTGGATAATTTGGATAACAAAGGATGTATTTGATTTAATGATATATCTTTAATATTAAAATTAATAGGTCCTTTTAGTTTCAAATAAATTATTTTATTTTTTTTTGAAAAAAATTAAACCAGCTTTTAAACTTAGAGATTATATTGATTTGGACAATTTATTGTTATTTTTATTCAATCGGTCCAATTTAATTATGATAATGTATTAATATTCTAAAAGACAGAAAAGAAAATTGTAGTGGAAAGTGGGAAGAGGAGAGGCGTTATTAGGAAATTTTGAGTAGATAAGGATAAATCATTGCATTAAATAATGGGTCAGTATTTTATATACTATTAGTATGATATTCTAGTTTTATAAATCAGAATCAAATTATTATAATATAAATAGATTAATAATTAAAAAATTTAAATTAAATGGATTTATTAAATTAAAATCCACATAATTATGAGATTTTGAAGCCCACACATGTAATTGAAAATAATGAGTTTTAAACTTGAGTATTTAAAACTCAAAGTCTCTATCTTTGCCAACAAGCCGAGCCTCATTTGTCTCTTTTTTTTTTTTTTTCTAAACTCTTTTACTGTACATTATAAATGTAAGAAAATGTAAGTTTAAATATGTTAAAGAGCATTTATTATCCTATTTAATAGTTTGAAATAAGGGTATGAGTAGATCTAAACATCATTTGTATAATTTTTTTTAAAGAACTAAATAAATTTCCTTAATTATAGAATGTTAAAAGTATTTTTGAACATGGTCTTATTACTTGTTGTTTTGTGGGTTCAAAAGACAAGTTGGAATTAGAAGGAAGCTAAAAGTAGTGTTCTTGAAGTTTTCTTTTTGTTTTCTCTTTTTACATAAGGAATAAAGAATATGCATTATTGTACTAATCATTCATAGTCCCTATCATGATTTTATCATTCAACTATGATATAATAATTAGAGGATATGTTAGTGGATGTCTAGTGTTTTTCATTAAAGTAGCATTTATGAATAAAGATGGCGATTTATATGAACTGTTTTCTTTTGTTGATTCAATCAAAAAATATTAAAAAGAGAAACTTTTATTTAAAAAATAATTAAATTCCTTAACCAAGTATTGAATTTCTAAAGACCGGAGTAGAAAAAAGAAAAGGTTGGAGGGCATCCAAGTTTATTGAGCATATTGATTTAGTTTTGGGTTAAATGAATTTGATAATTCGAGTTTTGGATGATTTTAATTTAGATCATTTTTAAGTTTCACTTATTCAAGTTGAAATTGGAGTTCTCCAAGTGGAGCAAGTTCTAATTGGTTATTTTAAGTTCCAAGTCATTTTAATTGTTTCAAGTTTTGCTCAATTATGAATCCGGATCGATTTGAATGTTCCAGAACGAGAATCAGACTACGGAACAAGAATTTAATCCTAACTGAAACTCCCCTGAAGAATGATGCATTACAATCAAGGTTCTAAGAACTAAACCGACATTCAAACTTGTAGTTGTAAGATTATCGATTCTTGATTCAATTGGTTTATTTGATTTAATTAAATGAATTATTTAAAAATTCATAAAATTAAAAAAGGAAATTTGCAGGTCACCTTATCTAACCCTTCTCTCTAAACTGATATCCCAACTAATTTGAATGGTTCATCTAATATATCCGGTCTGATTTAAACAACATTAATTACAATATCTCCTCTCACATCATTAGACATACATTCCAGAAATGATGCAAATTATAACAACAAAATGCTACAAAGATCCTCAGCCGTTGTCTGGATTTACTTATTGCATCAAACATGATCCTCGGTACCAATGCTGTAATTCTCATGTCTATCAAAACTGTTCGGATTCTAACCTTGAAAATCCCTAGCTCGTAAGGAGCCCCAAATTAATGAGACTATCTAGTAATGAGTACATAACCTCTCAAATTTAAATGGTCGTCCATGTGAAGCTACTATTACCAAAATGATATTGTATTCATGATGCATATTTTATATGCCAATAATATGCATACATACACATATATATACACGCAGCCATTATTTGATATTTCAGATCATGATGATGGCAGTGAGAGCCATCATATGGAGGTACTGCAAAAGCTTATTGAGATGGAACGAAGGTCAAACTCAAAGCCAATCAGCCTTTTCGGTGTGGCTAGTCATAGTCAAGGGATGTATGGTCATGGTCACAGTCACAATTCAAAGATCTATACACGGTAGCCTCTAACAGGCTAATACATTTGTATGATATGAACAAGGCATAGAAAAGACATCCAGTGTATTGACATGCATGCATGCATCCATATATATATATACATAACATCTGACTGCTACACCTTGTTAGCAAGTTAAGCAGCAGGACCATTTACCTGCAACCTGGCATTAAAGCCTTGGAATGAGCAATGAAAGAGAAGAGCGCACAAACTGTTCCACAAACACTTCGAGTACCTTGTTATGCTGTTGGACTGGTGTTCGCCAAGATATGTGGGAGATTGATACTGTAGGAGCTACCAAGTTTCACAGCCTCAGGCTCTGCAGCATTTGATTTTATTACTAGTTAGTAATGAATGTAATCTATATTTTGACCAGATATCGTTTAGACCTTTTGGCATTTACCAGCTTGAAACCTTCAAGTCAGAACATGAAAGAGAAGCCAAGAAGGGCATTAAATAAATTCAACATGATGAGTTCGGATTCAAACTTGAATGTGGTTTCAGTGTTATATTTACAGACTTCCATCAACAATTTTTTAAGGGCTAAAAACTGAAAGTTAAAATAATATATATTGTGTAAAAGGCAACAGTGCCAAAGAAGAGGAACAATAACTTACATGATCTTCAAACTCGGGGCCTGTCAAATTGACACAGAGATTTCTCATCAACAACAATGCCCGCAAAGAGCCAAACAAAGCCCCTTGTTTTAACTGTAAGCTTTATGTCAGAATATGACATCTCTATAACCTCACACCAAACCCCCCAAAAAAAAAAAAAAAAAAAAAAAAGGAAGGAAAGTCTGGATTATTAACATCATTTAGTGTGACATACCGTTTCAAAATTTATTGGGTCCAGCTGCTTCAGCTTCTGCAAGTGCCCACTTGCACTGGGGTAAAAGACACTGCCAATGAAGCTGTACACCTCAGCAAAATCCGGCATAGCTGCATCAAATCAGAAGCAGAGTTATTGCTAATGGAAGGAAGGAAAATTTCAAGTTGCGGTAAAAACTAATGAAAAGTTACATCATTTAAAAGTAAAAAAGAGAACTTGTAAAATTCAGAAATCCAAAAATTACACGCTGACATGGAAAAGTTTGCTACATGTTGAATCCTTATTTGCACTCAATGCCACAATGTTTTTAACGGCACTAGATTTTGGGGGTGAACTGTTTGACAGAGCAAAACTTTAGGAACCAAACGGAGACAAAAAATTCTTTAGGTGCCAAATTGAAAAAAAACAGCTACTATAGGGGCTAATTTTAACAAACAGCAACAAAAAGAAGAAATGGGAAGAATATAGATCAAAATATGCCCATAGTCAAATACGTAGATGTTCTTTATCATGAGGCAGCTAGAGTTCATGAAGTATCTGAGACAAAATGGCCATTTTCTTGCAAATAGAGAAATATGTCTTTTTGTAACAATAAACAAATGTCAATATGAGAGAGTATTTTTCAAGTGTAAAGATAAGCGCATGTATCATACAAATCAGAGTTATCTTTTGATAAAAAGAACTTAATTCAGTAATCAGAAGCAGCTGCTAAACCGTATTTGATTTACATCATATTAAGTGCTGCATGAGATAGCATTATAGATGTCAGTATTATTGAAGTATTATTCAGATTTATTATTTTAAGAAATTGCATGTGTCCTGTAATTTGCCATTCCAGTGTTGCAGCTTCGAGATATGATCATATGGCAACATGGTCTGGGGATGCCCATATCAAGCTCAAAGTAGAAATAAATTACTAACCTCTAGATTTCTTCCCATGACCCCCTCCATCAATGGTTTCACTAAACAGCGAAGTTCCGGAAGTGATTTTGTTGCTACTACTGTAACAAGAATTCTGCACAATACATGGTCCAGCCAAAGCTGCATAATCTGAAAACATACATGATTCATATGTGATTATATTTCCAGACTTGAGAGTAAGAAAAATTAAAGATAAAAGCAGTGCAGGAAAAATTAAAACCTTTGGTCAATTGAGATACAGAGACAGGTGGCAGAGTTGTAATTCCAGGAAGATAGAGCGGAAGTAGCAATCGGATTTCGAAGCATCGATGATGAATCTTGTCTGTACGTATAACCTGAGTTAAGCAAGGCGGATGAAGATTGAAACGGTCCAGCAACTTGGGATACAACAGTAGCTGCAACTCATGCACAAGTACCCAAAAAAAGATACAACCAATATCGAAAAATAGTACCATACAGACCTTTTTGGGAGCTTTTTGTGGGTACCCATGAGCTGCTTTCCTTTTTGGCCGAGAGGGCGGTACATGTTCACTCATCCCATTTTACTGAACCTTAAGGAAATAATTCTGAGCATGGCTATGGATCTGTCAATTGCACCCTTTAAAGTCTTCAGCAAACACATACCAAAAACAACATATATGGCCAAATTCATTGCGGAAAGAAACCATACCATCTTTCTAATTTTACCTGGATCACTGTCTTAGACCCATCAAATGCTTCAATCTTCTTCTAATCATGATCAAATCTAAAACAAGGTAAACAAAGATATCATTAGCACCACAAGCCACAGAGTATGCATATAATAATGTAAATATAAACAAACTCTATCAACGTATTTCTACGTTAAAAATCAATATCTTATTCAAATTTCATGCATTCCACAAGCTTAATTCTAAGTACTTGGAGTTAAAATCAATATCTTATTCCAGTTACTCCTCAACCAAACAATGCCATTACCAAATTATCTGAAAAAGCAAATTGCATCGAACTGGTAAGTTTCCAAATAAAACGAAATCCTCCTCAACAAATCTAGCAATCTTCTTCGATTGTTTTCAAGGAATTGACTTTGTTACTCACATCATTAAATTCAAATTTAAAATTACTTAGAATTAAAATCAATATGTTATTCCAGTTGCTCCTCAACCTAACAATGTCATTACCAAATCATCTGAAAAAATCACCAAGTAATTGCATCGAAGTGGTAAGATTCCACATAAAACGAAAGCTCCCTCAACAAATCTAGCAAAAACTTTCGTACATCACTTAAGCATATTATCTTCAAATTTTTTTTGAAGGAAATTGACTTTGTTACTCACTTCATTAAATTCAAATTTCAAACTGAACAAATAATAGCTAAAAACAATACTAAAGAGAAATGAAATCTAGTAAATTTTACTGACAATTGAAGAGCTTCGAGAGACTTGTCGTGCTCCTGCTCAGTCCAGCTCTTTTTAGACTTGGTAATAGTGTCAGGCTTCCTGATCTTCTTGTTCGGATCCTCAGAATAGGAACCGGTATTACCAGCGGCGGACGTGGACACGGAACTAGAAGGCGGAGGATGAGGCGGCGGCGGTAGAGAATTAAGAGACCATAAGCTTGAAAAAAAGAAAGAATTAAATTGATGTAATTTTGGGATTTTCTTTAAATAGTAAAAAGAAATAGAAAATATGGAAATGTGGTGAGGAAGTGACAGTTCGAGCATTTTTATATTCAAACTGGAGGGAGAGTTAAATGGCGGGAACCTAACCGTACACGTGGATTAATATGAGTCGTTTGATAGATAATAGAGGTGTGCATGGGCCGGGCTACCCTGCCCGGCCCGAAGGCCCGTCTGAAAAATAGGAGGGTTCGGGTAAAAATATAACCCGAAATATGGGTTGGGGCAAAAAAAAAAGGCCCGTTTAGAAAATGAGCTAGGCTCGGGTAAAACTTTTTTTGCCTGGGCCCGGCCCGGCCCGGCCCGAATTATATACTAAATATATATATATTTTATTTTTAATCATATTTACATTTTATTTTTAATTTTAATATAATCACTTTTTATTATATTTTTAATTTGTATATTGTTTTAAGAATTGTTTTAATATCATTTTTTATTTGTTTCTTATTTTAATATTTGTTTTAAATGTATTTGATGATTTATTATATTTTAAAAATTTTTATTTAATGAAATAAGTTTAAAAAATTTAATATGGGCCGGCCGGGCTAGGCTCAGGCTTAACAATTTTATTTCGGGTCGGGCTTGGACAAATTTTTAGGCCTATATTTCGAGCCGGGCCTGGGCTTAGAAAACGGGCCTAAAATTTTGTCCAAGCCAGGCCCAAACTCGGCCCGGACCATGCACACCTCTAATAGATAGGCAGGACAAGTCCCAAATTGTAGGTTAATTCAAAGGTTTTAGTAAATAAAAGTTCATTCAATCCAAAATTAGTGATTTGATGAGTTACATAAAATTAGGGTCATTTTATCAATAAAGGCTCATTTCTAATTTTATTTACGGAAATAGGTCAATTTTTTCATTATTTACCGAAAAGGGCTGATTTTGGGAAAACGCTTCCACAGTAGCCCGAGTTAGCGTGATTTTAAGAGAAATTTCAGCAAAACGCGTCCCTGAGGGAGCTTTTTGCCACATCAGCACAAATCGCGTCCTCGTTGACGCTCTTTGTTTATGTGGCAAAAACGCTCCCCATGGACGCATTTTAGCCCTATTTTTTTTTTCCAAAAAAAAACCTATTCTCGAATTACATTTTCAAAAAAGGTAATTTTTTAAATATTATAAAAATAGACCATTTTTTTAAAAATTTTACGAGAATAAACCTTTATAAAGGCTCAAAGTGACAACACTATTTTTTTTTAAGATGTCACCAATTAATATGAAAATAAAACTTATAAAGCAAATCTTTATACAGACTCAAAGTCTTATGGGCTAAAACACATTCTTGGGAGAGTGTTTTTGCCACATCAACAAAGCGCGTCCACAAGGGATGCGTTTTGCTGAAATTTCCCTTGAAATCGCACTAATGTGAAAGCGTTTTCCCAAAATCGGCCATTTTTGGTAAATAATAAAAAAATTGGTCATTTGCGTAAATAAAGTTGGAAATGAGCCTTTATCGGTAAAATGGCCTAAAAAAATATATAGAATAAATAGCTGTGAACCAAAAAAAATAAAAAATTGGTAATTTAAGTGAATCGACTTGAGAATTTTGTATAACTTTTTAAATAAATTTTTTATTTTTATTTAATTATTGTTACCAATAATTTTATTTGTTGAACCACCGTCCTAATTTTACAACACTAAATGAAACAGAGGGGTAATTTTTACCGATATGGCCATAAAGCTTCTATATTATGCAAACGTGGGTGATTCTGTTTTTAAACTTTAAAATGCTTTAATTAAGTTTTAAAAGTATTAAATATTGTATTAATTGAATTTTTTTATCAACTAATTCATTTATTTAAACATTAAGTGCAATTCTAATCTGACTTGTTCATGTACTCCCAACAGAGGTGGCTTAGTGAGAGTTCGTCGTGGCGATGCCTATGTCTAAGGTACGTTTAGTATTGTAAGGTTCGTCTACGAAGACATGTGTATAGAATGAGGTTCATCTACTAGGGACATGTGTAGAAGCTCATAGAGGTGACACAACAACACAATATTAGAGAAAAAAAATTGTCAAATTTGGGTACCAATTGATGTATTGAGTCAAATTATTATAAGACCTTTTAATAGTTAGGTTGATTTTAGATTGGATCAATCTAAACTAGACTAATTCCAGTTTTAAAATTTTCCGATCATTTCAAGTTTGAATTGTTTCTAGTTCGAACTATTTCGCATTAGGTCATTTAGGTTTGCCACTTGAAGATTTTTTTTTTCGGTCAATTCATATAAAGTTTAATAATTTCAGTTAAGGTAATTTAAAGTTTAGATTATTTATGGTTCGAGATGAATGAATTCGAAATATTATCTTTTTGTGATTAAATCAGATTGAATTAAGTTTATATTTAAATTAATTGAATTATATTTTCCTGTTGGGATCAAAATTAAAATATTATTATTCGTAATTCCTTATTCATTTAGGTACACAAATTAGTTCACACAAAACCATCGAAAATTTAACCCAAACTCAAACTTTTGAAGGAAAATTTGTCAATCCACGTTTCCACACTTGGTGTGGTTTAAGAAAAGAAAAAGGAAAGAGAAAAATAATCACAAAATAATCAAAATTGAAAGCAACACCAAATCATAATATTTGAATTTTCTTTCCCAAATATTAAAAAAAAAATTAGGGTCTCGAAATTAAATTGTAATTTTTACGATAGTAAAAATATAATTTCACCATTTTAATAACTTATATATCTTTATAATTTTTAAAGGATTAAATCAAATTTTTATTTTTTTTTATCATGGACCGAGCTGAGTCAAGTTTAGGTCGGGTCTAAGTATGATATCAACATACTTTATACTTGTCAAAGTTCGGCCTGACCCAAAATATGGGCCTAAAATTTTGTTCAAATCCGACTATGTTTGCAAAAAACTAACCCAAGTTTATTTTATACTCACCCATATTATTTTTAAAATTTGTTTATATTATTTTAATTTAATATTTAATAATTTATTTTTTTATTTATTGAATTTTTATATAGTAATCTTAACATTATTTTAATGTTTACATTAGAGTAGTGTTATATATTTAGTATAGATTTATTTTTTTAATGTGTTATAAATAACATAATATATAAAAATTAACATAATATAAAGTATTATAAAATTAAAAACGGGCCGAGCTTAAGCCTTGAATGTTCAAGCCCAAACTCTACCCGTATTTTAAACGAGCCTAATTTTGTTGTCAAAGCCCATTTTTTGGGCTAAATATTTTTGTCTAAATCCTCTCAAATTTCGGGCGAGCATTCAAGCCTAGTTGGGTAATTTAGCCCATGAACAAGTCTAAGTAGAGGGGAACTCTCCCCCAATTTGAGAATTTTTTGTTAATCCCCTTAAAGATTTCTAAAAAGTTATTTTAACCCCAATTTTTAGAAATTTAAATTCAAAATTTTTAGAAATTTTAATTAAGTTCTTTAAACTTAATGTTAAGATTCACCATTACAAATGATAATTATATATCTAAGAATTTAAAACCTCAACCTAACTAATAAGCCAAAGCATCGTTCACACATAATGCATAGTTATAATGCATTGTTATAGGTACTTCGCTCATCTAGGTTTCGCCACCACAACTTTGTTGTACAACCACCTCCAACACCTCAACCTAGCTAGGGCCATCACTTATGCTATGGCTAGACTTCATGAACATATGCTGGCGTATCAAGTAAAACTTTTTTGATCTACTTGGCGAATGATAGATGTTGAGTACTTTCTTGCATGTTTTACACAATTACATATAAAATATCGTCTAGTGCATCTCCATTACATCGTTACCTATCTAGAAGGTTACTTTGTCCCTCAAGTGACCAACCATGATGAGACTTGCACCATACACGTATTAAAATTCTAAATTAAGACAGAATTATGCTCACCTATAAATATTTTTTCCTAACCTTGGTGAAGGATCTCTCTTTTTCTCTCCTTCTACCTCTTCGGTGTACCAAAAATACCATAACTTTTCCTTACAACTCTTCACACACCTTTATATAAACCATCACCCAAACCTTCCACCTCTTTTTCCCATCAACATACATAATACTTGGCAAACATACAAACATATATTAAATATAAATATTGAAAATGAATTGTCAATTCAAAAGAAAAAAGTCGGTCTACTAAAAAGCACATAGCAATCTAAGATTGAGAAGAAAAAGATTGATGGCTGTGGAGAATTCTAAATAAAGCTATAAAAAATTAAAAGAGGGTTTGAAAAGAAAACCACACAAGTGGAGGCTCTCTTTTGTGGACCTAAACCTCTCAATTCAAGGGGCCGAAGCCAACGTAATATAACGTATATAGGCCGGCTACGCTACCTTCTCACCCTCTTGGGTCTTTTTGAGTGATAGCAAGCAAAAGATTCTTATACACACATCATCACTGTCGCCATGCAAAGCTGTGAATACATCAACCAACAAAAAGCATTGCCCTTATTTAACCTAATGATACCTTCCTTTCCTTCTATCATAATCATGAATGTGAATTTTGATTTGAATTTGAATTGATCAGAATCGTGATTGACTAAAGCAAGAAATTATAAGATGAACTTGAAACAATCTTTACGCGAAATAATTCGAATAAATGTCTTGAAATGATTGAAAAATTACAGAAATTGATATCAATTTAATTCACACGTATGATAAATTTAACACGATGAATCAATTATTTAGATTGATTTAGACTCAAATCAAATCAATTCATACACATGATAAATCTGATATTACATGTAAGTAAAAAAATAAACATAATAACAAATACAACCCCTAACATTTACTGTTTTATCACTTCAGTCCTTAATATTTGACTTTTATTTAAATTACTTTTTTTAATGAAAAAGTTACTAATTTGTTAATTGTTTTACAACATTGATGTAGTAATCTATATGTATTTCATTACTAATGTGAGTAATTTTTTAAAATATAAACTTTAAAATTTGTTAATTTTTAAATAATAATAATTTTTTAATTTATATGAGATATATAAAAATTATCACTGAGAAT
Organism: Gossypium anomalum; assembly: GCA_025698475.1. NCBI lineage: Eukaryota > Viridiplantae > Streptophyta > Magnoliopsida > Malvales > Malvaceae > Gossypium > Gossypium anomalum. Next base: position 27,342,422 of record CM046967.1, read on the forward strand.
TGTTACGTAAATATCGTTAAAATTTAAACTTTTTGATGAAAGGGAAGTGTTATATTTTCTTTGATGACATTAATTATAAAGCAGGAAAAAAGAGAAGGCTTTTCTATAAGCTGTGTTTGGTCAAATGCACATCACTTATAAATGCATTCAAAGATGCCTCAAATTTATACTCTTTGTAGATTTAAATTTTAGTTTTTATTTTCCTTTTTAAAAAGTTAAGTTTTTGAACATGTGTTAGCTTGATGATTAGAATGTTCATCGTTCCAAGTGTGGCTTACGTTCAAGTCGCGCTAGTCGTGTTGTTACAAGGTTATCAAGTGAATATTTTTCTTTTAAAATGTGATATCAATGAATTTAATAGAAAATTTTAACAGTATTAATAATTGAACATAATTTTTTAAATTTGAAAAGCAAAAGAATAAATTATTAAAAATAGAAGTAGAAGGACTAAATTATAAATATACTAAAAGTATTAGGACTTATAACATACTTTAACCTTACAATTATTAGACAAGTTTAAATTCTAATTTTAATTCAAATATTTCTTATAAATTATATTTAAAATGCAATGTTCTTAATATTTAACATCTCTTTGTTTTAAATTGGTATTTAGTTTGTAGTAAAAATAATAAGATTAAATTCAGCTATTAGTTTCTGTATTTTATACAAGTTTTGGATTTAATCCTTGTACTTTAATTTGTTTAATGTTAGTCCCAATATTTTTTTAAATTTTAAATTTTGTTATTTCCAAAATCTAATTCACCAAACAGTCCCGCTCAAATTTATTTGTTTAAATTCAATTACTTGTCTTGTACTATATGTACAATTGTAGATTTAATCCATATGTTTTAATTGGATCATTCTAAATTGTAAATTTTAAAATTTTAGTCTTAACGCAAATAACAGTCACTAATTTATTAGTTGAATTTTTAGTGAGTAATTTGTGGAAATAACAAGTTAACTTGGCAATATACACATATGATAATTTGTTTGGCGCATTATATTTTGGAAACAACAAAACTTAATGAATTTAACATTTATCATTTGGCGATGACTGAAATTTTAAAATTTAAAAAGTAAAGTGACTAAAATGACCAAATTAAAATCTAAAGACCGAATCCAAAACTTTCACAAATTATAGAGACTAATAGCAAAATTTAACCTAGTAATAAAGTGAAACCTATTAATGGGAAACAAATTATTTTAACTATTTACATCGACCAAATGTTAGGTGTAATAGTAAGATATGTTGAACTCTTAAGGGGAGAATATGAGTTCGAACATGAAAATACTCTTAAAAAAAACTATTTATATAATTAAATTTTTGGATAAAATATGTCATAAGTCCCTATATTTTTTTTAAAATTTAGAATTTAGTCCTTGTACTTTTATTTTTAGGAAATAGTCCATCTACTTTTCAGATTTTAAAATTCAAGTCCAAATGTTAACATCGTTAAATTTTTTATTTTTAGGAAATAGTCCCTCTACTTTTCAAATTTTAAAATTTAAGTCCAAATGTTAACATCGTTAAAATTTTTGGTTAAAAAAATGACATTTTAATTAACTACAAATTTTAACAGTGTTATTTTAACAGTTGAAACTAAATTTTAAAATTTGAAAAGTAAAGAGACTAAATTACATGAAACATAAAACATAACGACAAAATTTTAAATTTTTTTAAAAATAATAATAATTTATCACATATTTTAACCAAAATTTTAAAAAGAATTTAAAATTTTTACCACTTTATGTAACATACATTAATAAGATGACAACTTTGGTATTGTATTATCCAAAGATTCGGATCGAATCGAACCACTAATACATGTTGCGGTATCATCCATGTATGATATGGTGGTCCTCCACGTTTCCTTATCGGGGAATTTCTTATGGTTCAAACTTCAAAATGCTGTTAATCAACGGCATTCGCGTGAAAGAAGCTAGCCCTACTACTTTGCGTCATCCATGTCGGGACCAATTGAACTTTCTAGTAACATGATAGTAAAATGGGATAAAATAACATTTTAATCCCTCAATTTGATAATTTTTTAACTTAGTCCCTAATTTCTTTTAACCCACTTTAGTTTCAAAACATAGCAATGTGACACCATAAGATTATACTACACCGTTATTTAATTTTTTTAAATATATAAAATTTAAATAAATAAAAAAATTGTGCATTTTAAAAAAAATGTTGATTTATCCCTAATAATATTTATATATATTTTTGGTAAATAGTAAACTTAGAACAATTTTAAGAAAACATCAGAAATTAGAGTATTCTATCTGTGACCAACAAAGATTGTTGAATATCCTCTTTCAAAAAGTCCCCTGCATAGCTCAAAGGATCATAAATAATAATCAGTTGATCCCCCATCAGCCTTAGCAATGTAGTCTGCAACCTTATTGGCATCCTTCTAAATATGTCTAAACTTAACTTCTTAAGGTTTCAAACACCAGTCATGAATGCATCTGATTTCATCAACATTACTCACTGATACTCAACAATTCCAAATGAATCCAATCAACATTGCATTATCCCTTTCTAACTCAACTTGTTTGAATCCTCAATTTAAAGCTAGTTTCAGACCTTTTAGTACATTATCAAATTAGTAATAAAAATATTTGAAAATTTTATCTATATATTTATGACATTATTCTTAAAAGCTTAATGGTAAAATCTAAACTTACCACAAATAAGCAAAAACAATAATGAATAGATTTAAACGGCATGGCAATAACCATTTGAATCTTTGACCTACAGTTCAAATCAAATGTAGTAGGTTTGAGGGCTAACTTTCTGCCACCACTAGTAGTAGGTAAGGGTTGAACCTTCAAATGAAATATATCCCCTTTTTTCTTTGTTTTAATTTTCGAAAAATTCAATGTTTATATTGGGTTTAAATTTAAAATTTCATGTGAATATAAAAAATTATTATAAAAAAGTATTTAAATATAATATAAAAAGCCATAGCTTGATTTATTTAACTACAAATAATTAGATTCTAAAAAAAATTCCTTAATAATTAGGTGTTTTAGTTTTTGATGAAATAAATATGAATTTCAAATATTTTTTTCCTAAATAATTGAATTTTAAAAAAAATGCACGAAACATGTCGTTTTAATTAATGAGATAATTGTTATAATTTAATAAAAAATGTAATAAAATATGAGCTGCCTTCATTGTGAAAACCCGCAGGTGTTCGGACGTAGAAATTTGACCGGTGGGGCCACGCTCCGACTGAAATGCCCAAATCGGCGACTTTCCGTGCCGTCGGTTATTGAAATTATCAATGTCAAAAGCGAGAAGTTAGTTGCACGCGCCTCAATCTGCGGTGCACAAAAAAGTTCACGCCTTCGCAGTAAAATAAATATCTTTGTACCCTGGGTGGGATCCACTTCCATAAATTACCTTTTTAAGTTTAAAGGTATATTTTAATTTTTGGTGAATTGATTTTAATTTTAATTGATGAAATATTATTATTTTAATATTTTAAAAATCAGATCAATAATTAAATTAGTCAAGCTATCGATTTCTAATCTAACCAGTTCGATCATCGATCCAATAATAATTCAGTTATTACAAATTTATAAACTAATTCAACTGTTATTTTATTGTCTTAATTTTTTTAACTGATTTTGAATAATTTACTTAGAAACTGATATCAATCTCTTTACCTGAATCAATATACTAAATTGTTCTTTATCCAACTTATTGCTTAGGTACGATTCTAACAACATTGTAATTTATATTATACTTATAGCAATAATTAGAACTACAATTGTTCCTCTTTAAAAATTAAAAATTCTATTTTACGACAATATTATATAATTTAAAAAATTTACAAATATAAATATAAATATAAATATAAATACAAAAATAATAGCTTGCCAAATATTCCAATATATCTTTTTTGACTTCCGATATCAATAATTAATATTATGATCCACTTACAAAATTGAAAAAATGTCGGTTTTGAAATTTGTGCTATTTATGAAATTTTAATTAATAAGCTCACGTAAGCTTGAAAGTAATATAACTCTTAGTTATTTTTTTTATTAATTGAATATTAGTTTAATTGGTATAAATATTATTGTTAATAGAAGAAGATGTGAGTTCGAATATGCTGAATCGTATTATTTTCCTATTTATAAGTTAGAGAAAGGATAAATAATTTTATTTTACAAACTAATTGAATTGGGTTAAAAATTGAGCTGAAAATAGATAATCTGACTGTTTGATCAATAATTTTTTTATATTAATAACAACCATTAAAAAAGCTTTTCAAGAATAAAATAGAAAAAAAAGTGAACCTTAAATATTAATAATAATAATAATAATATTATTATTATTATAAATTCAAAAATAAATAAAAGATTAGGCAATGGTGTGGTTACAACGCACCTTTCAATGGCGTGGAGATGACTTGTACAAATTATACATGTTTTTTTACTGCTTTTTTCAATGCTTCATCATCATCTTCCTTCATCACTCTCTTATAAACTCTCTCATCCATGGCCACTTGTTTTCACTTCCTTCCATTTTAGTCTCATTGTTCACTGCTCTCTCTTTCTCTCTTCTTTTCTTTCCTCTACTTTAATTTTTTTTTTTAAATCAGTCCAAAAATCTTTCCATATTTTTCAGAAAAACCAAGCAACATCCCGTTACGTCTTCAATCCAATCTCTTCCTCTTTCACAATTTTCCCTTTACCTTTTTATCTTTCTTTTTCTGTTTTTTGTACACATTCTCTCAATTCCTCTCTGGGTTTCTTTTTAGATTTAAAATCTCTGCAAATTCCCTTGAGAAGGGTGTGAGCAGAAATGAAGGTATGGTTCCTTTTGGGATCTTTTTTTTTTTTCCTTTCTGTTTGTGACTTTAGTTATTTGTTTTCCTTTTCCGGGTTTTGATTCTGAGGGAATCTTGTTGATGGGTTTGTTCTTAAATTCAATTTTGATTCTTCTTTTATACTGATTCCTAAGAATCAAAGAGACCAATTTCAATTTTTTTCATGTTCATCTTGTAATTTGAACAATTTTTTTTTTCTTAATTATGATTCTGAAACAGATCTCTTGTTTTTTATTGCAGAAGGTAGTGTTGAAGCTGGATTTGCATGATGATAAAGCCAAACAAAAGGCTTTAAAAACAGTCTCAACTCTTTCAGGTACTTGTTCATATATTTTAAAGCATGAAATCTTGGTAACAATTGCTACATGTGTAAAAAGTTTTTAAAGTTTTTGACCTTTTCTTTTTCTTTCTATTAGAGGCCCTTTTTTGAAAAGTCTATCAAATTTGGTGATGAAAATCTATAATTTTCCTAATTCAATTTCTATACAAAACAAAGATTTTTAACATAAACTAACTGATGTGACACTGCATAAAGAAATTTTCTTAAATAAAAAAGATTATAATTAAGTATTTACTTGATTGCTGCTCAAATGTTCTTTTTTAATATTAAACAAGGAAAACGATGGGACTGCTTTATGTATTTGTATAATTTTTGAAAGTTTAAACCTTGGTTGATTTGGTTCAGGATTTAGTTGGAAATCAATATAATTATTCGATATATAAATCAGTGTTATAATAAAGTTTTAATGTGATTACTGGATACTGAATCGAAAAAGTGATTTGTTTTTTAACTCAAGGTGAAAGCAATAGTAAAATGATTACTTGTCATATCATATTATTCTTACTTTTGAGCTGGCCTTGTGATTAATGTTTCTTTTCTATGATATTTAGGAATTGATTCCATTTCCATGGACATGAAAGCAAAGCAATTAACAGTGATAGGAACAGTTGACCCTGTGACTGTGGTAAGCAAACTGCGCAAGCATTGGCCAACAGACATAGTATTAGTAGGACCAGCAAAAGAACCAGAGAAGAAAGAGGAACCAAAGAAAGAAGGTGAAGCCAAAAAAGAAGATGAACAAAAGAAAGAAGGTGAACCCAAGAAGGATGATGAACAAAAGAAAGATGAAGCCAAAAAGGAAGAAGAAGGTAAGAAAGAAGATGAAACCAAGAAAGATGGTGAGAAGAAAGAAGAAGAGAAGAAGGCATTACCACCACCAGACCCTGTTTTGGAACTTGTTAAGGCTTATAGAGCTTATAATCCTCATATGACTACTTACTATTATGTTCAAAGCATGGAAGAGAACCCTAATGCTTGTGTTATTTGTTGATGGAAATTGGTGATGGGGAATTGAGAATGTCATCAATGGAGAATATATAGGGAGGTTCTAAAAAAAAGGAAAAAGTAACACAAAGAAGATTATAAAAATCCTTTGTATATATAGACGGTGAAATGCCTCTTTTTAATCCTTTTTGGTTTTTTGATTATGTATAAGTAATGTTGTTTGTGTAGGGGACTAGATTGAATAAAAATGAAATTTTGAGAATTTGTTTTGAACCCATTGTTGTATTTAATTTATTTCTTTTGGTACAAAAGAAGTTTTAGATTAACAATTTTATAGAAGGTTGAAAGTAATACTTATAAATCAACTATCGGTTTTATAGAGGTTTTATAGAGGTTGCAAGTGATGTATCAGCCATCGAATGAGATTTGAATTCTAATGTCATCGACTTTATCAAAGAATAAAAGTGGTACTTATAAATTAACTATCGATCTTATAAAAAGTTAAAGTGATACATACAGATCAGCTAAGATTCAAATCCTTATGCTTGAATTTTCTTCCACTTCACCCCACCCCACACCAACCTCTTCTACACCCATCGCTCAAATAAAAAAAAGATAAAAAAGGAAAGTGGTATTTACTAAAACTAGTACTAATAGATCAACCACTAAATGTGATTTGAAGTCTGATGTTTGAATCTTCTCCCTTTTCACCCCAATCCCACACCAAGACATCGGTCTTCTAAAAGGCGGGAAGTGGTACAGATCAACCATTGAATAAGATTTGAACCCTAACGCTCGAATCGTCTTCCCTTTTCACCCCAACTCCCCTCTTCCACTGCCACCGCCCAAACAAACATGATCAAAAAAGGAAAATTGGGATGTCATTGGATGTTAATGTAATGCCACACAAATATGTCAAAATGAAGATAATTCGTTTAAGGGTACTTTTTGTTTGCAACAGTTAATATGGTGGTGGGCAAAGGAGGGAATGGCAGCTGAAAAAAGCAAAAGAAAATTAAAAAAAAAAAGGGCTAGCTTTCACATGTTTGACAACACCATGACCATGGTGGGTCATAGTGACATTCTTCTCCTACTACGTGTTGTACAATCTGTTGTATATGTCAATGCTCATTTATTGATTTGTGGGTCTTTTTTTTTTCACTAATGGATCCATCAAACAAAATCTCTTACGTGAAAGAACTGAATGGTCCCAATGCATTGGTCGGTTCATTCACGTAATCATTATTATTATTATTATTATTTTCAGGTTTCTCACTTTCTCTCTTTTTAGAATTTAGTACCCATTATTGTTAGCTGGAGAGCATAAGGCTGTGCTGTTTTTACCTAATGTAATTTTCTGTCTAAAGACCCCCATACTTTTAAAGTAGATAGGCTTACATCCCTAAATTATAACATTCATTCTAAATTGATCCCCAGTTTTTAGAACATTCTAATTACATCCTTAAGCTATTGAGATTATATCAATAAAGTCCTTTAATTACTAAAACCGTTAATTCGGACGTTATCTCTTATATAGCATAATTAAAGAAAAATTAATCTCGTAAAAAATGGATGTTGGAAAAATGTTGGTTTTGAGGTTTTTGAAACATTTACAAAATGTTTATTGTTCGATCTCTTTTTTTTATTTTAATTTATTTTTAGTTTTAGCTTTTAAAGATTATGCAGTAATATTTTTACTTTTTATTTAAATTTTTTATTTTAAATTATACCACATAAGATTTGATGTGTCATTTGACGATTAAATTAATGGTTTTTATAATATAAAGAACTGATTGATATAATATTAATAGTTTGAGGATGCAATTAAAATATGTTAAAGTTTGGAGACTAATTTAGAATAAAAATCTTTATTGAGGGATATCTAATGCAATTAACTCGACTTAAAAAGGTGAAAGTACTTTTAGATCCCTCTATTATAAGGATTGAATTAATTTAGTTCTTTTATCATTAAAAAGAATAAGATAAAACCAAATTTTAACAATGTTAGTTTTTATTGCTTAAAAAGTTATGTTTATTATTTAACAGAGTTAATATTTTTAAAGCTTTTATGGTTCTGAAAATGAAATCTATTATTTGGAGTTGAACTGCAATAAAAAAAATAATGATTTTCACGTCTTTTTAAAATAGTAAATGTTAACTTTGTTAATTTTTGACCTTATTCGATTCTTTTTAATAGTATAATGACGATCCATTTAATAATAAAGAAATTAATTTGATTTGATCTTTAAAATAGAGGGATCTAATAGGTACTACTTTCATTCTATAATCAAAACACTACATAAACATGATATAAACATAGAGTATTAGAATTGTTCCTTTAGTTTTAATCTTTGAGTCGTTATTATTGAGAAGACTTTATCTGAATACCATCTTTGACTCGAACAAAATTTGTCTTACGTAATAAAATAGATGAGAACATTTATAATTATAAAAAATATTAGAATTTAAATTATATTAAAATGGTTTATAATTTTAGGTGTTAGGGCTTTATAGGATTTTGTTTGTTTGTTAATTAGAGTTTAAAAGATTAGATAGAGTAGATTTGGTATTTATAGACATGTTATATTATTCAAAACATTAAAAAATAATGAGAAATTTTTGTAGCTTTTATCTCAAAAAATTACATATAAGATTAATAACTCAAATTTTAAACTGGTCTGTTTTAACTGTGTCCAAAATATCAATATTGTATCAATCATGTCTTTGTGCCAGCTTAGCTATCAATTTAGACGTTAAATGACGGATTGAATTTACCGTAGAACATTTTTAAATCCCATAAATTAAAATTTAAACATGTTTGTACCTATAACTTGGAAAACTTAAATATGAGATGTTTAAAAAAAAGGACAACATCAGATATGCTAATAAATACAAAAAGTTTAAAAATTAACCCAATACCTCAATTATGTTCGAATGTCAAATTTAATTTAACATTTAACGCCTAAACTGATTGCTAGTGTGAAAGAAAGATATAATTATTAAAACATATTAAAATTTAATGACTAATTATTTTATACAATAATTATAGACTAATAAAAAAGTATTTTCTTCTCGAATCTAAAAGCTTCTGAATCTCCCGTACTTGCCATCACCCTATTTGTCCTTTTAGTAACTCAACCTAATTCAATTAAGATTAAATGAATAAAAACAAATAGACAACTGTTGTAATGCAAATATTATTCCATATTGAAGAGTGCATGGAATTGTACAATTTCTGTATTATAATTGAAAAATGCATGTGACCCATGTTTTCCCTTTTCCTCCATAATTCTACTTAATTTTCTCATAAAATTAGGTGGCTAATCTTAGGCATGTGTCATTTGGTTTTAAACTATCACTTTATTCTTTTTGTACAGTGTTTTTTTTAACAATGGTTAGATATGAACTACGGAAGAATGATCAAATGGTGGTTGAACATCTTCATTTTATGAATCATCTTAAATTCGTATATCTACTTAAAAATATGAATTTGTTTATTATTCACAAATTATTCGAATATTATTATTCAAATTTGAATTAAATATGATTCTCTGCTAAATATTTGAATTTGTTAAAAAAAATTAATTTAAAAAATTCAATCATTTTTCGAATACCCGAATTATAAGAATTTTGTAACAAGTGGATTCGAATATTTGAATATGCATCTATTATCTGAATAAGCATAAGCAATGCGAATTCAGATAATAGATATCTGAAGTATCTATTTGCACCTGCTTCGAATTCGTAGCAGATAGTAATTGTAAAATCCGAATATGGAATATCCAAATTAGAAAATAATAAAATGATATATGTGAATATTTGAATATGCAATCCGAATTGCCATCCTTAGGTATGGATATGTATGAATATATATTGTGTTAAATTGACGGTTAGGCTGGCAATTGGACATGATTGATACAATATTGATACTTTGAGGACTCAACTAGAATAATTTAAAGTTATATGGATCAATTCAAAATTTAGAAAATAGTTTAGGGATGTTTCGTAAAATTAACTGTAACACTCATACTTGACCCGATCGCCAAGTTCGAGTTACGTGATATCACATTCGTTGCCAAAGCATCTACAATCTCAATACAATTTAATGCAACGGTTTATACATGTTATTATATTCAATACATCATTATAAACATTTTATACAATCATAACCAGGATTTATTCGAGTTTACGAAAGCTCGTTTGGTAACTCAAGGCCGAAGAAGGACCAAAATGTAAAACCTCAAAACTATCAGGTTGACTTTGCGACGTCGGGGTGCCATGTCCGACTTCAAACAAATAGTGAGTGTTATCGCGATGTTGGGGGTCTGAGGTCGCGTCGTCACCTACTGTTTCCAAAGTTTCCATATGGTACCAATTCACAACACTTAAACCAAAGGTCAAATGAATCATTCCAACCATTTTTGCAGCATTGTACCATCTCATTACATATTTAACATACTACATGCTTGATTCAAATTGACTTTAACTATCCATATTTCCAAAGTGACCATTTACAATACAAAACTAACTCAAAACTTAGGTACATGCCATCTATAGAAAACATAGGGAAACTTTACGAACATTGCTAAGTCGAGTGTCGCGGATTAGATGTTGGATCGTTTTTCGAGTCTTTAAGATCTACTGTTACAATCTATATGGAATAAACAAACCATATGCTGAATGATAAAGCTTAGCGGTACTTTCATGATTTAAGATAATAAAATATTATAAATAACATGATAGGTTTCAATCAAAGCACAATTTAGTTTCACTAATTCAACTTACAAATCATGTATCATGAATCGACTTATTCCCTATCTCAAATGGCAACATACATGAACAATTCATACCAAGTTTCTTATCATTATAATACATTCATTTTCATTTCAATTATTACCATATATTTATAGAATTATCTCAATTCCTTATGGAATCTATTGATTCGTCTCATTTCCATATTGGCCCTTAGGGCTCGTATAAACCGGTTTACATGATCTTCTACATGCTGTCGTTTTCCACATTTCATATATATAAAGAGTATACCAATTTCAATCACACTTTATTTCAATTATGACATAACCAATTCATGCTTTATAAACCCTATTAACCATACACTAATGTAAGACAGATACACGAATCTATTACTCTGTTATCCCCGGTTGCCTAGTAACAATGACTACTAAAACATATACATACTACCACCTTGGGTTGCCTAGCAATGATGACTTTCACAATCTATTTACTCTATCATCCCGGTTTGCTCGACAACAATGACTATCAGGATATGTACATTCTATCACCCCGGGTTGCCTGAAAATTATGGCTTGTAATCATTATACTCGACCTTATGACATACCAACTATATCCAGTATTGCCCGAACAACTAATAGGGTAATTAGTGTTTTAATTATGTATTATAAACTGATTCACATATATCATGATCGCATACCATTTCATCATCAATTCATATCGTATATCACACATCATTTAGCAAAATTATATCATACTGGTGAGTCACTGAACTAACTAAAATGATGACAAAGGCAAGCGCACCAATCGAATAGTAGTATAGCTATGGTGAGTCGGGAATATCGTATCTACAAGGACTAAAAGTGCTAGTAATTACTATCTTTTTATTAGCTAGCCTATAAATTAAAGGGGATGTTTTTAATCTAAAATTAACTAAACTAATTACTAAGAATGTGACAGAGAGTGAATTGGGAAAATATTTGAAGAAAACCAATGAGATAGACAATACCCAGGAAAGAATCCACCTAGACTTCACATATTATTTTGAATCTAAATTATATGATTTATTCACTTGTGCCTTGATCCATAGAAATCCCTAAATTATGTTAATATCTCTTTCGAGAGTAAGAACAACTGAATCTAGGTTAATTAATTAAAATCTCTTTCTAATTAAAACCCTTATTGTTGTATTAATTCGATCTATGGATTCCCCTATTAGATTTGACTCTAATCCGATAGATTTATGTCGTCTTATTTCTAGGATTGCATGCAACTCCACTCAATTATGCCAGATTTATTTTTAAACAAGGACTTTTGCTCTACTAAAATAAGCACATCACACTTGAATTAATATCCTGAAAAAATTAAAGCAAGAAATAAGTATACATAATTGAAAACAAGAAACAAGTATTTATCATGTAATTCAGAAAATCAAATAATAAGATCCATCATAGGTTTCATCTTCCCTAGGTACCTAGGGAATTTAGTTCATAATATGGGACAGAAACATCTCAAAATTAGAATAACAACAAGACATAAGAAACCCAATAAAACTTCAAAGGAAATTTGAATAGAGATATTCAATCTTGAAGGAGATCTACTTCTGAGTTGATTCTAACGGTGTTCTTCGAGTAATTTCTTCGTTCTACTCTGCGTGCTCCCTTTAGTCCTCTTCTAATATGTATTTATAAACTTTAGAATGCTCAGAAACCCTAAAAATTAGGTTTACATGGGCGTGTGCCTAGGCCGTGTGGTTCTTGAAAACAACTCTTTTTGTCCAATTTTGGCTCGTTTTTCACTCCTTTCACTTCCCTATGCTCATCTAAGTATAGAAACATAAATTTAAAGGATTAGGAGCATCAAATTCACTAATTCACATAATAAATCATCCAAAAATATGCCAAGCATGAGATTAAAACATGTTACTTTTATGGTTTATCAAATATCCCCACACTTAAGCGTTTGCTTGTCCTCAAGCAAAATCCTCAACTCACAATTAAAATTAAACTTTATCAACTCATAATTCTCATCAATAATGTTTTGTCATAATCCACAAATAATCATACATTGATAATTCAACTAAAAGAGCATTAAAGATTCAAACAATTCAAGTCGAGCATTTTTAAATCATGAAAACATAGGTATTTCCCCTTATCTAAGTAATTACCTTTAATTCAAAACCGACAAGAATTGACATCCTCACTAAAGATTCACTCAAATCACTCAAAGTGTTTAAGGTTCAAAAATAAGCACTCAATAGTCAAACATGAAAAGTCATTACCATATAATTGCATGAAAATCAAATCTCCACCACTATGAAATGAAATGATACACAAATCAAAAGGCCTTTAAGAGGTTATAATGGGGCTTAGGTTAAAGGTGTGGAGAAACTCTGAAAAAGAGGGTTAGAATCGAGATCGAATTGATAAATTACCAAACTAGAAAAATAACAAATGTTGAATTACAAATAATTACATCAATCGAAACTATTCAAGAATAACACGAGCTTCTTCTCAAAATATGAATTTAATTGTTCAAGCTCAATTTACAAAGAATTAAATAACTATATATGTATTCTTTTTTATGATTTCTTTTCTTTTATGTAAATAATAAGAAATAATTCTGCAACTTAATCAAAAGGCTTAATCAGGCAATTAACCAAATCAAATCTCGATAAAAAATGGATTCAATAAAACGAGAAAAATTCTCAATGAACAAAAAATAAGTTATGGGTTATCATTAATAAGTAAATCAAGAAACGGTGTGTTAGGCTCAAAGGGGTTCACTAAGGGTTAATTATGAAGGTAGGCTTTTTATGGGATAAGTGGGTTAAAACCTAAGTGCCTTTATCATCTTAGTATATCAAATCAAATGTGTGGTCTCGACATGCATAATTGAAGCAAGTTCTAGAATAACAAATCAATATTGACACACTCATAAGCAATAATAAAATGAGTAAGAAAAGTGTATGCTCTAAAGGCTCAAAATCTCACAAAAAATTATGGTTTTTGATATCAATCTTGTAAATCTCAAACTTCAAGGTAATACCTCAATTTAGGGAAACAACCTAAAAATTTTTTAATTCTGAAAATAGACTTATCATGCTTGGTTGTCTCATGTCTTAAAGTTTAAACAATCAATGCACAAATTTCTATGAATTTAATCTAAAACATATCAATGAAAACCACAAATCGATAAGAATTCATTCTAATAGTAATATGAGAAAATTACTTGAACACAAGGCATGATTTAGGGATTTTCTAATAATCATATAAATAACCTCCCCACACTTAAGATGTACATTGTCCTTAATGTACAAAAAAAAATCACAAAAGAAACAGAATATCATAAGAGAGAGAGAGAATTGAAGCTGCCCTGAATATTGGATGAAATCCCTAGAATAGTAAAAAGCGGCATTGTAACAAATCTAAATGTAGTGTATGATTCTGAGCAACTAATAAGAAAATAAACACAAATGATGAAGAAGATTAAAGGGTTACTCGATTAGAAACAACCATAATAAATAAAAATATAGTTCAAAAAATATAAAAACAAAAAAGTCTAAGAAAATAACAATAAACAGAAAAAACTAAAACTAAAACTAAAACTAAAATAAAATAAAATAAAATAAAATAAATGGACTCAATGGTCTTAATCATCAGACACATCGGTGTCGTGAGTCGTCAGCGCTGGAGAGGAGATATGGAAATGCTGACTGATCGTGATTTTCCCGTGATAAGTTTTATAAATTTATAATGAATCGTTCTTGAACTAGCTATTATCACGACGTAGGCAAGTATACCTATCGAACAGTAGTATAGCTTTAGCAAGACCGGATTGTCGAACCCAAAGGACTAGGAGTACTAGTAATGACTGTCTTCTTATTATCTAGTCGAAGAAAAAAGATTTATTTCAACTGACTAATTAATTAAACTAAGAACTTGCAGAAAATAGAGGTTGGGAAATTACTTTTGGAGAAGCGATTGATTGAGACAATACCTAAGGAAAAATCTACCTAGACTTTTACTTGTTATTCTGGCTCCGAACCGGACGATTTATTCATTTAACTTATTCCGTAGAAATCCTTACTGTATATTATTATCCCTCTCGAGACTAACAACGTCTAATCCCTAGGTTGAATAACCGAGAGGTAGCTCTAATTAACACCCTAAGGTTGCATTAAATCGATCTATGGATTCGCTTATTAGGTTTCACCCTAATCCAATAAAATCTTGTCACTCTATCTCTAGGCGCGCAATCAACTCCGCTTAATTATGACAAAGTTACTCCTAGTCAGGGTCTATTCCTCCTCCAACTAAGAGTAGTAACTTGAAGTGATATCCTGAAATACCAAAACAAGAATTAAGAACACATAATTAAGAACAAGCCAAATATTTATCATACAATTCAGAAATAATAACAAGGTTTCGTCATAGGTTTCATCCCCTTTAGATATTTAGGGGTTTTGTTGATAACTAAACAAGAAAACATCTCAGAATAATAATAAATACAAAACAATAAGAAAACCCAAAACTCCTGAAGGGGAAGTTGAGGAAAGATCTTCAGTCTTGATAATGGCTCCAGCTTCTGAGATGGATCAATCGGCTTCCTTGGAGTAATTCCTTACTCCCTATTCTCCGTCTCCCCTTTCTTCCTCTTCTGGGGTGTATTTATAGGCTTTGGAGTGCCTAAGAACCCTCAAAAGTGGCCTTTTCCGAATTGGACTAAACTTGGGCTCAGCAGGGACACGCCCGTGTGCGATAACTGTAGGCCCTGTTCGAGGTACACGAGCGTGTGTTATACCCGTGTGAATCGTGCTTCAATTCTGCCAAATTGACACGACCGTGTGATCTGCCCGTGTGAGGAGCTCCAGGCCGTGTTGATTTCGTGCTTTGGCCCATTTTCTCTGTTTTCAGCCCGTTTCTCGTTCCTTTTGTTCTCCTATGCCTACCTGAGAATAAACATGAAATTAAGACATTAGGAACATCGAATTCACCAAATCTAAGGAGAAATCATTTATAAAAGGCGTTGAGCATGGGTTATAAATATGTATAAATTATGGTTTATCAAATACCCCCACACTTAAGCGTTTGCTTGTCTTCAAGCAAAATCCTCGAATCACAATTAAAATTTTCTTTTTCTCAACTTATAATTCCTATCAATATTATCTCAAACCACCTCATAAGTAATCATACATTGTGAATTCAACTAAAAGAACATTAGAGCTTCAAACATTTTAAATTGAGTATTTTAATCATGAAAAACTTAGGTATCTCCCCTCCTCTAAGTAGTTATCATTGATTCGGAACCTCACAGAGTTTAACATCCTCACTAAAGATACACTCCAATCACTCGAAGTGTTTAAGGACAATAAAATTAGCACTCATCAGTCAATATGAAAAGTTATTACCATAGGCTTGCATAAAAATCAAATCTCCACCACTATAAATCGAGATGATACATTAATCCAAAGGTCCTTAAAGGGTTGTAACGAGGTTTGGTTAGGGGGTGTGGTCACAGGCTGAAAGAAAGGGTTAGAATCGAGATTGACTTGAAAAATTTCTTAACTAGAAAAATATTTAATCATCACTTGTGTACAACAAAGCTTTCTTCTTTGACTATGGAATGTGACTTACAAGCAAAAGATAACTACTGACATGTATACATGGGTTTTTATATATATATATTTAAGAACAAGTCAAATAATCATAAATTAACTATTAATAACAAGACATAGTTAAGCAATTTATTCAAACCAATTCTTGATAAAAAAAATAGGGATCAAATTAATTTAAGGGGATTTCAATAATAATAGGTTAATGGTTAATATCGAGGGTGATACAAGGAATGGCTTGTTAGGCTCAAAGGGGTTTACTAAGTGTTAATCGTGGAGGTAGGCTTTTCATGGCATAAGTGGGTTAATCCTAAGTGCCTCTATCATCTTGATATATCAAATCAAATAGTGTGGTCTTGACATGCATAATCAGGCAGGTTCTAGAATAACAATTCAATATTGGCACACTCGAAGCAATAATAAAAGTGAGCATGAAAGAATTAATAAATGCTCAAAAGGCTAAAAAATCTCACAAAAATTATGGCTTTTTGATGTTTCAATCTGTGGGATTTAATTCACGATAATACTTAAATTTGGGGAAACAACCTAAACTTTTAAATTCTTAAAAATCAACTTATCATGATTGATTTTCTAGTGTCTTAGAGTTTAACAATCAATGCATGAATGCCTATGTTTTAATTCAAGATATATCAATCAAAATTATCAGTCAATCAAAATTCAATTTAAACATGATATGAGAGATTCACAAGAGAACAAAGCACTATTCAGGGATTTCCAGATAATGAAATGATTACCCCCCACACTTAAGATGTACATTGCCCTCAATGTACAAGGTTAGATATATAAGAAAATGCAAGATCATGAGAGAGGGAGAGAATTGAACCTTCCTGAGTGGTGAATGAGTGTCCTAGTTCGGAGTTATAGAGGTGGAGGAGGATACTCCGGTGGTGGTAGAGGTTGGGTACCACAAGTGCTGTGCCACAAGAATATTATATCTCCTTATTGAGCAGGGCATGGCAACCGTGGCGAACCTTTTCCATCGGAGTTTGAAGTTCCTAAATGATTGCGAGCTTTTGGAGCTCTTTGATAACTGTGATAAAAGTAGGAACTGTTTAGGAGATATTAGGAAGGATGATTTACTTGTAAAAGATTAGCCGAGATTAAAAATTGTTAGATAAATATTAGAAATCCTAATAAAAATAAAATGGAAGAAAAATAAAAAGTTGTCTTAAATGAAAATAAAAGTAAAAACATAAAATTAAAAATAAAATGCAAAAATTTCTAAACATCTTCATCGCTAGATGGTTCGTGAGGTGGGACTGGCGATGAGATGTGGAGGTGCTGACAAATTTGCTGTAGAGTGGCATCAATGTTGTTGAATCTTTGGAAACACTGTTGCTCGAATCTGTTAAGGCGCTCAGAGATGTCACCATATGAAGCCGCCGCATGAACTGGCCGAGGAGGAGGTGGTGGTGGGTGGGAAGGTGGGTCCTCTCTGAACTCCTCGGTATAAAGACCCAATGCGGTACCGAACTTGAGAACGCTTAGTTGGCGGACTAATCCACCTAAGCGAATCTGTACTGTGGCGGGATCATCATAGTTTGTCATCACAGTTTAAAGATGAAACGTGGAACATAGCTCCATCGTCAGCTCTAAATATGTTGGCTCGATAATCCCAAAAAATAATTCCCATGGATCGGTAGTAAAGAGGGCCCGAATCGCATCAGCCAACTGGACTTGTTCGACAACAGCCCAGTCGATACAACGGCCTGCTGTTAAAGGCCGGGCTGATAGTATCTGAAAGAGTTCCTCTTGAGGTTCGTTGGGAAACTGGAGGAGAGGGTGACGGATTTTTACGGTAGGGCCCACAAAAGATAATGCTCCCTTCCTTTTTTTTTGAAGCGGGGACGGCGGCTTTCTTACCTCGTGAGGACGACATTGTATACCTATAATTAATGAAGAAAATAGCCATACTTTTGAACTAACAATTTCAGCCAAAATATGAACCAAAACACAACCAACACAATCTCTTTTGTTAGCATAATTTCGTGACATTATCATTGTAAGGGCATGAGGATGATTATAGTAATGGCATGTGAATGACAAAAGAATGAAGCTTTCCTAACAACTTACATGAACATAAAATGCATGATAAAAAATCTAATAATCTATTAATCTAATAATGTAGAAAAGAATGAACAAAATGGACATATTATGATGAAAATAACAGTTATTTCAAGAATAAGCATTAAAAATGAGTAGAATAGAAGTGAAAAGAGTAAACAAACGCTAGGGGGATAGGATTGAGCGTCAAAAACGAAGTTAGAGGCAACGCACGGGCGTGGCGTGGAGGCCATGTGGACTTACAGCGGCTAGGGTTAGGGTTTTTGAGTGGGCAAGACAATGAATAGTGCAGGGTATTTATAGATTTTGGGGCACACGGCCAGGGGACATGCCCGTGTGTCCCAATTTCAGGCCGTGTGTTTCGCGTTTTTCCCATTTTGGCGCGTCTGAAATTCAACATACGCCCGTGTTTCTTGGACGTGTTATTTAACACGGTCGTGTCACACGACCGTGTTTTGCCTTGTTCTCTTCTCCCACGCTCGTGTATGCGATCCCCACGCCCGTGTTAATTTAACAGGTTCACCCACGGGTGCTAGGCACGAGCGTGTCGCACGCCCGTGCTAGCTTCTCGTTTCAACCACGGTCCTAAGGCACGGGTGTGTCGCACACCCGTGTTGTTTTGGTAGGTTCGCCCACGGCCATGTTCTACGGTCGTGGCAGTTTATCGTTGCCCGTGTTTTGGGAAAATCTTGCCTTGTTTCCACACGGTCTTACACACGCCCGTGTACTTGGCCGTGTCCTTGTGGTAAACCTGTTTTCAAGAGCTTTGTTAGTCATGGCAAGGGTTAAACACTAAAATTTAAAAAAGTTAGTACAATTAGTGCTCGGGGTTGCCTCCCAAGAAGCGCTTATTTATAGTCTAAGCTCGACTTACCTCTCCGTTTAATGGTCAAGGTGGTTTAAGGAGTTTGTACTCCTCATTCCTGTTATCATTCTTATCAAAATAAAACTTTAGCCGGGAATTGTTTACCTTAAAAGTGCCGAACTTGGGATGACTTACCTCTACTGTACCGAATGGGAAAATATTAAGTACCGTAAGAGGGGTTTCTTCATTCGGGTTGGGAGTGACAATGTGAGGGTCTGCGGCATCTAGTAAGACTTGATCTCCAACCTTAAGTTGATTTGGAGAGGTATCGAGCTTGTTTTAGCGTAGTTTCGGTTTGTTGGGTGTTCTTAGTTTATGTGCTCGCCATTCGTCTGGCTCCTCTATCTGTAGCCTTCATTCTTCATGAATGGGTCCTCTATTATTGCTGGAACATGGCTCGTGTACTTCTTTCAAACTTAATTTCTGCACAGTGAATTGTGTCATGTTATCAGTTTTAGTAGGATGGTGTGGATCATTACCTTCCATGTTCAATGTGATGCTAGAATTACGAGCTTGAAGGGTGATCGTTTCGTCTCCCACGCGAAGTGTAAGTTCACCTGTGCCAACATCAATAACTATTTTAGCAGTTTCTAAAAAGGGCCTCCCTAAAATCAAAGGGGTGTTGGTTTCCTCCTCTATGTCTAAAACAATGAAATCAACGGGAAATATGAATTTATCCACTTTCACTAGTACATCTTCAATGATACCCCTAGGAAATCTTATAGTTTTATCCACCAATTGAATGCTCATCCTAGTTTGTTTAGGTTTCCCAAGACCTAGTTGTTTAAACATTTTGTAAGGCATGACATTGATACTTGCCCCTAAGTCAGCTAATGCATTATTCACATCTAAACTACCAATTAAGCAAGGAATTGTAAAACTCCCTAGATCTTTCAATTTGTTGGGTAGCTTATTCTGTAGAATAGCTGAGCAAACTGCGTTTAGCTCCACATGCGATGCTTCATCCAACTTCTGCTTGTTTGCTAAAAGCTCTCTTAAAAATTTCATTGCATTTGGCATCTGTGACAGAGCTTTAATAAACGGTAAGTTGATATGTAATTTTTTCAAAAGTTTAAGGAATTTACTGAATTGTTCATCTGAGCGGTCTTTTCTTGTCGTGTTAGGGTATGGCACGCGAGGTTTGTATTCTATATTCACCGTTTTATTATGACTTACCTCACCATCACCTTTGCTTTCCACATTTTCTTGCCTTGGTTCTGGCTCAGTATCAACGCATCCTTTTTGAACATCAATTGCATTGAGTTGTTCCTTGGGTTCGGTTCAGTATTACTTGGCAAACTACCTTGTGGTCGTTCAGAAATTAATTTGGATAGTTGACCTATCTAAGTTTCGAGTCCTTGAATTGATGCTTGTTAATTTTTGAGTGCTGTCTCAGTATTCTAGAAACGAGTTTCTAACACCGAGATGAATTTAGATAGCATCTCCTCAAGGTTCGGCTTCTTTTCCTGTTAATAAGGTGGCTGTTGAAAACCCTGAGGATTCTGTGGCCTTTGATTTCCTTGACCGCCCCAAGAGCAATTTGGGTGGTTCTTCGAACCTGCATTATAAGTATTACTATATGGGTTATTTTGAGATCTAAAATTATTGTTACCCATATAGTTGACTTGTTCCTCTTTGGTTGTAGGATTGAATGGTAGGTATTCTGTAAGCACACCTTTTCCACTTGAATCACACCTCATCGTTGGATGTACCTGCGTAGAACCAAGTAAACCATCAATTTTCTTATTCAGAAGTTCTACCTGATTTGACAACATAGTGACCGAATCGACGTTATAAATGCCTGCTCTTTTCGTTGGCTTAGTCCTCATGACTTGCCACCGATAGTTATTTAGTGACATCTCTTCAATAAATTTAGAAGCCTCTTCAAGTGTTTTGTTATTGATGGTCCCACCAGCAGTTGCATCAATCATTTGTCTTGTCGAAGGGTTCACACCATTGTAGAATGTTTGAACTTGCAGCCATAGAGGTAATCCATGGTGTGGGCACCTTCGCAAAAGGCCCTTTATCTCTCTCATGCATCGTAAAGTGTTTTTAAGTCCATCTGCACAAAAGAAGATATATCATTACGTAACTTAGCTGTTTTTACCGGTAGAAAATATTTTAATAAAAATTTTTCGGTCATTTGTTCCCAAGTGGTAATGGACCCTCGTGGTAGTGAGTTCAACCGTTGTTTAGCTTTATTCCTCAGTGAAAAAGGGAATAACCGAAGGCGAATGGCATCATCAGAAATGCCATTAATTTTGAAAGTGTCTCATAGTTCTAGGAAATTTGCCAAGTGAGTGTTGGGGTTCTCATCCTGCAAACCGTCAAACTGAACAAATTACTGTATCATCTGAATCGTGTTAGGTTTCAGTTCAAAATTATTTGCAGCAATAGCAGGCCTAACTATACTTGACTCAGTTCCTGTAAAATTAAGTTTAGCATAATCATACATAGTACGAGGAACAGGATTCTGATTTGCTAATTCAGCGGGTATGGCTGGAGGTAGTGGATTGTCTTGATTTTCAGCCATCTCCTCAGTTGTAGTTGAGATATCGTCCTCTTGCTCTTCTTCTATGTATCTTAAGCTGCGCCTAATTTCTCGTCGGTTTCTACGAGCTGTACGATCAATTTCTTCGTGAAAAAGCAATGGTCCTGACGAGTTTCTTCTAGTCATAAACTACAAGAACCTGCCAGGAGAAAAAAGAAAGAAAATTAGTAAAATAAAAATTAAAGTTAATTTGAAAGAAAATAAATGGCTAAAGTAATAAAAATTGAGCGTTCCTAATATCTTAGTCCCCGACAATGGCGCCAAAAACTTGACCGTAATTTTCTCGTGATAAGTTTTATAAATTTATAATGAATCATTCTTGAATTAACTATTATCACGATGTAAGCAAGTATACCTATCGAACAGTAGTATAGCTTTAGCAAGACCGGATTGTCGAACCCAAAGGACTAGAAGTACTAGTAATGACTGTCATTGTATTATCTAGCCGAAGAAAAGAGATTTATTTTAACTAACTAATTAATTAAACTAAGAACTTGCAGAAAATAGAGGTTGGGAAATTACTTTTGGAGAAGCGATTGATTGAGACAATACCTAAGGAAAAATCCACCTAGACTTTTACTTGTTATTCTGGCTTTGAACCGGACGATTTATTCATTTAACTTATTCCGTAGAAATCCCTACTGTATATTATTATCCCTCTCGAGACTAACAACGTCTAATCCCTAGGTTGAATAACCGAGAGTTATCTCTAATTAACACCTTAAGGTTGCATTAACTCGATTTATGGATTCCCTTATTAGGTTTCACCCTAATCCGGCAAAATCTTGTCACCCTATCTCTAGGCGCGCAATCAACTCCGCTTAATTATGACAAAGTTACTCCTAGTTAGGGTCTATTCCTCCTTCAACTAAGAGTAATAACTTGAAGTGATATCCTGAAATACCAAAACAAGAATTAAGAGCACATAATTAAGAACAAGTCAAATATTTATCATACGATTCAGAAATAATAACAAGGTTTCATCATAGGTTTCATCCCCCTTAGGTATTTAGGGGTTTAGTTCATAACTAAACAAGAAAACATCTCAGAATAATAATAAATACAAAACAATAAGAAAACCCAAAACTCCTAAAGGGGAAGTTGAGGAAAGATCTTCAGTCTTGATAATGGCTCCGGCTTCTGAGATGGATCAATCGACTTCCTTGGAGTAATTCCTTACTCCCTATTCTCCGTCTCTCCTTTCTTCCTCTTCTGGGGTGTATTTATAGGCTTTGGAGTGCCTAAGAACCCTCAAAAATAGCTTTTTTCGAATTGGACTAAACTTGGGCTCGGTAGGGACACGCCCGTGTGGCACGCCTGTGTGCGATAACTTTAGGCTGTGTTCGAGGTACACGGGCGTATGTTATACCCATGTGAATCATGCTTCAATTCTGCCAAATTGACATGGCCGTGTGATCTGCCTGTGTGAGGAGCTCTAGGCCGTGTTGATTTCGTGCTTTGGCCCATTTTCTTTGTTTTTGGCCCGTTTCTCATTCCTTTCATTCTCTTATGCCTACCTGAGAATAAAACATGAAATTAAGACATTAGGAGCATCGAATTCAGCAAATCTAAAGAGAAATCCTTCATAAAAGGCGTTAAGCATGGGTTATAAATATGTATAAATTATGGTTTATCATTGACAGATCTCTGCAATGTCGCGTCAAGACTGTCAAACCTCTGATTGCTCGAAGCGAGTGAGCCACTCTGAGATGTCCTCTGAAGTAGGAGCAGTAGGAATAGGGTGGTGACTCGAAAATGGATGCTGTGGTGGGTCCTCGTGATGGAGAGGAGCATCATCAGTAAAGTCGTCTGGTTCATTCTGAGTGCCAGAATGAAACAATCGATACTGAGGGGGACTCACTCCGCAACGTCGCTCGATCATCCGCATGTGTATCATGCTTGAGATTCCCTGTGGGGATATTTAGTCGACAAGTGTGAGTGTGGAAGACTGCTGTGGTGTGTCTAGGAGACCGAAGTGTCGAGCAAGGCGAGTCAAATAAGGCCCTAAATAGATGGGGCCCTTTCTATGGCGGTCAGTCTGATGGCGGAAGGCTAAAGCGATGAAGTATGCTAAGTCAAATATATGCCCGGTGGCTATGCTTCATAAAAAGTATGCATCATGAGGACTAACGACTCCAGTGCTCTCTTTCCTACCAGTCTAAGTGTGGGCTAAGAGGGCATGAAGATACCGTAAAGCTGGAGAGAGAGAAGTCACCTTCGAACAACTCGCATCATATGGTGTCTGGCTCGCTGTAAGCTCAGTCCAACAATGAGATGGAGCGTAATGGATATACCGATAAAGTCGAAAGAAGTTCTCGAGGCTCATAAATTCCTCTGTGTAAAGTCCCATAGCAGTACCGAACTCGGGGAAGCTCATGTGGCGTACCAAACCACCAAGTTGGAAAGTGATTGTGCCTAGTTCGTCATGAGTTGTCATGATCTACTGCACAAGAATTGTCGCGTAGAACTCCAAAGTAAGCTTCATGTAGATGGGCTCGATGATGAAGAAGAATATGTCCCACGGAGCTGTGGTAATGAAGGCACGAACATCGTTAGCTAGGCGGACCTGCTCCATCGCGGCCCAATCGATATAGCGGCCTAGACTGAGTGGTCATGCTCAAAGGAGGTGATATAAATCCTCCTGGGGGCCCACCGAAAATCGAAGATAAGGGTGGTGGGCCTCAGCGGAAGCACTGGAGGAATAGGTTGCACCATGGGTTTTCCACGTTTTTGAAGCGAAGACGGCGACCTTTGTCTTTTTGCTTGTGATCGTCATAATGAATCTGCAATAAAAAAATCAAATAACTTAAATAAATGAACCAACATGATAGATATAAGCCAATAGGAGATCAAAATCTAAGTTAGCTCAACAATCAGACTAATAAAGGAATGGACTTTTGAAATGATAAAACGAATAAGCAAAATGCCAATACCAAACAAAAACTTAGTACTAAAACTAATAATGATCAATGATAAAATGAATAATTAAGACTAGTAAAATCCAAAAATACAATAAATTAAAACAATATAAAGGTATACTACTTTTGAATGAAAAGAATAATAAAAGAAAAGAAAAGAAAATGAAGTAAAATAAAGTAAATAATAAACATGTTCAGAAACAACCAAAATCAACAGTCAAGAGACTAAAGAATTAAAACTAAGTAAAGAACAAGTAAAAGCAGTAAACTTAATAAGATTATATTAGTAAATAAATAATAATAATAAGAATAAAAATAATAATAGTAAAAGGGTAAAGAAAATGTAACCGATGGTGGTGGTTATCAGATGACGACGGTGTAATGAGGGACGGCGGTAGTATAATTGGGGACGTGTGTGAATGGTGGCTACAGTGTGGGGGTTTGCGATGGATGCATGGCTGGTTCGGGTTGGGGTGAGCTGTGACTGGTGTGGCTCGTTGGGGGTGGAAGGAGGGAAGAGGAAATAAGGAGGATGGGAGAGGAAGGGGTTGTGCATGTCGGGGGTGCGTGGGTTGTGTGCGCAAGGGAGAGGGGAGAAAGAGGGAAGAGAGGGGCTATGGGGTCGGGGTAGTTCGACATAATGGGAAAGAAAGGAAGAGGGAAGGTGAAGGGTTTAGGGTGGTTAGACGGAAGGAAGAACGAAGGAGTAGGCGTGAGGGTAGTGGTGAACGACGGTGGCCAGATTTGGAAAGATAAGGCTGACAGCAGCTAATATTTTGTTGAGGAAGAAGACAAAATAAAAATAAAATAAAATAAAAGGGAATTAGGGATTTAAAAAGGGGACACGGTCGTGTGAGGCCTGTGTTGGGCCACACTGTAATACCCCTACCCGTATTCATTGCCGGAATAGGGTGCGAGGCATTACTGGAGTTTACGAATTAAATTTTTTTTTTCTTTTTATTCAATATAGCCCTTTTATAAATATCTAAACTTCCCTGTAATATTAAATCGAGACCAATCCACATCAATCAAATCAATTTAACATATTTTCATGATAAATTCATGCATTTATATAAGATAACGTCATCACATATCTATAACCAGGTTTGTTAACCATACTAATGGCTAACTTTACATTCATTTCACGTTAACATTTACTTTGTTAGCTTATACATGCCATTGATTCCCAAAATAAAGTTCCTTTATTTACCAAATCCCGAGGTTGATAGTGTGATGTGTCTCCACCAAATCCGACCTCCGAGCTCTTAACACTACAAAACAGAGAAAAGGAAATGGGGTAAGCACTTTGTGCTTAGTAAGCTCATGTAACAAGAATTACACTTACCTAATATTTTCAGTACAATACAATAAACATTACATATATCCATTCAATGCATTATTACCCTAACATGCACAAACTCAACATTCAAGTTAGTACAATAATTTCTATATATCAATAATATATATCATGATTGATGAGCTCATCATTACTATGATTTCCATTCCCTTATTTTTCCATATTTATCCCGTTGAATTACTCAAATTTCGATGGATTTTTCAGAGGTACACATTTAGTGTACAAATCCGGTCCGTCAATTCATATTCATGTACGCACATTTCCATTTCGAGAGCACACTCCATGAACCTCAACCTTGCAATGGGATTACGACCAGCTAAATCCTCGCAATATAAACTCATAGAGTATTGTCTGGGATTACCATCCAGCTAAATCCCGCAACGACAATTACTCTAATGAGCTTGGATCTGAATTACCACCCGAGCTAAATTGCACCTAATTCGGATTACCCGTCCAAGCTAAATCCATTTTCCACATATCGAGATAGGATCACCCGTCCGGCTAGATCCTTTTACCGTCAATTCCTTTTCGTGAGATCCATCGAATTTTCCTTTCATTCAACCGGGATTTCTTCCTTTATATCAAATATATCAATGTTTCATCAATTTTCATATAATGAACATTCAAATCATATTCACATCAATAACATACATTTCAAGTATTTAAGAATATAATTCAAGTTACATGAACTTACCTTAATACTTGTTTGTAAACAAAGAAAATCTACTAATCCTGAACTTTTTCCTTTCCTCGATCTAGCTTCAGTATTTGAATCTTCTGGATCTAAATAAATAAATTTAATTATCAATTTAATACATTTCATGTTCATATGCAACATTCTCTATAATTCAACTATTATTTATAGTTCATTCAAAGCTGTCTACTTGAGTCATAGTCACTAAATTATTTATAACTTGAGCTACGGAACTCCAAATTAAGATCCGTTAATTTTCCCTGAAACTATACTCGTATATCTTCTTACCATAAAATTTTCAGAATTTTTGGTCTAGCCAATCAGTACAGTTTATTCTTTAAAATCACCCCTGTTTTGCTATCTGACAGTTCTGACTCTTCTTCACTAAAAATTAATTATCTCATTGTACAGAATTCAAATGATATTCTAGTTTTTTTCTATTAAAACTAGACTCACTCAGGATTCTATACATATAAATTTAAACTCCTAATTATTTTTCTTCATTTTTTTATGATTTTTCAAAGTCAGAACAGGGCCTTGTCTCACAAAATTCATTATATCTCAAAATTTACAAATCCATTGCTTACAATATTTCTTCTATGAGAAACTAGACTCAATAAGCTTTAATTCCATGTTTTGTTCATCTTCTAATTCGATTCCTACAATTTTTGGTGGTTTTTCAAAGTTAGTCTACTACTGCTGTCCAAACTGCTTTAGTGCAAGTCGTTTATTACCATTTTTCCCTAAGCTTTTAATAAATGATAATTTCGTCCCTACTCAATTAGCCTCTCAATTGAGCTGATATTTCTCAATTAACATTCTATTATATCACCTTAAACTAGTTTACAACTTTTAGGAATCAGAATTTCAGAAATATACTTTAATTCCAAAAATTTTCACAATTAGGTCCTAAAAATCGCTTCCATTGAAATTACCTAATAAAATCATCTCATAAACAATTTAAAGCTTTAATTTCATTCTATTTCATCATAAACTTACATAACTCAACCATAGTGACTTTCAATTTCATCCATGAAATCAAAAACTAATCAATTTAATAGTAGGACCTAGTTGTAAAAGTCTTAGAAACACAAAAATTACAAGAAAAAGGCAAGGATTAACTCACTTGGTGCAAAAATTATGAAATACCAGCTTAGAGAACCCTCCTATGGCGTTTTTAGCTGCTGGAATTGAAGAGAAATGAAGAGAAATCTAGATATTTCCTATTTAGTCCTAGTTTTATTTAGTTAATTTTGCAATATTCCAATTTTACCCTTAATTTATCAATTTTTCTGCTGATTTCATACCCTTGCCGTCCAGCCCAAATAACTTTTGGGTCTAATTGCCTTTACATCCTTTCTCATTAGACTCTTAAGCTATTTAATCACTCTAGCAACTTTTACACCTATTACAATTTAGTCCTTTTCATTTAATTGACTACCCAAACATTAAAATTTCCTAACGAAATTTTAATACCACATTAATAACATTTCATAAATATTTATAAAATTATTTTCGACTCGTTTTTACGAGATAGAGGTCTCGATAACTTATTTTTACCTAATTTCTTCAATAATTTTTTTTTTAACTAGCCACTAAATCGATAAAATTTTTCTATCAATATTTTCATACGACTTTCCTATCATATAAATTTTCATGCAAAAATATTAAAATAAATTTCTCTTTAAATCGGATTTGTGGTTACGAAACCACTGTTCCGATAACCTTGAATTTAGGCCATTACACACACGGCTGTGTCACACGCCTGTGTGGCTTTTCTTAGCTCGTGTTAATAAAATTTTTAACCCAGTCTTCACACGGCTGTGTCGCATGGCCGTGTGCAATCTCTTTTGCTTCTCCCACGCCTGTGTGGCTCGGCCGTGTCTCGCACACAGCAATAGGGCTTGCCTGTGTAACTCTCTGACTTGTTTTAAAATTGAAAACTTTAGCTCCAGGTTTCACACAGTCGTGTCACACGCCAGTGTGGACTATTTTAGGCTGTGTCTCTGTCGATTTTTGAAAAATTAAGTCCTTTATTTAATTAATTAATTTTTAAAAGAAACTATGTAATGAAAATAAGAAAATTAGTGGTGTTAATCACTAAGGTTGTCTCCCGAGAAGCGCTTATTTAAAGTCGAAGCTAGACTTACCTTGTGTGCACAATTACAAAGGTTCGCAGAGCTGAAGCACCTCTATCATTTCTAAAATCCTCAACACTAAAAAGTTTAAGTCGATGACCATTTACCTTGAATGTGCCATATTCTGGATGAGTTACCTCTACCGTACCGTATGAGAAAACGATTTGTACTACGAATGGACCTGATTATCTTGATTTTAGCTTTCCGGGAAATAACCTGAGCTTTGAATTATATAAAAGGACAAGATATCCAGCTACAAATTGTTTAGGCTGCTTCAAACGAGCATCATGGCACCACTTTGTCGCTTCTTTATATAATCGCGAGTTCTCGTAAGCATTTGCTTGCCATTCATCTAACTCGTTCAGCTGCATCATTCTCTTATCACTTGTAAGTTTAAGATCATAGTTTAGGAATTTTATAGCCCAGAATGCTTTGTGCTCTAATTCAAATGATAAATGACAACTTTTTCCATAAACAAGTTTGTAAGGAGATGTTCCTATGGGTTTTAAAAGCAGTTCTGTAGGCCCATAAAATGTCATTTACTTTTATCACCTAATCTTTCCTATTTGACTCTACGGCTAGGATACGTTTGAGCTCTCAGTTTGCAACTTCAACTTGTCCACTAGTTTGAGGGTGATAAGGGGTAGCTGTCCTATGATGCACTCCATACTTCTTTAGGACTTTATCAAATTGAGTTACAAAAATGTGTACCCCTATCACTAATAATTACTCTAGGTGTTCCGAATTGAGAAAAGAGTTTCTTAAGAAATCTAATTGCCACTCTAGCATCATTGGTAGGTAAATCTTAAGCTTCTACCCATTTCGACATATAATTGACCGCTACTAGGATGTATTTATTACCAAATGAATTAGGAAATAGGCCCATAAAATCAATGACCCAAACATCAAATATTTCACATGAGAGCATATAAGTTTGAGGCACTTCATCACGTTTAGAAATATTACTTGTTCTCTGGCATTTATCGCAAGAAGTAACATACCTGTTTGCGTCATTGAACAATGTGGGCCAATAAAAACCTGATTCAAGTGTTTTATGTGCTGTCCTAATCCCACTGTAATGTCCTCCTGTTGGTTTTGAGTGGCAGTGTTCCAAGATTTTACTCGCTTCTGATTTTGTAATACATCTCCGAATTGCTTGATCTGCACATACACGAAAAACAAAAGGATCCTCTCAAAAATAAATTTTCACATCGGCAAAGAATCACTTCTTTTGGTGATGTGTCAACCCTTTTGGTAGGATGTAAGCAGTTAGGTAATTCACAACATCCGCAAACCAAGGGACTTCAGAGTCAGTTATAACCAAGAGTTGTTCCTCAGGAAACGAGTTATTTATCTCATTCTCATCAAGCTCCTTAAGATATGAATTCTCTAGCTTGGAAAGGTGATCTGCTGCAAGATTTTTGGCTCCTTTTTTATCCTGGATTTCTAAATCGAACTCCTGTAATAATAAAATTCATCTTATAAGTCAAGGTTTTTCATCTGATTTAGTGAGGAGATAACGAAGAGCTAAATTGTCAGTGTAAATGACAACTTTAGATAATATCAAATATAATCTAAATTTATCGAATGCAAAAACCACAACTAGAAATTCTTTTTCTATAGTAGTGTAATTTTCTTGTGCGGCTGTCAATGTCTTGCTAGCATAATAAATTGGTTGAAAATGCTTATCTCTTCGCTGTCCAAGAACTACACCTACTACAAAATCACTCGCATCACACATTAGTTCAAAGAGTAAATTCCAATCATGTGCAGCTACAATCAGATCATTAATTAATTTTTCTTTAAGAGTATTAAATTCTTTTAAACATTCCTGACTAAAATCGAAAAGCACATCTTTTTCTAGCAAATTCGTTAAAGGATTAGTTATTTTAGATATAAACCTTTTATAGAACCCAACATGTCCTAAAAAGCTTCGAATATCCTTAACTGAACTAGGGGGAGGTAATTTTTCAAAGGTTTCAATTTTTCCTCTATCAACCTCAATCCCTTTACTAGAAATTTTGTGGCCTAACACAATCCCTTTTCTAACCATAAAGTGACATTTTTCCCAATTATGTACAAGGTTCGTTTCCTCACATGTCATTAGAACTCGATTTAGGTTTTTAAGACAAAGATGGAAAGAATTACAAAATACTGAGAAGTCGTCCATGAATACCTTCATAATGTTTTCTACAAGTTCATAAAAAATGGCCAACATGCAACACTGAAAAGTAGCAGGAGCATTACACAATCCAAAAGGTTTTCATTGATAAGCAAATGTACCATATGGACATGTAAATGTCATTTTTTCTTGGTCCACGGGAGCTATCGGGATTTGAAAGTATCCAGAAAGTCCATCTAGGAAACAATAATACATATGCCTAGATAGTCTTTCCAACTTTTGATCAATAAATGGCAAAGGGAAGTGATCTTTTTTTCTCGTGGCATCGTTCAACTTCCTTTAATCAATACAAACTCTTTATCCCGTGACTGTTCTCATTGGAATCAACTCATTCTTCTCGTTAGCTACAACAGTCATGTCTCCCTTCTTAGGAACAACCTGCATAAGACTCACCCAAGCACTGTCAGAAATAGGATAAATAACTCTAGCATCTAGAAGTTAATTACCTCAGCCTTAACGACCTCCTTCATGTTAGGATTTAGACGTCTTTGAGCTTGCACATATGGTTTGTATTCATCCTCCATTAAGATTTTATAGGTGCAGAAAGAAGGGTTGATCCCTCTAATGTCTGAAATTTTCCGAGCTATGGATCTTTCATGTTCTTTCAATATTTGTAATAACTCATCTTTCTCATTTGGCTGCAAGTTTGAAGTAATAATCATTGGTAATGTAGAATTATTTCCAAGGAACGCATACTCTAAGTGATTTGGTAATTACTTCAGTTCCAATTTGGGGGGTTCTTCAGTAGAGGGTTTTAATTTTAATTCATTGTTTACTTGAATACCTTCATAATTCTTATGTCTCATTAGAATCTAAATCCATTTTTGTCTCACCTATCACAGAATATCATCATCTACCTCTTCTCCTTGGACAAGACACAGTTCCAATGTGTCTTTATGAATAATTTTCTCTAAAGAATCTTGAATAATATGATCAATAGAATCAATAAAATAATAAGAACTATCTTGTTCTCTAGAAAATCACATGGCATCATAGATTTTAAAAATAATCTCTTCGTTATCTACCATAAGCACAAGTTTACCATCACCCACATCAATGACAGCCCTAGCAGTGGCTAAAAATAGGCAACCTAAAATTAAAGGTACCTCAACATCCTCATCCATGTCAAGCACAACAAAATTAAGAGGGAATATGAATTTATCTACTTTTACAAGGATATCTTCAATAATACCTGATCATGATTTTTCGTGATAAGTTTTATAAATTTATAATTAATCGTTCTTGAAACTAACTATTATCACGATGTAGGCAAGTGTACCTATCGAACAGTAGTATAGCTTTAGCAATACCGGATTGTTGAACCCAAAAGAACTAAAAGTACTAGTAATGATTGTCTTTTTATTATCTAGGCTGAGAATAATGGAGTTGGTTTTAATTAACTAATTAACTAAACTGAGAAATTGCAGAAAATAGAATTAGGAAATTACTTTGAAAAAACGATTGATTGAGGACAATACCTAAGGAAAAATCCACCTAGACTTCACTTGTTATTTTGGCTCCGAATCGGACAATTTATTCATTTAACTTGTTTCGTAGAAATCCCTAAGTTATGTTATTATCCCTATTCAAGACTAATAATGTCTAATCCCTAGATTGAATAATTGAGACTTTTCTCTAATTAACACTCTAAGGTTGCAGTAACTCGATCTATGGATCCCCTTATTAGGCTTCACCCTAATCTGGCAAAATTTTGTCACCCTATCTCTAGGCGCACAATCAACTCCGGTTAATTATGACAAAGTCACTCTTACGTAGGGACTATTCGTCCTCCAACTAAGAGCATTAACTTGTATCGATATCCTGAAATATCAAAACAAGAATTAAGAACACATAATTAAGAACAAGTCAAATATTTATCATACAATTCAGAAAATAATAACAAGATTCGTCTTAGGTTTCATCCCCCTTAGGTATTTAGGGGTTTTAGTTCATAACTAAATAGGAAAACATCTCAGAAGAATAAAGAATACAAAACATAAAGAAAAACCAAAACATAAAGAATCGACTTTCTTGGAGTAATTCCTTACTTCCCTATTCTCCGTCTCCCTTTAGTCTTCCTCTTGGGTGTTTAAATAGGATTTAGAATGCCTAAAAGCCCTCAAACTTGCCCTTTTTCAAATGGAACTTAGCTAGGGCTCGGCAGGGACACGGCCGTGTGCGATTACTTCAGGCCATGGTCGAGGCTGAGATATCAACACGCCCGTGCTTGGATTGTTTTAGGCCGTGGTCGAGCTTGTTAGAATGGCACGGGCATGTGTTCTTCCTGTGTGTGGAAGTCCAGGCCGTGTTATTTTCCCACGTAGGCCCATTTTCTTCGTTTTGGCTAGTTTCTCGTTCTTTTCACTATTCTATGCTCACCTAAGTGTAAAACATGAAATTAAAGGATTAGGAGCATCAAATTCACCAAATCTAAGGAGAAATCATTCATAAATGTGTTAAGCGAGGGATAAAAATATGTATAAATTACGGTTTATCAAATACCTCCACACTTAAGCGTTTGTTTGTCCTCAAGCAAAATTCTCAATTCACAATTAAGAATTCCTTTTGCTCAACTTGTAATTCCTATTGATAATATCTCAAACTAATCCATGAGTAATCATACATTGAAAATTCAATTAAAAGAACATTAAAGCTTTAAATATTCCAAGTTGAGTATTTAATCACGAAAAACTTAGGCATCTACCCTCATCTAAGTAGTTACCATCGATTCGAAATCTCACAGAGTTTAACATCCTCACTAAGGATTCACTCAAATCACTCGAAGTGTTTAAGGACAATGAAATTGGCACTCATTAGTCAATATGAAAAGTTATTACCATAGGCTTGCATGAAAATCAAATCTCCACCCCTGTAAATTGATACGATACATCAATCAAAAGGTCTTTAGAGGATTGTAACGAGGCTTGGTTAGGGGGTGTGGTCACAAGCTAAAAGAAAAGGTTAGAATCGAGATTGAGTTGAAAAATTACGTAACTAGAGAAATATTTAATTATCACTTGCGTACAACATAGCTTCTTCTTAGAATATGGAATTTAAATACTTAAGCTCAAAAATAAAAGATTACTAGTAATATGTATACATGTATATATATATATTTTTAAGAACAAGCCAAATAACATAGACTAACTATTAAGAACAAGACATAGCGAAGCAATTTATTCAAATCAACTTTCGACAAAAATAGGGATCAAATTTATTGAGGGGATTTGAACAATAATGGGTTAAGGGTTAATATTAAGGGTAATACAAGGAATGGTTTGTTAAGCTCAAAGGGGTTTACTAAGGGTTAATCATGGAGGTAGGCTTTTCATAGCATGAGTGGGTTAATCCTAAGTGCCTCTATCATCTTGACATATCAAATCAAATGGTATGGTCTTGACATGCATAATTAACCAAGTTCTAGAATAACAATTCGATATTGACGTACTCAAAACAATAATAAAAGTGAGCATGAAAGAATTAATAGATGCTCTTAAAGGCTCAATAATCTCACAAAAATTATGGCTTGGATTTCAATTCAAGATAATACCTAAACTTGGGGAAACAACCTAAATTTTAAATTCTTAAAAATCAACTTATCATGCTTAATTTTCTAATGTCTTCAAGTTTAAATAAGCAATGCATGAATGCCTATGTTTTAATTCAGGATATTTCAATAAAAATCATAAATCAATCAAAATTTATCCTAATCATGATATGAGAGATTTACAACAGAAAAAGGCAACATTCAGGGATTTTTCTAATAATGAAATGAATATCCCCCCACACTTAAGATGTACATTGTCCTCAATGTACAAAGATATATAGAAAAATATAATTATAAGATCATAAGATAGGGAGAGAATTGAAACTTCCTGAGTGTTAAATGAATGAACTCCCTAGTTTGAAGTTCTGTAAAGTGGAGGAGGATACTCCGGTGGTGGTAGAGGTTGGGTTCCACAAGTGTTTCACCAAAAGAATATTATATCTCGTGATTGAGCAGGGCACGACAGTCGTGAAGAACCTTTTCCAATGGAGTTTGAAGTTCCTAATTGATTGTGAGCTTTGGAGCTCTTTATAACTGTGAGAAAATCAGGAACTTTTTAGGGGATATTAGGAAGAATAATTACTCATAAAGAAATAGCCGAGATTAAAATTAATTTATAAAACCTAAATATAAAATAATATCAAAAAGAAAATAATATTTAAAAGTTAAAAGTGAAATAAGAAACATAAAATAAAATAAAAACAAAAAATAAAAATAAGGGAAAATTAAACATCATCATCGCCGGATGGTTCGCGAAGTGGTGGTGGCGATGAGATGTAGAAGTACTGACAAATCTGCTGGAGAATGACATCAATGTTATCAAATCGTTGAAAACATTGCTGCTCGAATCGATTGAGGCGCTCAAACATGTCAGCATATGAAGCCGCCGCATGAACTGGACGTTGGGGTCGTGGTGGCTGAGACATTGGGTCCTCGTGCTGTGGAGAGACATCATCAGTAATGTCCTCTGGGGCCTCCTCCTCGGTAGATTAGGCGAGACGATATTGGAGAGAGTAGGTTCTTCGGTGCTTTTCGATCATCCTAATGTTTAGCATGCTCGAGATGCCTTATAGGGACATCTGGCTAATAAGTGTAAGGGATGATTCTTGGGCCGCGACGTGGAAGTGCCGCACCAGTCAAGTCACGTAGGGGCCAATGGAGATGACCCCTTTCCGATGTCGCTCCGTCTGATGACGAATGGCAAGGGCGATAAAGTAGGTGAGGTCGAAGACGTGCCCGTGTGACATACACCATAAGTAGTAGACGTCGTGAGTAGTGACGACGCCGATGCTCTCTCTCCGCCCTGTCAAAGTGTGGGATAAAATAGAATGTAGATACCTTAAGGATGGAGGGAGAGATGATGCCTTAGAGCGACTGGGGTTGTAGCTGGCCGAACGTGAGACAAGGGCATCCCAGCAACATGAAGGAGAATGATGGATGTGGCGATTGAGAGCATGTAAGTCATTCTCCTCTTTAAACTCCTCCGTGTATAAGCCCAACGCAGTGCCGAATTCTAGAACGCTTAACTGGCCGACTAATCCGCCTAGGCGAAACTAGACCGTACCGGGATCATCATAGTTCTTCATTACAGTTTGAAGATGAAACTTTGAGCCTAGTTCCATCGTGAGCTCGAGGTACGTCGGCTCGATGATTCCAAAGAAAAGCTCCCAAGGATCGGTGGTTAGGAGGGCCCGAATCGCATCAGCCAACTGAACTTGTTCTACTGCAGACCAGTCGATGCAGTGGCCCGCAGTTAAAGGTTGGGCCCGGAGTATTTAGAAGAGTTCTTCTCGGGGCCCAATGGGGAATTGTAGGAAAGGATGACGGATTTTTTCGGTAGGACCCGAGAAAGATGATGCCCCCTTTCTTTTCTTCGAGGCGGGGACGACGACTTTCTTTCCTCGTGAAGACGACATGGTGAACCTGTAATCAAAACCATGAATTCGTCTTGATGAGTGGTCAAGGTAAAATGTAACTAAATTTAATGAGGAAAAGGTCATAAATAAGTTGAGCCACAACTAACAAATCTAACTAAAACAATAAGTTTAATAGCATACTTTTGTGGCATTGCATGATAGTATGAGTAAAGATGGCTAGGAATTTTATGGAATGCAATATATTATATGGATGAACAAAAATGTCAACACAAAAGGCATGAGTATTTCAACTATCCTAACCATGAATATTCACTTTAAACTAGTCAAATGGAGTAGAGAAATCATGCAATGAGTAAGAATTTTAACATGAAAAAGATGATAACTGTTCTATAAATGAAATTTGAGTGATAAAAAGATAAAAATATCATGAAAAATATAGATTACTATGATAAATAGCATTATAAATCAGTAAAATAAAGGAGAAAAAAAGTAAACAAACGCTAGAAAGAGGAGAGTGAGTGTCAAAAATAGGGTTTGAAGCGGCGCACAGGCGTGGCAGGGAGGTCGTGTGGACTTGCAGCAGCTAGGGTTAGGGTTTTTTGGGTGAAGAAGACAATGAATAGTGTAGCCTATTTATAGATTTTAGGGCACACGACCAGGGGACACGCCCGTGTACCCCAATTTTAGCCAGTGTGTTTCGCATTTTTCCTATTTTGGTGCGTCTAAAATTCGTCCCACGCCAGTGTATCTTGGGCATGTTGGTGCACACGGTCGTGTTGCACGACCATGGCTAGCTTCGTTTGTTTCTCCCACGCCCGTGTATGAAGGCCCACGCCCGTGTTAATTTGACACGTTCGACCACGGGTGTTAGACACGGGAGTGTCGTATGCCCGCGATATTTTCTCAGGTTCTCCCACGATTCAATGCCACGGGCGTGTCACACGCCCGTGTTGTTTTGATAGGTTTGCCCATGGCCATGTCGCACGGCCGTGGCTAGTTATCGCAACCCATATTTGGGAAAAATCTTTACCCTGTTTCCACACGGTCCTAAGCAAGCCTGTGTGCTTGGCCGTGTCCGTGTGGTAAACCTGTTTTCAAGAGCTCCGTTAGTAAGTTAGGTGTTAACCACTAAAATTTAAAGAAGTCAATATAGTTAGTGCTCGGGTTGCCTCCCGAGAAGTGCTTATTTATAGTCTAAGCTTGACTTACCTCTCCTTTGAATGGTCATGGTGGTTTGAGGAGTTTATACTCTTCATTCCTGCTATCAATCTCATCAAAATAAGGTTTTAGACGGGTGTTATTTACCTTAAAAATGTCGAACTTGGGATGACTTACCTCGAAAGTACCGAATGGGAAAATACTAAGTACCGTAAGAGGGATTTCTTCATTCAGTTTGGCAGTGACAATGTGAGGATCTGCGGTATCTAGTAAGACTTTATCTCCAACCTTAAGTTGATTCAGGGACGTATTGAGCTCGTTCTGGCATAGTTTTGGTTTATCGTGTGTTCTCGGTTTATGTGTCTGCCATTCATCTAGCTCCTCAATTTGTAGCCTTCATTCTTCATTAATAGGTCCTCTATTATTGATTGAACGTGGCTCATTTAGATCCTTCGAACTCATTTCCTTCAAAGTAGGATGCACCATATTGTCAGTTTTAGTAGAATGGTTTATAGAATCACCTTCAATTTTCGATGTGTTGCCAAAATTGAGAGCTTGAAGGGTTATTGTTTCGTCTCCCACACGAAGTGTGAGTTCACCTGTGCTAACATCAATAATTGTTCTAGCAGTTGCTAAAAAGGGCATTCCTAAAATCAAAGGAGTGTTGCTATCCTCTTCTATGTCTAAAACAACAAAGTCAACGGGAAATATAAATTTATCGATTTTAACTAGCACATCCTCAATAATACCCCTAGGAAATCTGATGGCTTTATCTGCTAATTGAATGCTCATCCTAGTCTGTTTAGGTTTCCCAAGACCTAGTTGCTTAAACATTTTGTAAGGCATGACGTTGATACTAGCCCCTAAATCAGCTAATGCATTATTAACATCTAAACTACTAATTAAGCAAGGAATTGTAAAACTCCCTGGATCTTTTAATTTGTTGGGTAGCTTATTCTGTAGAATAGCAGAGCAAATTACGTTTAGCTCTACATGCGATGCCTCGTCCAACTTCCGCTTATTTATTAAAAGCTTCTTTAAAAATTTCATTGCGTTCAGCATCTGCGAGAGAACTTCAATAAACGGTAAGTTAATGTGTAATTTTTTTAAGATTTTAAGGAATTTACCAAATTGTTTATCTAAGCGGTCTTTCTTTGTCGCATTAGGGTATGGCACACGAGGTTTGTATTCTACGCTTACCGTTTTGTTTTCATTATGACCTACCTCACCTTTACCTTTGCTTACCATGGTTTCTTGCCTCGGTTCTGGCTCAGGCTCAACTGATCCTTCTTCACCTTGAACATTAATCACGTTGAGCTGTTCCCTTGGGTTAGGCTTAGTGTTACTTGGCAAGCTACCTTGTGGTCATTCAGAAATTAGTTTGGATAGCTGGCCTATCTGAGTTTTGAGCCCTTGGATTGATACTTACTGATTTTTAAGTGCTGTCTCGGTATTCTAGAAATGAGTTTCTGACACCGAGATGAATTTGGACAGCATCTCCTCAAAGTTTGGTTTCTTTTCCTGTTGATAATGTGGCTGTTGAAAACCCAGAGGATTCTATGGCCTTTGATTCCCTTGACCACCCCAAAAGAAATTTGAGTGGTTCCTCTAACCTGCATTATAAGTATTACTGTATGGGTTATTTTGAGATCTAAAGTTATTGTTACCCATATAGTTAACTTGTTCCTCTTCGGTTGTAGGATTGGATGGTTGATATACTGTATGTATACCTCCTCCACTTGAATCACACCTCATCACTAGATGTACCTGCGTAGAACCAAGTAAACTATCAATCTTTTTGTTTAGAAGTTCTACCTGATTTGACAGCATAGTAACTGAGTCGACGTTATAAACGCCTACTGTTTAGTTGGCTTAGTCCTCATGACTTGCCCCTGATAGTTATTCAGTGACATCTCTTCAATAAATTCTTAAGCCTCTTCAGGTGTTTTGTTGTTGATGGTTCCACCAGCGGCTGCGTCAAACATCTGTCTTGTCAAGGGGTTACACCATCGTAGAACGTTTGAACTTACAGCCACAGAGGTAACCCATGGTAAGGGAACCTTCGCAGTAGGTCCTTGTATCTCTCCCATGCATCGTAAAGTGTTTTTAAATCTATCTGCACAAAAGAAGAGATATCATTATGTAATTTAGTTGTTTTAGCTAGCAGAAAATATTTTAATAAAAACTTTTCGGTCATTTGTTCCCAAGTAGTGATGGACCCTCATGGTAACGAGTTCAACTACTGTTTAGCTTTGTTCCTCAGTGAAAAAGATAATAACCGAAGACGAATGGCATAATCAGAAACGCCATTAATTTTAAAAGTGTCACAGAACTCTAGAAAATTCGCCAAGTGAGTGTTGGGATTCTCATCTTGCAAACCATCAAACTGAGCAAATTGCTGTATCATTTGAATCATGCTAGGTTTCAGTTCAAAATTATTTGCAGCAATAGCAGGCCTAACTATACTTGATTCAGTTCCTGTTAATGTAGGTTTAGCATAATCATACATAGTAAGAGGAGCAGGATTCTGATTTGCTAGGTTAGCGGGTATCGCAGGCGGTGGCTGATTTTCCTGATTTTCAGCCATCTCCTCGGTTGTAGTTGAGATATCATCCTCTTGCTCTTCCTCTGTGTATCTTAGGCTTCGCCTTATTTCTCGTCGGTTTCTAGGAGTTGTGCGATCGATCTCTTCATCAAAAAGCAGTGGTCCCGACGGGTTTCTTCTAGTCATAAACTATAAGAACCTATCAGAAGAAAGAAAAAGTAAATTAGTAAATAAATAAATAAATATAAAATTAAATTGCAAGAAAAATAAATGGCTAAAGTAATAAAAATTAAGTGTTCCTAATATCCTAGTTCCTCGGCAACGGCGCCAAAAACTTGATCGTGATTTTTCGTGATAAGTTTTATAAATTTATAATTAATCGTTCTTGAAACTAACTATTATCACGATGTAGGCAAGCATACTTATTGAACAGTAGTATAGCTTTAGCAAGACCGCATCGTCGAACCCAAAAGAACTAAAAGTACTAGTAATGACTGTCTTTTTATTATCTAGCTTGAGAACAATGGAGTTGGTTTTAATTAACTAATTAACTAAACTGAGAAATTGTAGAAAATAAAATTGAGAAATTACTTTGAAAAAACAATTGATTTAGGACAATACCTAAGGAAAAATCCACCTAGACTTCACTTGTTATTTTGGCTCCGAATCGGATGATTTATTCATTTAACTTGTTCCGTAGAAATCCCTAAGTTATGTTATTATCCCTATTCAAGACTAATAATGTCTAATACCTAGATTGAATAATTGAGACTTTTCTCTAATTAACACTCTAGGGTTGAATTAACTCGATCTATAGATCCCTTTATTAGGTTTCACCCTAATCTGGCAAAATCTTATCACCCTATCTCTAGGCACGCAATCAACTCCGCTTAATTATGACAAAGTCACTCTTAGGCAGGGACTATTCATCCTCCAACTAAGAGCATTAACTTGAATCGATATCCTGAAATACCAAAACAAGAATTAAGAATACATATTTAAGACTAAGTCAAATATTTATCATACAATTCAGAAAATAATAACAAGATTCGTCTTAGGTTTCATCCCCCTTAGATATTTAGGGGTTTTAGTTCATAACTAAATAGGAAAACATCTCAGAAGAATAAAGAATACAAAACATAAAGAAAAACCAAAACTCCTGAAGGGAAATTGAGGAGAGATCTTCAGTCTTGATGATGAATCTGGCTTCTGAGATGGATCAATCGGCTTTCTTGGAGTAATTCCTTACTTCCTTATTCTCCGTCTCCTTTTAGTCTTCATTTAGGGTGTTTAAATAGGCTTTAGAATGCCTAAAAGCCCTCAAACTTGCCCTTTTCCGAATGAAGCTTAGCTAGGGCTCGGTAGGGACATACCCGTGTGCGATTACTTTA
This sequence comes from Gossypium anomalum, assembly GCA_025698475.1. Lineage (NCBI taxonomy): Eukaryota > Viridiplantae > Streptophyta > Magnoliopsida > Malvales > Malvaceae > Gossypium > Gossypium anomalum. Next base: position 27,384,225 of record CM046967.1, read on the forward strand.
GGCCGTGGTCGAGGTTGAGATATTAACACGCCCGTGCTTAGATTGTTTTTGGCCTTGGTCGAGCCTGTTAGAATGGCACGGGCGTGTGTTCTTCCCGTGTGTGGAAGTCCAGGCCGTGTTGTTTTTCCACGTCAGCCCATTTTCTCTGTTTTTGGCCCTTTTCTCATTCTTTTCGCTCTCCTATGTTCACCTAAGTATAAAACATGAAATTAAAGGATTAGGAGCATCAAATTCACCAAATCTAAGGAGAAATCATTCATAAATGTGTTAAGCGAGGGATAAAAATATGTATAAATTACGGTTTATCAATACCCCTAGGATATCTAACAGATCTATCAGCTAATTGAATATTTATCCTAGTGGGTTTTGGTTCCCCTAGACCAAGCTGCTTGAATATTTTATAAGGCATTAGATTAATGCTAGCACCTAAATCAGCTAAAGATTTCTCAATATTTAAACTATCAATTAAATAGGAATAGTAAAACTTCTTGGATCTTTCAGCTTGGTTGGTAGTTTATTTTGAAGAATAGTTGAACATTCCTCGTTGAGTTCTATAGTAGATAGCTCTTCAAACTTCCTTTTATTTGTTAAAAGCTCTTTTAAAAATTTTGCATATGTGGGCATCTGCAAAATAGCTTCAACAAAAGGTAAGTTAATATGCTTAATATGCAATTGTTTAAAAAGTTCAAGAAATTTACCAAACTGTGCATCCATGCGGTCTTTCTTTAACTTTGTTGAATATGGGATCAATGGTTTATATTTCTTAAGTACCTGTGTTTCACTCATTTCGAGTTTTACCTCCCCATCCTTTTTCTTATCAGATTCCTATTTCAGCTTCTTTTTAGGTTCAGTCAACACTTTCCCATTCCTTAGTGTAACTACTTTCACATGCTCTTTTGGGTTGGGTTCGGTGTTACTAGGTAAAATACCTTGCTGCCTTTCTGAAAATAATTTAGCAAGCTGTCCAATTTGATTTTTGAGCCTATGAATCGGCGCTTGTTGATTTTTCAAAGCTGTCTTGGTGTTTTGAAAACGAGTCTTTGACATCAAAATACATTTTTCCAACATCTCTTCAAGGTTCGATTTCTTTTCTTGTTGATAAGGTTGTTGTTGAAAACCTGGAGAGGGTTGTGGTCTTTGATTTTCTTGACTACCCCATGTGAAATTTGGGTGGTTCTTCCATCCTGCATTATAGATATTATTATAAGGATTATTTTAAGGTCTAGAATTATTACCTATAAAATTTAATTGCTCATTCTCCATGCTAGGACCGTAGGGTAAATATTCTGAATTATTCATTCCACCTCCATTTGCACCGCGTTGCATCACCAAATGTACCTGCGTAAAAACACACAAACCATCAATTTTTTTATTCAAGAGTTCTACCTTGTTTGATAACATGGTGACCGCATCTAAGTTAAAAACACCGGCTACTTTTGTCGGCTTCGTCCTCATGACTTGCCACTGATAATTATTTAGTAACATCTCCTCTATAAACTTATAAGCCTCTTCAAGTGTTTTATTATTTAGAGACCACCGGCAACTGCATCAATCAATTACCTAGTTGAGGGATTCAAACCGTTGTAGAAGGTTTGAACCTGTAGCTATAGAGGTAACCCATGGTGAGGGCATCTTCTCAATAAATCCTTATACCTCTCCTATGCATCATATAGGGTCTCTAAATCTATTTGCACGAAGGAAGAGATATCATTCCTCAGCTTGGCTATCTTAACCGATAGGAAATACTTCAATAAAAACATTTCAGTCATTTGATCCCATGTAGTGATAGAACCTCGTGGTAGGGAGTTCAACCACTGTTTAGCCTTATTCCTCAATGAGAAAGGAAACAACCGTAGGCGAATGGCATCGTCAAAAATGCCATTAATCTTGAAAATGTCATAGAATTTTGAAAAGTTAGCCAAATGATTATTTGAATCTTCATCTTGCAAACCATCGAACTGAACAAATTGTTGAATCATTTGAATGGTGTTCGGCTTCAGTTCAAAGTTATTCGCAATAATAGCAGGTTTCATAAATACTCGATTCAGCCCCAGTTAGAGTGGGCTTGGCATAATCGTACATAGTACGATGAGTAGGATTCAGATTTGGAGGATTTGTAATAGCCACAGGACGTAGCTGGATATTCTGATTATCAGCCATCTCCTCAGCAATAACAATAACGTCCTCTTGCTCTTCTATTGTACTTTGTCTACTCTACATTGCTTCTCGATGATTTTTACAAGCTGTGCTTTCAATTTCATTATCGAATACTAAAGGTCCTGACGGGTTTCTCCTAGTCATAAACTAAAGAACCTGCCAGAAGCAAACAAAAGAAGAAAAAAATTAAAAAACAAAAATTAAACTAAAAATAAAATAAAATGCAATAAAAGTAAAAATGGCTAAACTAATAAAAATCAAGTGTTCCTAATATTTTAGTCCCGGCAACGGCGCCAAAAACTTGGTGAGTCACTAAACTAACTAAAATCATGACAAAGGCAAGCACACCTATCGAATAGTAGTATAGCTATGGTGAGTCGGAAATATCATATCCACGACGACTAAAAGTACTAGTAATTACTATCTTTTTATTATCTAGCCCATAAATTAAATGGGATGTTTTTAATCTAAAATTAACTAAACTAATTACTAAAAACGTGACAGAGAGTGAATTGGGAAAATATTTGAAGAAAACCAATGAGATAGACAATACCTAGGAATGAATCCACCTAGACTTCACTTATTATTCTGAATCTGAATTAAACGATTTATCCACTTGTCCCTTGATCCGTAGAAATCCCCAAATTATGTTAATATCTTTTTCGAGAGTAAGAACAACTGAGTCTAGGTTGATTAATTAAAATCTCTTTCTAATTAAACCCCTATTGTCGCATTAACTCGATTTATAGATTCTCCTATTAGATTTGACTCTAATCTGGTAGATTTATGTCGTCCTATTTCTAGTATTGTATGCAACTCCACTCAATTATGCCAGATCTACTCTTAAACAGGGACTTTTGCTCCACTAAAATAAGCACATCACACTTGAATTAATATCCTGAAAATATTAAAGTAAGAAATAAGTATACATAATTGAGAACAAGAAACAAGTATTTATCATGTAATTCAGAAAATCAAATAATAAGATCCATCATAATTTGGGATGAAAATATCTCAAAATTAGAATAACAACAAGACATAAGAAACCCAATAAAACTTTAAAGGAAATTTGAATGGAGATCTTCAATCTTAAAGGAGATCTACTTTTGAGTTGATTTTGATGACGTTCTTCGAGTAATTTCTTCAGTCTACTATGTGTGCTCCCTTTAGTCATCTTCTAATATGTATTTATAAACTTTAGAATGCTCAGAAACCCTAAAAATTGGGTTTTTCTGCGTAAAAGAGAAACATGATTTGAAATCAACACGGGATGGCACATGAGCGTGTGGTCATCCCGTGTGGTTTACACGAGCGTGTGCCCAGCCCGTGTGGAAGTGCCCAGGCCGTGTGGTTCCTGAAAATAGCTCTTTTTGTCTGATTTTGACTCGTTTTTCGCTCCTTTCACTTTTCTATGCTTACCTAAGGATAGAAACATAAATTTAAAGGATCAGGAGCATCAAATTCACTAATTCACATAATAAATCATCCATAAAGATGTCAAGCATGAGATTAAAACATGTTACTTTTATGGTTTATCACATACTTGTTTCTATGATACTCAAAATATTTCAATTCTTGGCATTTAATACCGTTAAACATTCAATTCATAAGAAAAATAATAATGTTACTTCAATAACCAATATGCAATGATCATTTATATATATACCTATATATATGAAACTTGAATCATAAAAGTACAAATTGAAGTTGTTACTCTTCTATGACTCTCGTCTTTCCCTTCTCTCGTAACGACTAGGTATCATCTTTTGCTACGTTTGATAATTCAATAATAAGAATAATATCATATTACATCCAAATGATATTAAAATACATAACCAAAGTATTTTTCATTTTATTCAATTTAGTCTTTATATCCGAGATATTTGTATTTTTCAATATCTAACATTGGGTCAAAATCCGACTTCACATTCTTTCATTGGGACCTTATACTTTCTATCTAGGCATAATATGTGACAACTCGATTTTCAGTGATGTTGGCAATGTTCGAGGCTACCAAATCCGGCAAGTAAGTTCGTAAATATTATTATTTAATATTTATGGGTCAAATATGATTTTAGAAAGATTTTTGAATTAGTAATTTGTGTTTTATAAAGATTTATTCGGTTAAGTGGTTTTAGAAAATGAGGTGTTCTATAAATCGAGCTGTAAATATTTTATAAATATTTACGAAGTGTCATTAGGGTACTATTAAAGTTTTGTTAAGAAATTTTAACGTTTCGATGGTTAATTGATTAAAAAGGACCAAATTGAAAAAAAAAAGTGCATTCCCAGGACTCCGTTCCTATAAATCGGACTCGTAAATATATTCAAAAAATATTTACGAAGTTAGTTGTATAATTAATTAGGTTTTGATTAGGTGAATTTGACTTAATTAGGAGTAATTATAAAAAAGGATTAAATTGCACTAGAGGTGAAAGTTTAATTATAGATTAAAGAAAGTTAAAAGGACCAAATAGGCAATTATGCCATCAGCCTAAATTGAGGCGGCATAACAAAAGAAATATCTGAGATATTTTAGTTAAAATATATATTATATTTTTTTACTTGATAAATAAGTATTATAATAATTTTATTATTATATTATATTATATTATATATAAATATATGTAACTTAAATAACTAAGAAAAAGAAACTAAAAGAAAAGAAATAATAGTAAGGGATGAAACAAAGAAGAAACACGGGAGAAAAAAAGAAAAAAAAGAAAAAGGAAAAGAAAAATTTGGGGTTCCAAGGTTCAAAGTTAATTTGGTAAGTCAATTTAATCCATTTTCTTGTAATTTTTGAGTTTTTAGAAACCTAGAACAATATACTATTGGATTTATGTTGAAAACTTGAAAGTTGGTGGATTTTTGTATATAGTTTATGTTGAATTAATTGATGAATTGGGGATGTTACATTTATTGGTATTAGAGCTTTGCAAGTTTAGCCGATTCTCAGACTAAATCGAGCTCGGAATTGAGTCTAGAGGTACATGCCATAATTGAGTCGAATAGAGTTGGGATTTGGATGCTAATATATTTGTTTTTGTTTTAGAGTTGAAAATGTCGAATGATTATAATGATTATGTTAATGATAAATGTTATATTATATGTGTGTATAAATGAGAATCAAATTTTGAGGCTTTATGACCTTCACCCCCTCACCTATATAGTCTTATACAATGGAATTTACAATATTTATATTCATTAAGCTTACAAGTGTGAGACTGAAGAGTTCAATAGCTGAATGAATAATAATGCGGCCAGAGTCGAGGATGGGTTAGCAAGTAAAGAGAGTTCTAGAAGAGATATCAGATTTTTCTTAAGATTATTTAGGATATGCAATGTCGTTATTAAGGGAGAAGTTATTCACGAGTAATCGACTTATTTAGGTATGACATTTAAAGAATGAGCTAATTGGAATTTCTTCTGAATTGATTTCTTTAGTGATTGGGATAATGTGAGATTATTGATGACTTTAGTAGTCAGTGGGATAGTGTTGAAAATTGTAAATATATCTGAATGCAACTATTATAGTTGGGTATCTTACAACAATTTCTTCTAGGTATTCTATATGGGTATTCTATATGTTCTTTTATCCTCAGAGGTATATGCGTGATTTTTATCATATAGAAAGGTTGGTTACTCATAACGTTAGATGGAAGTATTGTTAGTCTGGTTAATTCATGATCAATATTGCTCTATCTTTCTTTGGTTTTCTAATCCATTATGTTCGATAGAAGACTTGATGATAAGACTAATATGAAGCTATTTTCTACTTCTACTGGTTGAAGCTCTGAATTACATATATGCAATTTATGTTGTCTCTATCACAACTGTTTCTAGTGCGTATGAGTGATATTCTTTTTCTGGATTTTCTTTGGGATACGGCATCGATATGTGATTTCATGTAATACCATGTCTGGGACATGGCATTGATATGAGACATCGTGTAAGACCATAGCTGGGCTATTGGCATCGATATGTGATCCCATGTAAGACCATATTCGGGATATGGCATTGGCATCTTACTATGTGTATGAGGTTTCCCGGGTGTCTTTTAGTATTCCAAGTGGTTCAACTGGTAATTCAAAGATTATGTCAAAGATGTGAAAAGATATGACTGTGTTACGAGTTCGTACAGGTATGTACGTAAATTTTATAAGCATTGGCTTCATGATATTATGACTTCATGATCACTATGAAAGTGACCTAAAGATAATCTTGTGAATAAGTATTTATGTTGATGATATGTAAATTCATGGTAAATTCGGTTGAGAATCATATGTTAGGCTTTTGAGCCATATTAAATTGAGAGATAAGATGTTTAGTTCACTTGATTTGTGATTCATTGGATACGTGTAAAAAAATGAAATATTTGCATAATTGCCTATTAAAATGGTTATGAAAGTGTGTGAAGTTAAGAGTTTAAATCATTGAAAGATGTTAAGCTTTAGGCTTGAAAATATGAATATGCATAATTAATGTGCATGTTACTATGAGGCTTGAAATGATTTGTTAATGATTATTATGGTATGTTATATTGGAGAGGTTATGATTGTTTGGAAAATGTTAATTATGCTTATAAATTGAAGGGGTAAGCATTGTGATTAAGTAAGTTAGGCCTATGAAGATTTAATGACGTTTATGTTATGTTATGTTATGTTTGTTGCATACGAACTTACTAAGCTTTGTAGCTTACTCCCCTTCCTTTCCCATATCTTATAGGGTTGTATGCTAGCTCGAGTTGGAGATTGCCGGAGATGCTATCACACTATCAAGCTATCATGTTGGGTAAATGAACGCAAACCCTTGAGTATATGGCATGTATAGGGGCTTAGTCATTTTTGTGTATGTGTCATTATGATATGGCCAAATGTATTGGCTTGTAATGATTAAGGATTTGATTTGGTATGTAGCCACATAAATTGGCTTATATTGGCTAATGAGTTGCAAGTATATTAATTACTCATATGCCTATGCCAATGTCATTATGTGATGTGGTTTATAATGGTATGTTAATGAAATTAGACTAGATGATACATGTGGGAAGTTGTTATGTTGAAGGTGATTGGGTATGTGTAGACTTGATAAAGTATGATGTTATGAGCATGTATATGAAGGTAAGGAAATAATATGTTTAAGCCTTTATTGTTGATGTATAGGTTAAATAGGCCAATGAATGGCATGTAAATATTCGATAATGACTAGCTATTGGAATGACTAGTTATGAATATGCATTGGTGTTTTGTATGTCTAAATGAAAGTTAATACAAAGAAATCATGAAAGAGTAAAATTAGTATTAAAACAGTTTTGGACAGCGGCAGTAGTATAACTTTGAAAAATCACCAAAAATTGTGGAAATCAAATTAGAGGTTGAATAAAATATGAAATTAAATCCTATTGAGTCTAGTTTTACATAGAAGAAACGGTGTAAACAAAAGAATTTCATTTTATGAGATTCTTGAATTTTTGTGAGACAAGGGTAGAATGATTTTGGGTTCCTCTGTTCTAAATTTAGAAAATCATTAAAAATTGTATAAAAATACTTGGGGGTTCAAATTTATATGTCAAGAGAAACAAACGGGAACATCATCTGAATCCCGTACTAAGAGATACTTAATTTTTAGTGAAGAAAGGTCGAGACTGTCAAATAGCAGAACAGGGATGAATTTGAAGAATTAACTGTACTATTGGCTAAACCATAAATTCTAAAAATTTTATGGCAAGAAGATATTTGAGTCTAGTTTTGGAAAAATCAAGCAGATCTTAATTTAGAATTCTGTAGCTCAAGATATAAATAATTTAGTGACTATGACTAAAGTGGACAATTTTGTTATGAACAGTAAGTAATTGTTTTGATATGTTTAAGCATTGATTATGGTTGTGTTGGTAGCTTAATTGTGGTATGTGAGTGTGCAAATGAGGATGGCAAATAGCTTGGTAAATAGCCATTTTCTTGGCCACACAGGCAGAGACACGGTTGTGTGTCTCAGCTGTGTGAAGGATACAGCCCCGAGACACGGGCATGTGACTTGGCCGTGTGACCCCAAATTGTGTATGATGTCATAAACAGAGAGTTACATGGGCTGAGGACACAGGCGTGTGTGACCATACGGGTTACCCACATGGGCGTGCCCCAAGCCACACGGTGTGTGACCCCTATTTTGATGAAAAATTTTCTGAGTTTTCCAAAGTTTCTGGTTTAGTCTCGAACCACTTCCAACGTATGTTTTGGGCCTCGTGGGCCCGTATAAGGAACGATATGCATGTGTATGAATGGTTTTAAATTGAATGAAGTTTTATGGCCCGATTTTGTATGATTGGTTATGTTTAAGTCCAGTAATGCCTCGTACCCTATCTCGACTTCGGGCACGGGTAAAGGGTGTTACATAATATAAAAAATAGCCCTCAACGTTTGGCTGTTTGGCCACTTTGGCCTTTAACATTTTTTTTTGGATCACTTTCACACCTAATGTTTTTTTTCTCAAATTGGCCTGTTTTTAATGGAGATACTGACATGGCCGTTAGGTGATTAACAGTGCTAGCTTGGAAAAAAAATTTACTTCACCTAAGCTCCAAAGCATTTGAAACCTAATTAAAATTAAAAATAATTCAACAAAAAGAATCAGATATTAAAAAAAAAGCCAGATCGATCCTAAAAACAAAAACCTCTTGAATCAATTATTAAAAAAGAGAAAGAGAGAGAGTAGACAATGAACCCTAACTTAAGAAAGTAAGAAAATTGTGAGAAAGAAGATTACCCAAAGGCTGTTGTGGAATCACATTGATTTTGGATGATATATTAGGGTATGTTTTTAAAATTTTTCACTTTGGAAACATTATGTATGTTATTTCAGTTTTTGTTTAGGGTTTTTGAATTTGGGGATTTTGGTTTAGGTTGCCGAATTTCAGGTGGGGGTTATAATGTTGGTTGGTGGGTGCAATAATTCTAGGCATAATTCAGTAGGTGAACTTATTAAAGTGGTCCCTCCATCTTTTGTTGTTGTTATGTTATTATATGTATATAAACTTTATCAAATTTGATCATATAATTATTAAATCATTTAACTTTATATGCATTTTGTATTATTTATAATATTTAATATTTTATTTGTCTATACCTTTTTTGGTTGCACTTTGTTTGTCTGTTAGTATGAAATCTTACTATTTTCTAACTTTTGTAATATATTTTTTTATTGCTTAAACTATAGATGCCTATAGAGGAGGAATACTACATTAACTTGTATGTTGTGGGTAAATTTGTACGTGATCCCGATGTTAAGTGTTTAGGTGGTGAGATGATGAGGCTTAAAGAGGATCCAAATACGGTGTCGTATTTTGAGTTGTGTAAAATAGTTAAAAAAGGTTAGGGTTTAATATAATACAACTAATTTATTTTCATGTATCTAGCAGTAGGACTTTACAGGATAACCTTAGGGCTATATGGAATGACAGTAGCACTATAGACATGTTGAACTACTAGGTTAAGCATTATAAAATAAACTTGTATGTAGAGCATGAGATTGACACTACTATTTTTGCTGATAATGATTTAATGTTACCTGTAACAACTGTGGAAGGTGCTGGTGATGGTTATGAAGGTGTTGAGGTTGCTGGCAGTGAAGGTGGTAAAGGTTTAGGTGGTGAGGGTGTTGAGGTTGTTGGCAGTAAAGGTGGTGAGGGTGGTGAGGTTAAGGGTGGTGAAGGTGGTAAGGGTGGTGAAGTTGGTAAGGGTGTTAAAGGTTTAAATGGAGAGGGTGCTGAGGTTACTGGCAGTAAATGTGGTGAGGGTGTTTAAGGTTTAGGTGGGAAGGGTGTTGAAGTTGCTGGCAATGAAGGTGGTGAGGGTGTTGAAGGTTTAGATAGTTCAGATGCATCTATTGAAGGGTTAGAAGAAGGTGATGGAGGTTTAAATAGTGGTGTTAAAGAAGCTGGTGAGGAGGGGGTTGAGGATGAAAGTGATAGTGATTCAAAATATGAGAATGTTTATTTGATGAATGTGATGTACTTTTCAGATGGTGATGATGATGATGATGATGATGAGCATTAAGAAGCTAGGCAAAAGGTGAGGGAAGTGGAGGGGAAAACCAATGGGAAAGTTAAAGAAACATTACTTTATGACACTAAAAGTGAAAGCTCTAGAGAGCAGTTTGAGGTTGAGGTCCTTGAAGAAATCAAGGGTGAAGGACTAAATGATAGAGTTGATAGGGAAGAAAAAGGAAATGAGATTGAATATTTTGATAGTGATGATCACGTGAGCATACTTGGGTCAGATGATGATGACAATACTGATGATGATGTTTAAAGATGGTGAGCAATTCAAATATGCAATTCGTAAGTACTCAATATGTTGTAGAAGGAAACTTAAGATAATCAAGAATGAATTAAATGGGGTTAGAGTTAAATGCATTGCATCTAAAAAGTGTAAATAGGGAATATTTGCAAGTTATAGTAACATGTCCAGACGCATGCAAGTGAAAAGTTTTCATGATGAGCACAACTATTGTGTTAGTTTTAAAAACAAAATGGTTAATGTAAAAGTAATTGCGGATAATTTTGAAGCTACCATTATGGACCACCTAGAAATGAAGCTAAGGGAGATACAAAGAAGGGTAGCTTTAGAAATTCATGTGAATGTTAATATGACAAGGTGTAGAAGGGCCAAAAAAATAGTGAAGGATAAGTTGGCAGGAAACTTTGTAGAGGAATTTGTTATGCTGTGGGATTATGCTGATGAGTTGAGACTAAAGAATCCTAAAAGTATTATAAAGATGACAATGAATAGTCACATCTGAATCTCCACCACATTTTAAGAGGTTTTATGTCTGTTTTGAAGCACTGAAAAGAGGTTGGAAAAAAGGGTGCATCATACCTATACTAGGTTTGGATGGTTGTTTGTTAAAAAGTCCATTTAAAGGTGAGATGTTGTTGTACACTGATTCTTGGTTATGGTTTCTTAGTCTTTTGACAACAAACTTAGGAATGGAAAATGGTTTTGGGTATACCATCATCAGTGACCAACAAAAGGTAAATAATGCTATTTATTTTGCACCAATTTATTACTGATATTTTACTTATGTTTTGTAAATTAATTTGCAGGGTCTTGAGATAGCCATTAATGACATTCTGCCTTGAGTAGAACATAAAAATTGTGCTAGGCATGTCTTATCAAACTAGTCTGGTAAGAAGAAAGCAAAGGCATCCAAATTTACTTTTTGGAAAATTGTGAAGTCTACAACAGAGAGAGAGTGGGAACAAAACAAAGAAGAATTGTATAAGATTGATGAAGGTGTTGCAAAGGAGTTGTTGTCTAAGAATTCGAAAGCTTGGACCAATGCCTTCCAAGGGTTGCACTCTGTGTCAAATATTGTTGATAATGACCTCTGTGAAGCATTTAACTCTAGCATGGTAGAGTCTAAATTCAAGAGCATAAATAACCATGTTAGAGGAAATCATAGTTAAAATGTTGAACAAAATAGTGGATAAGAGGAAGTAATGTAGTTTATGAAAATACAATTATGATATACTGATAAAGAAGAAATTTGATGACATCAAGAAGGAAGGTGTTGATTGGAAGATGATCTAGAATGGGGAAAATAGGAGTGAAGTTAAGAAAGATAGAAAACAATACATAGTAAATGTAGAGGATAAAACCTGCAGTTGTCGAAGCTGGCAATTATCTAGGATCCCTTGGCCCCATGCTTGTTCTGCTATATGGCATCTTGAATAAGATCTTAATGACTACTTATATAGGTACTACTAGAAGGAGACATATTTGAAAGCATATGCATATGTTTTACAACCCATAAATGGGTCATATGAGTGGAGAAAATCTGGTATTGAGCCCGTGCTTCCACCAATTGAGAAAACAATGCCTGGTAGGCAAAAGAAGAATAGAATGAAGGCAAAAAATGAACTAAAAAAAGTGAATCTTGGACAACTCAGTAGGGTTGGTCTAATTATGAGATGTAGGACATGTGGAGGTAAAGGTCACAACAGAAGATCATGCCTTCAACCTAACACAACTGGATCATAGGTATATGTAAAAACTTTTTCATTATCAAGTTCCAAAATATTTAAATCTAATTTGGGGTTGTGATTTTTTATTGTCTCAGTCTAGTATGAGTACAAGAACTAGAAGCCAAAAAAAGAACAATAGAAGACCATGCATTCAACCTAATACAACTAGATCACAGATATATTGTAAACACTTTTTTACTGTCAGGTTTCAAAATATTTAAATCTAGTTTGGGGTTGTGATTTTTTTTCTCAATCTGGTACGAGTACAAGAACTAGAAGCCCAAAAAGGATGGTATATTAGGAACCTATCAGCACACAAGAATCAACTGCAGCAAAGAAAATGAAGAAATAAATTGAGATGTTATTTTGACTAAACATTTTGTTTGTTTATTGAAATAGTTGCTTAATATATTTTTTGTTTGTCATTACATGTGATAGTTGCTTAAGATATTTTTTTGTATTTTGGGCTTCTAGGACTTGCTCGACAACTATGTGGGTCTAGGGTCATTTTGTTAGTTACTATTTTGAACATGACATACAAGTCAAATATCCAACATTTTAGTACATGTAACTTCTTTTTTCAACAAACATTCTTTTGTTCATTTTGCTCGTAGACCTTTCATTATAGTTCCCTCAAATTAGCTACAAATACCAATTCAAATGTGACAATTTATGTTAACAACAAAGTTTGAAAGTACTAGATGTACAAAACATAAGAACATGACACCATGCTTTTCAAATTATAATATAATGTGACACATAAGATAAATAATACACTACAAATAAATTTTTTTTTTTATAAAACTCTTTCTCTTTCTTGACTGATTTACATTTTTGCTTCAAGCTCTTAATCTTTGTGTTTAATTTAATGTGATCCACAACATCATGATTGACCTCTTTTGTTTGGTTGTTCTTGCCCACATTTTGCACATTGCCACTCTCAGACATCTCAACATTATTGCTTCTACTACCACTCTCAACCATCTCAACACTTCCACACTTCATAATCTGCTTCCTAAGTCTCGTATTTTCTTTTGCAAGTTTCCTTTCACTATCACATAAATTCATGTATTACTTCATTTACCTTGTTACACAACTTGTCATCATACCACTTAAAAAAATCTATATCCACCAACCTACAATTCACTCAAAAATCTAACGCTATGACGAATTGTAGCACCAATTTAGCAACACAAAAATCAAACAAATTAAAAAAATCTCCAATTCCTTATAAATCTTAAAACAAATTGGCTAACCGACACAAAAACCAAACAAACTAAAAAAATCCTTAATTTTTTTTATGAACCCTAAAACAAATTGGCTAGATATATGCTTACTAGAAAATCTGAGCAACCATAATACCTTCTACCTAGGTTTAAATTGCTCCACAAAGTCTCTCTCAGAGCTAACTTGTTACAAAAATATGTTATTTTATCTCCATCATAAATGAACTCCCCTCGTGATGAAGAAACCAACTTCGAATAAGGAAGCTTCTCCATTGATACTACTTTTTTCAGACAATATTTTCGATTCTTTTGCCAACCCACTAGATTTCAAGCTTCGATTTTTGCAAAATTTTAGTGGAGAAGGAGAGGATACAAGATTTAGGGTTCTTCATTTAGGAGCTCTTACATTGATTTAATTGTGCCCATGTGTGTTTAAGGGTTTTTATTGTTTTTTATTTTAAATTTATTTGCTAACGTGGCATATAAGAAAAAATAATGCCACTTCAACATTTACATACATTTAGCACCTAGGAGTAATTTTTTTCCAAATCAATATCATTAGTCACCTAATGGTCACGTTGGCATATCCGTTAAAAACAGGTCAATTTGACAAAAAAAAATGTTAGGTGTGAAAATGATGCAAAAAAAGTTAAGGGCCAAAATGACCAAACATCCAAACATTAGGGGCTATTTTGATATTATGCCTTCTATCTATAGCATAATTTATTCGACTGAGTCCCTCATGTTACAAAGTTGTTTAACAAGTTAAATTTAGTTTCTAATTTAACCTTTATCACAATTTAAGCTTATCACCTATCAATTTCTTCGATTTAAGCTCAAAATCATCAGTTTCTCTATAATGGAAACTTGTTAAATATCAACTAATTGAACAATTTGATACATGGTCTAGCTAATTCAAGCTCCCATGATCAAGAATCTATAAAAATTAATGAAAACTAGCTTATGTACCTTGGTTGATTAATGGCTGAAAGTTGCTAAGTATGTTTGGAGTTTTTCTTTTCGTTTCAATGTTTTGGACTATTGAAGAAAGAGAGAAGATAACAATCTTCCACTCAACTTAATATATATATACTTAGATTAGCATTAGTTTTATTTAATTAGTCATATTTAATTAGTTAAATAAAGCCTTAATTCACAACTTCCTGTTAAATAATGGCTAAATAATCATTTTGGCTTTTTGGATAATTTCTAGCTAGGCCCTCTGTCACACCCCTTGCCAGTCTGGTTGTCGAACCTGAGCTATAGGAGGTTACCATGTAAAACTCAGATAACATTTTTATGTACTTTAAACATGCATGGCAGACCATGCCGCAGACTAGAAAAATAGTGGATCGATCAATTATGCATAGAATTTTAGATTGCTAAACTGCAGATTTTTCCGCGGACACAACTTTTGCCTGAAGTATGGCGAACAATTAAAATGACAGATTGTTCCACGGATACCTCTACAATACAATAAGTATCGCAAAAACTGCCAATGTATATCATAAACAAAACTTGTATCCATTTTAACTACATACATAAAAAAAGCACAAGGATAACCCTTCAAACTCTAACATGACTGATAATAAAATAAAAAATCCTCTATATACATGCCACTTAGACAAACTAAACAAAATCAAAGGTCTACCACAATGTTGGCAGATAGTGTGAACTTCTTGTTTATCCAATATACATGGTTAGTATCTACAATGTAAAAGTAACGCAAAGTAAGTATTAGGAATACTTAGTAAGCTCCTACAAATTTAATGATTAACCTACCTCACATAACCATTATATGTTAATCTGGTTTGCAAACACAGTTTACCTTTCAACTAATACATACTACCAGCGAGGTAAGTGTATACACTAAATTACATACACAATGCCAAATAAGTAGTCGTGTTTGTCACAATAACGACATTCCACCTTAGGGCAGGAGGAGAATTGATGACCATTCTGACGATAGTTTTTACAGAAAACATTGCTAGAGCTAGACTTCTGAGACAATGGTCTAGCAGTAAGAGCAACATCGGAGGAAGATGCTTGGACCAGCCTAGACGGGTCTCCTCAAAAATAAGTTTTTTAACAGCAGTGTCTAAGGACGAAAGGGGACTCTGAAATAGCAGAGAGGCTCAAACTGGCTCATATTTAGGGTGAAGTTTCATGAGAACCTAGATAAGGCGAAGATAATCCTCACTGATCTTAGCTTGGGACAATTGAGTCCATATCAGCTTCACTTTGGCTAAAAAAGGCGTTCACAGTTTGACTAGACTTTTGCTTGAGACTGTGCAATGTACTCCATAGTTGAAAGCAGTGAGCAAGACCGGTGGTTCGATATCCAGCAATAAGAAAATCCCAAATCTCTTTTGTTATTTCAAACTCATCAAACTGCGCATAAATGTCAGAAACAGAAGTATTACAAAACCAAGTGATAATCTGATAATTCTTACTATCCCAATCCACCAAACGGTCTTTATACTCAATAATAGTCTCATATGTCTCATGAACAGGCTGAATATTATCACCAGTAACAATGCACCACAATTTTCAGCCAATAAGGAAGTTACACATCCCAAAAGCCCAAAGATTGTAATTTGTCCCATCCAGGTAGCATAAATGGGGAGGGAAATCTCTATTTTCTCCATGATAAAGACAAATCGGGTAGAAAGAGAGTGAATAAATAGGAGTAGAACAATGGAAAATGGTGGGAGCAGTTTGGTCAACGAATTGAAAAAGAAGAAGAAGAAAGGGCGATGATGCCCAAAACAAGACCAAAAAAGCAGAGAAAAAAGAGAAGGGGAACCTAAGCTCTTGATACTATGTTATGAAGCTTAAGAAAAGAAAGAGGAATAATTATTTTAGTATATATCTATTGGTGTACAAGTGCTAGGTATTTATACTAGTACTTAGGAACTATACATGGAAACTAACTAGTCGAATTTGGATTATAGTCTAATTTGCATGCTAAAATACAAATTTACATTAACAATTGGGTTGTAGTACATACACATACTTTCAGAGGCATAGCCAAAGAGGCAGGCAAGAGCCTTGGCCCCTTTGGTTAAATGAGAAAATTTCCCATGAGCTCTTTTCAAACATTAAATCATTCTATTTAAGTCTTTTAGTTCTTAGTTGAATGAAAAATTTTCATTTTTAGTCCCTCCTAAAAATTAATAATACAATGAAATCTTTTTTAACTTTGCCCCCTCTAAAAATTTATAATTGTATCTCGATCCTAAGTAAAATTTATGGTTTCGCCCATACATACATACATACATACATATATACATACATACATCACGGATGGAATGCAATTTATTAATTTAAGTTCACCAAAGCTGACATTTTTCAAGTCTAAAAAATCAATTGACTTGCAACATGTTTTGGAATGGGATCCAAGCAATTTTGGCTCAAGTTGTCTTTTGACCAATGAAAGATTTATCTTTTAGCTTCAAAACGTACTTTGAATCACCTTATTTCAAGTTTAAAAGCTTAAATTATGGTTGTTTCAGTAAAAATTAAGTGAGTAGAATTGTTTTAACCGGAATTATTACGAGAATTTTTTTATTTCATGCTTAAATCATATTGATTTTGCTTTTAATATTTAATTTTGATTATATATACATATTATATTATATTATATACTCTTAATTCTAAATTACAAGATAAGTAAACATGATGAAGAAGGGACCCTTGGACGGCAAAGCTTAAAGCTTACGCAACTCAATGTTGATTGAGCTAACAAAGCCAAAAATTTACCGTCCTTTATAAACCAATATAAACATTTAAAGATTTCTTTGTGGTAGGCCATGGACTACGGTGATGACATATATATAGAAATAGATGGAACATAATTGGGCATCATATATATATATATATATAACTTGAAGGGTTAAACAACTGCTAAATTGGGTGCAAACATATTGTTCTTTGGGTGGGGGCATCATATTTCATCTCATATGGTAGGATATTAGGCTTCCATTTTACTTTTTTGTTGAATATTCAATCAAACATTTAAAACTTACAAGTTTAAAAGAAAGTATCTTATTCGATAATATGAGTTATTTTTATTTTGGTCATTCAAAACAGAAATTGATTAAGTTGGTCATTCTACAGTTAAATGATAACAGGATATTGACTATGCATTTCCACGTTACTTACTCTAAATAAGAGTCGTTCCTATTTTAGTCATCCAAAAAAAAAAAAAACATAAAAATGCACTATTAATCTTTCCATTACCATTTAATGGTGAAGTTTGATCAATTTTTTTTCGAGTGACCAAATCAATAAAAAATAATTTTGAATAATCAAAATAAGGATGACCGCTATTTAAAGTGACTAACAAAATAGCTTACCCTTCTCTCTTATTCTTTTCAAAAAATTTATAATTCTATTTGTCCTTTAATGCCCTTACAAGAATTTTTTATTTTATATATACCTCACTAACACAAAACCCTTGTTTTTCAACCAATAACAAACTTATATATTAGCCAACTACTCAAGGCTATATAAAAAAGGATAATTGTAAATTTGGCCTTTATACTTTATCAAATCTTATATTGTGATATTTCTACTTTCAAAATATCAATTTTGTTACCTAAAATTTAATTTTGTCTATCAATGTTATACTTGAACTTTAAAAGATATCAAAATTTAACATTATTAGAGAGAGATAACTCATTAATAGACGAAATTAAAATTTAGGTATCAAATCAACATTTTAAAAGTAAAGGTACCATCAAAAGTAAAAAGTTCCGCTTTGCCTTTCTAATGATAGTAACTAGTGATGTACTAACAACATTATAAAAATAAAGGGATCAAATTATGCCATGTAGCGACGTAAAAATTTTAGTTTTGGTCGCTAATTGTGGCGGTCTAGTGAAAAAGCTTGAAAACTGAGATTTAATTTTGAAATAAATAGGGAGTCGCCACCGGTCTTTTTTCCTAGGTGTGGTCGGACACCTATTAGATTTCTTTTTTTCTTTAAAAACGAGAAAAAGGCTGAGTTTAGGTCTACATTAAAAGCCAGAGAAAAATTAGGGTTCGAGAGTCAGTTACGCGCGAGGAAGGTATTAGCACCCTCGCGACGCCCAAAAATTGGTATCTCATAAACACGTGCTGTCTTAATTTTAAAAAATACGAGTTCAATATTAGAATTTAGTCGTGGTCCGATTAAAAAGACGAGAAATTTTGGTTTATTCCGGTTTTTGAGAAGGGTATATCGCTTTAACACGAGTCAATTGACGTTCACCCAACATAGCGATGAACTCGATGACTTAATGTTAAATCGGTATATTGCCTTGATTATTGGAATTAATTAAAAGGATTTTCGTTTAAACGTAGAGCAAGTTGATATAAATAAACAAAAGACGGATCTAGAAGTGCGTTTGAAACAAATATAAGTGTGACAATAATATTATAAGCAATAAGGACATATGCGATATTAAATGTAATACTAAAACCAAATAGGAAATGAAAACAATGCATGTATATACATACTAATGATAATTAAGAATATGTACGTAATATATATATAAATAGCAATTGTATTAGAAATATACTATATAATATTCGTAATGTATATATAATATATATATTAAAGAACGTTATTAAAAAGGCAAATACGTAATATATAAAAATGCATATTCGATATAATGTTAAAATATTTACATAATATATACATATATAATAATAATGTCGAAAGAAACATAGTAATATATATAAAAATATATGAATATAATATAGTATAAAAAATATGTAATATAATATAATAATATAATAATATAACATTAAAAAACATGATACATATAAAGTATAATATTAAAAACACATATATAATATACGAAGAATATATATAATACTAAAACATTTGGACAATATATACACATAAAAAAAACTAGCAATACTTTTACTTAGGTATACAACAAATATATTAAGTATGTACACGTATTATAAATATATAAATATATAACAAAGCATGAACTAACATTAATAATAATAATAATAATGATAATATTGGAATGTAAAAGAAACAAACATAATATTAATAAAATATAAAAATAAAAATATTAAATATGAAATTATGTATATATATTTATACGTACATAATAAAAATATATACTAATACATGATAATAATAATAATAATACTAATAATACTAATAAAAATGACAAGGATATCTAATAAAGATATAAAAATCAACGGAAAAGGACTAAATTTAAATTAAAAACAAAGTTATGAGCCAATTTAAAAAGAAAACAAAAAGACAGGGCCTATTTGAACACACAAGAAAACCATGGGGACCCGAAAGCGCAATATTCCCTATTGTCCGAAACGCAGCGTAGTGCAAGGGACTAAATCGAAAACCGTCAAAAATTCTAGGGCCAGATTGCAAAGCCTTAAGAACTTAATTACGAAAGTCCATAAAAGCGGAAGGGTCATTCGCGCAATTAGACCATTCTGCGAAAACACGCGGATCCCCTGGGCGGGTCGGGTCGGATCTCGGGTCGGTTTCTCAAAACGGTGTCGTTTTTGGGTCTGGGGCCTGAGCACGAAACGGTGCCGTTTCGTGAGGCTATAAAAGCCAAAATTGCTTAAGGAAGATCATTTGCAGCAGAAGCAAAGAAAAAAAAAAGAAAAGTGAAGAGGGAAAAAAGAAAAGAGAGGGGAAAGGGAGTCCGGCCAACGGGCGATCACCGGACGATCGTCGGCCGTCGTCCGTCGCCGGCGCCGGCCACCGTGCACGGTGGCCGGATCTTCAAAAAAGTAAGATTTTTCCTCTTTTTTTTATTTTATTATGCTATTAATATATATATGTATTACTCGAAAATAAATAAATAGTGCTAAAAAATTTAAAAATCACCTTAGGGTTGAATCTGACTCTTAGTGTTTAGATCTGTAGATTCAGAGTTAAAACTTTGCTTTGGAGTCACTGTTTTGTTTGTATCTAGGAAGTTAATATTTGTATTCGATTGGAAATTTCTCTGCCCTTTTACCAGATTTTGTTTCAGCTTTTATAGCTTATTTACATGCTTTTTCTATTATTTCTGTCAAGTCCTCTATGTTGTCTTTGTAGGGGATGGGTGAACGGCGGAGCAGGTGAGGATGGCAGATGTGACCAGTGGCGTGGGGGCGCAGAAGGTGGGTGGGGGTAGGTTCGGCGCCTGTTAGGTTTAGGGTTTTTTTTTTATTTGGAGTTTTGGGCTCAAGTGGGCTGTTAATGTATTAGGCCGAATGGGTTAGGGTTTTAGGTTAGTTGGGTCAATGTTGGGGTTTGATGGGAGCGGGATAAGGGATTTGGGGTAATGGGTCTGATATTGGGTTTCTGTTTGTAAAAAGGGGTTAAAGGGGTAGGTTTAATTTAGGTGGGCTTTTGTAATGGTAGGCCAAAATTGGCCTACAACAGCTGCCCCTCTTTGCTCATTGTCGTGCAACGGTAATGGAGCAAAGACATAAAATGAAAGGCCAATTTTGCCCTATCTTGCTAGTCCACTGTGTTTTGTAGCTTTAGTTCAATCCACTGCACCTTCTGATATATGCCTTGTAGCTTCAATCTTTCCCAATGTAGCTTTAAGGATATGAGATTTTGTGGCTTCGATCTGCTTCCATGTAGCTTCATAAAGATGAGGTCTACAGCTTCAACCTGCTCTTCTATCGTTTCAATGAGATAGGGTTTGTAATCTTCTCTTCTGTAACTCTAGCAAGGCAAGATCTGATATCCTCGATCAGCTCCACTGTAACTTCAAGAGACAGAATCTGACATCTTCAATTAGCTCCAATCTTTATTTTTGACTCGGCATGTGATCTTGAGTTTAACTCATTTCTCGCAATATGAATTGACTCCTTAAAAACAGACATTAAAAACAGAAATTGAAAATACCTCAGCATGTGAGCCAAGGCTCAACTCACCTCTTGCAATATGAGTTAATTTTTTTGAAAAACAGAAAGTAAAAGGGCTCAACTCACCTCTCGCAATATGAGTTGAAAAACAGAAATTAAAAGGGGTCAACTCACCTCTTGCAATATGGGTTGATTTTTTTGAAAATATGAATAGAATTTGAAAAACAGAAATTGAAATTACCTCAGCGTGCCCTGAGGCTCAACTCACCTCTCGCAATATGAGTTGATTTTTTGGAAAACAGATATTAAAAGGCTCAACTCACTTCTCTCAATATGAGTTGATTTTTTGAAAAAAAAATTAAAAAGCTTAACTTACCTCTCGCAATATGAGTTAATTTTTTAACATAAACTAAAAATACCTCAGCATGCCCCGAGGCTCAACTCATTTCTCGCAATATGAGTTGATTTTGGAACGTAAATTGAAATTACCTCAACGTGTCTTGAGGCTCAACTCACCTCTTGCAATATGAGTTGATTTTTGTAAAACAGAAATTAAAAATACCTCAACGTGTCTTGAGGCTCAACTCACCTCTCGCAATATGAGTTGATTTTCCTTGAAAAGCGTGAATTAAAAACATCAAAATACCAAAACCTGTCCTTTGGTAGAACTCAGGGGTCTTTTCCTTTGATTCAGTGCAACTCTCATTCAAGATTTCTTGCTCTGCTGGAGTACCTATATATGCCATGTATGATGTTATCATGATATGCACATGTTTGTCTTAAATGCTTTTATGCCTACATGATTATGCAGTGCTCCTTAAGCATGTTTGTCGTATGTCCATTTAGCCACGGTTGTTGAGGATCTGCGTTCATTGCTTTGATTCTCGACTTTCTCTTCAGGCCTCATATCTGTCTTCGAGCTTCACGAGTAATCGACGTTTCTCAGATATCACTCTTTTGCCCCTGGTTAAACTTTGTTCTTGGTTTGAAGATCTTGTACTTATCAAATTCTTATCCGGGTGATACTCAACATTTCTTTTGTTCAAAGTATGTCATTTCACCATTTATCATGTAAATAAACACATAATGAGATGCATGAACAATGATCATGTAGGGACAAAAAAGGATATCTCATATTTATTTATTTTAAGTGTGGCAAACAAAGAAAGTTAACCCATGAGAGTAAAAAAATGTCAAAAGAAAGAAAGGATCGTATTCAACGGATACAAATGTTCTAGATATTCAACACATGAACTCTTCTACGTTCCTTAATCAATAATCTTTTCGAGCATGGCCTCTTGCGTAGAAGATTTCAAGCTTTCAGAGATGCTTCAAATACTGTAGTCTCACTGTTTGACCCATCGTTCGACCGCTAGGTTTATTTCATTAGGACGCCCTCTCAGGTTTTCATCCTAATCTTTTGTGTTTAATCAAAGCGCCCATTTCGGGTTTTCACCTTGATCCCTTTTTTTTTTTTAGATGCCCTTTTCAGGTTTTCATCTTGACTTTCTTTTTTCAAGCATAGTACTTCTTCACCGCATTTGAGTTCACTGGATTCGGTAACTCTTTCCCATCCATCTCGGTAAGGATCAAAGCTCCTCCTGAGAATGCCTTCTTTACGACGTATGGTCCTTCCCAATTTGGTGCCCATTTTCCTCGCAGGTCTTTTTGTATTGGGAGAATTTTCCTCAGCACGAGTTCTCCTTCATGGAATTCTCTTGGTCGTACCTTCTTGTCATGGTCTGCGATCATTCTTTTTTGGTACATCTGCCCACGACAAATTGCCCTGAGACGCTTTTCTTCGATGAGGTTCAGCTGATCATATCGAGCTTGTACCCATTCTGCTTCTTCTAGCTTTGATTCCATTAAGACTCGCAGAGAAGGGATCTCAACCTCGATAGGTAGCACAGCTTCCATTCCATAAACCAGAGAAAAAGGAGTTGCTCCCATAGATGTTCGCACAGATGTGCGATATGCAAACAAAGCAAATGGAAGCTTCTCGTGCCAATCTTTATATGTCTCAGTCATTTTCCCAATGATCCTCTTAATATTTTTGTTGGCTACTTCAACAGCCCCGTTCATCTTTGGGCGATAGGGTGAGGAGTTATGATGCTTTATTTGGAAATGCTCACACACTTCTCTCATCATCTTATTGTTCAGATTCGTAGCATTATCTGAAATGATTCTTTTAGGCAAACCATATCAGCAAATGATTTCCTTTTTCAAAAACCTGCAAACTACAATCCTCGTCACATTGGCAAACGAAGCGGCTTCTATCCATTTTGTGAAGTAATCGATAACCACGAAAATGAATCGATGTTCATTTGAAGCTTTTGGAGAAATTGGCCCTATAACATCCATGCCCCACATAGAAAAAGGCCATGGAGAGGTCATGACATAAAGAGGAGAAGGAGCTACATGAATTTTGTCACCATAGATTTGACATTTGTGGCATTTTCTTGCAAAATTGATGCAGTCACTTTCCATCGTCATCCAATAATAACTGAGTCTCATGATCTTTCTGGCCATATTGAAACCATTGGTATGTGTTCCGCAGATTCCTTCATGGACTTCTTCAAGTATTTTTCTAGCTTCAACATCATCCACACATCTCAAGAACATCTGATCCTTTCCTCTTTTATACAGGATATCCCCATCAAGAACAAATCCCACTGCCATTCTTCTAATTGTTCTTTTGTCGTTCTCATTTGCTTGTTCAGGGTACCTTTGATTCTTGATATATTCTGAGATATCATGGAACAATGGCCGTCCGTCTGCTTCTTTCTCAATGCTACAACAGTGTGCAGGGGCCTCGTATATGCTCATTTTGAGGGGCATTATTTCTGCTTCTTTACTTGCTTTGAACATTGAAGCCAAAGTGGCCAGGGCATCAGCCAATTGGTTTTCTTCTCGTGGGAAATAATGGAAAGTTATGTCCTTGAATTCCTTGATCAATTCAGCCACTAAATCACTGTACTTAATCAATTTTGGATCCCTCACTTCCCACTCTCCACGGATTTCGTAAATCATTAGGGCTGAGTCCCCATACACCTCTAAGATTTCGATGTTCCGTTCGATAGCTGCACGAAGCCCCATGATACATGCCTCATATTCTACGATATTATTGGTACAGAAGAAGTTCAGTCTTGCAGTAAACGGATAATGATTCCCTTCTGGTGATACCAGGATTGCTCCGATTCCATGCCCTAAAGCATTCG
Source organism: Gossypium anomalum (assembly GCA_025698475.1). Taxonomy (NCBI): domain Eukaryota; kingdom Viridiplantae; phylum Streptophyta; class Magnoliopsida; order Malvales; family Malvaceae; genus Gossypium; species Gossypium anomalum. The sequence continues at coordinate 27,408,692 of CM046967.1, forward strand.
ACGCACCATCAAAACACATCTTCCATGATTTCTCTTTTGATGACTCGGATTCCATTTCTGTGATGCACATTAAGTCTTCGTCTGGGAAATCGAATCTTAAAGGCTCATATTCTTCTGTAATTCGAGTTGCTAGAAAGTTAGCTATTGCGCTTCCTTTTATTGACTTCTGACTTACATAGGCGATGTTATATTCCGAAAGGAGGATCTGCCATCGTGCCATTCTTCCTGATAGTGCTGGCGATTCCATCATGTATTTTATTGGGTCCAGCTTTGAAATCAACCATGTTGTATGGTACAACATGTATTGTCTGAGTCTCCGAGCTACCCAAACCAGAGCGCAACAAAATTTTTCAATGGACGAATACTTTGCCTCATATTCAGTGAACTTTTTGCTGAGGTAGTAAATCGCCTTTTCTTTCTTTCCTGACTCGTCATGTTGCCCCAGTACGCAACCCATCGAATTTTTGAACATGGTCAGATACAATATTAATGGTCTTCCCGGAGTTGGCGGTACTAGCACTGGAGGACTAGACAAATATTGCTTTATCTTATCAAAGGCCACCTAGCATTCCTCATTCTATTCTCCTGGGTTATGTTTTCGAAGAAGCAGAAAGATTGGGTCATATTGGTTGGTAAGTTGAGCGATAAATCGGGCGATGTAGTTTAATCTCCCTAAAAATCCTCTAACTTCCTTTTGCGTGCATGGGGGTGGTAACTCTTGAATGGCCTTGATTTTATCTGGATCAACCTCGATACCTCTTTCAATGACAATGAAGCCTAACAACTTTCCTGAGGTAGCCCCAAACGTACATTTGGCTGGATTGAGCTTTAACTGGAATTTTCTCAGCCTGTCGAACAACTTCTTCAAGTTCACTACATGCTCTTATTCCCCTCGGGATTTAGCAATCATATCATCGACGTAGACCTCTATTTCTTTATGCATCATGTCATGGAATAACGTCACCATAGCCCTCTGATATGTTGCCCCAGCATTCTTTAACCTAAATGGCATCACTTTGTAGTAGAAAGTTCCCCATATTGTTATGAAGGTAGTTTTCTCCATATCCTCAGGGGCCATCTTGATCTGATTATACCCCGAGAATCCATCCATGAAAGAAAACAATGAATGTTTTGCTATGTTGTCTACCAACGTATCAATATGTGGTAAGGGAAAATTATCTTTTGGGCTTGCTCGATTCAGGAAACGGTAATCCACGCACATTCGTACTTTGCCATCTTTCTTTGGTATCGGGACTATGTTAGCCACCCATTCTGGATATTTGGAGGCTTGTAGGAAGCCAGCATCAAATTGCTTCTTGACTTCCTCTTTTATTTTCAACAGCATTATGGGCTTGCATTCTGGCTTTAATGGGAGCTTATGGACCACTAAATCTTCATCTAGCCCTGGCATGTCCTGGTATGACCATGCGAAAACATCTTTGTATTCGCGGAGTAAAGTGATCAAATTATGCCTGGTATTCTCTGAAATAGAAGTCCCAATCTTCACTTCTTGTTTCCTCTCTTCAGTGCCCAAATTTATTGTTTCCACAGATTCTTCATGAGGCAAAATCTGTTTATCCTCTTGTTCTACCATTCTTAACAATTCAGGAGACGAGACGTAATCTTCAGCATTTTCTTCGACTTCAAATTCTCCTAAGCAAACAGCCTTCTCAAAATTAATTTCAAGATTCGTAACGGGTTTGTTCATGTTGCCGATATCTAAGCACCTGAAAGTTGAATGGAAAAGGAAACTATAGAGGGGCATCCAAATATTGAAACCAACAAAAGAAATGTCATGTCATGGCAATGAGGCAAATGTGAGTATAGGCTATGAAATGAGAAAATGATTATGAAATTAGCGATAATGCGAAAAAAATCGTGACAAAATGCATCTTCATTGATATTCATTTGAATGATAAAGAGCGAATGCAAGCTCTTACAAAAGAATTCTATTATATCTAAGGACACAATAGAAGGTTAATGTTTAGCATTACTCTGAAGATTTATAAACTATAAGAAGGTCCTCGGCAGTCCAATTGTTCAACATGAAACCAGGGGGACAAGGGCGTATCCTTGAGACGTCTTTACTCGCATCAACCCCTTTGTCAATAACATTTATACTGACATTTTGAAGACCTTTTTCAGTTAACCACAGCGTGTTTCATGGACCATCTTGTCCAGGGTACACATTCCCACAGATGTAAATGTTTTTGACAAAGGAGGGTACTCTATTGGTTCCCATTCTGGTTCTCGGCCGAAAGTTCTTGCAATCCTCCTTTCCTGATCTTTCTTCCACTGTCTTCTTCTTTGACGCATGTTAGGCTGGAACCCCAAACCGTATCGGGCCTTGTGGTGCACTGACTTTAAAGCCCTGACTATTCCTTACAGATATCTGCCTAAACCTTTTCTTGCTCGAGCTCCCCTTCCTACGGTCAATTTGACACCTATTCTAGTATTTCTCGACAGTTTTGGCACCGGAATTCTGTTTCCCTCAACAACAAAAGTGGCATTAACAAATTCAAGGGATCGGCAGGAACATTCCAATGCGTCTTTGTTCATTTCCAAGTACGGTGCATCGGCAGAGACAGATGCGACAATGTCTTCTTCTCCCTCGATAGTGACCAAACAGCCGTCCATGATAAATTTCACCTTTTGATGGAGGGATGATGAGACTGCTCCAGCAGAATGGATCCAAGGTCTTCCCAAAAGGCAGTTATAAGAGGGCGTAATGTCCATGACTTGGAACTCGACATCATAAATGTAAGGGCCCACTTCCAAAGGGATTTCGATCTTTCCCATGACTTCACGTCTCGTCCCGTCGAATGCCCTTACCGTGGAATGACAGGGCCTTAAGTAGGACAAATCCATCGGTATTCTGAAAAGCGTGGCCAATGGCATAACATTTAACGCTGACCCATTATCGATGAGCACGTTCGGTATTATGTAGCCCTTGCAGCGAGTCGTGATATGTAGCGCTTTCACCGAGCCTCTACCATTTGGCGGTATCTGATCATCACTAAAAGAGATGAAATTGTCCGTATTCAAATTGTTTACCCACTTATCAAGCTTCTCAACGGATATGTTGTTAGCTACGTAAGCTTGATTTAACACCTTCAGCAAAGCGTTCCGGTGTGGCTCTGAATTTAAGAGTAGAGAAAAAACTGAGATTCGTGCTGGCTGCTTACTCAATTGTTCCACTACACTATACTCACTGTGCTTGATAAATTTTAAGAATTCCTGAGCTTCTTCCTCATTCACAGGCTTTTTAGTTTCTTGCACGGGTGGAATTTCTTGCTCGACTTCGACTTCGTGCATCACTGCTTTCCCTTTTTGCTTCAAGTCACTACTTTTCTTTACCAGTTCAACTTCTTTAGAATAACAACGCCTACTGCGGGTAAAATGACCTACTTCCCCAATATCTCCAGTTGTGGCTTCGGGCTTTTCACCTTCAGGTGCGACGATGTTAATGTCATATTTCCATGGTATCGCTTTGTCGTCCTTGTACGGGAAAAGAGACGATACTTCAATTACCATCTGTGGTTTCACCGGCTCTCTCATCACATCGTAATAAATTACCAACGGTCGATCAACACTATAAGGGGGACCTGATGATTGGCTATCAGAGGCGCATATTTCTCTTTCGTTAGCCTCTTCCCTCTTGTTAAGGACCTTGATCTCCTTATTATCCATCCGGTCTTGAAGTAAACTTTTAAAATCCTCACATGACTGAATGTCATGTCCAACAATCCCATGAAAATTGCAAAAACTTTGACCTTCTTCTCCAAAAATTCTATCAGAGTGACAGAGCAATCCTTTCTTAACCAGTACCTCCCAGATTTTCTGCAGAGGCGTCCTTATTTCTAAAACACATCTTTTGACCTTCCATTCATCCTCTTTTCCCACTGTGCTCACATTCCGTTCGGTATGGTTAGGGAACGGGTTCCCCGTAGCGTTACTGGCACTATCGAATCGTAGGATACCCTCGTCAATGAGTCCTTGAACTCTCCTTTTGAAAGCAAGACAGTTCTCAGTAGAATGCCCCTGGTTCCCTGCATGGTATGCACAACTAGCGTTTGGATCGTACCATTTTGGGTATAGAGTTTTAAGGGGTGCCATGTAATGGGGAGATATTAATTATTTTTCCAGAAGCTTCGGGTATAGTTCCCCATATGACACAGGAATAGGAGTAAACTGTGGTTTCTCGGGATTAGGCCTTGCTGGTCTTGGTTCATTTCTAGATTGGCTTTGAGTGGGTACCGTATTTTGTGGGAATGAGGTGATGGGTCTTTGATTGTTCGTGGCGTAAACGGGGTAGGAATGAGGTGGTGCTTGGTAATAAGGGGTTTGAGGGGGATAATAGAAATTTGGAGGTGGATAATTTCGAGGTCGGGGTTAGTTTGGATATGGATTAGGGGCATAACGGTTTCCCATTCCCACCATGTGGGCTTCTGGTTCTTTCTTCTTCATAGGCGCTGCCCTTTTTCAACCTTCTGAACCTTCCATTCTACTGCTCTTGACGGCATTCTTTATGAGCTCACCAGATATTACAATATCCGTAAACTCCTTCGTGGCACTTCCCACTAGTTTGTCATAAAACGGCGCCTTTAAGGTGTTGATGAAGAGAACAATTATCTCCGTTTTTGTCAGTGGGGGTTCCACTTGGGCTGAGACGTCCCTCCATCTCTGCGCATACTGTCTAAGGTCTCTGATGGCTTTTTTTCCATCATTTGCAAGGTCATCTGGTCTGGCACCATATCTGACACATGCTTGTACTGCTCGTAGAATGCTGACGCCAAGTCCTTCCAGGATCGAATCTTTTCTCTACTAAGTTGGTTGTACCACCGAACAGCTGACCATGTTAGACTATCTTGAAAGCAATGTATGAGTAGCTTATCCTCGTTCACGTAACCGGTCATTTTTCAACAGAACATGATAAGATGTGCTTTTGGGCACCTTGTCCCATCATACTTCTCAAAATCAGGCACCTTGAACTTCGGAGGCAAAATTAGATCAGGTACCAAACTGAGTTCTTTGGCACCTAGTGCAGAGAAGACTTCAGTGCCTTCTATCGCTTTGAGTCTTTCCTCTAGACTCCTATATTTTGCGTCATGATTATCCAATTTCAACTTGGCTACCTCTGTTGGGTCATCCAGATCTGGAACTAGTAGATCAGCAAGACTAGCCCCTGGGTTCGATACGAATATTCCTTGCCCCAGATTAGTGGGTGGAGCAGGTGGCATAGGTCGTTGTTCCAAGCCTGTGGATTCCCCTTGAGTATACCCTCTTTGTGTTGTATATGCGGGCGGTGGAGTGAATCCTTGGGGATAGAGTGGATCCTGATCGTGGTTAATTCTTGACTGAGGTTTTATAACATCGGGGTTCTGTATGGATCCTTTTTTTTTTACCAAAGTTGTCATCATCTCCATCATTTTGGCCATCTGATCTCTTTGCTCGAGTGATTCCTCTCGAGATCTCACCATTAGGTCTCTCGTCTCTTGTTGCGACTTAGCCAGTTGCTCTTGTAATTCCTTTTGAGCCCTTTCCATCCTTTCAATTCTCTCATTGAATTCGGCCTCCATTACTCTAACTTGTCGGCGCGTTTTATACGGATGACGTGGTTCCAGTCTTGTGGTATTACAACTGCGAATTGTATATTTTATCTTCAGCGACCGAGTATGGGATATGCAATGTATGAATGAATGCATGAATGTCAAAATATTAGTTATGAAAGGAATGCAAAAAAAAAAATTTGTTGTTGACTTCAAGATAGCCTCTATTTAGGCATTTCATTCATTAAAAGAGTTCATTACAAAACATTTTGCCGTTTCCTATTCAACTATTACACAAACTTTCTAGCTATATTGCCATATTTCTTTACTCGCTCTAAGAATTCCGATATGCTCGATCGTTGGCTTGGTGGGAATTGGCAACTGAGATCCTCCGCTTCATCTGATAATTGTAAGATGTGCATGGCTACCCCACGAATCTTATTGATCAAATAGTTAAGTTGCATTTCTTTTTCTTGGAGACCCTCTTTGTAAGCGTGAACGTCTCTATCATATTGATTACTCTTTTCTTCCAAATCTTTCAATAGAGTATCTAGCTGCTGTTGGTGATCTTGCAGCATACCTTTTAAATCCCGTATCCTTTCTTTTAGCTCTTGACGTTTAGATCGACTAGCCATTACCTCCGTAGACATAGCTTCACATTCGACGTTCTTTTTTCTTAGCTCTATCATAGCTCGCGCAGCCTTTTCTTCTTCTTTCTTGGTTTTTCCTTTCCAAAATTCCATTCCACCTTTGATGTTGCTTATTTCTTCTTTCCATTCTGCCGGTGACTTACCCAGCCCGCTGTTCTTTATTGTGCCTCTTAACTTCTTATTTTCCAGGTGAAGGTCTCTCAAGTCATTTCTTACGACTTCAGCCTCTTTTTGCACTTTCTCAATCCTAGATCTTTCAATCTGAACGTCGATCTTCAATTGGTAATTTTCTTCTTGAAGGGTACTAAGGTCCCGAGACATTTTAGCCTTTTCTTGCTCAAATTCCTGTCTTGCCATCTCTAGCTCAGACGGCATTTCCTCTGAGAAAGACTTCTTATTTTCCAGGTGAAGGTCTCTCAAGTCATTTCTTACGACTTCAGCCTCTTTTTGCACTTTCTCAATCCTGGATCTTTCAATCTGAACGTCGATCTTCAATTGGTAATTTTCTTCTTGAAGGGCACTAAGGTCCCGAGACATTTTGGCCTTTTCTTGCTCAAATTCCTGCCTTGCCATCTCTAGCTCAGACGGCATTTCCTCCGAGAAAGGATTCTGGACAGTGTAGTTCGTTGACGAGATTTGCTGACTCTTTACCCGTTGCTTCCTCCATAGGTCATAATCTTGGGTTAGGGTATCAGCATATAGGGCCAATTCCATTAGGTGAACTTTCTTCCAAGATTTTGCAGTGTCTCGGACCTTCTTCATATATCCCTCACCCGTAAAAGTAAATTCGGACTGCACTAGCCCTCCGGTGGCGGGTATAAATTGTCGTGAAAAAAATTACCTTTGGACTAATAGTGGGGCATATCCAACTCCTCCCCATAATCCGAGTAGTGGCACCCAGTCTTGATCTCCGACCCTGTATAGCAGAACTGAAGGGCGAATCCACGGAGCTCTCCACGTTATATCCTCGGCGCGAAGGTTCTAAAAAACTGAGACCCAATGTCGCTCAGTGACTTCTTTTGGCCATTCTTTCTTGAGATAAGCTTCCAACGGGGAGAATGTTTTAGAAAACATGTGGAACGGTGTGCGCTCTACTTTCCAAAAGTGGCTCAAAATCCAAACATTGAACAACTGCGCGCATCCAATAAACCGTCCTTCCCCTTTTCTTCGACAACTACTAAGGGATCTGAAAGTCTCAGCTATGATAGTCGGGACAGGGTTGATTCCTTGTTTTAATATTTCGAAGAAATCAACTACAGCAACCTCAAGATGCCCGAGAACTTTCGAAAAAATAACCAAACCGTAAATGGCCAAAGCGAATAAATTCACCCTTTTCAGCATGTCAGGATGGTTCAGAACCAAATCTCGTAGAGAGGACCATGGAATGCAAATGGTTTCATTCTTCTTCTTTATCTGTTTTTCAGCCCATGTGTCGGTCATGTCTGTCAATCTCATTAACTTTTTCTTGAAGGTCATCGGTTTGGGCTCCTTCACATATATCTTATAGGGTTGTACATTATCGACACGGAGCAAAGCGACGTACTCTTCTATAGTTGGGGTCATGTCTTCCTGGTTGAAAGTAAAACACTGATAGGCCAAATCCCAAAATCTAATCATGGCTTGAATCAAATGCTCGTCTATGTTGACAGCAATCAAGTTGGCTATGTCCCCATATCTCTCAGCGAAGATACCCCTAGTGTCCGAGTCCCAATGATTCCAAATCCAAACCAAATCTTCGAGGTTGTTTTGGCGAGCATTCACTGTTACGTACTCGGGTAGATCGGCGATACATCCCTCCGCTAGATTATCCCCTTTTCCTTTCTGAGTTCTTAGAGACCAGTCCTAGACCACGGCATTTTTCTCGATTGTTTGTGTAATTGACTCTTCCATTAGAAACCTATTTTTTGGCAACCGATCTTTAGTCAACACCTTTCTAATATGATGCCTATAATGCATGATGAAAAACAATAAAGTATAGACAAACAAACTTGATTAGTAATTTAACACAGGCAGAAAAACATTGAAAATTCAACAAATCGAACTACCTGATCTAGCTTATTTAAACAGACCCAATCCCTTTGTATAGAAAGTAAAAATGCAAAAGGCAAGAGGCGTTTCTCCCGTGCACTTATTTTGGTGACTACTAAATGGACGGAGGTTCGGCATGGCTCTAATTAGGTGGCTCGTATGGTTCATTATATGCGGTTTTGGTTCTAGATAGGTACTCGAATTGTTCGTACTATCGTCTACTAAGACTAGTACGAAGCCTCGGTCGTAGCCCATCATATGCTCACGAGTTCAATTCGAGGGATTACATTTACTTATGCCTATATGGAGGGACAAGTTAACTCACGAAAGCATAAGTCATATGTAACCCGAAAGTATTCACTAGCCTGTACGGAGGGATGAGTTAACTCACGAAGATGTAGCGTTTACTTTCACTTAAACAGACGGAGCCCGAGTAGAGAGCTCATGTTATGCAAAAATGCAAGTGCACGGTGTGCGGGGAGAAACTCACAAACCTTTACGTTTTATTTAAAAAGACTACAGAACTAAAACCATAAAACTTAAAGCTGAAAAACAAAAAGGACAAAACGAGTTAGAAAAACATAATGCGAATGCATGACTTTTGAAAACGAAAATTTGAGGATCACGACTAAATGTTAATTTGAACAAGGAACTTTGAAAATCCTGACAACACGAGTTTAATTCCCGACATGACTCTCAAAAATCTTGTCCCCAGTGGAGTCGCCAGCTGTAGCGACGTAAAAATTTTAGTTTTGGTCGCTAATTGTGGCGGTCTAGTGAAAAAGCTTGAAAACTGAGATTTAATTTTGAAATAAATAGGGAGTCGCCACCGGTCTTTTTTCCTAGGTGTGGTCGGACACCTATTAGATTTCTTTTTTTCTTTAAAAACGAGAAAAAGGCCGAGTTTAGGTCTACATTAAAAGCCAGAGAAAAATTAGGGTTCGGGAGTCAGTTACGCGCGAGGAAGGTATTAGCACCCTCGCGACGCCCAAAAATTGGTATCTCATAAACATGTGCTGTCTTAATTTTCAAAAATACGAGTTCAATATTAGAATTTAGTCGTGGTCCGATTAAAAAGACGAGAAATTTTGGTTTATTCCGGTTTTTGAGAAGGGTATATCGCTTTAACACGAGTCAATTGACGTTCACCCAACATAGCGATGAACTCAATGACTTAATGTTAAATCGGTATATTGCCTTGATTATTGGAATTAATTAAAAGGATTTTCGTTTAAACGTAGAGCAAGTTGATATAAATAAACAAAAGACGGATCTAGAAGTGCGTTTGAAACAAATATAAGTGTGACAATAATATTATAAGCAATAAGGACATATGCGATATTAAATGTAATACTAAAACCAAATAGGAAATGAAAACAATGCATGTATATACATACTAATGATAATTAAGAATATGTACGTAATATATATATATAAATAGCAATTGTATTAGAAATATACTATATAATATTCGTAATGTATACATGATATATATATATTAAAAAACGTTATTAAAAAGGCAAATATGTAATATATAAAAATGCATATTCGATATAATGTTAAAATATTTACATAATATATACATATATAATAATAATGTCGAAAGAAACATAGTAATATATATAAAAATATATGAATATAATATAGTATAAAAAATATGTAATATAATATAATAATATAATAATATAACATTAAAAAACATGATACATATAAAGTATAATATTAAAAACACACATATAATATACGAAGAATATATATAATACTAAAACATTTGGACAATATATACACATAAAAAAAACTAGCAATACTTTTACTTAGGTATACAACAAATATATTAAGTATGTACACGTATTATAAATATATAAATATATAACAAAGCATGAACTAACATTAATAATAATAATAATAATAATGATAATATTGGAATATAAAAGAAACAAATATAATATTAATAAAATATAAAAATAAAAATATTAAATATGAAATTATGTATATATATTTATACGTACGTAATAAAAATATATACTAATACATGATAATAATAATAATAATAATAATAATACTAATAAAAATGACAAGGATATCTAATAAAGATATAAAAATCAACGGAAAAGGACTAAATTTAAATTAAAAACAAAGTTATGAGCCAATTTAAAAAGAAAACAAAAAGACAGGGCCTATTTGAACACACAAGAAAACCATGGGGACCCGAAAGCGCAATATTCCCTATTGTCCGAAACGCAGCGTAGTGCAAGGGACTAAATCGAAAACCGTCAAAAATTATAGGGCCAGATTGCAAAGCCTTAAGAACTTAATTACGAAAGTCCAGAAAAGCGGAAGGGTCATTCGCGCAATTAGACCCTTCCGCGAAAACACGCGGATCCCCTGGGTGGGTCGGGTCGGATCTCGGGTCGGTTTCTCAAAACGGTGTCGTTTTTGGGTCTGGGGCCTGAGCACGAAACGGTGCCGTTTCGTGAGGCTATAAAAGCCAAAATTGCTTAAGGAAAATCATTTGCAGCAGACGTAAAGAAAAAAAAAAGGAAAGTGAAGAGGGAAAGAAGAAAAGAGAGGGGAAAGGGAGTCCGGCCAAGGGGCGATCATCGATTTATCGTCGTACGTCCGTCGTCGCGTCGCGCGCGCATGCCGCACGCACGGGGCCGGATCTTCAAAAAAGTAAGATTTTTCCTCTTTTTTTTATTTTATTATGCTATTAATATATATATATATATATGTATTACTCGAAAATAAATAAATAGTGCTAAAAAATTTAAAAATCACCTTAGGGTCGAATCTGACTCTTAGTGTTTAGATCTGTAGATTCAGAGTTAAAACTTTGCTTTGGAGTCACTGTTTTGTTTGTATCTAGGAAGTTAATATTTGTATTCGATTGGAAATTTCTCTGCCCTTTTACCAGATTTTGTTTCGGCTTTTATAGCCTATTTACATGCTTTTTCTATTATTTCTGTCAAGTCCTCTGTGTTGTCCTTGCAGGGGATGGGTGAACGGCGGAGCAGGTGAGGATGGCAGATGTGACCAGTGGCGTGGGGGCGCAGAAGGTGGGTGGGTTTAGGTTCGGCGCCTGTTAGGTTTAGGGTTTCTGTTTGATTTGGAGTTTTAGGCTCAAGTGGGCTGTTAATGTATTAGGCCGAATGGGTTAGGGTTTTAGGTTAGTTGGGTCAATGTTGGGGTTTGATGGGAGCGGGTTAAGGGATTTGGGGTAATGGGTCTGATGTTGGGTTTCTGTTTGTAAAAAGGGGTTAAAGGGGTAGGTTTAATTTAGGTGGGCTTTTGTAATGGTAGGCCAAAATTGGCCTGCAACATGCCAAATGAGAAGGATTGATCTCAAATTTTGATATAGTAAAGAGACTAAAATCATAATTAAACATTTTGGCATTGATTAAAAAATGGTAAACTATACTCAAGGTCACTAAACTATTAATAAGTTTACTTTTGGTCACTCAACTTCAAAAAGTTACAAAATGGTCACTGACCTATTTGGAAGTTTTTATTTAAGCCACTGGTTGTTAAAAAAATTTTAAAGCTCGACTAGCAAGCTCCAAGCGACGATTCAACGATCGGTACGGTGGATTAGTACCCATCGATGAGTAGAACATGCCATAGATCCAAGTTAATATAACAACCAGTGTTAGAGATCAGAGAAGAAAGCCGTTTGAATTTTTGGTTTACAAATTCGTGGCATTCAAAGTTGTTTCATGAAAAAAATTGAATTGTAGAAGAGACGGAGAATGAGAGCTTTCGATTGATGCTGGTGGTGCAAATAGAGATTATCGTAAAACAACAATTTTAATAGTCCAATAACTTAAATGCAAACTTTCGAATAGTTTAGAGGCTATTTTATAACTTTTTAAAATTAAATAATTAAAACATAACTAACTAATAATTTATGTTATAAAAAATCACGAGTTTATGTTACAATGTCAATTTCTACATGTTTTCTATTAGATATTTTGAAACACAATTGTAGACTAAGACTATACTATATATACATACCCATTGAGTAAGCCATGGAATAAATGGCTTCTGGATTACTTGAAAGCTTCATAATTTCATATGGGGGGAAGTCATTGATGTGACAAATCTAGCATACCATGTATACAAAGCTATGCATATATATATATATATATATATATATATATATATATATATATATATATTCATCATGATGCACATGTGAGATCACATCATGTTCCATGCCATGTTTGTTTGTTTGTCTGTCTCAACTGTCCTTTGTATTATATATGTTTGCACCACCTAGGCAATATTAATGGCATGGAAATGGAATGTTATGGCCAATCAAATGATGTCATATAATTGATTGTTGCCGAGTTATTTGTCTCGGTCAGGATTCCTCCTCATTTCTACTTTGTAAGTAAACAATTCTTTGACATTGTTTGATTTTTGAGTATTCAAGTTGATGGGAGTAGATGGGTGCTGAGTTTTGTTATATGCATATGCCATTGTAGATTTTGTTTTAATTTTATATTGGTCGTGTTTTGGATTAGTTTGATTTTTTTTGTAATTACTTGAATATGTTTACGAAATATATAGGTTAAATTATAATATTTAAACTCAAATTTTAGTCCTTATACAATAATTTAGTATTATTTTATTATTTTTTATAATATTAGTAGTTACTTTTATAATAAAATATTAAGAAATATATATATATATATATATATATATATATAAAGAGACACGTAACAATTTGTTAAGGCTACTTGTAGAATAAAAAATATATATATCATTAATGTACCAAATATTAACTCTTGTTACAATGCTAGAACAATATATATTTCATCTCCCACAAACTTAATGCTTACATACGGCAAAAATTTTCAATGCGGAAATATACAAAGAAAAAATTAGTAACCAAGTGGTTTAATAAATTGACTGTTAAGTTCAAACATCATAAGATTTAGGGTTTCGAGTTTAAGTTGATTTTAAGTATTTGTTAAGTCTTCGCCCGAACAAGTGGTGAGGGAGGGGAAATCATGCATGGAGACATTATGGTCTCGTCATACAATCTAGTGGAAGAGAAACTGAGGCGAAGGTGTTTCTTCCGCCAACAACGTTTTGACCTGTTCGATTCTTGGTTCTCTCGATTGAGCACAAATGCTCGAATCCTGTTGAGGGCTACTTCGACAGTCTCGTCATCCATATTTGCGAAGCAAACTCGAAACCAACCCGGCTCAGAACATTGAAAAGATGAGCCCGGAGAAACATTGAGTTTCACTTCATTAAGAATCACACGCCACAACTCAATTTCGCCCTCGAAAGATTGCTCTTTAAGGAGCGGTCTCATGTCCATCCAAAAAAACAAACCGGCATTACTTGTTAAGCAAGAAATCCCAACTTGTTCCAACCCCTTGGTGAAAACATAGTGCCTCTTGGCCAACCTCTTAGAACTTTCCCTTAAAAAGTTCCCCACGAACCCATCGTCGGACAACATTGAAGCAAGCAAATATTGTGTTTGCGACGACACCAATCCGAAACTTGACATCTTACGAGCGCAAAGCATAACATCGTCATTGAATGAGTACACTATCCCGACCCGAAAACCTGGGATCCCCATGTCCTTGGACAAGCTATAAACAATGTGAATGAGATCGCGGTTGCAACAATCCATATCTTGTATAACCTCGGCAATGCTAACGAATCGAGGGGAGTCAAAGACAGTGGCAGCATAGATTTCGTCGCAAACGAGGTGAATGTTCTTTTCGTTGACAAAAGCGACTAAGCTTCTCATCGTTTCAATGTCCAATGTGGTGCCTAAAGGGTTCGAAGGGTTCGCTATGATGATGCCTTTGACATTGAGGTTCCATTTTTGAGCTTTTTCATAGGCATCTTCCATGGCAGCTCTCGTTATACGAAAATTGTTTGAGCTTTTGCAGTCAACTGGAACTATTTCTAACCCAGTGCGCCATCTTAGGTCTCGGGCAAATCTACACAGTTTTCAAATAATGAGCAAAGCAGATATAAGAATCGAATGAGTGATTCAATCGGTGAGATTATTTGTTTTTGGTTCCAACATTATAAATTTTAAAATTTTAAATTTTAAAAATTTTAGTTGAAGCGAATTTTTAATTATTTTTTTATTATTTAGCAAAAAATTTAGATCTGTTAAAATTATGGGTTTGGCTCAAGTTTGAACATTTAATGCCCAAGCTCGGTTAGACCTATTTTTAAGTTTGTAATATTTTATATTATCTAATTTATAACACATAAAAGTTAAATCTATAGTAATATATAATACTACTATAATATAAATATTAAAAAACGTTAAAGATCCCTATATATAAAATTTTAATAAATACAAAATATATTATTAAATATTCAATTAAAATAATATAAATATATATTTTAAAACAAAAATTTTAAAAATATATGAGTGGGTCTAAAATAAGTTTGAGTTAATCATTTATAAGTATGAGCAAGTTTAAATAAAATTTTAGATCCATATTTTGAGCCGGACTGAATTTGAGCAAGCTTAAAGTATATTAATATCATACTTAAGTTCGACTTGATCAGACCCATGAACACCTTAAGTTGAACCACCAGTTACCTTCAACTAATGGAAAAAAATATATAGAAAAGGTTAATTTCACTAAACATTTCTAAACTATTACCGAAATTTTAAATTGATTCATAAACTTCAAAATATTCAAATTAAGTCTTTAAAATATTAAAATTGCATTGAGGACTCTTTTCATCAGCCTAACTATTAACTTAAACCTCAATAAGAATGTTTTGAGACTATAAATGGATTGAAGTTATGGATGATAGATTAGGATATTTGGTACAATTAATCCAAAAAGAAGATGAATGAACACGTTTCATATGAGGCATTTATAGGCCAAGTGGCCTACTCCACTTTGGGTTGGGTTTGATTTGATTTTATATTTTTTTTTGGAAAATTTAAGTTTTAAAAATTTAAAAATTATTTTCTTTATAATATATTGAAAAAAGGATAATATTTTATAAACCTATAGTAAGATTAAAAAACTTTATAAATAGGATTAAAAATACATTCGATATATACTCCCGTCAAATATTTAAATGACATGGGTTTAAATATTATCATCTTTCAAAAATAATAAGATACGTACCCTGGGTAATAAGGAGAAGGTACAAGGAAAGTGTCGCCTGGATCGGCTAAGCAAAACATAATCGTCTCGTTTGCTCCTGTGGCTCCGCTGCTCATCACTATACGGTTCGCATCGAATGTAACCTTGTTTCCTCCTACTCTTTCCATAAACTTCGCTATAGCCTGAAATAAACTCATTTTTTACACGTATTCATATATAAACATAAATTTTAATTTTGAAATATATATTCGTATCTAACATTCACTCAAATTTGATTACCTCTCTAAACTCTTTCAAGCCATGGTAATCTTGAAAGATTGCAACATCTTTGAACTTATCAACTCCTACAGCAGTGCATATGGAAGCATCAGGGTTTTCCATTGTCCACTTTTTTATCAAATCAAAGCAAAGCTGAAAAGCGAAACAAAAATGGAAATTAATCAACCAACTACTACGGCTAGGAAATTTTTTTTTATTATCTATTTTCTTTTCATTTTTAAAAAAAAATATTTTCATTTTATTTCCAATAATAAAAATATAAAAATATTTTATTTTTATATAAAAATATGAGAAATAAAATAAAAAATCACAGATATCAAATTTAATATTTAAAAAATTATTAAAAAAATTATTTGTGTTTTTATATAGGTTTGAAGCTTGTCAATTCAACGAAAACGAAAATAACCTATGCTTTCTAAAACCAATCATGAATTTTTTTTTTAAAATTATGCAAGAGTTATTGATTATTTTCATGTAATTAAAAAATTAAAATACTTTAAAATTTTATCAAATAAAGTTCAAAATCATAAAACAAAATCATTTTTGTCAAAATAAAATCCAATAAATTTAAACCCAAATTAACGTAGAAAAATCGAAAATCGAACCAAATTCAACCCTACTAATTACCTACATACACACACATGCATGCATACATACATACATACATACCTTATTCTCTGCTAGGCCCATTTGAATGACACCATTGGGATTCTGAGTAGCGTGAAAAGGGTTATTGTCATAAGCTTTCCACCCATCAAAATATGGTGAATTCTCTCCATGTCGGTCGTTAGTGGCTATCCTAGACAAGAGCTGTGTCTTGCTATTTCTCTTAAACTCCATGTTTCTTCCTTGCTTTTGCTTTTGCTTTTGCTTTTACAGTGCTACTATTATAAAGCTTGAAAAAGTTTCAGTTGCAGGTGGTAATAACTAAAGGGATAGTATAGTGAGATGTTTATTTGCAGACAATGAGAGAATTGTGGTCTTATTTATAAAGCAAGCCAACCAAAAATGTCTTCTTCTTCTTTCTCTTTTTTTTTTTTCCAAATGTTTGATTTAGACACGAGGAATTAAGACAGACAAAAACTCTGAACACCATAGAATTTCAATTCTTTGTGTTTTTGGAACTTTTGGGTTCGTAGTGGCTTGCGTGTGAGTAGTGATATCATGCATGTGCAAACCCATTTTCCAGGGAGGGGGTTATCCAAAATTTTGGTTATGAATTAAATGGTATATTTTTACTATTTCTTATATATTTATAATTTTTAGAGGTAAAAATATAATTTTATCATTATTAATTTAAAATTTTATAAACTATAAAGAGACTTAGAATAATTTTTTTTTCATTTTAAGAAGGTCAGAGTTCACAATTCCCCTTAGATTCGTCATTAGATTAATATTTGATGCATAGACATCAAATTAATATCATATAGTAAATGAAAGTTAAATGCATGGAATATATATATATATATATGTAAAAAGAGATCTTTAACTAGTTCATTGTTGTTAAATATGCTTGTTATTGGGGATTGAAGCTAGAAAATTATTTTAGAGGATAGAGATAAATCATAAATTATTGGGTATTAAAATGAAATTTTGTCATTATATTAGTATGTAATTTTATACCATATTTAAGAAATTAAATGATAAATCTACCATTTTTAAGGTAAGGCTACTGCCTCTATCTGTTACTTTTGCCTTCCTCACTGCTTTTATTGCACTAAAATAACCTCTATATTTCGAATGAAATATTGATTTATGTTAAGCAAAGACAAAGAATGAAGATAAAATTTTAAAATTTCAGCGGACTAAAGATAAAAAAAATCGTGTTAAAGGAATTAAATTAAATTATTAATTTTTGGAGGGGTTAAAAATGAAAAATTCCCGTTTAGCCATAGCCTAAAAAGATTTAAATTGAAACCTTGTAATTTTTTGGAAGGATTAAATATTCTTTTTTCTCAAGGCCCTTATCCCCTCTGGCTTATTAAGGGCTTATACGGTTACAAATTAGAGCTGACGGGTTTATTTGAATGAAATAGAAGTATAGGAAACTTATCTAAGTAACAAAGTTCAAGGACTTACTTAGAATTTATCCTTTTCTGTTAAAATATTTTTATGAAGCGAGTCAAAATCTTTCTTCTTCTTCTTCTTCTTTTTTTTTTTTTTTTTTTGAATTACGTAGAATTTTCAGTTAAATTTCTCCATGATTTTTCTTTTCTTTCCAAATTTGAGAAATTGTGGTTCAATAGTTCCAGGAAGAGATTTCCCTGAAACACATTGTTTGAAAGTAATAATTTTTAAATTCAAAGCGATAAATATGATAAATAGTGTGTATTTTTTTTAATTTTATAAAAAAAATATTTTTCTAAAAGGCAAAACCCTTCCCCTACAGTAAATCGAATAATATTTTTTTCCTTCACTTTGGTCTTGTAAAAGAACATCTTTTTGGTCGGTTGTCAAACTTATCCGCCATTAATGTAAACATTCCGAAATATCAGATTGAGCCATAAGAAATTTGATTTACTTTATATCATATCAGTTAAGGATAAGATTTTGTTTTAGTGACGGATCCTGAGACTATTTATCAAGTCTAATAAGATTTTTAAAATTTTCGCACCTAATTAAAATTTTCTAAAAATTTTAAGGATGTCTAATGAAAATTTTTAAAATAATTGAAGGAAAAAAATCAAAATTTTTCAATTTTTTTGAGAGGAGCCAAGGCCTCCTAGGCCATTATAAGGGCGTCCTCCTACTTTGCTCGACTTTGAATACATTTGAGATCAATTTAATTATGAGTTATTGTATAAGATAGATCTTGTTATGAAAGATTTATTACTAGAAAAGTTATGAGTAAAGTCGAAGAGTGTGAATTGTATATGTTATCAATTAAATGAAGAAATGAGCTTCGGTGTATAGAGAGGACCTCACCGTTTAAGAAGTAACCATAGAAACGATGGAACCCACTATACTAAAAAATCTAGGCAATGTCTAGCTTCTCTAAAATGAAAAATTACATTTTTGACCCTTTAAAATTTATAAAATTTTAAGTTAGTATATGGTGAAATTACATTTTAGCTCCCCAAATATAATAAAATTTTGATTTATTCATTCATTAAAAATTATAAAAAATAAACTATTAAAATTATGAAATTACATTTTAACTCTCCTAAAAATATATAATTTAATTTCAGCCGCTTGAGAGATCCGTTGATTTTCTTATTTCGACTTCCTCCAAGGCCTAGTGCTTCATATCTAAACTACTGGTTCATGTGCTTGCCCTAAAGTGGGAAAAACTTATCCACTCTTCGTACTCGTTTTTAATTTTTGGTCGTGTCATTAACCTAAAACTAAAATCAAATATAGAAAACCCATTTTCAGGGAAAATTGCATACAGTACATACTATACCTACGATTGATAATCATGGCGTCCACGTTGATGGAGTTGTTGAGAGGTTTCCCAAGAATTAAAGAAGCATTGATATATAATACCTAAATATATATAAATATATATATTTTACAATAAAAGTATCTGTACGTTAATTTTATGGTTCATGAAAATTAATTTTATTTAAGTGTGTAAATATTAATGGTTAAAGTTGTTATTACGTCAATTTTAAAAATTGTCACTATTAGTCGACTAGTGACTAACGAAAATAAAATTAAATAATTAAGTGATATTTTATAACTTTCTATTATTAACCGACAAAAAAAATATTTTAATAGTTAGATGATTATTAATGTAGTTTACCCACCTCGGCGGAATGGTACGATTGATATCAATGGCGTCCACGTTGATCATATTGTTGAGAGATTTCATATATATATATATATATATAAGACGAGAAAGAAAAACACCAAGTTCAATTCACCGAAACAGTTGGTCTCCATTGCCTGAAATGGAAACCAGTGACTTGAACATAGTTGGCTTATCGTTTCACTGCAATAACATTCCAAGACAAAAGTTGGTATTGCATAGGCAGGACTAGATGATAATTCTCCTTTTTTTTTTTCTTTTAATTTATTGATTAAGTTATCATTTTTACTTTTAGTATGATTATGATTTTAATTACTTTATATTTTATTATAAATATGGTTTGTTGATACATAAAAGTAGCGTGGAGGAAATTATAGTGAAGATCAAGGATGGTTCAGTACTTTGGCTGGGCAAAAGATTGTATTATGCAAGTGGGGGAAATGATGGAAATGGTGAAGATAACAAAAAAGAGGGACAAAAGGAACGAAAGAGTTAGAGTAAATTGAGGAATGATTGGTTGTACCCTCTCTTTGAAATGAGAGGGAGCTTATACTGGTCAATCTTGTGAGACACACGATTGTATCTAGTTGATTGGTTGGTCTCTTCGAAGATCTTTGTTAGATGATAAATGTGACATCACTTAAGTTGCAAAGTATGTGAATGACAATTGATAATTATTTATTAATATAGTTCAACTATATGAGAGATAGTTAATTTGCGTGTTCCCAATCCTGGTGGAACAATCCTAGTGGTAGAGCTACGCAGAATTATTGAGGCAGGGCCAAGAGTCCTAGTACTACAAAAAGGTAACAAGGTGGCAGAGTTCTCATGTGTAGCATAATTATTTACGCTTAATATATAGATTGATTCCTGAAATTTTTCTTACATTAGTTACTTTTTTTTTTTTAATTTTATTAAGTACATGAGGTTGGCATCTAATGCACAGATTGGTCTTTACGTTAATATCATTTATTTTTGAAGAATTTGTTGATGTGGACAAGTATGGGATGATACGTGGATTTATCTTTAATCATTCTTAAAAAAATTTAAAAAAAAAAC
Organism: Gossypium anomalum; assembly: GCA_025698475.1. Lineage (NCBI taxonomy): Eukaryota > Viridiplantae > Streptophyta > Magnoliopsida > Malvales > Malvaceae > Gossypium > Gossypium anomalum. The sequence goes on from CM046967.1 coordinate 27,429,114, forward strand.
TTAAATTTTTAAAATTGTTAAAAGATGTTATAAATTATAAAAATTCAAAAAAATTGAGTATATATAATAAATAAAATATGAAAATAAAAAATTAAGTTAAAATTTAACACTTAAAAGCTCACTTTAAAAAAATATAAATAAAAACAATTTTTTAAAATTTAAAAATATATAACAAATATAATTAAAATATACAAGAATAAGAAATAATCAATTTCTTCAGAAATTTACAAAAAATAATGAAAAATTGATTGGGCTTGACCAACATTGATTGACATTGATAAGGAGTTGACCAACGTCAAACGGTCAAATTTTTTTTAATGTTTAAACTATTTTTAATTTTTATATTTTATATTTTTACAATTTCTTGTAATTTTCTAAAAGTTTAACCAAATTTATTTATTTATTTATTTTTAAACATAATTATATATTTTTAAATTCTTTTAGATTAATATATTTTATTTTTTTTAACTTTTATAATTTATAGATTTATTATATTTTTAACAAATTTTATTTTTATTTTCAAAATTTTAAACTTTTTTTAAATTTTGTTAAGAATGATTAAAGATGAATTCACTTGTCACATCGTTATTTTTCCAAATGTTAGTCACATGGTTGTCCACATCACAAATTCTTCAAAAAAAAAAAATGATGTTAGTGTAGGACCAATTTAAGTAACAATGCCAACCTTAGAGAATAATGAGATAAAAAAAAATTCAAGAACTAATATGAAAAAATTACCAAATTCTGGGATCAATCTATATATTAAACCAATTATTTATAGGTACTTCGAATCTAAATTCATTTAGGGTTAATTTAGTATTCTCGTTGCATTTAATGAAATGGAGAGTGGTTATGAAGTAATTTTGAAGCCAATGAGGACTTGTACGATGATAATGTTGGAAATTTCGAGATCTCTTTTTTTTTTTTTTTTAAATTTGTGGGTTTTTTTAATTTATTTTAATCATCGTTAATTAGTTTGAGTTGTGAGTTAGTTGTTGAATTAATTATTTTGTTCAGCTCTTGTAATAATTGATTCTGATTGAAATGATCATTTATTTTAGCATTGCTTTTGTTGTCAAAAAGTATTTTTACATAGCTAAAACTATGTTAAATACAGACATATAATACCACTAATTTACCAATATAGAGTCCATAAAAATATCATGGGGTCTATGTATTAGGTGTCGGATTGCATTTTGCCTCCTCTATTAAAAAATGGGCAAATTAGTCCATGTACATTAGATCAAAGAGTAAACTAGTCTTTTTTGTTCAAAATTTCATTCATTTTTAATAGAAGGATCGATTCACTCCAAATTTACCTTCTTTTTTTTTAATATAGGAGACAAAATGCAATTCGATTCTTAGTACAAAAACCTTCAAAACACTTTTACTGAACAAATTATTTTAAACAACTTGAAATATTCTCATACCCCACTAGATTAATTTTAAATATAACCAATCATATATTTGAAACTCATTTATATGTATTTTTGTGCATCTATAAGAATGATAATGTAAATCCTAAGAGCTTTTTTGAAAATTAAATTTCCAAAATTGATTGAAGTTACATGGATGAGGTGGCTAAGTGCCCAAACTTTACAAGATAATTGTGTTTGGTGAAAAGTGTTGACTTAGTTTCCTCCACACAAAATTTATCAATATTTTTATTTTTTTTATTTCATTTAAATTCTAATTTAATCATCAATTTTACAATTTAGACAAAGGATCAAAGATTCCTATCCACACCGCCATACAACAATTTACCAAAAACAAACTCCACTTTCCTTTGATTGGAGTCCAACGTTGATAAATTAGGTATTTAAAGTTTTATCTCGTTTTATCCCAAATCATGATACTTACTAATTAGAACATGAGATATATCATGTTTTTTATTGGATATCGTACGCTTTTAGAGTAAAATGAGATAAAATTGATAATTCATAGGTCAATTTTGTAGTGAAGCCTTATATGTATATGAATATCCAATTTAATCGTTTTAAAATTCTAGTTTTGACTTGAACAATTGTTGTTAAATATCTATTAACTAATGTAACGTGATTTTTGTGAGTATTAAGTGAAATTAGTAACCTCATGACATGGTATTACGCATGTGATAATATATTTGCTCCATAAGATTTTGAAAATTGTAAAATTTAAAGTAACGAATTTAATAACTATCGTTTAATTAGGATGACAAAAGTATAGTAAAAAAATGGGTAAAAAGACCTTTTCAATTCCTCTCGATATCAATATTGACCAAATTGGTCCCTCTAAAAAAATTGAAGCAAATTAATCCCTGTTAATTTTAAAAGTGAGCAACTAAGGGCAATCAATCATTGCGTTAATGTTTTCCATCAATTGTATATAATTACGATTAGTATGTTAACAAATTTATCCCTCAAATTTTGTATAAATGTATAAATATTGAGGCTAAATTTGTTGAATCTTTCAGGGCCAATACCAAATTGATAAATTATGTAAACATCGAGGACTAAATTTGTTATTATATCAATCAAAAGACGTTAACACCATAATTAATTACCTTTAGTTACTCACTTTCAAAATTGATACAGATTAAATTGTTCTAAAAAATTCTTAGAATGGTGAATTTACTTAATATTAAAATTGACTTGTATAATATAACACTAATAACAAAATTCTACGTTTTAAACGTAAACGTGTGTGTAAGTGTGCAATAGACGAGTCTTTATATGCAAACTACGTACCTGACATTGGTTAGGCTTTTGTTTCCTTATTTTCCAAAGACATGTTATAAACTCATTAATTTCTTCATTTTTCTTCTTTTAGAACTAAATTCAATTTGGTCCAAACTCCACAATTAATTTTTTTATAAGATTAAAAAAAATCGTTGTGGGAATTTTACAATTTTGACTTTGTAATTGAAAATGCTTATCAAGACTCTAAATTTGATCACTTTTTTTTTTTTTAGTTTCACGATTTTTTATTCTTAATTTTTGAATTTCATTAAGGTGTGATGAGGTGGCACTTTAATATCTCGATCAGGTGACATGTTAAGAAAAGCAAAACTGCAAAAAATACTAAATTATACAATTTGTAAATGTTGAGGGTTAGATTTGCCAGAACCTAGACTAAATTAACATAACGTATAAATGTTGAGGGTTAAAGTTGTTATTACGTCAATTTTAAAATTTATCACCGTTAGTCAGCTGATGAAAAAAAAAAGGACAAAATTTACTAATAGTTGGGTGACTACTAGAGTAGTTTACCCTTATTTTAAAATAAAAATTCACATCAGCATTTGAACTGGAGTAGTTATCAATGTTAACCATTTGAACTAACCAATGACTTTTATAAGATATATCAGATTATACTAAATTAATGTATAGAGACTAAATCTTAAATTTAAGATTAATGTAGGGATCATAACCACAATTTGACCATTAAGAAAATATAAAGTCTATTTCTTTTGAAGTAAAAAATGTATTAAAAGTATTTTTTTTCTCGTACATTAGTAATTGAATTAAATGATCATTAACCATGATGAATGAAATTGTTAATTATTTCATTTTAACTATAAATATTATATAAATCAACTTAAAAAAAATCCTAAATATAAATTAAATATAATTTAACTCTGAAAATTATCCACATGAGAATGAGAAAAGTATAAATTAAATATAAATACTCTTCCTAAAAGTAACGATACTAATATTTTAGTAATTAATTCGGATTTTAAAGTTGATTTGATACAAATTAATTGCTAATTTTATTAACTTTGATTTTTTATATTTTTTTAATAGAATAAATTTAGTGATAATTGTAAATTTGTTTAATTTTACATTTAATTTATCAAATACAGTTTGATGGATGTGATTAAATTTAGGTTTTAAGATTGATTTGATAAAAAAAAATGCAATTTGTTTATCAAATACAAATAACATATTAAAAAAAAAGTTAAATTTAAATATCAAATTATGTATTAAGAAATAAAATTTATTTATTTATCAAAAAATAAGTCAACTGATTAAATCATTGTTGACTTTCAATGTCATCGTAGGTGAAAATTGTTTTTCGCTGTCCGCTTAGACCTAAGACCAGCCTGTTCGGGGAAATGACACGTCTTCAGTCAAAATTGGTTAAATCTACTCCAAATCCCTGTACTTTTAGTATATTTTGAATTTAGTCTATTTACATTTTTTTTCAAAAAATTTAATCATCTACTTTTTTGTTTTAAAAATACATGTTCAATTATTTAAAAATACATGTTCAATTATTTAAAGTGTTGTCTGTTCGGCACAGGTAAACTCTGCATGGTTTGCCTTTTAAGGCACCTAGCATGGCACTCCTGCTTTGTAAACTTGTTTCTTCAAGTACTTATCCTCTCGACAAAATCAAGAAACAAAACCTCCATTGAAGACAATATCAAACTTGTTAAGGGTTCGACCTATTAATCCTAGAGAAAAAAATGTGCCTTTTTCTTTTTTTCTTGTTGAGGAGAGGTCAACTCCGTTAAAAGATATCTGCAAAGTGTCATCTAATTAAAACTAATAGAACCCCTTAACAAACCCAGCAAGCCGCTCTTGTTCTCTGATCCAACCTACTCTTTAGGCACTTATACTCTTGACAAAGTCAAGAGACAAAACTTTCATTAGAGATAATAGTAAACTTATCGAGAGATTTCATCAACTTTAAACAAACAACTTTCCAAAAACTTCTCCCGACGAAATCAACCTTCCCTCAACCAACCGTATTTAACCATTAATTAATGTCAAAGACCACAATGCACCGGTAGCTATGGCAGGCTACAGCCATCAATAATATTTCAAAAAGAATTGAAACGAGAAAGGCAATTACACCCCATTAAACTTAATATTAAAAAAACAGGGTAGTGCTCGAACAAAGGCTCCCTTTATGGTGAAGAACATTCGATTAAAGCTTTTGATCCGGAAACAAGAGCAAAACGGAACAGATCCAACCCGGCATTTTTCAGAGTCACATACACAGCTGAATAGAATGCAAAGTAAACTACAACTTTGGCTAAAGGCCTGCGGCGAAAACAGAGCAATTTTCCGATAACATGACCAGCCAACTCATTAAATCGAGCCATTAAAACGATCCTCATCTAGCAACCATTTTATGCGGTCAAGGTAGAAACCTTGTGTCCTTGTACAAAGCTTTTTAATTTATTGGATTCACCGACAGTAGAAAGCCATTGTGTGAGAATCTCCATGGTTATATAGTCAGGACTGCAACCATGCTCGATCATACTATCCATCAATATAAATGCATCTTCCAACAAATTGTTCTCTTTAAGCCCTTTAAACATTGCATTGTATGTGGTGGTATTAGGCTTCACCCCCTTTGCTTTCATTTCGTCCATCAGCGAAAGCGCGGCTTTGACATCGTTATTCTTGCACAAAGATTCTATAAGAATGTTGTATACTACAGTGTTTGGCGGAACTTTTGACGTGGAACTCATGTTGTTAAAGATCTTCCTGGCTTCGTCAAGTTTTCCATTTATGCAGTATCCGTGTATAAGAGCTCCGTATGTGGCAACCGTAGGGGCAAGACCTTCCTTAACCATTTTTTTCATCACCCTGTGAGCGAGTGTAAAGTTCCCAGCTTTGCAAAAATGCGCAATCAAAGTGTTAAATGTGATAGTATCGGGCTTAACTCCTGTTTCTTCCATTTCCTTGACGATTTCATAAGCTTGATCTACTTTCTTCTTCTTGCAGAACCCACTAATAAGAGAATTGTAGCATACAATGTCGGGGTGGAACCCAGCTACTTTCATCTTCGAGTAAACATTACCAGCATCATCCATCCTTCCAGCTCTACACAAACCAGAGATCAAGCTATAATAAACAATAGCATCCGCAGAGAATCCGCTTCTCACCATTTCGTCGAACAGATCAACTGCCTTACAGAAATTATCGGCATTACAGAAAGCAGTAATTAAAGTAGTATAAGCAGCTGCTGCATTGCCCTTTACCCCTTTCTCCTTCATATCACCGAAGAACTCGAGTGCAGTATTGATCCTCCCGTGTCGGCACATACCGTCCACCAACGTATTAACAGTGATCGCATTAGGTGAAACACCATCTTGTTGCATCTTTTCAAACAGTTCTTTCCCTTTCTCAACCTCTCCAACTTTACAAAACCCATCAATCAAGCAATTATAAGTGACTGTATTAGGGACTAAACCCTTATTGGACTTCATCTTCTCCATTAAATTCAACCCTTCTTCTTGCCTGCCTACTTTGCAGAGCCCATTGATCAAAGTATTGAGAATAACAATGTCAGCTTCAACTGAAACACCATCAATCCCAGTTTCTTCACCCATTTTGTTGAACACCTCCATTGCATCATCAACCCTTCTTAACTTGCATAATTGATTGATTACAATCCCTAAAGTAACAACATCGGGTTGAACACCACTCTCTTTCATCTCAGCCAAAACAGTGTTCATTCTTTTAACGTCACCACACCTCACTAATCCGGTCAAAAGCACATTGAAAGTTGGGGATTCAAGGGGTGCTCCTAGTTTCAGCTGTTCATGCAAAACATCCCAAGCTTGATTGATTTTCCCATTCCTACATAAGCTAGAAACCAATTGTGTCAGCCAATTTGTCTTTGGGAAAACACTATGTTTCCCCAAGTTTAAAACCAGCTTAATCAACTCTTCCTCGCTGACATTCCTCCCTTTCCTGCCTCTCTTGGTCAAACCATAGAAAACAATATCCCCAGTAACGCCATTAGGTGGAGACTCAGATACCGGTTGAAGCATTTCATCGAGCACATTGAGTGCACGGTCAATACGACCATCTCTCAACAAAACATCGATCAAAATATTACGAATATGTGTATTTTTAATAGAAAGGTCGATTTCATCAAAAACAACAATCGATTTATCCACCATATCGAATCTCCCAAAGTACCGTATAAGAAGCGCGGTGGCATTGACAGTTAGAGGAACACTCCATTCTTTAGAAGCCTGATACAGTTCGAATAACCTTGATGCCACATCGGGTTCTTTGCCGGCTAGTTCAAGAAGGGCTTGGAATGAATGAGAGAGGGATTGTGTATTTGTAGATGGGGAGTTTTCACGGAGGTGTTGAAAGAAATTAAGGGCTTGACAATAGGAAGGTAAGCTACGAGTGGTTTTCAAGATAGAACGAGGAGATGGAAGGGGAGAAGAGAATAGTAGCGATTGCAAAGGTTGAGAAGAGGACCATTCTTGGTGTGGGGTTTCGAGGAGGAGTTGAACTGTTTGAGTGATTCTTTGCTCATCGTCTTGCGGCGGCGTTAGTGGCTGTGGGTTACGCTCGGTGCAGAAGCGACGGTTGTGTTTAAGAAGGTAGCGGCAGAGGAGTTTTGAGTGCTTAGATACCGTAAGCGTAGTGTTCATTTTTTTTTTTTTTTTGCTTTGTTTGTACTTTGTTTAACAGTAATGGCTGTTGATATACATACTTATATAGGTTAGTTCCCCTTTTAATAATACAACAAATGCGATGGAATGGATTAAATTAAAAATCAATCAATTTAGAGTTATTAAATTGGGTTTTGTTTGAATTATTCAGAATCACCATTGAATCGAATATTGAAATATGTTGAATCAGACAAATTTTAATGGAACTAGTTTGTTATATTTATTGGACCTAAAATTGATGTTTTGATGGATTCCATCGATATTTCGATTCTGAAATATTACTCTTCAAACACATTTCTTTGATAGTTGATGATTGATGATATATATATATATATATTTATATATTTTTTCTAAAATGGACTGTAGGGATTGTATTGGTTTAGATTTGTTTAATTTAGATTTTAAAAATTTTGAATATTTTAGTTCGAATTAATTTTAAGTTTAAATTATTTCAGGTTTAGGATTTATTTCAAATTTTGGATTAAGGTTTGATATTTCGAGTTGAGTAATCACATTGAGTTCTAGTCATTTTGAGTTACTGATGTTTTAATCACTATTAAGGCTTAGTTTAGCATTGTTTCTCAAAAGGTCAAAAGTGATTCTGAAAATTACTTTCAAATCTAAAAGCAAAAGTATTTTTTTTTAATTTCTACTTTTTGCAAAAGCACTTTTAGAAATAAAGGATAATTCTAACCTTTACAAAGTATTTTATATAATATTTATATTGAGTATGTAATTACTTTACTATTGACATTTATTTTAAATATATAATAAAAAAATTTATTGGTTATTTATTTATTCGAATTAAATTTTATAAATAATTAATATTAATTGCTTAAAAAATATTTAAAATTTATATTTCTTATATTAAAATATTAACAACAAATTATAATAAATTATTTTTTTATATTTTTACTGAAATATCATAATATTAACTAATTTGAACATTATTTAAATGCATATTTGTTACTTTACAACACCGTGTTTAAAATAAACATTTTATTTCTCGAAAGTACTTTTTGATGGTAATGCTAAACACTTAAATGTTAAACCAAACTTTTCAAAAGTATTTCTTAAAATCACTTTTTCACAACACCTTTTAAAAGCAATGTTAAATTAACCCTAACTTCCAGTTATTTTGAATTATTTACTTAAGTCATTTTAAATTAACAGTCCACATATATTACATCACATCAATAATTAATTAATTTAAAAAGAAAAATTTTAGTGAAATTTAGGGTGAGTTTGGATGGACAGTGTATTTATCTACTATTATTGTAAAAACAAAGGTAATGGTGAGATTAGATACTATAACGGTATTATAGCGTAAAACAAAAAGTAAACTAAATACTCCACACTCATCATCCAAACTCACATTTAGTCTATTTAAAAAAAAAATTGTAAGTCGGTTAGGTATAGCCCATCACGCAAGTACAATGGCCCATGCACATGATGATGATAATTGGATTTTCGGACTAGACTATCCTACTGAAATTCATTTGCTTGATAGGTAGTTAACTAAAGGATAAATTAGTCTGACCCAAAAAAAAAAATTTATTCCTACTGTAAGTTTATTTTTTAGTTATTAAATTTTAGAAATTTATAAAATAATTATTAAATTATTTGAAAGTTTTATTTAATTCATTAGGTTGTTAAGGTTTTTTTACTAACGAGTTCCAAGCGATGATTTGATGACCAGTACGATAGATTAGCACCCATCAATAAGTAGAAAAATATACCTTAGATACAAGTTGATTTGATGATCAATATTGGATATCGAAGAAGAAAGTTGTTTGGATTTTGATCCTCGAATTCGTAACATTTAAAGTCGTTTAATAAAAAATTCTAAATGGTAAAAGAGAAGCGTTTTTGGAAAACGTCATACAATAACAATTTTGAAAATAATACAACTCAATAAATTTAACAATTATCATTTGGTCAAGACTAAAATTTCAATTTTAAAAAAATAAAATAAAAAATACCAAATTGAAATTGTCGAAACCATTTTTTGAAAAAAAAGAGGGACCGACTTTTGAAAACACAAATTGGGAGTCGCCACCAATCCTTTTTCACTGAGGTGTGATCAGGTCACCTCGAGAAAGCGGTTATTTTTAACAAACAGTTGCCTTTATTAAAACAACGGTTTTGATCTACGAAATTTAGAAAAAGGGGTTCGGAAGTAGGTTACATACGAGGAAAGATTAGCGCTCTCGATATGCCCAAAATTGGTACCTAGTTGATTCACTTATGCCTTAATGTCGAAAATTGAAAATTTTAAAAGAGTTTTAAATATGACCCTACTTAGTAATAATGTTTTTCCTTAAAAATCGCTTAGATACATTAGAATGCATGTCAAAGACCGTCTTACATCAAGGTAAGATGTCATATCCAATACGTTAGGACACAACACCTCAACCCTCGAATATAAGCTTGCCTTTTATTTTATTTAAAACTCATGTAATTTAAATTTATAAGGATATTCGGTTATTTGGACCAAACGAAAAAATCGAAACCCAGTACGTTAGGGCACGATTTCTCGAATTTCCAAATACGAAATATTGCCTTTATTTGAAAAATCCCTTTTTTACGAGTTTGGGTAAAAAATGTAACGTGATTTTGAAATAAAATGTGAAATAAATTACAATGCGAATATGCATAATAGGGTAATAAACATGACATTATAAAATAACAATAACTAGGGCAAAAATATGGGATATGAATAAAAAACGAATAAAATAACACGAGCCACAAAGGAATAATATGTGGATGGCTAAATGAATATTTATAGAAAATTTGCGAATGAATGAAGTAAGAAAATACTAAGTAAAAGGTTTAAAATAATGAAAATAATCATAATGCATTAATAAAAATAAAAAATAATACGTTAATAATTATATTAACGATAAAAATAAAAAATAATAATATATATATATATAAGGATGATGGTAGTATATAGGTAATAATAATAGTAACAAATATAGTACTAAATATAAAAAGAAAATATATAAGGTAATGAAAATAATACAGAATTAATTAATTTAACAATATGATAATAATATTAATAATAAAATAATGCTAACAATAATAATAAATATAATAGTAACGATAAAAATAATAATAACAACAACAAAATAGAAGGTAATAATAATATATTAATAAATTTAATAATATGCTAAAAATAAAAATAAAAATAAAAAAAGTTAATAATGATAGTATTGATATAGAAAAAATAGTAATCATAATATATTAATAATAATAGTAGAAAATAATAAATAAAATAATAATAATGATGACAGTTATAATGAAAATAATAATACTAATAATAAATAACATAATAGTAAATACAAAACTCAAATTAATTAATTGAATAGTAAAATAGCGAAAATAATCTAAAAGGGACCAAATTGAATTGAAAATCAAAATTCTGGGGCTAATCCAAAATAAGTAGAAGATAATAGGACCAAATTAAACACGCGGGCATCAAGGAGGGACTAGAAGGGAAATAATTACCACCCTCCAAAACGCATAGCATCACTAGGGACTAAAGCATAACAGGAAGAAAATTACAGGGGCAAATTGCAACATAAAAAAATTGAATTAAAAGAAGCAAAAAATACGGAAGGGCCAAATGCGCAATTTACCCATCCAAGTAAAACATGCGGATCCTCCCTAGCGAGTCGAGTCCACACGCGGGTAAGGGGGAAATGGCGTCGTTTTGGCCTATGGGCACGGGCACCAAAACGGTGCAGTTTTGTGCACTTATAAAACCCAAAATTTTCTAAAAAAGGTTCATTTTCTCTCCTCTTTTCAAAAAAAGGTTTCCTCCTCACCCTTTTCTTTCTGCAGGCCTGCCTCAACGGCCAAGTCTCCGGCGCCGTCCTCCATCATCGCCGGCGTCGTTGCATGACAGCCGAAATTTTAAAAAAGGTAATTTTTTTAAAAAATATTTTTAAAAGTTCTTTTTTAAAAAAAAAAGAAAATAAAGAAAAGTATGTTTACATTCGGAAAAGAAAATAAAATAGGGGAAAAAAAAAGAAAAATACCCCTAACGTTCTCTGAACCTGGTTAATTTCTTCTTGCTATCTGTTACTCGTATATGCTTACTATTTTTCTGGTTTGTGTGAATGTTTTAGTCTATTTTTGCTTTCAATCTCTGCTTTTTGTTTGTTTGTATTTAAAAAACTCTCATTTTACTCTGTTGAGAATGGCTTTATATAGCCTAAATTACAACTGTTTGTTGCGTGTTTGTAGGTGTGGAGCGAAGATCACGGAAGCGTGGTGCGGACGTGGCGCGATGGAGTAGCGCACGACGCAGAGGGGGCGCGCGACGTGCGGCGCCTGGAGGCTAACTTGCGGCGCAAAGGGCATTTGGGGTTGGGGTTTATTTGGGGTTTAGGTAGTAATTTGGGCCTGGGCAATTGGGCCTAATTATTTTGTAATTTTTACATTATTTTGGGCTTTTACTTATTAAGGCCCAGTCAAATTTGGGTATTTACAGCTGCCCCTTTTTTCTTATTGTCGTGTAATGAGAATAAAGTAAAGACTTTAAAAAGGGCCAAATTTGCTGGGTCTTACAGAACCTCGACCTTCTTGGCGCTTCTTTTTCAAGTAGCCTCCTTCCAATTCCCTGCATCTTCAGGGGTTTAGGCATTGCCGCTTCCATTCACTCCACTGTAACTTCGGGGGAATGAGATTTGTAGCTCTGACCTACTGCAACTTCAGAGGTATAAGATCTACGACTTGTAACTTGATCTATTCTGCTGCAACTTCAGGAAGATGAGGCTGGTGGCTTAAATCTGCTCTATTGTTGCTTCATGGAGATAAGATTCGCCATATTCGATCTGATCCACTACTACTCAGGGAGATAAGATCTACAATCTTCAGCTTGCCCTACTGCTGCTTAGGGAGATAAGGCTAGTGGCTTAAATCTACTCCCCTGTTACCTCGGGAAGATAAGATTCACCGTCTTCGATCTGCTCCACTACTACTTAGGTAGATATGATCTGCAATCTTTAGCCTGCTCCACTGCTGCTCAGGGAGGCTAGTGGCTTAAATCTCTCCCCTGCTACCTCAAGAAGATAAGATTTATCGTCTTCGATCTGCTCCACTACTGCTTAGGGAGATATGATCTGTAATCTTCAATTTGCTCTATTCCTGCTCAGGGAGATAAGACTAGTGGCTTAAATTTGTTTCCCTACTACCTCAGGAAGATAAGATTCGCCGTCTTCGATCTGCTCCATTATTGCTTAGGGAGATAAGATCTACAATCTTCAACCTGCTCCATTGCTACTTAGGAAGATAAGGCTAGTGGCTTAAATCTGCTTCCCTTCTACCTCAAGAAGATAAGATTCACCGTCTCCGATCTGCTCCACTACTGCTTAGGAAGATAAGATCTGCAATCTTCAGCCTGCTCCACTGCTACTCAGGGAGATAAGGCTAATGGCTTAAATCTGTTTCCCTACTACCTCGAGAAGATAAGATTCGCCATCTTCGATTTGCTCCACTATTGCTTAGGGAGATAAGATCTGTGAATTCACTGATGTTGCTACACTATCCTCTAGAGGACATGTCCTGTAGACTCGGTTTCATATGCCTATGTTTATGTCAAATGATTAGGATGCTATGATCAGAATGAATCAGATGCTCCTAACCAAATGTGTTATGAATGATATGAATGTAGAAATGTCATGATAATGATTCCTTTTTAAATACTTAAGGTGTCATCGCTCGATCTTCATCAGAGTTTTATCACTGACGTATTATGCTGCCTTCTTGCTCGGTTGGTATTTTCCTATAGAAAACCCGCAGAAACAATCCATTTTGCTCAACTGGTTTGCCCCACTGTAACTTCAGGGTCCATTTCACTGTACCTTTGTGATCTAAGGTTTGTACCATCTTCAAAACCTCCCTTGCAACCCAGGAGTATAGGATCTAAATCTTTTTCATTAATTTGGTCTATTACACCATTCCCGGGGTGTCATGACCAAATGTGTACACCTGATATTTGCATGAATGAGGAATATCATTTTTCTTTTCTCGAGAATGATCCCCTTTTATGCTTGGGTTGACATTGCTCGTTTTCGTCATTGACGCGATATCTTGTCTTTTTGTTCAACTGATATCTTTGACTAAAAATTCGAAGAGATAATCTCAATTTGGACTCAAATATTTCCAACTCTTAAGCTTGGTAAGTTCTAAACAATAGTCCTGTTTCAGGTTCTTGCACTATTTAGAAACTTCAAGAGTAATATGCAAAACTCCTTTTGTAAAAGTGATTAATCATTATTTCAATACGAAACGCTTAAAAAAGATTATAAAGATGGATAAAACTAAAATTTATTAGAAAAAAATTCTAAAAAGAATGGTTTAATCAAAGAAAGCAAATATTGCCGGAATACAAAAATAGGTAAAGGAAAAAAAAATAAGTGCCCCAGATATCGCAGCCTCAGCTTCTCTGTACTAACTCTTCGAGGACCATTTTGAGCTTATCATGTGCCTAGGAGATATAGAGTACTTTGTCGATGCCCCAAGACGTAGCATACTTCCTCTTCGTTAATTCAAGTATAGCAAGACTACCACATGTCTCATCTTCAATCGAAATTTGAATTGCCCTTTTCGAGTTTTCAATTCAAAACCCCTTTAGTCTCAAGGCGCCTTTTTGCGGGTTTTCACCTTAGCCTCTCCTTTTAAGTGAAGTAATTTTTAACTGAATTCGAATTTACTGAGTTAGGCAAGCTCTTACCATCCATCTCACTTAATATCAACGCTCCTCCAGAAAAAAGCCTTCTTTACCATATAAGGTCCTTCCTAGTTTGGCATCCATTTCCCTCTGAAATCTTTTTGCATAGAGAGGATCTTTTTCAATACCAAGTCTCCCTCATAGAATACTCTAGGGCAAACCTTTTTGTTGTAAGCTCGCATCATTCGCTTCTGGTACATTTGACCATGACGGATAGCTTTTAGCCTCTTTTCTTCAATCAAGTTCAGCTGATCATACCGAAATTGGATCCATTCTGCTTCGTCCAGCTTCAACTCTGATAAAACCCGAAGAGAAGGAATTTCGACTTCAATGGGCAAAACTACCTCCATCTCATAAACCAATGAGTAAGGTGTTGCCCCGGTAGAAGTTATGACAGATGTTTGATAGGCATAGAGAGCAAATAGTAACTTTTCATGCCAATCCTTATAGGTCTCAGTCATTTTCCCCACGATCTTCTTGATATTTATATTAGCCGCCTCAACTACACCATTCATTGTAGGGCAATATGGTGACGTGTTGTGGTGTTTAATTTTAAACTGACTGCAAACTTCCACTATCACGTTGTTATTCAAATTTAACGCGTTGTTAGATATGATCCTTTCTGGCATGCCATATCGACATATGATCTCTTTTTTCAAGAACTTGTTGACTGCCGACTTTGTAACATTGGCGTATGAAGTAGCTTCTACCCACTTGGTGAAGTAATCGATAGCCACAAAGATGAATTGATGTCCGTTAGAAGCCTTTGGCGAAATCGGCCCAATCATGTCTATGCCCCACATTGAGAAAGGCCATGGAGAAGTCATAACATGAAGAGGTGAATGAGGCACATGGATCTTGTCTCCATAAATTTGGCACTTATGGCATTTCTTGGCGTAACTAATGCAATCTCCTTCCATTGTGCACTAGTAATACCTGAATCTCATGATTTGTCTGGCCATTGTGAACCCATTGACATGCATCCCGCTGACACCTTCATGGACTTCTTCTAGGATTTTCTTAGCTTCAACAGCGTCAACACATCTTAGCAGCACCTAATCCTTCCTCTTTTTATACAGGATCTCTCCGTCTAAGACACAGTCACTGGCTAGCCTCCTCAACGTTCTCTTATCATTTTCAGTTGTCTGATCAGGGTATTCACGGTTCTTCACATATCGTAGAATATCATGATACCAATGATAATCATCTCTTTTCTCTTCTTCGTCAATATTACATCAATGAGCCAGAGCCTCACAAATACTCATCTGGATTGGCTTCATATCCTCTCGTTTATTTACTCTGATCATAGAAGCTAATGTAGCCAAGGCATCAGCCATCTGGTTTTCATATTGCGGGAGGTAACAGAAAGTGATATCATCAAACACCTTAATTAATTCCAGAATTAGCTTTCGATAATTGATCAACTTTGGGTCTCTTATTTCCCATTCACCTTTGAGCTGATAGATCACCAGTGTGGAATCCCCATACACCTCTAGCACATTGATTTTACGCTCTATGGCTGCACGGATTCCCATGATACATGCTTTGTATTCTTCCATATTATTTGTGCAGTCAAAATCCAATTTGCAAGTGAATGGATAATGATCTCCATTTGGGGATATCAGGATTGCCCCAATTCCATTGCCAACAGCGTTTGATGCTCCGTCAAAGTTTAATTTCCAAGGACGATTGATAAACCGTAATTTATACATATTTTTATCCCTCGCTTAACATGTTTATGAATGATTTCTCCTTAGATTTGGTGAATTTGATGCTTCTAATCCTTTAATTTCATGTTTTATACTTAGGTGAGCATAGGAGAACGAAAAGAACGAGAAACGAGCCAAAAATAGAGAAAATGGGCTGACAGGGGAAAACAACACGGCCTAGACTTCCTCACACGGGTAGAACACACGGCCGTGCCAATCTAGCAGGCTCGACCACGACCTAAATCAACCTCAACACGGGCATGTTGATATCTTTGCCTCGACTACGGCCTGAAGTAATCGCACACGGGCGTGTCACACGGGCGTGTCTCTACCGAGCCCTAGTTAAGTTCTATTCGAAAAAGGGCGAATTTGAGGGTTTCTAAGCATTCTAAAACCTATTTAAACACGCTAGAAGAAGAATAAAAGGGGGACGGAGAATAGGGAGTAAGGAATTACTCTAAGGAAGCCGATTGATCCATCTCAGAAGCCGGATTCATCATCAAGACTGAAGATCTCTCCTTAATTTCCCTTCAAGAGTTTTGGGTTTTCTTTATATTTTGTATTCTTTATTCTTCTGAGATGTTTTCTTATTTATTTATGAACTAAAACCCCTAAATACTTAAGGGGGATGAAACCTAAGATAAATCTTGTTATTATTTTCTGAATCGTATGATAAATATTTGACTTGTTCTTAATTATGTGTTCTTAATTCTTGTTTTGGTATTTCAGGATATCGATTCAAGTTAATGCTCTTAGTTGGAGGATGAATAGTCCCTGGCTAAGAGTGACTTTGTAATAATTAAGCGGAGTTGATTACGCGCCTAAAGATAGAGTGACAAGATTTTGCCGGATTAGGGTAAAACCTAATAAGGGAATCCATAGATTGAGTTAATGCAACACTAGGGTGTTAATTAGAGAAAAGTCTCAATTATTCAATCTAGGGATTAGATGTTATTAGTTTTAAATAGGGATAATAACATAACTTAGGGATTTCTACGGAACAAGTTAAATTAATAAATCGTCCTGTTCGGAGCCAAAATAACAAGTGAAGTCTAGGTAGATTTTTCCTTAGTTATTGTCCTAAATCAATCGTTTTTCCCAAAAGTAATTCCCCAATTCTATTTCTGTAACTTCTTAGTTTAGTTAATTAGTTAGTTAAAACAAACCCCTTTATTCTTAGGCTAGATAATAAAAAGACGGTCATTACTAGTACTTTTAGTCGTTTGGGTTCGATAATCCGGTCTTGTTAAAGCGATACTATTGTTCGATAGGTACAGTTGCCTACATCGTGATAATAGTTAGTTTCAAGAACGATTAATTTTAAATTTATAAAACTTATCACGGAAAATCACAATCAAGTTTTTGGCGCCGTTGCCGGGGACTAAAATATTAGGAACACTCAATTTTTATTACTTTAGCCATTTATTTCTCTTGCAAATTAATTTTATTTTTTGTTTTACTAATTTTATTTTTCTTTCTTCTGGCAGGTTCTTATAGTTTATGACTAGAAGAAACCCGTCGGGACTACTGCTTTTTGAAGCAGAGATCGATCGTACAGCTTGTAGAAATCGACGAGAAATAAGGCGAAGCCTAAGATACATAGAAGAAGAGTAAGAGGACGATATCTCAACCACAATCGAGGAGATGGCTGAAAATCAAGACAACCAGCTACCTCCAGCAATACCCGCTGAATTAGCAAATCAGAATCCTGCTCTTCGTACTATGTATGATTATGTTAAACCTAATTTAATAAGAACTGAGTTAAGTATAGTTAGGCCTGCTATTGCTGTAAATGATTTTGAGCTGAAACCTAACACGATTCAAATGATACAGCAATTTGTTCAGTTTGATGGTTTGCAAGATGAGAATCCCAACACTCATTTGGCAAATTTTCTGGAAATCTGCGACACTTTTAAAATTAATGGCGTCTCTGATGAATCTATTGGTCTTTGGTTATTCCCTTTTTCAGTGAGGAACAAAGCTAAATAGTGGCTGAACTCGTTACCAAGAGGGTCCATCACTACTTGGGAACAAATGACCGAAAAAATTTTATTAAAATATTTTTCGCCAGCTAAAACGGCTAAATTACGTAATGATATCTCTTCTTTTGTGCAGATAGACTTAGAAACTTTTTATGGTGAATGGGAGAGATACAAGGACCTACTGCGAAGGTGCCCTCACCATGGGTTACCTCTATAACTGCAAGTTCAAACATTCTACAATGGTGTGAACCCTTCGACAAGGTAGATGATTGATGCAGCAGCTGGTGGAACCATCAATAACAAAACACCTGAAGAGGCTTACGAATTTATTGAAGAAATGTCACTGAATAACTATTAGTGGCAAGTCATGAGGACTAAGCCAACTAAAACAGTAGGCGTTTACAACGTCGATTTGGTTACTATGCTGTCAAATCAGGTAGAACTTCTAAATAAAAAGATTGATGGGTTACTTGGTTCTACGCAAGTACATCCAGTGATGAAGTGTGATTCAAGTGGAGGAGGTGTACATACAGAATATCAATCATTCAATCCTACAACCGAAGAGGAACAAGTCAACTATATGGGTAACAATAACTTTAGATCTCAAAATAACCTATACAGTAATACTTACAATGCAGGTTGGAGGAACCACCCAAATTTCTCCTGGGGTGGTCAAGGGAATCAAAGGCCACAAAATCTTTCGGGTTTTCAACAGCCACCTTATCAACAGGAAAAGAAACTGAACCTTGAGGAGATGCTATCCAAATTCATCTCAGTGTCAGAAACTCGTTTCCAGAATACCGAGACAGCACTTAAAAATCAACAAGCATCGATCCAAGGGCTCGAAAGTCAGATAGGCCAACTGTCTAAACTAATCTCCGAACCACCACAAGGAAGCTTGCCAAGTAATACTGAACCTAACCCAAGGGAACAGCTCAACGTAATTAATGTTCAAGGGTAAGAAAGATTCATTGAGCCTGAGCCAAAACCGAGGCAAGAAACTATGGTGAGCAAAGGCAAATGTGAGATAGGTCATAATGAAAACAAAACGGTGAGTGTAGAATATAAACCTCATGTGTCATACCCTAACGCGACAAGAAAAGACCGCTCAGACGAACAATTTGGTAAATTCCTTAAACTTTTGAAAAAATTACATATTAACTTACCATTTATTGAAGCTCTATCCCAAATGTCAAGTGTAATGAAATTTTTAAGGGAGCATTTAGCAAACAAGCAAAAGTTGGACGAGACGTCGCATGTGGAGCTAAACGCAGTTTGCTCAGCTATTCTACAAAATAAGCTACTCAACAAATTAAAAGATCCAGGAAGTTTTACAATTCCTTGCTTAATTGGTAGTTTAGATGTTAATAATGCATTAGCTGATTTAGGGGCTAGTATTAACGTCATGCCTTATAAAATGTTTAAACAACTAGATCTTGGGAAACCCAAACAGACTAGGATGAGCATTCAATTAGTAGATAAAACTATAAGATTTTCTAGGGGTATTATTGAAAATGTACTAGTTAAAATAGATAAATTTATATTTCCCGTTGACTTCATTGTTCTAGACATAGAGGAGGATAACAACACCCCTTTAATTTTAGGGAGGCCCTTTTTAGCAACTGCTAGAACAATTATTGATGTTGGTACAGGTGAGCTCACACTTCGTGTGGGAGACGAAACAATCACCCTTCAAGCTCGCAATTTTGGCAACACATCGAAAATTGAAGGTGATTGTATAAACCATTCTACTAAAACGGACAATATGACGCAACCTATTTTGCAGGAAATGAGTCTGAAGGAAGTACATGAACCATGTTTCGGCAACAATATAGGACATATTCATGAAGAACGAAGGTTGCAAATAGAGAAGCTAGATGAATGGCGAACACATAAACCGAGAACACACGATAAACCAAAACTATACTAGAACGAGCTCGATACCTCTCCAAATCAACTTAAGGTTGGAGATAAAGTCTTACTAGATGCAGTAGATCCTCACATTGTCACTGCAAAACCGAATGAAGAAATCCCTCTTATGGTACTTAGTATTTTCCCATTCGGTACAGTCGAGGTAAGTCATCCCAAGTTCGGCACTTTTAAGGTAAACAACACATGTCTAAAACCCTATTTTTGATGAGATTGATAGCAGGAATGAGGAGTATAAACTCCTCGAACCATCATGACCATTTAACGGAGAGGTAAGTCGAGCTTAGACTATAAATAAGTGCTTTTCGGGAGGTAACCCGAGCACTAACTATATTGACTTCTTTAAATTTTAGTGTTTACCACCTAACCTACTAACGTAGCTCTTGAATATAGGTTTATAAAACCCACACAGCCATCCACAGGGGCGTGCCTTAGGCTATGCTCGTAACACGAGAAAAGACACGGCCGTACGATACGGCCGTGTGAAAATAGAGTAAAAGTTTTCCTAAAACACGGGATGCGATAAATTTCTACGGTCGTGTGAGCAGGCCGTGGGCAAACCTACCAAATTGACACTGGTGAGTGACACGCCCGTGGTCGACACTTCCAAAATAACACGGGCGTGCGCATAGGTACATGGGCGTGGGAAAAGCGAACCATATCGCACACGATCGTGTGTTACAATCATGCAGCCATACGGTCAAGACACATGAGCGTGTCTTAAGGCCGTGTGACAAACTCCTAATTCGCGACAAACACGGGCTGGACACGAACCACACGGGCTTGTGAGATGGCCGTGCCACTTACAAAATTAGATTATTTCTCTTATTTTTACTTTATTCTTAGTTATTTTTAAATGATTCACGTATTCTTTAAACACAGCTTATCTTTATGATTATTTTCAGATTATTTCTTCCTTAGAATCATGACTTACTTCCAGCTCTATTGTCAATCCTCGCTTTTGCCAAACTAGGGAGTTCATTCCCTTAACACTCAGGAAGTTTCAATTCTCCCCCTATCTTATGATATTATATCTATGATTGCCACTAGCTCTATCTTTGTACATTGAGGGCAATGTACGTCTTAAGTGTGGGGGGTAATCATTTCATTATCCGAAAAATCCCTGAATATTACTTTGTTCTCTTGTAAATATCTCATATCATGTTTAGAATGAATTTTGATTGACTTATGATTTTTATTGATATATCTTGAATTAAAATATAGGCATTCATGCGTTGATTATTTAAACTTTAAGACATTAGAAAATTAAGCATGATATGTTGATTTTTAAGAATTTAAAATCTTAGGTTGTTTCCCCAAGTCTAGGTATTATCTTGAATTGAATTCCACAAGTTTAAACATCAAAAAGCCATAATTTTTGTGAGATTATTGAGCCTTTAAGAGCATCTATTATTTCTTTCATGCTCATTTTTATTATTGTTTTGAGTGTGTCAATATCGAATTGTTATTCTAGAGCTTGCTTGATTATGCATGTCAAAACCACACCATTTGATTTGATATGTCAAGATGATAGAGGCACTTCGGATTAACCTACTCATGCCATGAAAAGCCTACCTCTAGGATTGACCCTTAGTAAACCCCTTTGAGCTTAACAAGCCATTCCTTGTATTACCCTTAATATTAACCCTTAACACATTATTGTTTGAATAAATTGCTTAGCTATGTCTTGTTTTTAATATTAATCTATGTTATTTGACTTATTCTTAAAATATATATATACACATGTTTACATATTAGTAGTGATCTTTTGTTTGTGAGTTCAAGTATTCAAATTCT
This sequence comes from Gossypium anomalum, assembly GCA_025698475.1. Classification (NCBI taxonomy): domain Eukaryota; kingdom Viridiplantae; phylum Streptophyta; class Magnoliopsida; order Malvales; family Malvaceae; genus Gossypium; species Gossypium anomalum. Next base: position 27,450,681 of record CM046967.1, read on the forward strand.
ATAGTCAGAGAAGAAGCTCTGTTGTACGCAAGTGATGATTAAATATTTTTCTAGTTAAGTAATTTCTTAATTCAATCTCGATTCTAACCTTTTCTTTCAGCTTGTGACCATACCCCCTAACCAAGCCTCGTTAAAATCCTCTAAAGGCCTTTTGATTGATGTATCATCTCAATTTATAGTGGTGGAGATTTGATTTTCATGCAAGCCTATGGTAATAACTTTTCATATTGACTAATGAGTGCTAATTTCATTGTCCTTAAACACTTCGAGTGATTTGAGTGAATCCTTAGTGAGGATGTTAAACTCTGTGAGATTTTGAATCGATGGTAACTACTTAGATGAGGGGAGATGCCAAGTTTTTCGTGATTAAATGCTCAACTTGGAATGTTTGAAGCTTTAATGTTCTTTTAGTTGAATTCTCAATGTATGATTACTCATCGATTAGTTTGAGATATTATTGGTAGGAATTATAAGTTGAGCAAAAGGAATTCTTAATTGTGAATTGAGGATTTTGCTTGATGGCAAGCTAATGTTTAAGTGTGGGGGTATTTGATAAACCGTAATTTATACATATTTTCATCCCTCGCTTAACACGTTTATGAATGATTTCTCCTTAGATTTGGTGAATTTGATGCTTCTAATCCTTTGATTTCATGTTTTACACTCAGGTGACCATAGGAGAACGAAAAGAAAGAGAAACGGGCCAAAAACGAAGAAAATAGACCGACAGGGGAAAACAACACGGCCTGGACTTCCTCACACGAGCAGAACACACGGCCGTGCCATTCTAACAGGCTCGACCACGGCCTAAATCAACCTCAGTACGGGCGTGTTGATATCTCAGCCTTGACCATAGCCTGAAGTAATCGCGCACGGGCGTGTCCCTGCCGAGCCTTAGTTAAGTTCTATTCGAAAAAGGGCAAGTTTGAAGGCTTCTAGGAATTCTAAAGCCTATTTAAACACCCTAGAGGAAGACCAAAAGGGGGGCGGAGAATAGGAGTAAAGAATTACTCCAAGGAAACTGATTAATCCATAAAGAATTACTCCAAGGAAACTGATTAATCCATCTCAGAAGCCGGATTCATCATCAAGACTGAAGATCTCTCCTCAATTTCCCTTCAGGAGTTTTGGGATTTCTTTATGTTTTGTATTCTTTATTCTTCTGATATGTTTTCTTATTTAGTTATGAACTAAAATCCCTAAATACCTAAGGAGATGAAACCTAAGACGAATCTTGTTATTATTTTCAGAATCGTATGATAAATATTTGACTTGTTCTTAATTATCTGTTCTTAATTCTTTTTTTGGTATTTCAGGATATTAATTCAAGTTAATGCTCTTAGTTGGAGGATGAATAGTCCATGGCTAAGTGTGACTTTGTCATAATTAAGCGGAGTTGATTGCGCGCCTAGAGATAGGGTAACAAGATTTTGTGGATTAGGGTGAAACCTAATAAGGGGATCCATAGATCGAGTTAATGCAACCCTAGGGTGTTAATTAGAGAAAAGTCTCAATTATTCAATCTAGGGATTAGACGTTATGATCGTGATTTTTCGTGATAAGTTTTATAAACTTATAATTAATCGTTCTTGAAATTAACTATTATCACGATATAGGCAACTGTACCTATCGAACAATAGTATAGCTTTAGCAAGACCGGATTGTTGAACCCAAACGACTGAAAGTACTAGTAATGACCGTCTTTTTCTTATCTAGCCTAAGAATAAATGGGTTTGTTTTAACTAACTAATTAACTAAACTAAGAAGTTATAGAAAACAGAATTGGGGAATTACTTTTGGGAAAAATGATTGATTTAGGACAATACCTAAGGAAAAATCCACATAGACTTCACTTGTTATTTTGGCTCCAAACCGGACGATTTATTCATTTAACTTGTTCCGTAGAAATCCCTAAGTTATGTTATTATCCCTATTCAAGACTAATAACGTCTAATCTGTAGGTTGAATAATTGAGACTTTTCTCTAATTAACACCCTAGGGTTGCATTAACTCGATCTATGGATTTATCTTATTAAGTTTCACCCTAATCCGGCAAAATCTTGTCACCATATCTCTAGGCGCGCAATCAACTCCGCTTAATTATGACAAAGTCATTCTTAGCCAGGGACTATTCATCCTCCAACTAAGAGTATTAACTTGAATCGATATCCTGAAATACCAAAATAAGAATTAAGAACACATAATTAAAAACAAGTCAAATATTTGTCATACGATTCAGAAAATAATAACAAGATTCGTCTTAGGTTTCATCCCTCTTAGGTATTTAGGGGGTTTAGTTCATAACTAAATAAGAAAACATCTCAGAAGAATAAAGAATACAAAACATAAAGAAAAACCCAAAACTCCTGAAGGGAAATTGAGGAGAGATCTTCAGTCTTGATGATGAATCCAGCTTCTGAGATATATCAATCGGCTTCCTTGGAGTAATTCCTTACTCCCTATTCTCCGCCCCCCCTTTTAGTCTTCCTCTAGGGTGTTTAAATAGGCTTTAGAATGCCTAAAAGCCCTTAAACTTGCCCTTTTTCCGAATAGAACTTAACCAGGGCTCGACAGGGACACGCCCCGTGCGCGATTACTTCAGGCCGTGGTCGAGGCTGAAATATCAACACGCCCGTGCTGAGGTTGATTTAGGCCGTGGTCAAGCCTGTTAGAATGGCACGGCCGTGTGTTCTGCCTGTGTGAGGAAGTCCAGGCCGTATTATTTTCCCCTGTCGGCCCTTCGTTCTCCTATGCTCACCTGAATATAAAACATGAAATTAAAGGATTAGAAGCATCAAATTCACCAAATCTAAGGAGAAATCATTCATAAACGTGTTAAGCGAGGGATAAAAATATGTATAAATTACGATTTATCAAATACCCCCACACTTAAGCATTAGCTTGTCCTCAAGCAAAATCTTCAATTCGCAATGAAGAATTCCTTTTGCTCAACTTATAATTCCTATCAATAATATCTCAAACTAATCCATGAGTAATCATACATTGAGAATTTAGCTAAAAGAACATTAAAGCTTTAAACATTCCAAGTTGAGCATTTAATCACGAAAAACTTAGGCATCTCCCCTCATCTAAGTAGTTACTATCGATTCGAAAACTCACAGAGTTTAATATCCTCACTAAGGATTCACTCAAATCACTCGAAGTGTTTAAGGACAATGAAATTAGCACTCATTAGTCAATATGAAAAGTTATTACCATAGGCTTGCATGAAAATCAAATCTCTACAACTATAAATTGAGATGATACATCAATCAAAAGGTCTTTAGAGGGTTTTAACGAGGCCTGGTTAAGGGGTGTGGTCACAAGCTGAAAGAAAAGGTTAGAATCGAGATTGAATTGAAAAATTACTTAACTAGAAAAATATTTAATCATCACTTGCGTACAACAGAGCTTCTTCTTTGACTATGGAATTTGAATACTTGAACTCACAAACAAAAGATCACTACTAATATGTAAACATGTGTATATATATATTTTAAGAACAAGTCAAATAACATAGACTAACTATTAAGAACAAGACATAGCTAAGCAATTTATTCAAATCAAATCTGGATAAAAATAGAGATCAAATTAATTCAAGGGATTTTAACAATAATGGGTTAAAGGTTAATATTAAGGGTAATACAAGGAATGGCTTGTTAAGCTCTAAGGAGTTTATTAAGGGTTAATCGTGGAGGTGGGCTTTTCATGGCATAAGTGGGTTAATCCTAAGTGCCTCTATCATTTTGACATATCAAATCAGATAGTGTGGTCTTGACATGCATAATCAAGCAAGTTCTAGAATAACAATTCGATATTGACACACTCAAAGTAATAATAAAAGTGAGCATGAAAGAATTAATAGATACTCTTGAAGGCTCAAGATCTCACAACAAATTATGGCTTTTAGATGTTTAAACTTGTGGATTTCAATTCAAGATAATTCCTAAACTTGGGGAAACAACCTAAAATTTTAAATTCTTAAAAATCAACTTATCATGCTTAATTCTCTAATGTCTTAAAGTTTAAATAATCAATGCATGAATGCCTATGTTTTAAATCAAGATATATCAATAAAAATCATAAGTCAAACAAAATTCATCCTAAACATGATATGAAAGATTTACAAGAGAACAAGACTACATTCAGGGATTTTTTCTGATAATGAAATAAATACCCCCCACACTTAAGATGTACATTGTCTTCAATGGACAAAGATATATAGAAAAATATAAATATAAGATCATAATATAGGGAGAGAAATGAAACTTCCTGAGTGTTAAATGAATGAACTCCTTAGTTTGAAGTTTTGTAGAGTGGAGGAGGATACTCCGGTGGTGGTAGAGGTTGGGTTCCACAAGTGTTTCGCCAAAAAAATATTATATCTCCTGATTGAGCAGGGCATGGCAGTCGTAGAGAACCTCTTCCAATCGAGTTTAAAGTTCCTAAGTGATTGTGAGCTTTGGAGCTCTTTATAACTGTGAGAAAATCAAGAACTTTTTAGGGGATATTAGGAAGAATAATTACTCATAAAAAAATAGCCGAGATTAAAATTAATTTATAAAACCTAAATATAAAATAGTATCAAAAAGGAAATAATATTTAAAAGTTAAAAGTGAAATTAATAAAAATAAAAATAAAAATAAAAATAAAGATAAAATTAAATTAAACATCATCATCGCGAGGTGGTGGTGGCGATGAGATGTGGAAGTGCTGACAAATCTGCTGGAGAGTAGCATCAATGTTATCAAATCGTTGAAAACACTGCTGCTCGAATCGATTGAAGCGCTCGAAGATGTCAGGATATGAAGCCGCCGCATGAACTGGACGATGGAAGCGTGGTACCTGAGACGGTGGGCCCTCATGCTGTGGAGGGACATCATCAGTATTGTCCTTTAGAGCCTCATCCTCGGTAGATTAGGCGAGACGATATTGGGGAGGGTAGGTTCCTCGGTGCTTTTCAATCATCCTCATGCTGAGATGCTCGAGATGCCTCGTGGAGACATCTGGCCAATGAGTGTAAGGGATGATTCTTGGGCCGCGGTGTCGAAGAGTCTGAAGTGTCGGGCCAGTCTAGCCACGTAGGGGCCAATGGAGATGACCCCCTCCTATGTCACTCTGTCTGATGGTAAATGGAAAGGGCGACAAAGTAGGTAAGGTCGATGACGTGCCCGTGTGACATACACCATAAGTAGTATACGTCGTGAGTGGTGACGACATAGGTGCTCTCTCTCCGCTCTGTCAAGGTGTGAGATAAAATAGAATGTAAGTACCTCAAAGATGGGGGGAGAGTTGATGCCTTGGAGTGACTCGGGTCGTAGCCGTCCGAACGTGGTACGAGGGCATTCCAGCACTTCGAGGGAGAATAATGGATGTGGCTGTTGAGGGTTTCGAGATCATTCTCCTCTTGAAACTCCTCCGTGTAGAGACCTAGTGCCGAACTAAACTCTGGAACGCTCAACTGGTGGGCTAGACCGCCGAGTCAAAATTGGACCGTGCGGGGATCATCATGGTTGGTCATTACAGTCTAGAGGTGGAATGTTGAACACAGTTCCAATGTGAGCTCGAGATACATCGGCTCGACGATCTCAAAGAAGAAGTCCCATGAGTCGGTGGTGAGAAGTGCCCGAATCGCGTCAGCCAACTAGACTTGTTCTATTACAGCCCAATCGATGCAGCGGCCCGCGATTAAAGGTCAGGCCCGTAGTATTTGGAAAAGTTCTACTTGGGGCCCATTGGGGAACTGCAAGAATGGGTAACGAATTTTCGCGGTAGGGCCTGAGGAAGATGACGCTTCCTTCCTTTTCTTCGAAGTGGGGACGAAAGCTTTCTTTCCTCATGAAGACGACATGGTATACCTGCAATCAAAAACATTAATTCGTCTTGATGAGTGGACAATGTAAAATGTAAAATGTAAAAAAAAAAAAAAATTCAAAGAGGAGAATGCCGTAAATAAGTTCAGCCACAACTAACAATTCTAACTAAAACAATAAGTTCAATAGCATACTTTGGTGGCATTGCATGGCAGTATGAGTAAAGATGGGGAAGAATTTTATGGAATGCAACATATTATATCGATGAACAAAAAAAAAATGTCAACACAAAAGGCATGAGTATTTCAACTATCCTAACCATGAATATTTACTTTAAACTAGTCAAATAGAATAGAGGAATCATGCAATGAGTAAAAACTTTAACATGAAAAAGATGATAATTATTCTAGATATGACATTTGAGTGATAAAAATATGAAAATAACATGAAAATTTGCATATTATTATGATAAATAGCCTTAGAAATCAGTAAAATAAACGAGAAAAGAGTGAACAAACGCTAGAAAGAGGAGAATGGACGTCAAAAATAGAGTTAGAGGCGGTGCACGGGTGTGGCAAAGGAGCCGTGTGGGATTGTAGCGGCTAGGGTTAGGGTTTTTTGAGTGAAGAAGACAATGAATAGTGCAGGGTATTTATAGATTTTGGGCCACACGGCCAAGGGACACGCCCGTGTTCCCAAATTTCAACTCATGTTTTTTGCGTTTTTCCTATTTTTGGCGCGTCTGAAATTTGTCCCACGCCCGTGTACCTTGGGCGTGTTGGTGCACAATATCGTGTCGCATGGCCGTGTGTAGCTTCATTCGCTTCTCCCACGCCCGTGTTCGTATGCCCACGTCCATGTTAATTTAACAGGTTCGACCACGGGTGATAGACATGGGCGTGCGCTAGTTTCTCAGTTTCAACCACGATCCTAGGGTACTGGCGTGTCGCACGCCCGTGTTGTTTTGGCGGGTTCGCCCACGACCATGTCGCATGGCCATGGCCATTTATCGTAGCCCATATTTTGGTGAAATCTTTGCCCAGTTTCCACACGGTCCTAAGCACGCCCGTGTGCTTGGCCGTGTGGGTGTGATAAACTTGTATTCAAGAGATCTGTTAGTAAGTTAGGTGTTAAACACTAAAATTTAAAGAAGTTAATACAGTTAGTGCTCGGTTGCCTCTCAAGAAGCGCTTATTTATAGTCTAAGCTCGACTTACCTCTCCGTTGAATGGTCATGGTGGTTCGAGGAGCTTATACTCCTCATTCCTGCTAAGGTTTTAGACGGGTGTTGTTTACCTTAAAAGTGCCGAACTTGGGATGACTTACCTCGACTGTACCGAATGGGAAAATACTAAGTACCGTAAGAGGGATTTCTTCATTTGGTTTTGCAACGACAATATGAGAATCTGCGGCATCTAGTAAGACTTTATCTCCAACCTTAAGTTGATTCAGAGAGGTATCGAGCTCGTTCTGGCATAGTTTTGGTTTATCGTATGTTCTTGGTTTACGTGTTCGCCATTTATCTAGCTCCTCTATTTGCAGCCTTCGTTCTTCATGACTAAGTCCTATATTGTAATGACCCGAATTTTACCGATACTGGAAAAAAAAAGAAGAAAAAGAGTAATTTCGAGTCTCTGTTTATGAAAAATGGATTCGTAAATATTTATTAAAAATATTTACGAAGTAAAATGAGTGGTTAATTAGAGTTTAATTAAGTGAATTTAATTTAATTAAGAGTGATTAGGAAAAGGATTAAGTTGAATGAAGTGTAAAAGTTTAATTACTGAAATTAATGAAGATAAGGGGACTAAATAGGCAATTAAGCCTATTCTAAAGAATGAGGCGGCAAAAACATAAAAATCTTTGATTTTTATGTTGTTTAAATTATAAATATATTATTAATGTTATTATTTTATTATATTATAAATTAAATTAATTATATTATTATATTTTGAAATAAATTAAGAGAAAGACAAATGTAAGGATATAAATGGATACAAATGTTAAATAAATATTGGTTATTTAGTAGATTTTTATTGTTATTATATTATATATATAAAACAAATGGAATTAAAAAAAGGAGAAGATAGAAAAAGAAATGAATGAAACTAAACAGAGAGCAGGGGAGAAAAGAAAGAAAGAAAAGAAAGAAAGAAAGGAGAAAAGGGAAATTTCAAGGTTTGAAGCTTTAAGCTTTAATAGGTAAGTCAATCAAGTCCATTTTACTTAATCTTGATGTTTTAGAAGTTTCAAACAAAGTTTTGATGAAATTAAGTTGATATTTTGAAAGTTATTAGATTTCTAAATATTATCCATGATAAATAAAATGATGAATTAAGGGCTAAATTGATAGAAATTCAAGTTAGAAATGATATAAGGATTGAATTGTAAAGTGATTCATAACTTTATGCTTTAAGGACTAAATTGAAAGAATTTTGAAATTATGGTTTTATGATGAAAAATAGATATTTATGTCTAAGTTGGTTAAAAATTGAGTAGAAGTAAAGTATGAATTAAGATGGAAAAGTAAGTGAATTTAGTTAGGATTAAATTGAAATTAAAAGTAGAAAATCAACATTTTGCACTAAGACTATTTTGGACAGCAGCAGTAGTTTAAGTTTGAAAAATCACCAAAATTTGTATAAATTTAATTATAGGATTAATAAAATATAGAATTAAAGCTTATTGAGTCTAGTCTCTTATAGAAGAAACGGTATAAGAAATTGAATTGTAAATTATGAGATATAATGAATTTTGTGAGATAAGGTCAGAATGAATTCGGGTTCCCCTGTTCAGACTTTGAAAAATCATAAAAAAATGAATAAAAATAATTAGGTGCTTAAATTTATATGTATAGAATCCCGAATAAGTCTAGTTTTAATATAAATAAACTAGAACATCATTTTAATTCTGTACAAGGAGATAATTAATTTTTAGCGGAGAAGGGTCAGAACTATCAGACAGCAGAAGAGGGGTGAATTTAATGAATAAAATGTACTAATTGGCTAAACCAAAAATTCTGAAAATTTTATGGTAAGAATATATGTGAGTCTAGTTTCAGATAAAATTTATAGATCTTAATTTGGAGTTATGTAACTCAAGAAATAAATAATTTAGTGACTATGACTCAAATGGATAGCTTTGAATGTACATATAAGTAAATAGTGAAATTATTGATAATGTTACTTGTTGCATGTTATATAAATTAAGGATGTGGAATGGAGAGGAGGAGGAGGAAAATATATATAAATATTCAGCAAGCATGGCTAATTTGCATGTTTTAGGCTTAAGGACTAAATTGAATAAAAGTAAAACTTTATGGGCGATTTTATAAAAATATAAAAAATGACCAAATTGCATGAAATGGATTAATTTTATTATCTAAATTACAAAATTTAATGGAATTATTAATTTAGTTCAAGATAGGGGGAAAACATGTTTTAGGGATTAAATTGAAAAGTGTTGAAATTGTGAAAAATTTTGATATTTTATAGAATTCATGAACTGTTATCAATATGTATGATAATAATAGCTGAAAATAAGGATTAAATTGCAAGAATTTTATTTTCTTGACCCTAAGGATGAAATCGTCATTAATTAAAAGTTTAGGGGCAAAATAGTAATTTTGCCCGGAGCATTAATTAAATGCATTAGAATATGAAATGAATGAAAATGATGATCAAGTGTATTTATAAAGATCCGGATGACACAAATACGAGACTTGATCATGGAAAAGAAAATATATCAGAATAATGAAATCATAAACATGAACAATCAATGAGGCAAGTTTGTGTAAGTTGAATTGTATTTTTAAACACTTGAAATATGTGGTTATGTAATGAAAATATGATTTGAATATTCAATTTATGATAATTGATGAAATATTGGTAAATACTCGATATAACTTGAAAATAAATCCCTGTTGAATGAAAGGAAAATTCAATGGATCTCTGAAAAGAAATTGACGGTAAAAAGGATCTAGCCCGGACGGGTGATCCTATCCTGATATAGCCCTCCCGAAGAATATATGGAAAATGGATTTAGCCCGACGGTAATCCGAATTAGGTCCAATTTTAGCTGGACTGGTAATTCGGATCCAAGCTCATTAGAGTAATTGTCGCTGCGAGGATTTAGCTTTGGTGGTAATCCCGACAATACTCTATGAGTTTATATTACTGAGGATTTAGCCTGACCGGTAATCCCACTGTAAGGATGAGGTTCGCGGGAGTGTGCTCTCTGATATAAAATGTGTAAGACCATGGTTGAAAGATACCATGGCAACGTGATATGAAACGTGTAAGACCATGGTTGAAAGATACCATGGCAACGTGACATAAAATGTTTAAGACCATGGTCGAAAGATACCATGGCAACGCGATGGGGAATGAATAAGACCATGGTTGAATGATACCATGGCAACATGACCAGAAAATGAGTAAGACCATAGTTGAAAGACACTATGGCATCATGTCGAAGATAAATAAGATCGTGGAAGAGAAACGCCAAGATATTTGTTGAACAACTAATATTCAGGTAATATAACAAATGGTTAAATGAATTGGTTATACAAAATGGTAATATATTTATTGATGGATTGAATTGATAAGTATTTAAGTGAATTTTTTTTAGTGACCTGTAAATGGTAGTAATGCTCCGAAACCCTATTCTGGCAGCGGATACGAGTTAGGGGTGTTACATATATTGTTGCTGGAACATGGTTCGTGTACTTCCTTCAGACTCATTTCCTGCAAAGTAAGTTACGTCATATTGTCAGTTTTAGTAGAATGGTTTATACAATCACCTTCAATTTTCGATGTGTTGCCAGAATTTCGAGCTTGAAGGGTGATTGTTTCGTCTCCCACACAAAGTGTGAGTTCACCTGTGCCAACATTAATAATCGTTTTAGCAGTTGCTAAAAAAGGCCTCCCTAAAATCAAAGGGATGTTGTTATCCTCTTCTATGTTTAAAACGACGAAGTCAATGGGAAATATAAATTTATCGATTTTAACTAGCACATCTTCAATAATACCCCTAGGAAATCTTATAGTTTTATCTACTAATTGAATGCTCATCCTAGTTCATTTCGGTTTCCCAAGACCTAGTTGTTTAAACATTTTATAAGGCATAACGTTAATACTAGCCCCTAAATCAGCTAATGCATTATTAACATCTAAACTACCAATTAAGCAAGGAATTGTAAAACTCCCTAGATCTTTTAATTTGTTAGGTAGCTTAGTCTGCAGAATAGCTGAGCAAACTGCGTTTAGTTCCACATGCGAAGCTTCGTCCACCTTCCGCTTATTTGCTAAAAGCTCCCTTAAAAATTTCATTGCATTCGGCATCTGCGATAGAGCTTCAATAAACGGTAAGTTAATATGTAATTTTTTAAAAAGTTAAGGAATTTACCAAATTGTTCGTCTGAGCGGTCTTTCCTTGTCGCGTCAGGGTATGGCACACGAGGTTTATATTCTATACTCACCGTTTTATTTTCATTATGACTTACCTTACCTCTACCTTTGCTCACCACAGTTTCTTGCATCGGTTCTGGTTCAGGCTCAACGAATCCTTCGTAATCTTGAACATTAATTGCGTTGAGCTGTTCCCTTGGGTTAGGTTCAGTATTACTTGGCAAGCTACCATGTGGTCATTCAGATATTAGTTTGGACAGCTGGCCTATTTACGTTTCGAGCCCTTGGATTGATGCTTGTTGATTTTTAAGTGCTGTCTCGGTATTCTAGAAATGGGTTTCTGACACCGAGATGAATTTGGATAGCATCTCCTCAAGGTTCAATTTCTTTTCCTGTTGATAAGGTGGCTGTTAAAAACCCGGAGGATTTTGTGGCCTTTGATTCTCTTGACCACCCAAAGAGAAATTTGGGTGGTTCCTCCAACCTGCATTGTAAGTATTACTGTATGGGTTATTTTGAGATCTAAAGTTATTGTTACCCATATAGTTGACTTGTTCCTCTTCGGTTGTAGGATTGAATGGTTGATATTCTGTTTGCACACCTCCTCCACTAGAATCACACCTCATCACTGAATGTACCTGCGTAGAACCAAGTAAACCATCAATCTTTTTATTTAGAAGTTCTACCTGATTTGACAGCATAGTAACCGAATCGACGTTATAAATGTTTGCTGTTTTAGTTGGCTTAGTCCTCATGACTTGTCACTGATAGTTATTCAGTGATATTTCTTCAATAAATTCGTAAGCCTCTTCAGGTGTTTTGTTATTGATGGTTCCACTAGCCACTGCATCAGTCATCTGTCTTGTCGAGGGGTTCACACCATTGTAGAATGTTTGAACTTGCAACCATAGAGGTAACCCATAGTGAGGGCACCTTCGCAGTAGGTCCTTGTATCTCTCCCATGCATCGTAAAGAGTTTCTAAGTCCATTTGCACAAAAGAAGAGATGTCATTACGTAATTTAGTCGTTTTAGCTAGAAGAAAATATTTTAATAAAAATTTTTTGGTCATTTGTTCCCAAGCACTGATGGACCCTAGTGGTAACGAGTTCAGCCACTGTTTAGATTTGTTCCTCACTAAAAAAGGGAATAATCGAAGAGGAATGGCTTCATCAGAGACGCTATTAATTTTAAAAGTGTCGCAAATTTCTAGAAAATTTGTCAAGTGAGTGTTGGGATTCTCATCCTGCAAACCATTAAACTGAACAAATTGTTGTATCATTTGAATCGTGTTAGGTTTCAGTTCAAAATTATTTACAGCAATAGTAGGCCTAACTATACTTGACTCAGTTCCTGTTAAATTAGGTTTAGCATAATCATACATAGTACGAGGAGCAGGATTCTAATTTGCTAATTCAGCGGGTATCACTGGAGGTAGCTGATTGTCTTAATTTTCAGACATCTCCTCGGTTGTAGTTGAGATATTGTCCTCTTGCTCTTCTTCTGTATATCTTAGGCTTCGCCTTATTTCTCGTCGGTTTCTACAAGCTGTGCGATCGATCTCTGCGTCAAAAAGTAGTGGTCCCGACGGGTTTCTTCTAGTCATAAACTATAAGAACCTACCATAAAAAAGAAAAAAATTAGTAAAACAAAAAATAAAATTAATTTGCAAGAGAAATAAATGGCTAAAGTAATAAAAATTGAGTTTTCCTAATATTTTAGTCCCCGACAACGGCACCAAAAACTTGATCGTGATTTTTCATGATAAGTTTTATAAATTTATAATTAATCGTTCTTGAAACTAATTATTATCACGATGTAGGCAAGTGTACCTATCGAACAGTAGTATAGCTTTAGCAAGACTGGATTGTCGAACCCAAAAGACTAAAAGTACTAGTAATGACTGTCTTTTTATTATCTAGCCTAAGAATAAAGGGGTTTGTTTTAACTAACTAATTAACTAAACTAAGAAGTTGCAGAAAATAAAATTGGGGAATTACTTTTGGGAAAAACGATTGATTTAGGACAATACCTAAGGAAAAATCCACCTAGACTTCACTTGTTATTTTGGCTCCGAACCGGACGATTTATTCATTTAACTTGATCCGTAGAAATCCCTAAGTTATGTTATTATCCCTATTCAAGACTAATAACGTCTAATCCCTAGATTGAATAATTGAGACTTTTCTCTAATTAACACCCTAAGGTTGCATTAACTCGATCTATGGATCCCCTTATTAGGTTTTACCCTAATCTAGCAAAATCTTGTCACCCTATCTCTAGGCGCGCAATTAATTCAACTTAATTATGACAAAGTCACTATTAGCCAGGGACTATTCATCCTCCAACTAAGAGCATTAACTTGAATCGATATCTTAAAATACCAAAACAAGAAAATAACAAGATTCATCTTAGGTTTCATCCCCCTTAGGTATTTAGGCGGTTTAGTTCATAACTAAATAAGAAAACATCTCAGAAGAATAAAGAATACAAAACATAAAGAAAACCCAAAACTTCTGAAGGGAAATTAAGGAGAGATCTTCAGTCTCGATAATGAATCTGGCTTCTAAGATGGATCAATCGGCTTCCTTGGAGTAATTTCTTACTCACTATTCTCTATCCCCCTTTTAGTCTTCTTCTAGGGTGTATAAATAGGCTTTAGAATGCCTAGAAGCCCTCAAACTTGCCCTTTTCCGAATAGAACTTAACTAGGGCTCTGCAGGGACGCCCGTGTACGATTACTGCAGGCCATGGTCGACGCTGAAATATCAACATGCCCGTGCTGAGGTTGATTTAGGTCGTGGTTGAGCCTGTTAGAATGGCACGGCCATGTGTTCTACCCGTGTGAGGAACTTCAGGCCGTGTTGTTTTCTTCTGTAGGCCCATTTTCTCCGTTTTTGGCTTGTTTCTTGTTCTTTCCGTTCTCCTATGCTCACCTAAGTTTAAAACATGAAATTAAAGGATTAGGAGCATCAAATTCACCAAATCTAAGAAGAAATCATTTATAAATGTGTTAAGTGAGGGATAAAAATATGTATAAATTACCTCTGGAATGCCTTCTTCAATAGTTGCCACATACATTAGATCTTCGTTAGGGAAATCAAAGTTCAAAGACTCGTAATCTTCTAGAGCTCTACTGGCTAGAAAATCTGCTATTGCACTCCCTTTCACAGTCTTCTGGTTCACATAGACTATGTCAAATTCGAAAAACAAAATTTGCCACCGGGCCATCCTTCCACTTAAAGTAGTTGACTCCATCATGTACTTTAGAGGGTCCAGTTTCGAGATTAACCAAGTCGTATGGTACAGCATGTACTGCCTCAATCTCTGAGTTGTCCAAACCAAGGCGCAACATAATTTCTCAATTGGCGAGTATCTCATTTCACACTCAGTGAATTTCTTACTGAGGTAATATTTCGCATTTTCTTTCTTTCCTATCTCATCGTGTTAGCCGAGTACACATCCTATTGAATTGTCAAATATTGTCAAATACAGTATCAGTGGCCTACCAGGGCTACGTGGCCTTAGCACTGGGGGATTGGACAAATATTGTTTAACCTTGTCAAAGGTTTTCTGGCACTCATTATCTCACACACCTGGATTGTGCTTCTTGAGAAGACGAAATATGGGGTCACATTTCTCAGTTAGTTGTAAAATGAATCGGGTGATGTAATTTAGTCTTCCTAGGAAACCTCGAACCTCTTTCTGAGTGCACGGTGGAGGTAATTTTTTTATAGCCTTGACTTTATCTGGGTCAACCTCAATTCCCTTTTCACTGACTATGAAACCCAACAATTTTCCTGACCTAGCTCCGAAAGTACATTTTGTCGGTAAGCTTTAGTTGAAATTTCCTCAACCTCAGGAACAATTTCCTCAAAATTCGCACGTGCTCCTTTTCAGTTCGGGATTTTGTAATCATATCGTCGACGTAAACCTCGATTTCCTTGTTCATCATGTCATGAAACAAGGTTACCATAGCTCTTTGATACGTTGCTCCTGTATTTTTTAACCCAAATGGCATTACCCTATAGCAAAACGTTCCCCATAGCGTTATGAATGTGGTCTTTTCCTTGTCCCCCGGATGCATCCTTATCTGATTGTATCCAGAGAAGTCGTCCATGAAAGAGAACAGTGAGTAACCTCCCGTATTATCCATTAAAGTATCAATGTGAGGCAATGGGAAATTATCTTTTGGGCTAACATTGTTTAAGTCTCTGTAATCCACACAAATCCGCACCTTTTCGTCCTTCTTAGGGACGAGGACAACATTAGCTACCCATTCTGAGTACTTAACCACTTGTAAGAACCCAACATCGAATTATTTCTTGACCTTCTCTCTTATTTTACAGCAACATCGGGTCTCATCCTTTAAAGTTTCTGTTGAACTGACTTGCACTCTTCTTTTATGGGGACGTGGTGTACCACAATATCGGTGCTCAACCCAGGCATATTCTGATACGACCACACGAAGACATCTTTGAACTCTTGCAATAATTCAATGAGGTCCAGTCTTGTTTCCTCCGTTATGCAAGCTCTAATGTTCACCTCTTTCCCTTCTTCCAAGGTCACATTCTCTATCATCTCTTTGTGAGGTAGGATTTGTTTCTCTTCCTACTCTACCATCCTTAACAAATATGAAGATAAGTTACAGTCTCCATTATCTTCAAAATCCTGAGATCCCTCCCGAAACATGTCTCTCTCAAAAGGGAATTTTGGGTCCATAACAGCGTCACTCGTGTCATTGATATCTAGGGACTCTGTATTAGCTTTAAAAACTATAGGAATTTCTTTCACAGTCTAGTTGTTCAGAACACTTCCAGACTCATAAAGGCGAATGCTTGCTAAGTCTCCTTCCATCACCTGAACTTCATAAATAACATTAATGCTCAGATTTCCTATCAAATTTTCATTGGACTTTTTACTTGTCACCTTCCATTCAGGATGGATAACTCCTCTTGACACAAACGTTCTGGATATATGAAGGAAGGTCATCAGCTCTCATCTGACCTTTTGCCCCATTTAATCTTGCTCTTCGTCTCTCTTGCTTCCTTTCCAACTTCTTTCTCCTTTGTTTTGCGTCTGGCCTATACCCTAAACCAAAGCTATCCCGTTTGTCAGCCAAGATTGGCACTTCAACCCGTTCATAGAGATATTTCACGAGTCTCCTTCCAGGCAATGCCCCTTTTCTAACTATTAGTTACAAGCTCATCCTCGTAGCTTCAGATATTTTTAGCATTGGAACCTTACCTCTTTCGATGATGAAAGTTGCATTTACGAATTCTAATGACCAAAAGGAACACTCTACTGCCTCACTATCATTTTCTATATACGGCACATCACTGGTAACGGATGCGATAATGTCCTATTCTGCATTTATCGTTATCAGCCGGCCCTCCGTCACCAACTTTAGCTTTTAGTGCAATGATGATGGTACTGCAACTGTTGAGTGAATCCAAGGCCTCCCCAGTAAATAATTATAAGAAAGCCTGATGTCCATCATTAGGAAGTCTACCTCGTATGTGTTTGGTCCGATCAGAAGAGGTACCTCAATCCTTCCCATTACTTTTCTTTCGGTGCCATCGAATGCCCTCACTATGTTCTGGCGTGTCTTCATATGAGAGCTATCTATAGGCAACCTGTTCAATGTAGAAAGGGGCAAGACATTCAGTGCCGATCTATTGTCAATTAGTACCCTCGGTAATGTTTACCCTTTGAGTGGGTGGTAATGTGCAGGCCTTCGTGGATCCCATGCCCCCTTGCGGTATCTCATCGTTACTGAAAGAGATGAAGTTATCGACACTTATGTTGCTGACAAGGCGGTCTAGCTTGTTCACCGAAATGTCGTTAGTGACATAGGTTTCATTTAATACTTTCACTAGCGCATTACGGTGCGTCTCTGAACTTAAGAGTAGACCTAGTACTGATATACGAGCCAGCTGCTCGTGTAGTTGTTTCACGACACTATACTCGTTGTGCCTTAGAAACTTCAAGAATTTTTTAGCTTCGTTCTCAGCTACCAGCTCATTAACAGGTAGCTATGGCTTTCTTTTTTTCGGTTCGATCATCAAATATTTTCCTTTTTTAGGCTCGGCTTTTGTATTTGGCGTGCTGACTGGGCCCTCCTCTATTGAGATTGTCACATTGCAGTCATAGTTCCAAGGCACTCTTTAGTTATCCTTATAAGGAAAAGAAATGGGTTTTTGGATTACGACTCTTGGTGTAACTTTTACTCCAGCTTCACTGATCCTTGGCTGTGAGATAATTACCACCGGGTGACTAGCCTCACAGACTTTCTCTATCGTCCCTCTTCCTGTAGTACACACGTCCTCTCCTTCAGTGTCCTCTTCCTGAATTCACTACATCTCTGAATCTCATGGTTCTCCTCCCCGTGAAACTCACAATAGTTTCTCGCTTCTAAGGGATTTGCTCTCCAAGTCTTGCACGATTAACCATCTTTCCACCATTTTCCTCAAAACCTCTCTCAACGGGGTTCTTACTTCTGCAACATTCAACTTGATTCTTCTTCTTATATTCTCGACTATCGCGTTTACCCCATTATCAGTATGATTGGGTAACAGATTTCTTACACCAAGTGCATCATCAAATTTTACAACGCTTATTTTGATGAGCCTTTCGACTAACCTTTTGAAAGAGGTACAGTTCTCTATCGAGTGTCCCGTGATTCCTGCATGGTATTCATATTGAGCACTTGCGTCGTACCACTTGGGGTATGGGGGTTACATCGGCTTTAAGTAGAAAGGAGATACAACGTGTGCATCAAATAGACTTTTGTACAGCTCCAGATACGTTATTGGAATGGGAGTAAACTGGAGCTTCTCCGTGTTTTGCTTTGTATTGGGCTCTTGTCTTTGCGAGGCATGCTGCCCATGGCTACCGTTCTCAGTTGGTTTACCGTGATTGGTTTTACATAACCCATGCTCACATTGCTGACTTCATTTTCTCTTTTCTTCGGGACTGACCTCTTGGTACTTTCTATAACCTCCATCTTTCCACACTTTATCGTATTCTTTATCATTTCGCCAGACATCACTATGTTCGCGAAACTCTTAGTTGCGCTTCCCAACATGTGCTTAATAAAAGGTGCTTTCAAAGTATTAATGAAGAACATGGTTGTTTCTTTTTCCAGCAGTGGCAGTTGGAGTTGTGTAGCGATTTCCCTCCACCTTTGAGCATATTACCTGAAACTTTCACTCGACTTTTTCTCCATGTTCTGTAACACGATCCTGTCAAGCGCTATGTCCGTCACATGGCCATATTGCCTCATGAAGGCCTGTGCTAAGTCCTTCCATGATTCAACTTGGGTACGATTCAATTGATTGTACCATTTGGCTGCAGCTCTAGTCAAACTGTCTTGGAAATAGTGAATTAACAACTGGTCATTGTTGACATATCCCGTCATCCTCCGATAGGATATTGTAATGTGGGCCTCAGGGCAACTAGTTCCATTATATTTTTCAAACTCTGGTATTTTGAACTTTGGAGTGAGTACCAAATCTGGGATCAGGCTCAACTCCTTAGCATCCACTCCACAATGATAATTAGCGCTTTCCAACGCCTTGAATTTCTCATCCAGTCATTTGCATAGGTCTTCCAACTACTTTGGGAGTTTCGCTCTTGCCCTTCCCACTTCCGTTACATCATCGAGGTCAGGGACTACAAGATTTGCCCGATTGTCCTTGGAGTTGAAACTCGAGCCCGTTGGAAAATTTATCGATGCCGAAGTACCAGTCTGACATTGGGGTCTGATATTGACAGACACCCTTTGTGGTGGTGATTGGGTATTCATTAGGCTGAAACCTGGAAGGTAAGCAAGGTCCTCGCTGTCGTCTCCAGTATTGATCATGGGGCTCTTCCCTTTTTCTAGCCCTCCAATCAGTAACTGGGTCAATTAGTTCATCATATTCCTTTGAGATTCCAACATCTGATCCCTCATATCTTGTTGGATTTTGGCTAACTGTTCTTGCATCTGTACTTGCAGTTGATCCTGTATCTCCTTCTGCATTTGTTCTAATTTTTCCAACCTTTAATCCATAGCTTTGGTTTTTCTCCTGTGTAGTAGTGATGTTCCAGGGTAACTATAATATGATTTCTAATTAATTAGGGTTCTTTTATGAAATTTAATGCACATAATGCGATGTAATGCAAATGCATGAGATGAATGCAAAACTAAAAATGCGTCGATTCTGATCCAATTCCATTTAGAATAACTTTATTAGAAAATAAAATACTTTACATAAAACAGATCATATATACGGCTTTGCCTTGATGCTCAAAGTTTTAACTCTCTTAAGAAGCCAAGCTAGCTCACGACCCCGGTCTGACTCTAACTTATATTTCACACTTAGCATGTCAGCCTGAACTGCTAAGGTCTGTAAATGATCGGCCACCTCTCGTATCTGAGCCATAGCTTCACCCATGACGTAATCCCTATCCTTGACCTGGTCCTGAGATCGATGAAACTGTTCATCGACGAGTTGTGACTACGATACTAATGAAACGTCCTTTCTAGCTCTGCTAACCTAGCTCTTAACTTTTCCTTTTTGTTTTGGCTCTCCAACAAGCTCTTTTTGAAAGTATCTTCCCGTACTTGAGTATCACGGAACTTTTCCTCCCACTGATCAGCCCCAGCCCTTTCCTCTTGATCTCCTATCGCTATTGCTCTGATGTTTTTCCCAATCCAGAGGTTCTTATTGACATACGCAATTTCTTATAATCCGTCTTCAAACTGTCTAAATCTTCTTCGGCCTTCCTCTTTCCCTTTTTCAATTTCTTGGCCTCTAGTTTCTGAACATCGGCATCTAACCTCAAATGCATATTCTCCTCCTCTAATTATTCTATCTTATTTTCTAACTCTGAATTTCTCTCTTCGAAGTCTTGTTTTATGATTTCTAGCTCGGAGGGGATTACTTGCAAGTATTCTTCCATCGATCGAACACCCTCTAAACTCGACCTAGGGATATTATCATTGATTCTTTTACTCAACCACCCATTGTATTCAGGAGTCGTCATTGACCCTATAGCCAATCTCTTCATCTGGTGTGTCTGTTTCCAAGCATTAGAAATCTCTCGAACCTTCTTTTTATAATTGTTCCCCCTATACGAGAACTCACACTCTGTATTGTCTTAATACGAGCAAAAGGGCATATCTAACGACCCCCCAAATTCCATGCAGAGGTACCCAGTCAAAACTCCCGCACTGATAGAGGATCTCGTCGGGAACCATCCAAGGGGCTCTCCACTCAACATCTTCTTGTTGGAGATTTTGAAGAATCGCCATCCACCTTTCTTCTGATATGTCGTCTCTCATTGGCGTAGCTGCTACTTCCTTTAATGGGGAATAATCTTCAGAGAAGACTCGGTAAGAAACTTTGTAGACCTTCCAAAAATGAACATGGAACCAAACCAACAATAATTGCATGCATTCAATGATCTACCTTCACCTGCCCTCCGACATGCACTCAAAGATCTGAACGTCTCTGCTAGAATTGCTGGTACTGGTGTGACCTGTTTGTCAAGTCGATCAAATAAGTCGTCAATTGCTTCATCTATATGCATTAAAGCTTTGGGGAAAATTACCAAACTATAAATACTCAAGGCGAAGATGTTAAGTTTCTTCTTTATATCTAGATGTGCTACGATCAGGTCCCTCAAACTCACCAAAGGAATGCATTTACCATCACATTTTTGCTGAATTCGGGCTGTAACCCACTGTTCACTCATCCCGGTGATACTCATTAATTTCTTTACAAAATTTAGGACATTAGTGGCCCTAGAATAAGTTTTGCTGACTTGAACTTTTGGACAACGAAGCAGAGCTGTATACTCCTCTATAGTAGGCACCAAGTCCACCTTCCCGAAAGTAAAACAACTATATGCGGGGTTCCAAAACTGAGCCATAGCCCGAAACAAGTGCTTGTCCACCTTGATGTCAAGCAGGTAGGGTAGGCCACCATAATTATGATAGAACAGCTGTTTAGTCTCATCATCCCAACGGGCCCATATATCCCTCAATTCCTGGAACTCATTTTGTATCACACTGATACGGGTGAAGTCCCACAACTCTGACGTATATCCCTCAGCTAAGCTATCCCATTTCTCAAGTTGCATCTTCTCTAACCATATACGGACAACCGCATTATCCTCCACTTTATCAAGAAGTTCGTTCTCCATGATAAGTTTTCTAATTTAGTAACTGAACAGGAATCGACACCTCTTAAATATGAAATGATTGCAATCATAGCCACAACAAAACACAACGAGTCAGTAAAAATTCAAAGTAAAATAAAAAAAAGTCAAAACCCCTATCTGGGTAACCGTTAGGTTCAACATAGCTCTATCTAGGGTGGGCTCTTAGGGTTCATTAAATGTGGCTCGGTTCTAACGAAATGGTACCTGAACCAGCAGATTCCTCAATCCTCACCCATTATAGGCTCATATCGATCGAGTTCAGTTCAGGGGAATACATTTCCCTATGGCCATGCGGAGGTGAAAACCTCACGAAAGCATAGTTTCTCACTCCCACTTAAAAGGAGTGACCACAACGGTCATGCAATTATGATATAGGAATATCCTACGAGACTCAAACCACAACAAACATATGACATGACACAAACAAATGCCACAAAAGAACCATGATTTTTCAAATCAAATTTTCAATTTTCGACAAAATGATAGAGAATAATCAATTTTACAGCTTAACTCTCTTATCGGTCCCCAGTCGAAAGCATTTTTTGAAAAAAAGAGGGACCGACTTTTGAAAACACAAATTGGGAGTCGCCACCAATCCTTTTCGCTGAGGTGTGATCGGGTCACCTCAAGAAAGCGGTTATTTTTAACAAATAGTTTCCTTTATTAAAACAAAGGTTTTAGTCTACGAAATTCAGAAAATGGGTTCGGAAGTCGGTTACATACGAGGAAGCATTAGCACCCTCGATACTCCCAAAATTGATGCCTAGTTGATTCACTTATGCCTTAATGTCGAAAATTGAAAATTTTAAAAGAGTTTTAAATAAGACCCTCCTTAGTAATAATGTTTTTCCTTAAAAATCGCTTAGATAAATTAGAATGCATGTCAAATACCGTCTCACATCAAGGTAAGATGTCATATCCAGTATGTTATGACACAAAACCTCAACCCTCGAATATAAGCTTGCCTTTTATTTTATTTAAAACTCATGTAATTTAAATTTAAAAGGATATTCGGTTATTTGGACTAAAGGAAAAATCGAAACCCAGTACGTTAGGGCACGATTTCTCAAATTTCTAAATACGGAATATTGCATTTATTTGAAAAATCCCTTTTTTACGAGTTTGGGTAAAAAATGTAACGTGATTTTGAAATAAAATGTGAAATAAATTACAATCCGAATATGCATAATAGGGTAATAAACATGACATTATAAAATAACAATAACAAGAGCAAAAATATGGGATATGAATAAAAAACGAATAAAATAACACGAGCCACAAAGGAATAATATGTGGATGGCTAAATGAATATTAATAAAAGTTTAATTTATAAAATTTGCGAGTGAACAAATGAATGAATGAAGTAAGAAAATACTAAGTAAAAGGTTTAAAATAATGACAATAATAATAATGAAAAATAATAATAATGCATTAATAAAAATAAAAAATAATACGTTAATAATGATATTAATGATAAAAATAGAAAATAATATATATATATATATATATATATATAAGGATGATGATAGTATATAGGTAATAATAATAAAATAATAATAGTAACAAAAATCATAGTAAATATAAAAAGAAAATATATAAGTTAATGAAAATAATACAGAATTAATTAATTTAACAATATGATAATAATAGCAATAATAAAATAATGCTAACAATAATAATAAATATAATAGTAACGATAAAAATAATAATAACAACAACAAAATAGAAGATAATAATAATATATTAATAAACTTAATAATAAGCTAATAATAAAAATAAAAATAAAAAAAGTTAATAATGATAGTACTGATATAGAAAAAATAGTAATCATAATATATTAATAATAATAGTAGAAAATAATAAATAAATAAATAAATAATAATGACAGTTATAATGAAAATAATAATACTAATAATAAATAACATAATAGTAAATACAAAACTCAAATTAATTAATTGAATAGTAAAATAGCAAAAATAATCGAAAAGGGACCAAATTGAATTGAAAACTGAAATGTTGGGGCTAATTCGAAATGAATAGAAGATAATAGGACTAAATTGAACACGTGGGCATCAAGGAGGGACTAGAAGGGAAATAATTACCACCCTCCAAAACGCATAGCATCACTAGAGACTAAAGCGTAATAGGAAGAAAATTATAGGGGCAAATTGCAACATAAAAAAAACTGAATTAAAAGAAGTAAAAATGCGAAAGGGCCAAATGCGCAATTTGCCCATCCAAGCAAAACACGCGGATCCTCCCTAGCGAGTCGGATCCATATGCGGGTAAGGGGGGAAACGGCGTCGTTTTGGCCTATGCGTACAGGCACCAAAACGGCACCGTTTTGTGCACTTATAAAACCCAAAATTTTCTAAAAAAGGTTTATTTTCTCTCCTCTCTTCAGAAAAAGGTTTCCCCCTCACCCTTTTCTCTCTGCAGGCTTGCCTCACCAGCCAAGTCTCCGGCATCATCCTCCGCCGTCGCCGGCGGCTGTGCACGGCGGCCAAAATTCCAAAAAAGGTAATTTTTTTTAAAAATATTTTGAAAAGTTCTTTTTTTAGAAAAAAAAAAAAGAAAATAAAGAAAAGAATGTTTACATTCGAAAAAATGAAATAAAATAGGAAAAAAGAAAAATACCCTTAACGTTCTTTGAACCTCGTTAATTTCTTCTTGCTATCTGTTACTCGTATATGCTTGCTGTTTTTCTGGTTTATGTGAATGTTTGAGTCTATTTTTGCTTTCAATCTCTGCTTTTTGTTTGTTTGTATTTAAAAACCTCTCTTTTTACTCTGTTGAGAATGGCTTTATATAGCCTAAATTACAACTGTTTGCTGCGTGCTTGTAGGTGTGGAGCGAAGATCACGGAAGCGTGGTGCGGACGTGGCGCGATGGAGCAGCGCACGACGCTGAGGGGGCGTGTGACGTGCGGCGCTTGGAGGCTGACTTGCAGCGCAACAGGCATTTGAGGTTAGGGTTTGTTTGGGGTTTGGGTAGTAATTTGGGCCTCGACAATTGGGCCGAATTATTTTGTAATTTTTACATTATTTTGGGCTTTTACTTATTAAGGCTCAGTCAAATTTGGGTATTTACAGAAATGTAGAGACTAAATTTATAACTTATGTGTAGTAAAAGGACTAATAGCATAATTTAACTTAATTTTTATAGAAAGATAGATCAAGTACTAATTTGAATTTAATATGAAATCATTTCTTTAAAAACAAAAGAAAGGGAGAAAGGAGCTTGACACCTAAATCTAATTTACATTAGTTTTACAATTTGATTTTTTTTTTCAATTTCAATTTATATAACAACGTGATATTCTGATAAGTGATGATATGTCACAATATCATAACGTCACATTATCACATATATCTCAAAAAAAGTTACAAAATTTCAAGACTAATGTGGACTAAAAAAGTTTAAGGATTAAATTAAAAAAATTTATCAAATTTAGAAACTAGATGTTACTTTACCCCGAGACAAAGTGTAAGTATATTTACCAAAGAACTAAGAACTTTGATTACAATTAGTTAGGGTTGAGCAAGAAAATCAAAAATCTATTCGAACCATTGTGTGGGGTTCAATTTTGTTTAAATTGATGTAATTCTGTTGCGATTATTATTTAAATGTTTTCTATTTAATTCGATTCACAAATTAAAAAAAAACTATAGTTATTTGAAAATTTCTAAATTTTATTTTTATTATTTTTTGCCTAAAAATTTTATTTTTATTTAATTTATGGTTAATTTCATTAATTTTTAATATAAAAATAAATATTTTATATTTTAATTAGATAAAAGAATTACTTAAAAATACTATATAAAAATATTAAAAACCAATGAACTAAATATTAAAATGGAAAATTGTTAATTAAGTGCTTATAAGATTATTAAATTAAATTTTAATTTATGATAAAATTATATTTTGGCCCCTCAAAATAAATAAAATTATGTTTAATCGCTTAAAAAATTACTAAAATGAAAAATTAATACATTATAAAATTATATTTTGATCTCTTAAAAATTTATTATTTAATTATGGCCCCTTCTAAAATAAAAATTCTAAATTCATTCATATTTAAACTAATATAAAAATAGGAAGATCAAATTGTATATAATTAAAGTATGGTGACTAACTTCCTAATTTTAAAATAAAAGAGTGACTAAATTAACCGTAAAAATTATAGACATATTTTCATATTTTCATTGACCAAACTATAGAGAACAATTTAACTTAATACTTGATTATACAATATCTCTAACATCTCTAATGTGGGTAAAAATAGAATTACGTAATAAATATATTTTATAAAAATTGATATAAAAATTGAATTAATCTTTTTAAAAAACTATAATACCTTAAGTTTAAATCTCATTATAAATGTGTATTTTTTTATTTTTTATATAAAAGATATAAAACGACCAAAAACACACTTAAAGTAATTATATTACTTTGCAAATATGGTATCTTAGTCATTATCCAACTAAATTGGTGCTCAGCTGACTCATGGCTAGACTTGCTCATGGGTCGGTCCACTCAGCCCGGCTCGAAGGCCCGCTCAAAAAGTGGAAGGGTTTGGGCAAAAATATAAGCTCGAAAAATGGGCTTGGGCAAAAAAAAAAGGCCCATTTAAAAATTGGATTGGGCCTCGGGTAAGGCATTTTTGGCCCCGGGTTTAGCTCGAGTTCACAAAAGAACAAAAAAATTTGCTATTTTTTTGTTGTTTTAATGCTATTTTATTGTTATTTTCTCCATATTTTGCTAACATTTTACTATTATGTTATTACTATTTTGTTGTTATTGTTTGGATATTGTATAACGCTTGTTTTATTCTTAATTTTGTTATTATTTTAGAGGCATTTGCTTGTTAAGTTGCATCTATCCTAGTATTATTTAAGTGTACATATTTTTTAAAATTTATTCAATTTGTTGGGAAATATTTATTTTAATGTTTTTAGTATTTTTGATATATTTTATATATTTAAAAATTATATAAAAATTCATATAAAAAATTAATACGGGCGGGCCGAACTCGGGTTTTAGCATTTTTATTTTTTATATAAAAGATATAAAACTACCAGAAACACACTCAAAGTAATTATATTACTTCATAAACACAGTATCTTAGTATTACCCAACTGAGTTGGTGCTCGGTTGACTCATGGCATCAACTCAATTAAGTAATTAATATAAAGTATAGAAACACCCTCAAAATAATATAAATTACTTTGTAAATCGATGTTATTTTAGTCATTACCCAATGAATTGGTACTTGGTTGACTCGTAATATCATCTCAATTAAAAACTTTTGATATATTTAGTATAGATAAATAAAATTATTTTTATAATTATTAGTAAGAAAAATGTGGTATTAAAGTAGATGGAAGTGTAAGAAAAAAGTGGGAGCCAATGCTTTGCTTTTAGCCTTTAAAGAAGCATCAAACCCATGACTTAAAAAGAATAAACTATCAGACTGTAATACAGCTCCATTTTGTTAATTTGTTGTGCTTTTTTCATACAATCAAACCCCATTTTGGGGATTAAAGTTATTTTGTAATTTTACTTTCATCATCTTATTAATGGTCATTAGACTCTTCATAACAAGATTGTGATGCCAAAAGTATTATGGAGTTTTTCGTATTAAGAAGTAGATTACATTTTGTTCTTTTTATTTAAAAATAGATAAATTAGTATTTGTACGTTAGATAAATAATAAATCGATCATTCTGTTAAAATTTCTATCAATTTCTACTGTTAACCATGAGGCACATGTTTGATTGTTCCGTTAATCATACTAGTTTTTACAGTAAAAAATAATAAAATTTTTAACAAAAATCACCAATTTACTCTTTAGTCTAACATATATGGACTAATTTACTCATTTTTTAAGTAAATGTGACAAAATATAATTTTTTAATAGGAAAAAGAATATTAATAACCATTGAACGCAGCTATGCATAATTGAATTGGTAAATTAAAAACCTATCACACAACCTGTTTAAGTGGAGCCTCTCTAGTTTAGGTCACAGCTAATACAATTTTAAGGCTAATAGTTAAGGCAACAGCTGGTGGCTAATGTTTATTGCTTAATTGGCTTTGAATGCATAGAGGTAAGCTATCTATAGTAGATTACTTGTATAAAACAAGATATTTGAAGGAATTTTGAACCCAATTTAAAAAAAAAAAATCACTAATAATTTCAGTCAATAAGATCGCTGTCATCAATTATTTAGATTAGAGGTAAATTTGAAGAGGACAGATAAGAGTCTTCGCCTCCCAGATAAAAATTTTAATTTATGATAAAATTATATTTTAATCTCCTAAAGAAAAATAATATGATTAATCCCTTTAAAAATGATAAAAATAAAAAATTATTATTCAATTTCGACTTCCTTTAAAAATACTTTTAGATTCACATATCCTATAAATTAGGTCATATCAAGTTGTATCATTAACCTAACAAGATAATCAAAAGTGAACACATAACCTATATATCGTTAACCTATATACACATAACTCTATGAAGTTCAATCAAAGCAAGATAATCATCCTGTACTCGTATCTCTCTAGGCTCTCAATTTCCACAACTACTCAAAGTCATTTTCACAACTCTAGACCTGTCAAATGAACTCTCTTTGCAACCTTCTCCATCCTTAAATCCATCAACAAATACAATATATATATATATATATATCAATCTTCAAAAAAGAAAATCAACATGAGATCAACCTGCTATTTATAATTTATACGTTGGGATTTTATATTTGGGACTTAGGGTGCATGTTGTATCACGTTTTAGAAGTGTATATATATATATATGTATGTATGTATATTTGTGCATATATGTCCCCACTTTCGAAATGTTTTCCAAGGAAATACTTTATTTGGGTTAGAACACTTTTCCTTTTTTAGAGATTAAAAAACAGGGAAAATTCTACCTTTGATTTCAAAAGAAAGAAAAGCACCCTTTACTCTTTTCACTTTTCTTTTCCTCTTTTTTACATTAGTCATAATAAAAATCCTTTAAAAAAAACTTACAATTATAGCATTTCAAACCCCAAAACTTACAATTTTGAGTTTGTGTATTATAGATGAAAATTAGTGCTCAGAAATTTTTTTGATGTAGAGAATAAATTCAACTCGATTTTGGATTTATTCATAGTAAAATGTGAGTAATGAAAAAGGGATTTCATCAATTTTAATAAAGAATTCAACCGTAAAATATCGAGTTTGAGTCTTGTATATGAAAAATAGTATTGATAGATCTTGTTCTAGTTTACATATTCAACTCAAACTCGAGTTTAAAATTAGTTGAAATAAAATACAATTTAAAAAAAAAAAGGTTTCATACAATAAATAAATTATTATTTATAAGTGTGGGTGCTATAGCAAGAAATATTACACTTTCAAGTGAAAACTCATGTTCAAACATTATAAATGACAATATTAGAAGTATCACAAACTCCAAAAAGATTAATCTTTATAAGTAGTAGAAGTATTATAAAAATCCATATATTAGGAGTTAGATTGCATTTTACCCCCTACTCAAAAATAGGTAAACTGGTCTATGTATATTAGATATCAAAGGGCAAATTGATTTTTTTTTGTTAAAACTTTTATTTATTTGTATTGTTAAAAACTGATGTATCGATTTTAATAATTAAATAAGTAACATTATCATATATATATATATATATATATATATATATATATAAATTAGTATTTAAAAATAGAAATAGATGAAATTTTTAAGTAAATTTATTATTTTTTAAATTAAAAAAAGAAAAGCTAAATGAAATCTTACTGTTAGGGGCTCTACTTGGAAAAAACAGCTGAAGTATTAAATTAAATGCAGCAGCAAAAGCATTCATCTACCCACCTTCTCTTCCTCAATCTTCTTCTTCTTTTTGTTTTCTGTGTTTTTTTTTTAGTCCCCAAATGGATTCTCCCTTTCCCTTCAAATGGCAACCCCTCCCCTTTCATCCCCTACTTATCTCACCACCAATTTAGGCGTCGGCTACGCCATCGTCGTCGCCCTCGGCTTCCTCCTCCTCCTCTCCACTCTCCTTCTCGCTTCCTACATTTGCTTCCGCTCTTCCTCACCCCTTCCACCTCGTGCCATTTCCCCAAACCCCATTTCAACACCCACCGCCGCCAACTCCGACGGTATCGTCCTCCCCAGGATTGTTTTCATAGGCGAAGAAGACCATGAAAACGGCGAGGAAAACGTCGTCGTCTTTGGGCTTGATCGTGCCGTCATAAACTCTTACCCCAAGTTCCGGTTCAGCAAAAAGGAGGTGTCTACGGGGGTGGAGGTGACGGGTTCTAGTGCTGGGAACACCATTTGTTCGATATGTTTGTGTGAGTATAGAGAATCAGAGATGTTGAGGATGATGCCTGAATGTAGGCATTGTTTTCATGTAACTTGTATTGATGCTTGGTTGAAACTTAATGGGTCTTGTCCTGTTTGTCGGAACTCACCGCTTCCGACACCGATTTCTACGCCTTTGTCGGAAGTTGTACCTTTGTCTCAGTACGATGCTGATCGGAGGAGGTGGTGACTTTTGGCTTTTGGGTTACCATCTTTTTCATTTTTTCTTCCTTCAATTTTTTTCCTGTGTGGAAATTTGTTTTTTTTTGTTTTTGTTTTTTGTTTTTTTGTTATGGATGCTTTTTTTTTTTTTTGGCTTAGTGAATGGTGATTTGGTATAATTTGGTTTCAGTCGTTATACTTTTCACATATTTAATATTTAGTCCCTTTCCTTTTTTTAATCTTCTGCTCTTTTAATCTAATTAAAATCCAATTGAGAAGACGTCAAAGTAATTTTATTAAATTAGATTATGTGTTTTCTTTAAAATAAAAAATTTGCTCATGGGACCAATAGTACACGTCTGGAAGTCTAAATAAACAAATAAAATTTTGGGTAAATTCACCATTAGTCACTAATTTATGGATAAATTTTCATTTTGGTCACTTAACTAAAAAAGTTGCAATTTGATAACTAAAGTTTTTGAAATTGTTTTTTTATGGCTCAATTGTTAAGTGATGCTGTTTTAGTCGGTATAATACAAATTTTAGTCATCAATTTTATAGTTTTTGTCAAATTGACCCTGATTATATATAAAATGATTAAAAAATTCAAAATTATTTAAAAATAGAAATTTTTTTCTTTTTTGTATAACAAAAAGCTATGTCAAGAAAAATAAGGTAAAAAACAGAGAATCAATAATTTTGCTTAATATTTTTTTAAAGAATGGGTATTGAATCTTTTTATACAAATAATATAGAGAGAACATTTAAAAATAACTTTCCCTCATTTTTTTCACTTTATCTATTTTAAATTGTTATATGCTTTTATTTAAAATTCTTATTATTTAATATATAATTAGGATTAAATTGATAAAAAAATATAGATATTATAGACTAAAATTATTTTTATACTAATTAAAAAGTGTCAATAATCGAATGACAAAAATAATTTACGATTAAATAATTTGTCTAGAATTTTTTTAAATTGTGGTGTAAGATTTTCGAAAGTGAATCTGAATTTATGATGTTTTCAAAAAAGCAAAAGGAAAATCAAATTAAAAATATAGGAAATTAAAATTTAAATGTAGGAAAAATTGAAGGGAAATTGGGTAGTTAGAAATGTTTAACAGAGATAAGCTGACTTTGAAATTATTATTTTTTTTAAATCAAACCTTAAACACATCCACCAGCCAGAATGGCCCTTTAAAAGAAACAAGATGAATGTAGTAATTTGGTCTAATCGTTGTAGTTGGATAGTGAATTTTACATTTGGGTTTAAAATTGATCATCAATAACCTTATACCATCATACCAGATAGTCAACAATGGAACAAAAATACAAATCAAATGCCACAAATTTATTGTCATCTAGTATTTCTTTGTCATCAATATCCATTTTTCCATATAAACAAAGCAACAATGAACAATGGGAGGGATTTCATCTTTTATTTCAAGTATATGAAGGAATTGGTCGAAGACTTTAGAAGATAGAACTCATCTTGGCTACAACATCCAATAAAGAAAACTATACCTTTTGGAATAATTACATCATCCGAGAAAACCCTTTCAGTATTTCGGTAGTAATCTTGATAAACGACCACTACCTTCCGATGTCGTGAGAGGAACGGTCGAGAATTCAGAATCCGAATGTTCATACTGCCGAAGATTTCCTACTGAGGGCGTGGGGCTCGGAGAGAAACTAGACCTAGAGAAACCAGAACAGTCAGTTGTTTGGTCAGACGCAGATGTAGTAGGTCCTGTAGCATTTGGATTTCTTCCATTAAGGTCTTCATTGGATTTATTAGCACCTTCAGCCCTCTTTTCTCGTTCTTCGGTTTCCTTGAGTAGAAAATCAACCCAAAGATCTGCAATTGACTGAGGAAAAACAAAAATCCAAGTGTTCATGATACTGGGAATAGTCAAGGCTGAGTTATATTTGATTGTTTCCCATTTTGACGCATCTTGAATTCTACGTAAACTTGCATGTCACGGATAATGAAAATGTAATAGGTTTCTTTCAGAGACTACTGGTAAAAGTACCAGGGAAGCACTTGTACTAGGAGTCTGATTGCATCTTGTCCTAACTAGTCTTTCTATTAAAAATTTCATCCATTTTTACTGTAAAAGACTGATCCTTGTACATTAGCATGAGACACATGTGGTCAGGTTATTTCACTAGTCATGCTAGTTTTTGACAGTACGAATGAATGAAATTTTGTAACAAAAAAGATTAATTTGCTCTTTGATCTAATGTACAGAGACTAATTTGCCCATATTTTGAGTAAATGGGGCAAAGTGCAATTAACTCCTACTATAGGGGCCCCATGATATTTTTACTGATACTACTAGTTCAGGGACACAAAACCAATTTTGACCCATTTCTTCACACAAATGGTAACCAATTTTGACCATTTCTTCACACAAATGGCAAACGGCTAAATAAGAAAAACATTGTTTATGGGAATTTGGACATTCGTTTTCTGAATAAGGTGGAAAAAAGAAGTCACCTGATTATCAGGGGCTATACTTGCAGCTACATCAGCCGAACCTCCACCCAAGATGCCACCAACCAAACGACCAGGTAGACCCAAAACACCCCGAACAACACCTTTGCCAGTACCTTGTTGAGCAATACCTATCCGCTGCTTGTCTTCATCTGAGAATCCCAGCATCCGAACCATAAGTTCCAAAACCTGGAATTCATATGAATGTAAGTGTAGGAGAGTACAGCAATAGTTTTTTCTAGCAGAGATCGATGCCACAGCCTCGATTACCAAATAATAGCTCGCAAAAATGAAATGGATAGAGAAATTTCATTATCTAGTTGTATGACATAATTACTTGAACCATTTTATACCTCTTTGCTGTGGTTTCTCTGGAAGTAGGTCACAAGTAGTTTGATCACAATACGCCTGCAAAAAAATCAGTTGCAATATTAACGTCCTAGTTATTCATAGAACATTAAAAAAAAAAAAAGAAAGAGCCACAGCAGTTTCAAACTCAAATAAATAAATAAATAATCCACTGACAAAATAATAATCAAATATATCCAATTGTGACAAAAGTTAGTGTCAGTTAACATGGTAATGGTTAAATCCAGTTCTAAAATGTAGACAATTCCTCATAGTAAGAATATGATTCAACATCTAAACAGGCTAACCTGTCAACAAGATAATCAGAGTCCATGGACATTCTGTTAAGCCTTGTCAAGCTATGCTCAAGAGCACGCCTTAGCTTACTGTTATCTTCCTCAAGCTTGTTTACTCTTGCTTTCCCTTCTGCTAACATTCTTTCAGTTTGCGAAAGCTTTGCCAGAATTTCTTCCTTTTCCCTCTTTGATAATTCTGCTTGTTGATCTACATCCTGGAGAATGCACAGATGATCAGAAAGGAAAATAACGGAAAAGCTCTTGACCTCGAGACACATGCTTTTCCACATTCCAACTCATGAAAGGAACCGTGTAATAACTAGGAAAGGAGGGAGACCATACTTTCAGAAGACCAGAAAGTCTAGAGGATTCTTCTCTAGCTAGAGCCAAATCTCGCTCCAAATGCTCCTATAACCGAACAATATAAAGCATTAAATCAAAGTTTTGTCTTTAGCCAGTGCTATCTTGAGTCTTTGTCCATACACAACGCTAAAGATTTACCTACCTTAGCTTCAATTTCAGCATAGTACTGACCGAGAGCAGTTTGAAGATTTAGTAGTTCAACATTTTTTGCATCTATTGTTCTCATGCAGTTTGCAAGTTTCTTATTAAGATCATCTATGACTTCCTTAGACTTCTGAAGTTCGTTGTTGTTTGTCATCTTAGCTTCCTCCTGACCTGCCATTGCCAGCTTCAGGGCTTTCTCCAAGCGTGCAATTTGAGCTCTTTGATATTCATTGCTCTCACGAAGTTCTTCAATAATTTTGCTGTCTTCATCCATTTTTTCTGATTCTTCAGATTCCTAGAAAATATAGCAGAAAGATAAACCATGTTTAATTTGACTGCAGAAATTGTAAGAAATCACATTAAAATATACAGGATCCAGGATCCTCATAGAATGTAACAGAGGAAACAGAAAGTTGAAGCTGATCCTAATAAAAACTTAAAGTTAGACAACCATGCTACTACTGTTTTCTCTCATGGTGGCATGTTCCCAACATCCTCATCCACATAAATATAGAACAAAAAATACATAGAAGCTAAAAAGATCTTAATAAAAGTTCCTCTGCTCTTTTCCCAAGGAGGGGGGTTGAATTATGGTAACAAGGTAGAGCATTATATATTTGTAAAATATACAAACAGTGGCCAGACAATTACAGTTGCATGCAAGACTCTACTAGGTGGTCATATTGTAATATCAACAAGTCAAGAATAACAAAGAAATCCTTTTAACATCACATAATCTATGCTAAACAATTTGACAGATGCCATTATAAGTGAAACTTGAAGACGTATATGACTAAATTTTCACCAAAAACTCCATAAAAGTTCAGGGGGATGCAACCTTTTCTAACAAATGTTGCTTAAGACGATTTAATTCTTGTAAAGCCTTATCCCTTTCACGGCATGTTTCTTTCAGATCCTTTTCCATTTGCTGCAGTGATAGTTCCATTTCTTTCATCCGGGGAGAACTTCCTGATGAATCTAACTTCTGCAGAAAAAGATATTACACACAAAGAATTGATAAAATTGAAATGCTGCAGACAAAAAGTTTCAGCAAAGAAAATATAACAATAACCAATAATGAATCAAACTTTGCCAATGCATAACATATGCACACATGCACATCCAAACCAACCCAAAAAAATGGCACCTGCAGAGAATATAGTTCATGCATAGCAAACTGGATATTACCAGAGTCTCTGAAGCATTGGAATCGATCTTGCCAGTGAAAGATTTCCTGCTACTTTCCAGGGCAGCTTCAAGTTCATTCTTCTCCATCTATGAGAGGATACAAATGGACGTAGATGCAGGATGTTAATATAAAGGAGAAATATAATCTTTATCGACGATAATACACTTCTTTAAATGGAAACTATTAACAACACAAGCACGTATCAACCTTTAGACGAGTGTTCTCTTTCTCCAAGGTGGCAATCGCTCTTTTCAAATTATCCTGTGTATCATCTGCACTTTCATCCTCCTGTCTATTCAACTCCATTTGCAAACGTCTTATTTCTACCATTTTTCCATTCAATTCACTGCGTAATTTGCTCAACTCAGTGAACGTCTGTCAATGCTCAGTAAAGTAAGAATATTTGACAATTAAAATCCAGAGAGAAAGAAAAATAGAGAAGAGTTTATGCATGATTCTTTTAGATGGGATAAATGAGGAACTCAAAATGGTCTTCAACTAACATAGACTGAAATGATTTGCTAACTCCCAAACGCTATTCAAATGAAGAACACAATTATACAAAAGTAGCAAACAGATAACAAGCTAAACAATTAGCCGATATTAAATAAACATTATGCAAAAAGTCACAGAAACATAATAATTTCAAGGAAGACCCTAGATACTGGGATGGATGTTAAAAATACAGAAATGATGTACAGCAACTAGATTATACAATTAGAACATACTAATTAGAAGTGATAGAAAGCACGTAAAGTTTGTCAAGTCATCATCACTATCCACGTTGATGATTAAGGGTAAATGTGTATGAATACTGCCTGAATTGAAGAAAACACATTAAGCAATTTTCAACAGAGGAACCATCATGTGCTATAAAAGAAGGGGTGGAGGCAAGGTCATTTAAAAAAGTCAAATCAATGATAACATCTATCAACACCAAACAATTTAGAAGCTTACTTTATCCTTCTCTGATTTCAGTAACTTAAGCTCCTCCTGAAAAGACTCATTCTGCTTGTGCTCCTCTGGAATTTTACAATAAATAAGAAGATGATATTTCCTTTGCTTGACAACAGATGATATTGCAAGCATCATAAATGGGTCCTTTAGGTGTACAAATTATACCTTGCAATCTCATCTGTACATTCACTAGTTTATCACGCTCTTTTTCAAGTTCCATCTTGAATTGCTTTATTTGTTGTTCATGACTAGCTTGAACTGCCTCCAGGGACCTATTTTTCTCTTCCAGCAAATCTGCAAGCTCCTAGAAGGCATGCATATATATAAAATTTTCATCAAGTTCACCTGTTATCTTAAGAAACAAATAGAAATACAGAGGAAAATTTTTATTTTGGAATAAAATGGAAAAAACCAAGAAAGAGCTTAGCATCCCCTAAAACGAAAGGGGGAAAAAGCAAAACAGCACAAGGTTTCATGACCAGGTGAACACCAATTACATTCCAACATCCTAATAGTGCCTCTTTAATAAAATAGAGGGGGAAAAACAGTGCCATTACCTTTTCTCTTCCATCATGTTTAGAGGTAAGACCATTGGACATTTGGTTTCCACCATGACGATTTTTTACTAGACTTGCCGACTTACGCAGTTGGTGTGGTGACTGATCACCATTTCCCTGGAGAAATGGCTAATGCCAATCAGCGAATAAACAATGATTTAACAGACAGAGACATGCACATTATGATAGCAGGTCACTTCTGGCTTGGTGGCAGCAGAATCATAATTCAAGACAAACTTACAACATATCCAGTGGAAATAAATATATGTTCCAGTACAAGAACAACAAGAAAGCTCAATAATTAATATCACACGTGTTATGTAATTGAGCCACCAAACCATCCAAGTATCCCGACCAACTCATTTTATGAAGGAGAGACATCAAGACCACAAGGTTACAAGAAGTAAAAGACCAATCTTTCATTCTATAAACAAGGATTCATCTCTACATTCAACTTTCTGTGGCATCCACCTATTGGGAGGTTCAAGGTTGCCACAGGTATGAAACATAATACAACAAAACCTTTTCAGACCTGCTTCTCTCTAGTTACAGAAGCAATAACATCAGAAACAGCAGACTCAGTAGTAGCACATTATGTTTGCTTTATTACATGGAACTATGTATGCCTTCGGAATTGCAGAACCTAATGCATTAATTCCAGGATTTCTCAATAAACAAACCTCAGACAACTCTAACTGAGAGTAGCAACTACCTTGGGTGCATTAATTCCATTACTAGATACTTTGGAACTTTCGCTTCTAGCTGCACTCAGAGCTGCATTTGTGGCATTCAAATTTTGTTTCAATGAGCCATTCTCTTGGTTCAGCCTCGAAATTTGCTCCTGGAAATGGAATGCAAGGCAAATAGAGAGAAAGAAGCCTTTGAAAATGTTTAAAAACTAGAAGAAAGTTGTAAATTATTTGCACTATTATCATTTGTAAGAACTGAATTTTAGACCAATCCTGGAAATAAACTAGAACAACCACAGCATGCCCTTATTGCCATATAATATATCACTGGTCATAATTGTAAACTACCAAGTTGGCACAAGATATTTTTAAATCAAACAATACGAAAACTATCAGATACCTCTTTTTCTTTTAATAAAGCAGCATAATTGAATGATAAAGCTTTAATTTCTGCCTCGGATTCCTGAAGCTTCTTAATTTCTGCTCTGTATCTTTCAATCTACAAAAATAATCATAACACAGTTTATTTATCATGC
This sequence comes from Gossypium anomalum, assembly GCA_025698475.1. Classification (NCBI taxonomy): domain Eukaryota; kingdom Viridiplantae; phylum Streptophyta; class Magnoliopsida; order Malvales; family Malvaceae; genus Gossypium; species Gossypium anomalum. Next base: position 27,488,221 of record CM046967.1, read on the forward strand.
ATGAAAAGTAAAATACCACAAATTCCCTAGAAATGCCAAGCCCACTAGTAAAGTAACTTCCACGAGATTAAAGAATAAAAAGTCATGCCTACAATTGACTCAATCAAAAAGCAAACAGTCATCTGTGACACCAAAAGAGGAGCTTAGGAAGCCCTAAAAGAGGTTACATTCAACCCTAAGCCAAATGCTCTTCAAAGATTATGGCAGAGACCATATTATGAACCTGAATAAGTTTTTTCTAACTAGTTCCCGCACAAATATGAAAATCTTAATACTAGAAAAGATTACACTCAGCTACTTGGGTTCTAGGAGGCTCTCTATCAACACCAAGATGACAAGAACAAATCCGATATATATGTTACTAGTATAGCTTGTTAGACTTGCAATCATCAAATAAAAGTTCTATGCATCCATGTAAAGATCCTTGAACTATCTCAGCACTATTTCCTGTTAGCAAAAACTTCAAACCTCACCAAGATATATATATATATATATATATATAAGTTTAAGCAATAAATCTTTGGAAATTGAATTCATCAAGTCAAAGTTTTGGATCTACCACTAGGTGTTTACAGAGTAGTTTCAGGCTTAAGCTATCACTTCACAAAGCTTGATTCCAGATTGCCAAAGGAGAAAATATTACCTACTCAAACTATCAAATGTTATATATATATATATATCCCTAATAAAAGATCGACACTAATATCCTCAATTAATAGAGACTGTTCACTCATTCGCGAACTCAAACTGTAGTGTGAACTAATATCATTCCATAATTCTACAAATGCATCAAAAAAACAAGCTGAATCTATTCCAAACTAAGAGGCGCCAAACATTAATTTAAAAAAAATCAAGCGCGAAAACTAAATGCAATAATACCTCAGAATTAATCGGCGAATCGGTTCCATTAGCGATCGGAGAGACAGAAACAGGCTTTGAATGGGCAAACCTATGAGAGTTCCTTCTATCAAAGAATGGCGAATGATCTCCATTCCCTGAACCGTAGATCTCGCGTTCTTCATCCTCATCGTCGTATACATCAAGCGCGATCTTATGCAAATTCTCTTTCAAATCCGCAATCGAACTCCACATCTTCCAAAGCTCCCGCAAATCAAATTCGTGGAAAAAAAAAACGTAGATGGATTTCAAAAATACCTGAGATTTTCTTCGATGAAATTAGGGCAAAAAAGAACCGATACGTTTGAACAACGGTTTTGAGGATTTAGAATGTTTTTTATTTTATTTTTGCAGATATATAAACAAGAAATAAAAGGGTTAATTAATGTATGCTTAAACAGTACTGGTTAAGATCCATTGGGCGGATCCTGAAACGGGTCCGTTCGGGTTGGCCCGTTTGTATCCGATTTATTTTTATTTTTATTTTTTTGATAATATCCGATTTATTTTTATTGTTGGTTATAATGGTAGGTAAAGGCGGTTGAAATTTTACGCCAAAAAAAAAAAATAGTAACGGCTTTCCTCTCCTCTCTTTGAAAACAATAAAAGAGTAAATTGCATATAAGGTTATTAAATTATTATTAAGTGTATGTATTTTGTTATTTAATTATAAAAAGTTATAAAATAATCACTTAACTATTTAAAAATTTTAATTTAAGTCATTAAATTATTTGAATATTTTTATTTAAATTACTAGGTTGTTAAGATTTTTTAAAGTTCGACTAACGAGCTCAAGGAGGAAGACAAAAGTTTACTTTGAAAGGCCAACATTGAATTATAAAATTTTAAAGAAATCGAAGTACAATTTTATCTTTGTATATGCTTGTTACTTTAGAACTTTAATGGGATTAAGTTGAATTTTTTTCAACTTGGAGGCAAAGTGTATTTTTACTATTAAACTATTTTATAATTTTAAAAGCTTAAAAGGGATTAAAATGAGAATTTGTCCTTGAGAGAGCTCCAAGCGATGATTTGACGATCAATACGGTGGATTAGTACCCATCAAGAAGTAGAAGAACACACCTTAGATCCAAGTTGATCTGGCGATCGTTGTAGGAGATCGGAGAAGAAAGCTATTTGAGTTTTAGTTCGCAGATTCATGACGTTTAAAGTTGTTTTATGAAAAAAAACTTAATTGTAGAAAAAAAAGGGAATAAGAGTTTTCGATTAATGCAGGCAATTCGAATAAAGAAAGTCATATAATAGTGATTTTAACCGCACAATGACTTAATAAAAACTTTTAAAAAGTTCAGTGATCATTTTATAATTTTTTAAAGTTGAGTATCTAAAACACAAACTTATTAATAATTTAATGACTTTCGACATAATTTACCCAAAATAAAAATGATAAGATTTTGGTCTTAAAAACGGTCCGACCGACATGATTTTCTTTTTACATTTGTTGAGATTCGTTTTCGTTGAGCATGCCACGATGATTAAGAAAGTGAATTTGCACATTAGTATCGACAAAGTCAAAGGCCCAATTTCCATATTTATTGGTAAATTCCACAAGGTTTCCTTGAAATATAATCTAAATTTTAAATAAGTTCACAAACTTCAATATATTTTAATTAGATCCTTAAACAATCAAATATCACATCAATCAATTCCTTTCTTAGTTCGGGCATTAAGCGTGGACTCAAATATGACATAGAAAATATTTAAAGCACATAAATCAATTTATTTACTGCAAAATATTTTGAAAATAGCACAATTTAACAGCTAATGTTTTGGAATAGGACTAGAATTTCAAAACTCAAAAGTACAGTGATAAAAATGATCAAATTAAAGTAAATGGACTAAATTTGCAACTTACAAATAGCACATGGACTAATAATAAAATTTAACCTAAAATTAGTCCTAAAATTTATTAATATTATTTGTTTTTTAGGACATCAAATCCAATATGTCCACACGATAAGTATACATATTTTCGCAATTTGAATCACATGTTAGATTCAAACTTCATTCAACCTCTAAAAATTATCACTATACTGATGAAAAGATCAATTTAAATCTTTGCAATGAGTAAGAGATTCATGCTTTAGGTATGTAAAAGCTAGTATTTTTTTGGAACTAGATTTGTGTCTGAATTGATTAGACCATTAATTCTTAGTTTGATCCGTTCGTCTAGTTCAATCAAATAAATTATTTAATTTTTTAAAGGAAATATTGAAAAAACATAAATTCTAGTTCAACCATCGGTTCAACCGATCCATATAAGTTTACATGCCAATCGATATTTTACTTCTCTTTGAACCAATATCCTAGTCGAATGGATCTAGTTCAGACAACTTTGGTAAAATCCAAACTATCATTGCAAATGCAAGAGGTAAACACATATTCGATTAATGTGTTTTAAACATTATTTGAGTTAGAATTGAGCTAACATTTAACTTTTAAGGTTCTTTTTTTTTTTTTTATAGAAACACATAAGTTAAGTGGACTTGTTCATAGGCCAAGCTACTCACCCACACCTCAAGGTCCACCCATAATTTGGGAGACTTTAAGGATAAATATTAGGTAAAAAAAAAAGAGTTTTGGCAAAAAAAAAAAAAACTAAACTTGTTTAAAAATGGTTTTAGCTTGAGCATGAACAATCAATACCCGAGCCTAACCACTATATATAACAAATTAGTAAATAAAAAATATATAAAATTATTAAGTATTAAATTAAAAATAATATAAAGATATATTTTTAAAAAATAAAACGAGTGAACCTAAAATGGGCTTGGCTTAAGTTTTTACAAATATGGTTGGGTTAATGCAAAATTCTAAGCCCATGTTTCGGGTTGAATCAGATTTGTGTGAGTATAAAATGTGTTAATATCATGTATAGGACCTAACTTGGCACAAGAACACTTCTAATGACTAGTAATTATAACATTTTTGAAGTTTATGGATCAATTTAAAATCCGGGCCTTAATTCGAGGATGTCTAGTTGAACTAACCCTATTTCCAAAAAAACCCTAATTGGTCTATTGGGCTTGGACAGAATCTCTAGTTAGCGGTCTCCTCCATCGGCCCAATGAATATCCAGCTCGTTCTTTATAAAGAGCAACAATCCTCTCCGCCTCTGTCATTCACGTAATCTAGGGTTTTAGCATTCGAGTCCCCCTCATTGTACGGCATCTCATTCAGCTCCTCTGTTTCGCTCTTTCCCTTTTGCGTCTCTCAATGTATTTTTTTTTTTAAATTGAAGTTTAAAAGTCGTGATCTATGCGATGAAGATAACACCTGGAAAGGAAATTCGATTGCGCGAGTTTAACAAATTCCGCAAGATGAATCCTTGATATTTCTGGTTCGTATTCACTGAGCATCATCATCATTATCATCTTTTTTCTTTTTACTGGCTTTGGTTCTGTAATTTTTTACTGCGAAATGTGTTTTTTTGCCGGTGATGGAGAAACGAAGGACCTATGGATGGAGTGCGAAAATCGATGCACTTTAATCCAAGTTTGCCTTCGGAAAACAATGTTGAGATTGGACGATCCGGATCGACGTCCATTTTCGATTCGGTGTGTTATTCAGTTCTTATTTTCGAACATTTTTCTTTATTTCTTGAAATTAAATTGGAATTTTTTTAAAAATGCGAAGGTCCCAGCAGAAAGGTGAGAACTCTATGAATTGAGACCTTTCTAACAAATAAGCATAAAAATGCCTTCGCAAATTCAATTTTGCCGAATCGTAGGATGCCCAATTAATCCATTTTTGGAGCGTCTGGAACCCTCGGCTACATTCACTATCCAATTTTTAAAAAAAAAAAAAATCCTAAAATCAAATAGTTTTCAATAAATCCTAATAAGTTGACAGTGATTTAGGAAATAAATCTTAATAAGCAGAAGCTAGAACTGTATTGTAATTTGTAAAGCAGTATTAAGTAGCTGTAATGATACGCGTTTGCACAATTAAAAATTTCAATCCAAAATTTTTAAAAATAAACAAAAAATTGAATCAATGGTTTCAAACAGGACTAACTAAGAATTAATAATCGAAAAAATAGGTTTGTCGGGAATGACTATCTTCTACCTTCACTAATATCGTTAAGTTTAATTCCATATCAAACACGTTTTCGGTCTTGATCCATATGTTTATTAAACTTTAGCTCCCAAGTTATCCCATCTTGAGAGGGGCGAAACAAATAGAAAATTTTTAAAGTTTTATATTAATAAAATTTAAATTATATTTTAGCCTCATGGTAAAAATTATAAATTTAAATCTTTAAAAATTATAAAAATAAAACTATTAAAATAATAAAATTATAAAATAGGACTTCGAGATGTAATCATAATTGTAGTTTTAAAGTTTGTGTCTTGAAATACGTTTTGAATGTTTCCATGCTTGGGAAATGGGATCCAAAAATTTTATTTTCAGATACCTTCAAATCATACCAAAACTATTCACGATCATTTCAAGTAGCAATTAAAACTCATAAACTATGTAATATCCCCTAATATTAACAGTTCAAAATACATTAAACTTAATATTAGAACAATTAGAACAATTAGATACTATACTCTATACCATGAAATTTGTTTCATACCCTTTTTCTCTAAAGTCTTAATGATGTGATGAGAGATCTGTAGAGGTCGCTATTTTGAACGAGAATTTCAATCTAATCTTTCACTTCTATGTTGAAAAATAATGCCAAAGTGCTCATGAATTCAAACTTTATTGTCACTTAGTTTATTCCACAATAATACTACTATTGTATATATTTTGTGAATTTATCATAATACTAAATAAATTATTCAATGTTTATAAAATTCACTACTTCGTCACTTCACAATATAACATGAATTTTTTAATCAAAATTTACTTACCATGACTTTTTGCTCATGCTAGACACGTTTGAACTAGATGGATACACAAAGCACAAAAGTCTTGGAAACACGAGCATCAAAACGCAAAACAAAAAGAATGAGGCACCGAAGTGTAATATCACAATTAACACGAGAGTGCTTTACCACTAGTCTACATGGGCACTTGAATATAATCGAATTAACATTATTTATTCATGGAAGTTTTGCATTTTTTCAATTTAGTCCTTATTTTCACGAATTAAAGAATAATTATAAGTTTCAATTATAATAATCACAAGATTTTTTCCTTATCAACAACCTCAAATCACTTGTTTTTCCCTTCTCCTTATAACTTGATTCACTTTTCCAATTTCTTTCTTCAACAACATGTTAAGAACATAAATAATAAAACTTTCCATGAGATATCTTTACTTTTAACATCATTTCTATACTTTTCTAATAAGATTAAACTTGAAAACTTGATAAAACCTTGATATTTATACCTTATTCTCTTGATTTCAAACCGTAGTTTGATTTTTTCTCTCCTCCCAACATGAGCACACATCTTCTTCACCTGAAAATCACCTTGCTAGGATGTTGTATTCTTGATTTCACTAAGGATTTCTATGGAAATTTGATGGTTTTAAGCTTAGATTTGATGATTATGGTGGAAAGGGACCAAATTGAAAGAAAATGAAACTTTTCCTTTTATGAATGGTGGTGGCGTGAAATGAAGAAGAAGATGGATGAGTTTTCTAGACTCTTCATAAAAAAATCCTATTAATTTAATAATTAAACTATTAAAATATCATTAAAAAATCACTCATTTTGTCCCTTGCAATCTCTACAATTTCATCTACAATTCATGACACTCAGCTTAGTATATTTACACTTCTAGTCTTTCTTCTCTCTCCACTCAATTCAATTTAATCATTTAAACTTTTATTTTTTACACTTTCACCTCAACACTTTTCATTCTCTTACAATTTAATCTATACCCAAGATTTACTTTTCTCAACGTACGAGTCTTTTCAATTCCTTTTTGTATCGATCTACCTTCTCTACTAACATTGTTAATTATTATTTTATTTACTTCTTCTAAGTCATATATATATATATATATATATATATATATTCTCGAATTAACCCTATTCATTTCAAAGGGTTTTAAGGACGTTATAGTGAAAGCTTAGTACAAGTGAGCAAGAGCCATAACTCCAAACAAAACTTCGAGCGAAGTGGAATCGAGCGAAGCTGAGGCAAAGCTTCAACCAAGACAAAACAAGGGACTTAAATGCTAGTATACTTAAAGCTCGAGTTAGGTAGCACAAAAGGATCCAATACTTAAATCAAGTTTTCTATATGTGGATTGCTATGTGAGTTGCCATGTTTAAAAATTTGAGATTTTAGTTAATATTTCCATTAAAAAAATAACAAATTGACTTTTTTTTCTAAAAATTTGTTGGTCAAATTTGACTCTTTTCAAAACATTGAAAAGCCGAATTTAGCTCGAAAAAAGAGTAAAGATCAAATTGACAATATATATAAACATTAAGGGCCAAATTTGACATTATGTCAAAAATTAAAGGCTAATATGATAATTGGGATATAATTTAGGGGCTATTTTATTATTTTACCATTACACCGGCTGCAAAAGCTTTTACATCTACAATGTTTCGTTTTATTTCTCTCAAAGCTCAGCTTCTTACATACATACGAAACACCATCAAATTTCATAAGCATGACAACGTGTAGACTAGAATTAATCCACTTCTTCAATCTTGGGTCCTGCACCAGAGCCACCAGATCCAGTCTCAGCACCACCATCCATGGGAACATCGCCACCACCACCATCTTGGTACATCTTAGCAATGATGGGATTACATAATCCTTCAAGTTCCTTCAATTTATCTTCCAATTCATCAACCTCAGCCAATTGATTCCTATCAAGCCATTCAATGGTTTCATCAATGGCTTTCTCCATCTTCCCTTTATCTGATGGATCAAGTTTCCCACCAATCTTATCATCTTTAATGGTGTTCCTCATATTATAAGCATAGTTCTCAAGTGCATTCTTAGCTTCAACCTTCTTCTTCAATAGTTCATCCTCAGCTCTGTACCTCTCTGCTTCTTGTACCATTCTTTCAATCTCTTCTTTACTTAATCTTCCTTTATCATTAGTGATTGTAATCTTGTTCTTCACTCCTGCTGTCTTGTCTTCTGCAGACATATTCAAAATCCCATTTGCATCAATGTCGAAACAAACATTGATTTGCGGCACACCTCTCGGTGCCGGTGGGATACCGGTCAGCTCAAATTTACTGAGCAAGTTATTGTCTTTAGTTCTTGCCCATTGAAAGAACCTAAGGTAATGCTAAGGAACATTAAGAACAAACTCATATATATTGAATAGTTTCAAAAGCTTCACCTCTTCAAGGAATACAGAAGTATTTATAGAAGATCACTACTGACTATACTACTTACCACTCTCATTAGCATAACTACTTATTTGCACCAGACTAACAACTTATAACAACTCATAACAAACTAACTACTCTAACATGCATCCATTGTCTCAATCGGTAAGACCCGAAGGAACTGGCGAAATCGAGTAAAAACTATATGCGAAAGAGGCTTGGTGAGAATATCAGCTACTTCATCACAGGCAGGCACTTCACCAACAATAATAGTACCAGCGGCAACCCTCTCACGGACAAAAAACAGATCAAGTTCCACATGCTTGAACTTGGAGTGAAGAACAGGATTGGCAGCAACTGCAACGGCACTTGAACTATCACACCAAATAGTTGGAGTATCAATAGAAGAGACTTGTAACTCTTGAAGCAAAGAGAGCAACCAAGTAACGTCACTAGTAGCCGCAGCAAGACTCCGATATTCAGCCTCAGCGGTAGAGCGAGAGACCACGTGCTGCTTTTTGGAGCACCACGAGACTGGTGACTGACCAAAATATACACAGTAACCAAACGTGGACCGGCGATCATCGAAATCCAACCCCCAGTTAGCATCAGCATACCCCACAGGCGACAACCGGGAAGAAGGACGAAACACAATACCATAATCAAGAGTACCACATAAATATCGCAATATGCGTTTCAAAGCAACCATATGAAGAGTAGTGGGGCTGTGCATAAATTGACAAATACGGTTAACAGCATATGCAATATCAGGCCGGGTAAGAATAATATACTGCAAGGCCCCAGCAAGACTCCGATATTCAGTCAGATCACTCAGCAAATCGCCATCATTTTTGGACAATCGAGGTGAACTAATCATAGGTGTATGAACTGGTTTTGCATTAGAAAGGGAGCTACGAGCAAGAAGATCACGAACATATTTCTTCTGACATAAGTGAAGACACCCAGTAGACGAGTGTGTAACCTCAAGCCCAAGAAAATAATGCAAATCACCCATATCTTTGAGAGCAAACTCAGCATTCAACTGATCAACAAACCTGGCTATAACAGCTGAATCATTACCAATTATAATTATATCATCAACATATACCAGAATATATAACACAACCTCGGTTGTAAGTCTAGTGAAAAGAGAGGCATCAGATTTAGAGGCGATAAACCCAATAGACACCAGAAACTGCTTGAGTTTATCGAACCAAGCCCCAGGGGCTTGGCGAAGCCCATACAAAGCCTTCTTCAACCGACACACACAGTGGTCGCCCATTAATCAAATCAGCATAAACAAATCGAAGTTGATGCATGAACACCTCATTATCCAAATCTCCATTAAGGAAAGCATTATTCACATCAACCTGACGAAGAGGCTATCGCCTCGCCACCGCAATAGACAGAATGACACGAATAATAGCCGATTTAACCACAGGGATAAAAGTTTCTGTAAAATCACAACCTGCTACTTGCGAACACCCTTTAGCAACCAATCGAGCCTTTCGGCGACTAACAGACCCGTCAGGGTTCCTCTTAATCTTGAACAACCATTTACACCCTATCACTTTTCGTCCAGAAGGAGCAGGCACAAGTTTCCAGGTTGAATTAGCCAGGAGTGCACTTGAGCAGCAACTTTCTAATCTGGGTGAGCAAGCGCCTCATCAATAACACTTGGCTTAAAATCAACAGCTTCGGCGGTCAACGCCTTTGGTTTCAAAATACCTGCTTTTGACGGTGTAACCATAGCATGTATATTTCCCGAGGACACACATGGCACTTGACCCGATATCAGATGCTCAGAGGAGAGAAGAGGAGCAGATTCACTGTCACAAAAAGCTCTTGAAACATCAGTGTCAGGCGAGGCGGTCACATCTGCTAGTGACACGCAAGTGTCAAACGAGGAATCAACCCCAGAGTTAACAGCAGCACATACGGAATCAGGGACAGGAGAGGGTGTGGAAGCAACATGTAGAGGAGGAGTTTGCGGATTTAGTGAACGAGAAGAAAAAACTTGAACAACAGGAATATACGTAGCAGATTGCCAAGAAGAATCACCATGATCTGATAACAGAGACAAAGATAAAAATCGATGCTCATCAAAAACAACATGACGAGAAACAATGACCGGTCCGTCTGGTGTAAGACAAAAATAACCATTATGTTGAGAGCTGTAACCTAAAAACGTACATGGTTGAGATCGAAAATCCAGTTTATGACCAAATCTAACGAGCGCGAGATGGAAAAAACAACAGCACCAAAAACTTCGGAGGTGACTATATTGCGGAACACACCCATATAACTTTTGATACGGTGACTGACCTTGAAGGACAGGAGTGGGCAGTCTATTTATAAGATGAACAGCGCTACTAAACGCATAACCCTAGTGTTTCATAGAGAGATTTACCTGAGTAAGCAACGTGAGCCCCGTTTCCCCTATATGCCGATGCTTCCATTCAGCGACCCTATTTTGCTCAGAAGTATGAGGACACGAGAGCGATGAATAATCTCTTGTTCAAAAAGAATGTAGCAAAGGCACGAAACTCTCCGCCCCAGTCGCTTTGAAACTTCTTAATATGCTTCCCAAACTGAGTAGCTATCAAGTTCTGAAAATGACGAAAGCAATCTATGGCTTGAGATTTTCGTTTGATTAAGTAGACCCAAGTAAATCGACTACTCATGTCCACAAAGGAGACATAGTACAAATTCCCTTCACATGCCACAGAGGTAGGACCCCACAAATCAGAAACGACTAACTCAAACAACTCTACATACTCAGTATTCGAACTAGGAAACGGCAGTTTATGGGACTTGCCCTTCTGACATGCAACACAAATATTAGAAAGATTCTTTTTATTAGACACAATTCCACATTTATTTAAAACATCAGTAACAATCCTAGCTGACGGATGACCTAGTCGATTATGCCATAGTGTGAAGTCATTAGGAACCAACTGAGAAGCTTGAAAACCAATATTATGAACCTGAGCCACCTTAGTTGACGACCCGGGTGATGCAACAGAGAAGTGATACAGTCCATCACGAACTTAGCTCCGCAACAAGATTTCCTGCGTCTAGATATCCTTTATGACACAGTAAGACGGGTGAAATTCAAAAAACACACTGTTATCCTTAGTAAATTGAGACACAGACAACAGGTTCTTCCGTATACTTGGCACACACAACACATTAGTCAACTGTAACAACTTTGAATTTGTAGAAATAACTGTATCACCAACAGACAAAATTTTAGTAGGAAATCCATTTCCCATTAAGAGTTCAGATGTACCTGAATACGGAGTAGTAGTATTTAAATCCGCAGCATTCTGGCATACATGATGCGATGCTCCAGAATCGGGATACCAGGACGAAGACCCAACTTGTGTAGGCACATGACTCGAGTCAAATTGAGACGAGTACGAAAAATCAGAGGCACAAAAATCTGAAATACGAGGCAAACCAATATTCTGAGAATTATCAACATCAAAAACTCGAGCACATGGTTTGGTACGCCATGGGGCCTTAGGTGGAACAGTCGGGACACCCACAAAATTTGCTACAGGTGAACCAGGAGACTGTTGGGACACGTACTGAGTACCATGAGTCAGCACATTTTGCTGATCAATTTGGCCAAACATGTGATCCGTCACATTTGGCCTAGGAGCAGCAGTATAAAACTGAGCTTCTGGGCCCACAACAGGCCTGCTAGGACGAGCATAGGCCCCAGGCGCACAAGCACGAGGCGCTGACATACGGGGTGCATGAAATGCACCAATCGGTCCAGTTGACAGACCAGCCCAATTGGGCTGTGGATAATCATGCACAGCAGTGGTGTGCGCCATACCCATCGCCCACCTTCGTGGCGTGGCGTGGATCGATAACCACGCACGCCGCAGCGCTCTACCATCGCCACAAGGCAGCGCATCGTAAGCACCATACTCTCTGTCAAACCTATAGTAGCACCGTTGTGCAACATGTCCAGACGATTACAGATCTGGCACTGAACTCTCGTTCGAAAACCATGACCGCCACGAGCTCCAGTCGACGATCTCCCACCACACACACTTCACAAATCAAAATCAGTAGGAGTTTCGACAATATGCGCAACCATAGGAACATCACGCACAGCCCTCGTTTGCCTACTCTCAAACGCCATCAACACATCCACTAGCTTTTGAAACGGAAAAGACTCTGACGAGATCGAAACTAACATGAAAACCGAATCAAACTCAGGAGGAAGACCACCTAGGAGAACCTCCACTTTCTCTGCCTCAGAAACTTCAGATCCCGAAGCCTCAAGTAGCGCACAAAGAGTTTTAATCTTTGAAACATACTCTTTGACTGTGGATCCACCTTTCCGAACGGCATGAAGGTCATGCCTGATCTGAGCCACTTTCTCAACAGAAGACGCTGCAAACAAATGACTAGCAGCACTCCAGATATCACATGCAGTTTTAGTGGAAATAAAGTAAGAGAGAAGAGAGGAGTTAACCGTGGATAGAAGCCACGATGCAAGCAACCGATCCTGCTGTGTGAACAGAGCCGCATCTGGATTCGGTGCAAGAGTACCGTTGGGCATCGTCACAACCTTCAGCGGAATAGGAATGGAACCATCCAAGAAACCTTGAAGGTCATAGCCTTCAACAATTAGTCGAATCTGAAATTGCCATTGAATGAAGTTCGATTCGTCGAGCTTAACAGTGTCATGACGCGAGAAGCTATGGATCAGTCGAGAGTTGGAGAAAGAAGCATGAGCAGCAGCACCAATCGGAGAGTCAACAGTCGGATCCATGCAGACGGAGCGAAAACAACCACTAGGATCTAGGCGAATGATACCATGAAAGAACCTAAGGTAATGCTAAGGAACATTAAGAACAAACTCATATATATTGAATAGCCTCAAAAGCTTTCCCTCTTCAAGGAATACAGAAGTATTTATAGAAGATCACTACTGACTATACTACTTACCACTCTCATTAGCATAACTACTTATTTGCACCAGACTAATAACTTATAACAACTCATAACAAACTAACTACTCTAACACCCTTTCACCTTCATACACTTGAATCAAAACCCCCGGTTGATTATCAGTATAAGTAGAAAAAATCTGTTCTTTTTTTGTCGAAATCGTTGTATTCCTCGAAATCAACACCGTCATCACACCGCTGGCAGTTTCAATACCAAGACTAAGAGGTGTAACATCAAGAAGAAGCAAATCTTGTACTTTATCATCCCCTTCGCCACTTAAAATAGCAGGTTGTATAGCAGCACCATAAGCAACTGCTTCATCAGGATTTATACTCTTACAAAGTTCCTTACCATTGAAGAAATCTTGTAAAAGTTGTTGAACTTTAGGAATCCTTGTCGACCCACCGACAAGAACAACCTCGTTAACTTGACTCTTATCAAGTTTAGAATCTTTAAGACATTTCTCAACAGGTTCCATACATTTCCTAAACAAATCCATGTTCAGTTCTTCAAACCTAGCTCTTGTAATATTGGAATAAAAATCAATACCTTCATATAATGAATCAATTTCAATGGTGGTTTGAGCAGTAGATGACAATGTCCTCTTCGCCCTTTCACAAGCAGTCCTTAGCCGTCTCAACGCCCTTGCATTACTACTAATATCCTTCTTATGCTTCCTTCTAAACTCTTGTACAAAATGATTCACCAACCTATTATCAAAATCCTCGCCGCCAAGATGAGTATTATCGGCGGTGGCTTTAACTTCAAAAATCCCTTCTTCAATCGTCAACAATGAAACATCAAAAGTACCCCCACCGAGATCAAAGATCAAAACATTTTTTTCACCAGATTTCGAACCTTTCTTATCGAAACCATAAGCAATAGCAGCAGCAGTTGGTTCATTGATGATCCTTAAAACATTAAGTCCAGCAATGGCCCCAGCATCTTTTGTAGCTTGTCTTTGTGAGTCATTGAAATAAGCAAGGACTATAATAACAGTATTTTTCATAGTTTGAAACAAATAAGCCTCAGCAACCTCCTTCATTTTAGTCAGCACCATTGAAGATATCTCTTCTGCAGCAAACTGTTTCTCTTTACCTTTATAAGTAACCACAATCATTGGCTTATCACCAGGACCAGCAACCACCTTGAATGGCCAATGCTTCATATCGCTTTGCACTGATGGGTCAGTGAACCGACGACCAATGAGACGTTTAGCATCGAAGACAGTGTTTGAAGGGTTCATAGCGACTTGGTTCTTGGCTGCATCACCAATGAGCCGCTCGGTGTTAGTGAAGGCTACGTAAGAAGGAGTGGTGCGGTTGCCTTGATCGTTGGCTATTATCTCCACTCAATCATTTTGCCACACCCTAACACAACTGTACGTGGTTCTGAGATTAATCCTGATCGCTTTTCCTTCAGCTTTGGCAGCCATTGTTGATAAACAAACAGTAGGCACAAGAAGAAACTAAACTGAATGGTTTTGGGAGATTCTTTTTGTTTAGTCAACTTGGGTCTGCTGAATTTTTCCGGTTGAAGAGTTAATGGGGAAGAGGGTGGTATTTTATAGATGAAACAATGGGAATAGGCAAGAAATTAGCAGAGAAATGTAGAAAGTAATAGAGATTTGAAGAAGAAACGGAAGAGGAGAGGACAGGTCAGGTCAGGGTGATGAAGCTGGAGAATTCTGGATTTATTGCAACCCTTTAAGTTTAGATGGGTGGTGCGTTTACCTGCTTTTAACGTAAAAACAACGGTGGTGATAGTGAGATTAGATACTATATTGATATTATAGTATGAGATAAAAAGTAAGTTAAACGCATTGCCCATCCAAACTTACCCTAAGACTGTTTAGTTCAAAATTAAAAGTTATGGTTTTATTTATACTTGATTTCGAGTTAGTTTAATAATGTTTCTCAAAATTTTTTTTTTGAAGAGAATTTAAAATTTTTAACTTCTAAAAAGAGTGTTTTTAAGCCAATTTTTAGCTTGAGAAAATTACTTTTTCTCTCAAAAAACAATTTATTTAGAAATACTTTTATTGCAAAAGTATTTTTGAAAATATTCCTAAACTAGGCATTCATATTCTCCTTTAAAACTTAAATTTTTAATATTTTACTTTTAAATTTATTAAATTAATATTTTTATTTTTTATCAATCATATAACACTTTATAAGAAGATAACCTAATAAAAATTTTGATAGAAAATACTAAAGATTTTTAAATTAAAAAAACTTAAAATTTAACTTTTTAAGTATAAATAATAGAGTTTAAATTTTGTTAGAATACAAAGGCTAACAACAAATTTAAACCTTTTTCTTATAGTTGATTGAGTCTTAATTCGATTGGCATGAACATTGTTGTTAGTACATGAATATGTGAATTCAAATGTGTTGAAGCGCGTTATCTTCTTATTTAAGGGTTGGGGAGGGGCCAGTTGTTGGATCCTTTTTGACGATTTGATTTTGTTGATCATTGTATGAAGAAATTTAGTCCCAAGAAGCCATGTCCAAAAGGCCCAACTTTTCTTCTATATTAGCAGTTAGAGTAAATATATATTTTTGTACTTAAATTTGACTTCAAGGTTCAAATTAGTACATAATATTTATTTAGTTAGGTACCTAAACCTTTTTAGGATAAAATATCAAAATTATATATGAATACTAATCCAACATGTAATTTGATACATAAACTTTGAAACAAATTAACAAATTTAGTAGTTCAACAACTTAACTATTTATATCATTAAAATTAACAATTCAACAATTTATATGCAAGGAATTAACAAAAGTAAGTAGTTCAACAATTTATACGCAACAAATTCGCAAAATTAGTAGATCAAGTTCAGAGAACCAAAATTTGACAAATTAAAGGGACAAACTTCTTAGTTTTCATTAAAGAAAGGGATAAATTCAAAATTAAACAAAAAAAGATGAGGGTTTATGAAATAATTTTTCCTCATTCACTTGCTTAAAATTTAAAAATTTTCAAGCTTAAAATTAGGTAAAATTAGGCAAAAATGTCAGCTTTAAATGAAAATGAGAGAAATAAGCCAATTCTTTTAAATTTTAGGGAAATGGGTTAGTTTTTGATATACGTGACCAAAGCACATAAGAAAGAATGCATTTTTAACTGATATGATAGGAGAGCGAGTGAAAGCACGTCCAAAATGCAATTAAAAAAATATTTTATTAATTTTGCTGTTAGATAAAAAAGAAAAAAAAAAGACCGTTCATTGAAATTTGATAAAATAGAGAAAAAGTTTAATAATTTTCTAAAAATCCGAGAATCCTAGGATGACATTTGCAGTTGGTCTCATCTTTTCCAATACTGATTCTTCATGTCACAATAATATCAAGAACCTCGGAAAGAAAAACTTTTAAATCTGATTTGTGAGTCATGTTCGGTCTTTTCCAACATTTTGAAAAATGTTTCATATTTTGTGGTAGAGTTTTCTTATAAAATGAAGATTATATGGAGAGCGTTTCATAGTTAAATTTCAAGCAAAAGAATTGCATTCCGAGGAGAAGATTGTTGATGTTAAAAAACTGAAATTGGAAAATCAACCCAACAAACTAAATTAGTTCAAGTAAGTAAATTTGGTATCGTTGTTTGAATTTGGTTAACAAGTATTTCTTACCATCTCCCTAGAAAAGCACAAAAGATGGAATGCGCGTGTTTTAAGTCTCAATTTCTCTAGAAAAGCATTGATAAGTGCAAGCTCCAACTTAGTTCTATCAAGCATACGGGACGCATGTAAGAATCCCGCCTCATTCAATTACTGTTCTATAACACATGGTGCTCTCGTACTTAAATTGTGTATACATGTTTCAATAATTCAATCTTCATCCTAATTATATAAACACAAAACTCAACCAAAATACTAAATAAATTTCAACAACTTAATAATGATATTAACAAATATGAAAAATATAAAAATATTTTTTTACCATTTGTAATTGGACACTAAATATATGTGTGAGATCCAAAGTAATCAGTGACGTTAACATTTTTAAAATCTATGATGTTTATCAAAGTGAATATAATAAATTAATTTAACAATGAAATAGTTTAAAACTTTATAATATTATTAAAATGCCACTAAATTAACAATTTATCTAACATAAAAATAATATATTTCGACCCTATAATGATAGATGCAAACAACTTAATCCTATTAATAATTTTTTTTGGTGAAAAAAAACTAATTACATTAAATAATCCTAATCCTATTTATACCTACCTATTAACTCAAAGCTTCTCCTAATAATTGTCTTGACTCCTCATTAGAATTTTTAGACGGATCCCACGTCTGAATAGCAATGTACTGTCTTACCCAATAAAGCAATATTTTAATGATTTTCGTTATACTCCATGTTAAACATTGAAAAACAAATAAGTTTCTATTCTTCCATAAGCACCATACTATTAAACCAAAAAGAGTAGTCCAGAGAGCCTTAGCTCTTGGCAACCGCCCACTAGTTTTTAAATTTGTCCCCACCTAATTTGAGATGCTACTTGAAAAGAATTGGGATCTCCAGCTTGTAGATATGAGGTAAACACATTAAAAATGTAAATTACCTTATGTTACGTGAGAGAGAATGTAACACCCCTAACCCGTGTCCGATCGCCGGTTTGGGTTAAGAAATATTACCAAACAAGCATGAAATTTCCTTTGACTATATTCAAAAGAGTCATCTCAAGTTAATGAATACATTGATCAATTCTTAAGTTCAATTCACGTTAAACATTTAAAACATAAGTCTAATATAAACCACACATTTACATTAACTAAGTGAAACTCATATAGTAACTTAATAAGCCATTTTCGCATGGCTATACATATATACATCACTAAAAAGATACTTATTTAACATCAAAAGTCAATCCTATACATGCCATTATCAAAGTTTAGCTACAAGAGTACCGAATGAGCTTAGATAGCGTGAACGACTTCAAATTTGGGAATCCCGAGACCGCTGGCTAACGAACGAGATCTATAAACAGAGAATTAAAGCAACAGAGTAAGCATTTCGATGCTTAGTAAGATTTAAGTAATGAAATCATTTAAAACTAAAACATAGCATTCATAAGGCTAATCATCTTTCTGACCAAATGTAACCATGATTAAATATACCACTATTGTTCATACATGTCATCTTAAACTTTTCTTAAACACGAATTCGTATCATGTAGATAATCTATTTTTACCCAACCAACTTCATCCTTTGGCCGAATACATCTAATTCGATTATAAGGCTAAATAAATACATATACACAAAATCACAAATTCATGTTACTTCACATTTCAACCAATATACTTACATGCTCATAGTCAATCTTAACTTAATTTCACTTAAATCAAGATTCATGTATCCTGAATAAGCTATAGACTTCAACAACCCTAAGTAATGGCCAAAAGAGCACTATTCAATTGAATAATCACAATTTATACCGAATCAAAATTTTCAATGTTTATACGGTACATACCTGATCATCTTAGGGTTGTAAGCATATTAATTGAAATTATTACGGCAAGATCGCACATTCCAACTCAAATGCCTTCAGGATTTAGCCTGGATATAAGAACCAGCACGAATGCCTTCGGGGCTTAACCCGGATATAATAACCAGCACGAATGCCTTCGGGGCTTAACCCGGATATAATAACCAGCACAAATGCCTTCGGGACTTAGCCCGGATTTATTCCTCAATTATCATGCACAATATATATATATATATATATATATATATATATATATACATCATAAATCATTAACATTTCATTTACATTACTAGAACACAAGCACAACATGCTTATCAATCATTCCACTTTTGGCTCAATAGCCACATACAAATAACACGATTCCGTTTCGCTATCCCACATGATTTCTATAACTATTCTGCTACAAGTCAATGCACTAATTATTTATTTCAATATGTAATTCAAGCAGAACCATTAGGTCACAATTTATTTATTATGCTTATATATATATATCATTGTTTTATCAAATCATAAGTTAAGTTCCATTACTCAAAGACTTACCTCGAGTATATTTGGACAGTTACGGATAGGCTACTCAATTGCTTTCTCCTTTCCCTTATCTGATTTCGATCCTCTTAGCTCTTGAGCTTAAATTTAAACAAATAGATTTATTTAATTATTTATCAATTGAGCAATTCAATTTAATACATGTATATCGTACAACTAAAGTACAAATGACCTTATTAACTACTATTTAAACATCATGCATATGCTCCACTCATTACAACCGAACATGTTACTAGCTGATCACCTTGCATTTTCGAATTTCATAAACATCACTTAATTTCATATAATAACACATATCCTCCCAGGTCGACACACAAGTCAAATGTATCACTCAAAATGCCAAAGTCCAACTAAGCCTACCATTATAGCATTATCAAATTATATACTTGGTAAGTCACATTCGAACACATTCGGCAATATGTAGCTATTCAAGTATTTCTTTTAACATGAAACTCAGCTTATAACCTTCTCCAATTAAAAGCATTCAACATTGACTAGCCATGTTTACAAGCCTAAGCCGAATATCATTTAAACATTTGAGAAATCATTTCTCAACTCAACTTAATTGTGTATACCTCTCTCAAAACATTCTTACCAATTTTATTATATAATTTAAAGCCTTTGTTCAAATTATTATTCACTATAATACTATGGCCGAATCCCTCAATTAGCTATCATAGCCTCTTGGATTCAATATAATCATGTATATAAATACCATCCAAATCCCTATCTTAACACATAATTCAAAATCTTGGAATTCATTTCCTAACTAATTTAACTTACTCCAAAGCCGAATGCTATTTAAGCATTAAGCTCATGTTCTTTTCATTATTAAGCAAGGGTTATAACTCATCAAATATTCATTTCAATTTGAACATCAATACTCAAAATTAAACACAAAAATTCATAACCGAATATTATTTAATTTAAGCTACCATTATATTTTTACTTATCACTTCATACCATATTATCAAAATGAATTAATTATACTTATATAAGTACTATCAAAGCTGAAACCTATGTATAACATTATTCCTTATGCCCAAACCAAAGACCACATTCGGCACCTCCTAATAAATAAGTTAATAACCTCAACTTTTATGCTAACATAACAAGCAACTTAACACATCCAACATAACTAACATGCTAATAACATCAAAGCATCAACTAAAAACTTTAAGCTCCTTAGCCGAATCTCAACTCTCCAAACAACCCCAAATTCAAACCATGAGTTAGATAGAATTTAGACTAATCATCCAAAAAATGTATAAACTTCCAAGAATGACATTGAACAAACCTTAATCTAGTAAAACACCATAGCCGAATTTTTGCACAAGGATTTCTTCTTCCTCTCTTCTAGATACGGCAATGGAGGAGCAAGGATGAACCAACTTTGGTTTCTCCTCTCACTAACCATTATTTAATTTCTCTTTATTCATTAATTCATTTGTAAATAAAAATGTTAAATCAAAATTACATATTATACATATAAATCAATATCATGGCCGGCCATTATCCCAAAAATGGGTATATTGACATGCAAGTCCACATTTTTGAATACATGCATTAATAGATCACTTTAAATTTACCTAACACATTTCACAAATGTTTCACATAAGTCCCATTCAAAAATTTCACATACAAATGACAAAATTAAAGTATGAAACTTTCACACATGCATGTTCACATACAATAAGCATAAAATATAAAGGTTAATTATTTTTATAACTCGGTTTTGTGGTCCCGAAACCACTTCCTGACTAGGGTCAAAATAGGGCTGTCACAGAAAAAATATTTTAGAATTTATTTAAGAATTTAAATAGAAAATTAAAAGGAAATGAATTTTGAAAATGAAAATTAAATTTGGAATTGATGAAATTAAGTGAGAAAACATTGAAATTAGTTTGGGTATATGTAATAAACCCAATTTGCTCCGGCCCTAAACAGACTAAAAAAATAAAATAATAATTAACAGTTTTTTTACAAGCCCAAAAAAATGAACCCAAAATTACAAGGCCCAATAGGCCCAACATACTAAAAAATTTGTAAAGCCGTAAACCCTATGGTTTCTCGGCGCTGTCTTCTATATGTGCGTCGTACTCGCCTCCAAAGACGCACGCCCCAAGCTCCTCCGTCAATGCTCGCAAACAAGCAAAATGAAGAAATGTAGTAAAATACAGTATGCAATTGAAAACAAACAGTAGCAAATCATATATGTAAATGGCTATAAAAAGCCGCATCAATCCATGTATTTTTTACAGAGAGAATCCAATACAAAAAAAAAAAAAAAAAAAAAATACAAAAAATAAAGTTAAAAAAAAAGGTAGTTTTTTTTTTATTTTCGTTCTTTTGAAATTTTAAAAAGAGAGTAAATTTTTTTTGTTTTTGTTATTTGTCTTTTCCAAAAAATAATAAAACTAAAAAAGGAGGCTTTTTTTTACCTTTATCGCCGTCGTCGGAGCGTATTCGGGGCTAAGAGGCTGTGCCAGAGAAAAGAGGGAACTTTTCAGTTTCTCGGGCCGGTGTCGGCGCGACGGCCGATGGCTGGAGCCAAGGCCGGATCTGAGGGCTTTAAGAGAGAGGGGGGAGAGTTTTTCCATTTTTATTTTTATTTTTGAAGGTTGGAATGAATTTTTTTGGGAAATTTTGACTTTTATATGGATCAGAAACGACGCCGTTTTGAGTTGGATCAAACCGACTTGACCCGAACCGCCTAGGATCCACTTGTTTTTGGGCAAATGGGCTATTTTCGCCCTTAGTCCTTCCGCTTTTGTGGTTGGTTTTAATGTGGTCCTGTCCTTTTTTTTTTTTGATTTTTGCCACGAACTTTCATTTTTGTTTCAATTTAGTCTTTGGACCATTCTAGAAGGCAAATACTTGAACGGTGTTGTTTTGGGGACAGGGGATAATTTCCCAGTTGGTCCCTTTATGTTTGCGTGCGTTCCATTTGTGTCTTTATTTAGGGTTTATTATTTATTTTAATAGGATTTATACCTTTAATTCCGTTTGAATTTCAATTCCGTCCTTATTCAATTAAATTCATCCTTTTATATTTGTTTATTTATTTATTCAAAAAAAGGAAGTACCTAATTTAATATATCTATTTATTTATTTGCTTATCATTCTTCTACTCTTTTAATACTTAAATCTAATATGATTTGTGTCGAAACCATTTTTTGAAAACAGGGATCGACTTTGTTTGAAAGCGAAAATTAAAGCGGGAGTCACCACCGATCTTTATTAGGTGTGATCGGATCACCTTTGTTTTAATAAAACATTTTTTAGTTTACTAAAACGGCGTTTTTGGTCTACGAAAATTAAGAGAACAAGTTCGGGAGCCGGTTACGTGCGAGGAGGGATTAGCACCCTCGACACGCCCAATAATTGATACCGAATTGACTAGTTAGTGTTTTAATGTCGAAAGTTAAAAATCGGGAATGGATTTAAAATACGATCCCTTTTTTATTAACATCGATTTTTAAAATGCTTGAATTGGCTCAAAACAATTGTTAAAGATTTCCTTATCTCGAGATATCAGAGTATCACATCTCGTAAGTTAGGACACAATACCATGAACTCCCGAGCGCAAGGTCGTCTTTAATTTTAATTGGAATTCCGTGTATTTTAAAACTCAAAAGGATATTTAGCTATTTAGAATCAACGAGAGAACTGAAACCCCGTAAGTTAGGGCACGATTCTTCGATGTTCCAAAAAGCGAAACATTGCCTTAGTTTGAAATTTTTGTTTTTGAATAGTAGCGAATACGACATTTAAATGACGTATGTTATTTGTTTATGTTAAAATAAAGCGATGTATTGGATAAATGTATTGGGGTTTAATTCATGAAGCAATGATATGAAATACAATATAATAATGAGCGTGGACAATAATACATGAATAACATCACAAAAATGTACAACAATAATATGAAAATACAAGTGAACAAATTATGGTACATACAATGACAATAATGACTCAACATACATTATTTACATGCTAACATAAGCAATCGAGGAACAGTAAAAACATGTATAATCAATCAAGAAAATAAATAGTATAAAGCAAATCAAAATAAATAAAACGTAAAAACTATTTAAAAAGATAATAACTAAGTTTTGAAAATGAATAAAAAATGAATTTAAAAAAAAATCAATAACGTATAAAATGATTTTAAGAAGAAAATGATATGTGTATAAAGATTAGAACAAGTAATATACTCATATGTACATAAAAGTATAAAACGGGTGATATGAAAATCTTATAATGAATAATAAATAGAATATTTAAAATAAATTAATAGAATTTTTAGAGGTGTGTAAAACAATTTAAAATAATGAAACAATTTTAAATAAATAATACACGAAACGATTTTAAAAAAATAGAAAATGATACTTTAAAGTAAAAATATAACAATTTAATGATGCTCATAAATAATGTTTTTAACATAAGATAAAATAGTATAAAGTATTCATAATAGATCAAATAAAATAATTTAGAATATCATGTGAAAGACATAAAATAAACATAAAAAATAAAGAAATGTAAAAGAGATAAACAGTTTATAAAAGTGGAAATAAAATAAATAACATATGTATATATTTAAAAAGATTGATATGTAAAACTCGGAATAAACAACAATAAAGCAGTTTTAAAAAAATGACAAATTTAAAAATATCATATAAAGTTTGAAACTAAATAAAATATAACACCTAAATAAATTGTAAATAGAACATATAATAATATAATAAAACAATTTGAAATAAAAGGGGAAATGACTAGATTAAAGTCAAAGTAAAAGAAAAGGTATAAATTATAATAATAGAAAAGTGCTAGGGATCGGAATGAAACACGTGCGAACGTGTGGGGGGTAACTGGGAAATTATCCCGCCCCCCTATGCGTAGCGTTTCAGTGCAAGATCTAAATGCAGCAAGGGACAAATTATGCGGGCAAAATCAAAAGAAAAGGAACTGGGCTGAATTGAAAGGCGTGAGAACACGGAAGGACCAAAACAGTAAATATCCCATTTGGGATATGAAACACGCGGATCCCCCCATTAATTGGGTCGGGTTACAGGTAACCCCCCCAAACGACGCCATTTTGAGACGTGTGGGGGGGGGGAAGTGCAAAACGGTGACGTTTTGCTGGCCCTTTTAAACCATTTTCTTTTTGTTTCCTTTTCATTTCAGCCTCCATTGTTTCAAAAAAAAAAAAAAAATAGAGAGCCTCTTGCTCTCTCTCCCTTTTCTATTTTCTCTTTTGGCTAGGGTAACAAACCCATCATCGCCGCCGTTGTCACAGCACCACCACAGACGGTGGTCGACGATGTGAGAAGATGGGCTCATTTAGCCTCGTTTAAGGCATCCCCAAAGGCCAAACCTTCTCGGTCTAAAAAGTACGAAAGAGAAGGGTCTCCCCCCTCCCCATTCGATCCGACCCTAACGACGGAGGAGGGACCTTCGGCGAGAAAACCACGAGTGATCCCAGTGAGGCCCTCTTCCCTTTCCTCTTATTTATTTTATATTCACCTTTTTTAAAATGGATCTGTATTAAATATAAATAAAAAGAAACAAAGAAAAACGAATAGAAGACAAAATAGAAGAATATCGAGATCAGCCTTAAGCTTTTGCTCTGTTCTTTTGATTCAAAAATGTGTGTAAAAAAATTACAAAGAGATCAATGTGGCTCTTATAGCCGAAATCGCAACCCTTTCGTTTCTTTTTTTTTTTTTGCTATTTATTTCTCTGTTTCTCGCATACCCTTTTTGCTGTTGTATTTGCTTTTGTTGCAGGTGTCATGCGACGCGTGGAAGAGGCGATGGTTAGGGGCGTGGTGGCCAAGGCTGAGGCCGCTGAAGCTTGGAAGGTCAAAAGTTCGGCAGCAGCATGTTTGGGTGCTAGGGCTACTGCTGTTTTCTCTTCTTTGCAAAGGGCTAGGGTTTAGTTTGTTTGGGCTATTGGGTTAGGTAACTTGGGTCTGGTATGGGCCATTTGTTATTTATGTTTGGGATTTTATTTTTTTTTATTGAATTGAGCTTTTGGGCCAAAATTGGCTATTACAACTACCCCTCTTTGCTCATTGTCGTGTAACGAAAATAGAGCAAAGACCTTAAAAGGGCCAATTTTGCCTAGTCTTACCGAGTCTTGACTTCTTCTATTCTTCGAATAGCCTTATTCCAATCCTCTGCATCTTCAGGGGTATAGGAACTGCTACTTTGATCTACTGCACTGCAACTTCATGGAGATTAGACTTGGTAATTTCAACCTGCTCCACTGCATCTTCAGGGAGATGAGGTTTGCAACTTCAATCTGTTCCACTGCAACTTTAGGGAGATGAGATTTACCATGGTGACTTGATCCGACCTACTGCAACTTCAGAGGTATAGGATTTATAGCATCAATCTGCTCTACTTCAACTTTAGAGAGATAAGATTTTCTATGGTAACTTGATCCGTCCTACTGCAACTTCATAGCTATAGGATTTATAGCTTCAATCTGCTCTACTGCAACTTCAGAGAGAAGATTTGCTATTTTGAGTCTGCTCCATTGCAACTTCAGGGAAATGAGATTTGCTATCTTCAGCCTACTCCACTGTAACTTCAGAGAGATAAGACTTGTACTTTAACTTGCCCCACTGCAACTTCAGGGGGAAAAGGTTTGTTATCTTCGATCTATTCCACTGCAACTTCAGGGAGATAAGATCTGTAACTTCAACGATGTTGCTACACCATCCTCTAAGGGCATGGTCTATAGAATCGGTTTCAAGTACCTATGTTTATGCCAAATGAGTAGGATGCTATGATCGAAATGAATCAAATGCTCCTAACTAAGTGTGTATGAATGATGTTTGCATGAATGAAAAAATGTCATTTTTTAATGCTTAATTTGATATTACTCGTTGTTCATCGAGGTTTTATCATTGACGTATTACTCTGCTTTTTTCTTCGACTGGTATATTTGCCCGAAAAATAATCATAATTTGAGTTTCCAACTCTTGAATTTGGGTAATTCAAACTAATTAGTCCCGTTTCAGGTCCTTGTATCATTTAGAAGTATTTTAGAGTAACATGCAGAACTTTTTTTTTATATCATTAGTCCATTAATCATCATTTCAATGAAAAACGTTTGAAAAGGATTATCACAATAGGCAAGATGGAATTTTATTAAGAGCAAAGCTCAAAATGAATAAGGCAATTAAGGTAGCAAATTTTGCTAAGATACAAAATGAATAAAGTAAAACAAAAATGATAGGTGTCCCAGCTATCGTAGCGTGAGCTTCTCTGCACCAAACTTCTTGAGGACCCTTTAAACTTGGTATGCGTTTAGAAGATTAGGAGTACTTTGTTGATGCCCCAAGATGTAGCATCCTTCATTCTTGTTAATTCAGAGAAAACAGGACCACCGTACGCCCCAACTGCGATCAAACTTGAATTGCCCATTCCTGGGTTTTCAACTCAAAACCCTTTTGGTCTCGAAGTGCCCTTTTACCGGTTTTTGCCCTGGCCTCTCCGTTTTTTTTAATTTAGGTAAAGTACCTATTGACCGAATCTGAATTCACGAGATTAGGTAGGCTTTTGCCATCCATCTCAGTCAAAATCAGAGCTCCTCCAGAGAAAACCTTCTTTACCACATAAGGTCCCTCCCAATTAGGCATCTATTTTCCTCTAAAGTCCTTTTGTATGGGGAGGATTTTTTTCAACACGAGGTCTCCTTCATGGAATTCTGTAGGGCGAACCTTGTTATTATAAGCCCACATCATTCACTTTTGGTACATTTGCCCGTGACGAATAACTCTCAACCTTTTTTCTTCAATTAAGTTCAGCTGATCATATCAAGACTGGATCCATTCTGCTTCATCTAACTTTAGTTCTGACAGCACTCATAGGGAGGGAATCTCAACCTCAATAGGCAGAACCGCCTCCATTCCATAAACCAAAGAGAAAGGCATTGCCCCAGTAGAGGTCCTGACGGATGTTCGGTAAGCGTAGAGGGCGAATGGTAATTTCTCGTGCCAATCTTTGTAAGTCTCAGTCATTTTCCCCACAATACCATTCATCTTTGGGTGAGATGGTGACGAGTTATGGTGTTTGATCTTGAATTGGCTATAGACCTCTGCTATTGTGTTGTTGTTTAAGTTCAGTGCATTGTCCGATATAATCTTTTCAGGCATCCCGTATCGACATATAATTTCTTTCTTTAAGAACTTGCTAACTACCGACTTTGTGACGTTGGCGTAAGAGGTAGCCTCCACCCATTTGGTGAAGTAATCTATGACCACAAAAATGAATCGATGTCCATTAGATGCCTTCGGCGAGATCGGCCCTATGACATCCATGCCCCACATGGAAAAAGGCCATAGAGAGGTCATGACATGAAGAGTTGAAGGAGGTACATGAATCTTATCTCCATAAATTTGACATTTATGACACTTCTTGGCATAATTGATACAATCCCCTTCTATAGTGGACCAATAATATTCGATCTCATGATTTGTCTGGCCATTGTGAAACCATTAGCGTGTGTTTCGTAGACACCCTCATAAACCTCTTCCAAGATTTGCTTAGCCTCGACAGTGTCCACACATTTTAAGAGCACCTGATCCTTCCTTCTTTTATATAGGATCTCTCTATCCAAGAAATAATCACTGGCTAACCTTCTTAATGTCCTCTTATTATTCTCAGTCGCTTGGTCTGGTTATTCACGATTCTTCACATATCATAATATATCTTGATACCAAGGATGATCATCTTTTCCTTCTTCTTCATCGATATCGTAGCAATGAGCCAGAGCCTCATAAATACTCATTTGGATAGGCTTCACATCATCTTACTTGTTCACTTTGATCATAGAAGCTAAGGTTGCCAAGGTATCAGCCATCTGGTTTTCATCTCGTGGGAGGTAGTAGAAAGTGATATCGTCAAACTCCTCAATTAACTCCAGAACCAGCCTTCGGTAATTGACCAACTTGGGGTCTCTTGTCTCTCATTCACCTTTAAGCTGATAGATCACTAATGCAGAATCCCTGTATACCTCTAGCACTTTAATCTTACATTCTATGGCTGCTCGGATGCCCATGATGCATGCCTCGTATTCCGCTATGTTGTTTGTGCAGTCAAAATCCAATTTACTGGTGAAAGGATAATGATCTCTATTTAGGGATACCAAAACTGCCCCGATTCCGTTATCCACAGCATTTGAAGCTCCGCCAAAATTTAGCTTCCAAGGATGGCCTTCTTGAGAGTTTTCTTCCATGGTCGCAACATACATTAGATCCTCATTCGGGAAATCAAAGCTCAACAGCTCATAATCTTCTAGAGCTCTACTGGCCAAAAAATCTACAATTGCACTCCTTTTTACAGCCTTTTGGTTTACGTAGACTATGTCAAACTTAGAAAGCAAAATTTGCCAACGAGCCATCCTTCCGTTCAAAGCATTTGACTCCATCATGTACTTCAGTGGGTCTAGTTTTGAGATGAGCCAAGTTGTATGGTATAACATGTATTGTCTCAGTCTTTGGGTTGTCCAGATCAAAGCACAACACAACTTCTCTATCGACGAATATCTTGTCTCACATTTAGTGAATTTCTTACTGAGATAGTATATCGCTTTTTCTTTTCTTCTTGTCCCGTCATGTTGGCCTAGTATGCACCCCATGGAGTTTTTGAATACTGCCAAGTATAGTATCAATGGCTTATCTAGGCAAGGTGGCATTAGTACTGGGGCATTAGAAAAATAATGCTTGACCTTGTTAAAATTTTTCTGGCACTTCTTATCCCAAACACCTGGGTTATGCTTCCTAAGGAGACGAAATATCAGGTCACATTTCTCCGTTAGTTGTGAGATAAACCGAGCGATGTAATTAAATCTTCCTAGGAAACCCCGAACTTCTTTTTGAGTGCGTGGTGGAGGTAATTCTTGTATGGCCCTGACTTTATCTAGGTCAATCTCAATCCCCTTTTCACTGACTATTAATCCCAACAGTTTTCCCGACTGGGCCCCGAAAGTACATTTTACAGGATTGAGCTTTAGTTGGAACTTCCTTAACCTTAAGAATAGTTTCCTCAGGACTTGTACATGCTCTTTCTCTATTTTAGATTTGGCAATCATATTGTTAATGTAAACTTCGATCTCCTTGTGCATCATATCATGGAACAAAGTTACCATGGCCTTCTGATATGTCGCTCCTGTGTTTTTTGGTCCAAATGGCATCACCTTATAACAAAATGTTCCCTACATGGTTACGAATGTGGTCTTTTCCATGTTTTCCAGTTGCATTTTTATCTGGTTGTATCCCGAGAAGCCATCCATGAATGAGAAAAGTGAGTAACCCGCCGTGTTATCCACTAGTGTATCAATGTGAGGCAACGGAAAGTTGTCTTTTGGGCTAGCTTTGTTCAAATCCCGATAGTCCACGCACATTCGTACCTTCCCATCTTTCTTAGGACTGGAACTATATTAGCCACTCATTCTGAGTACTTGACCACTTGTAAGAAACCGGCGTTGAATTGCTTCTTGACTTCTTCCTTTATCTTTAACAAAACATCGGGTCTCATCATTCAGAGTTTTTGTTGAACTAGCTTGCATTCTTCTTTTATGGGGAGTCGGTGTACCACAATATCAGTATCCAACCCGGGCATGTCCTGATACGACCATGTGAAGACATCCTTGAACTCTTGTAGTAACTCAATGAGGTCGTGTTTTGTCTTTGCAGCGATACAAGCTCCAATCTTCACCTCTTTTCTTTCTCCTAAGCTCACAATTTCCACAAATCTTTGTAAGGTAGGATTTGTTTCTCCTCTTGTTCTACAATCCTTAACAAATCAGGAGATATGTCATAATTTCGGTCATATTCAAAATCCTGGGAATCCTTCATGCACATATCTTGCTCAAAAGGAGGCTCTGAGTCAATAGCAACGTTGCTCATATTATTGATATCTGGGGACCTGTTATAGGGATGAAGAAAAAAATCCAAAGAACAAAAGAATCTAAGAATATTTTATTTATGTGGTATGGTTATGAATGAAGTAGAAAGAAAAAAAGAATACTTGCTCAAGATGATACGCAAAAATACATTTTTTATTGAAATAACGATATTTGGACATATGCCTATTTCATAAAAGGATTCTTATTGCCCCTAGGCTTAGAGCAATAAGCTTGTTTTGAACATTACTCTGTGTTAATTCTAAAAGTTATAGGGATCTCTTCCACTGTCCAATTGTTCAAAACACTTCCCGGGATGTAAGGGTGAATTCCCGATAAATTCCCTCATTCGGTTCTTTCTTCAAATATGGAATTAATGCTCAAAATTCTCAACATTTCTTCTACTATTTTCTTTCTCGTCATCTCCTGTTTGGGGTGGATAGTTCCTCCGGACACAAATGTTCGGAATAAATGAGGAAAGGTCATTGGTTCCCATTTGACCTCCTCACTTCGCAGACGCGCTCTTCTTCTCTCTTGTTTTTTTTCCAACTCTTTCTTCTTTTACTTCGCATCTGGCTTAAATCCTTCCTTGGAGGCATCTTCCAAGTCCTCTCCCTGGCAGGGCTCCCTTTCTGACCGTCAATCGCAGGCCCATCCTTGTAGTTTTGGATATTTTGGGCATTGGGATCTTGTTCCCTTCGACAATGAATGTAGCATTGACAAATTCTAGCGATCGAAAGGAATATTCTATTGCCTTATCGTCTGTACTTACGTACAGTGCATCGCTGGTAACGGATGTAATGATGTCTTCTTCCGCGTTTATCGTTATCAATCTACCCTCAGTTACCAACTTTAACTTTTGATGTAGTGATAACGGCACTGCTCCTGCCGATTGTATCCACGGCCTCTCCAACAGGCAATTGTATAAAGGCTTGATGTTCATGACTAAGAAGTCCACCTCATATGTGCTTAGGCCAATCAAGAGAGGTATCTCAATTCTTCCCATCACTTTTCTTTCAGTACCGTCGAATGCTCTCACTATGTTTTGACATGTCTTCATGTGAGAGTTATCCACTAGCAACCTAGTTAGTGTGGACAAAGGCAGGACATTCAACGCTGATCCATTATCAATCAGTACCCCCGGCAACGTGTATCCCTTGCAGTGAGTGGTGATATGCAAGGCTTTTGTAGATCCCATACCTCCCTGTGGTATTTCGTCTGTAACACCTCCTAACCCTAAACCGTCGCCGGAACAGGGTTACAAGGCATTACCGGACATATCAGACAACTTACGAATAATTCACAATTATTATAAATTTCACAAAGATATCCCCTTATTTTTACATAAACCCCATAAATTCCAACCAAAACCCACTAATTCAAACCAATGACATAGTCAAAAATAATTAAACCTAAATATATAAATATCATAACCAATTCATTAACATAATCATTGAATAACTAAACATTCATGATATTAATCAAAAATTAACTAATCACTTCATTCATTTTCCATTCTAACTAAATACCAATTTATATAATATAATCTTTACTATTTTATCAAAGTAGTAACAAAATATGATATAACATTCTTACAAACAACATTATAAGCATATTTATATAAACTATACAACACCTAGTACATGCCACTTTCAATTAAGAGATATAACGTCACCAAAAATTTGTTTGAGTCGGGATCGTTCGGATGTCTTTATCTTAGGGACACTGGACTCCTATTAACTGCGCACGAAACAACCGCACGCTTAGTATTTCATACTCGGTGGTATTACCATAATTCAAATTATAATGGCAATAAAGAATCACAATTACCAAACATGTAGCTATTTAATTCCTCAATATCAATTTGTTCTTAAACTTTCATTAATTAATAATAACAATAAAATTTCTTTAACTATTCTTCAATTTCCATCACATATCACATGTAACAATTTCAATCACTACATGAACATTAGATTCATGCCTTCCATTTACAATCTCAATTTCAATCCATAACTCAACTTTCTCATTTCTTTCAATATTTCAATAACATAACCAATCAATTTATTTTAATTCTCACTTTAGATGTTCACCCTATTAACAAACCCGACTTTGACGGATACAGATTCCAACCCAAACACACCAAAGACGGCACATTGTGCCTAAAACGGTACATAGTACTGATCGATCGATACACACACATAAAGTGCCTAAAACGACACACGAGGTGCCCGATCACGACACACGAGGTGCACGAAATACGACACATAAAGTGCCCGATCGATAAAGTCTAATCCCATATACTTCCAGATCCTATGGCATGCCAATTATATCCGACTTAGCCCGACTAGTTAATAGGGTATTTCAATTCTCAATTCACTTTCATTTCCAATCCAAGATTATTTTTC
Source organism: Gossypium anomalum (assembly GCA_025698475.1). Lineage (NCBI taxonomy): Eukaryota > Viridiplantae > Streptophyta > Magnoliopsida > Malvales > Malvaceae > Gossypium > Gossypium anomalum. The sequence goes on from CM046967.1 coordinate 27,520,744, forward strand.
AATCAAAATTTTCACATTCAAATCAATTTACAATTCAATTATACATACACATTTACCATTCAATTCAATTCTTATTCAACTCAATATCAATACTTACCTGTAACTCACTTATTAAGTATAGAATTTATATAAAACATTTAATAAAAAGAAATTTGAATTATAGTAATACAAACCGTGAGTTCCTCGTTTTAATCCTCGGTCGTTTTCTCCTTTCCTTTGTGCGCTGATATCTTGGGTTCTTTGTTAACTACGAAAATAATAATAATTTATAACCATCAATACAACACAATTTAATTTAATCCATGAGCCTAAACATGCAATTTTAACCATTTTGTACATATAATTCTACTATTTACTTATATGTTCATTCAAAACTGTCTACTTGAGTCATTGTTACTAAATCATTTATATCTTAAGCTAAGAAACTCCAATTTAAGATCCGTTAATTTTCCCTGAAACTAGACTCACATATCTTCTTACCATAAAATTTTTAGAATTTTTGGTTTAGCCAATAAGTGCATTTTATTCTTTAAAGTTACCCCTGTTCTGCTGTCAACAGTTCTGACCACTCTTCACTTAAAATTATTTATCTCCTTGTACAAAATTCGAACAATGTTCCTGTTTACTTATCTTGAAAATAGGTTCATTAAGGATTTTAACCATGTGAATTCCAACCAATAATTATTTTTATACAATTTTTGGTGATTTTCTAAAGTCAGAACAGAGTGTCTCGAAATTACCCTGAACCAGTCTTACAAAATTTCAAATATCTCTTGATTCATAAATTCATTGTTTACACTGTTTCCACTATAAGAAACTAGACCCAATAAGCTTTAATTTCATGTCTTATTCATCCTCTAATTCAATTCCTACAATTTTTAGTGAATTTTCAAATTCAGACCATTGCTACTTCCCAAAACTGTTTTGATGTAAAATGCTAATAACCAAGTTTATAACACTAATTCACACCTTATTTCTATTCAATTTCCATCAAAATATTCATATAACTATCAAATTTTCATCATTTTTCTATAATTCTGAATTTCTTTCAATTTAATTCCTAAAACTTAAAACTTATGGCTTGTTTTACAATTAAGTCTCTAATTCAATTCAAATTCAAAATTTTATCAAATTAATCCCTAATTTCATCATTTCTTCAACAAGAACAATGTCTTATAATTAACTATCTTACAATATATCAATTTAACTTCATCAAAACTTTGTTCTAAAGTTTCTAAAACATCAAAATTAAGAAAAAAGGACTTGATTGAGCTTACCAATTAAACTTCAAGCCTTCAAACCCCAATTCTCCCTTTTTTCTTTTCTTTCCTCTTTCTTTCTTTCCTTCCCCTGCTTTTCGTTTGCCTATTCTGTTTCTTTTCTTTGTTCTTTACTTTTTTTTCTTTCTTTTATTTGTTTTAGTTACTAATAATATATTATAATAATTTATTTATTATTATTTTATTTTTTTACCACCCACTTGTCAAATATTTGTATATTATCATAAAAAAAAATCCTAGATTTTTACTCTACTTTGCCGCCTCATCTTCTCATATAGGCTTAATTGCCTATTTGGTCCTTTTTATTTTCTATTGGTCTATAATTGAACCTTTGCCCTTTATTCAATTTAGTCATTTTTACTAATTGCTCTAAATTAAGCTAAATTCACCTAATTTAAATCTAATTAAACACATCGCTAGACTCATAAATATTTCTAGTAATTATTTCGAACTCGATTTACTAAGACGGAGGCCCGATAATGTACTTTTTCCGGTGCCTATAAATTTTGGGTCATTACATCGTCATCATTAAAGAAAATAAAATTATCAGTGCTGATGTTATTGACCAGACGATCGAGCTTGTTGATAGAGATATCATCCGCAATATATGTTTCATTCAACACCTTTATCAATGCACTGCAGTACGTCTCTGAGCTCAAGAGCAAAGCCAGTACCGATATGCGAGTTGGCTGTTTGTGCAACTGTTCTACAACACTGTACTCACTGTGTTTCAGGAATTTTAAGAATTCCTTAGCCTCCTTTTCAGTTATAGGCTCATTGATAGGTGATTCAGGTCTGGTTGCCTTTTCCCTTTCTTGTTCAACAACCACGGATTTTCCTTTAACTGGTTCTACCCTTATGTTCGGGGTATAACGTCTTCCACTGCGTGTATAGAAACCCTCGTCTTGACCTTTCTCCGAAGTGCCAGCTGGGTTCTCCCCTCCAGAGATTGTTACGTTACAGTCATAGTTCCAAGGCACCCTCTTGCTATCTTTGTAAGGGAAAACAACGGGCTTCTGGATTATGACTTTTGGCACAATTGGTACTCCTACTTCACTGATTCTTGGTCGGGATATGATCACTATAGGGTGATTAACTTTTTGGACCATTTTCGTTGATCTTTCCTCTGGGGCGCAAACCTGTCCTTCTTCTGATTCTTGGATTTCTTCGTAAAATTTCATTTCTTTATTGTCCATCAGACGTTGTACTACGGATCTAAACTCAGTGCACTCTTGGATGTTATGACCTTCCTCGGCATGAAATTCGCAGTATTTTCTTACCCCTTTGGGCTTCTCCTCTGACTGTCTCTTGATTAAACCTTCATTGATCATTTGTTTCCAAAACCAACTCAGTAGGGTTTTTACCTCCGACACCTCCATATTGGTTCTCTTCCCTCCATTTTCAACTATCGCGTTTACCCCATTGTCTGAATGACTGGGTAACGAATTTTTCGCCACATTAGGTCCTGTGAGATCATCGAACTTTACAATGCCCATCTTTATGAACCTTTCGATTATCTTTTTGAAGGCCGTGCAGTTCTCAATCGTATTCCCCGGGATTTCTGCATAGTTTCGCATTGAGCGTTCGCGTCATACCACTTTGAGAATAGAGGTTGCATGGTTTTTAGGTAAAATGGGGAAACCACATGCGCATCGAACAGATTTTGGTACAACTCCCTATATGTCATAGGGATTGGCGTAAACTGGACTCTTTCTGTGTTAGGCCTTAGGTTGGAATCTTGCCTTGCGAAGCCTTAATGGCCGATGAGTCACCGCCTCTACCGCTTACTTAGAATCGCTTAGAATAACCCTTATTGTATACGCTCGTATTGTTTACCTCATTTTCTTTCCTTCTTGGAGCGGGTCTCTTAGCACTTTCCCCCGCTTCAATTTTTCCACATCTTACTGCGTTTTCTATCATCTTCCCAGACATTACTATGTCTGAGAAGCTCTTAGTAGCGCTTCCTAACATATGGTTAATGAATGGGGCCTTTAGAGTGTTGATAAAGAGCATGGTCGTTTCCTTCTCCAAGAGGGGTGGTTGGACTTGCATTGTCATCTCCCTCCATCGTTGGGCATACTGTCTGAAGCTATCACTTGGCTTCTTCTCCATGTTTTGTAGAGTAATTCTGTCAGGCGCTATATCCGTCACTTGACTGTATTATTTCATGAAAGCTTGAGCTAAGTCCTTCTATAAACCAATTTGGGCACGGCTTAGCTGGTTATACCACTTGGCCACTGACCCGATCAAACTGTCTTGGAAATAGTGAATTAACAGTTGATCATTGTTAACGTATCCTGTCATCCTTCGACAGAACATCTAATTTGAGCTTCAGGGCAGCTAGTCCCATTATACTTTTCAAAATCTAGAGTCTTAAACCTTGGTGGCAACACCAGATCTGGGACCAAGCTTAAATCCTTAGCGTCGATCCCGTAACTGTAATCAGCAGTTTCCATTGCTTTGAATTTTTCCTCTAGCCACTTCCATCGGTCCTCAAGTTAGTTTGGCAGATCTACTCCTGCCTTTTCTAATTCTGCCACGTTATCAAGATCAGGGACAACGAGATTGGCTGGATTATCCCCCGGGTTAGAGCCCGAGCCTGTTGAAAAGTTCATCGGTGCTGAGACACCGGCCTGGTATGCTGGGGTCTGATAGTAATAGGTACTCCTCGTGTGTATACCTCTGGTTGTGGTTGAGTGTTTATCAGATCAAAGCCCAGAGGGTAGACAGGGTCTTCATTATCGTTCTCTATAGTGCTCTTCCCCTTTTCGCGTTCTTTAGCCAGCAACTGCGCTAACTGGCCTATCATATTATTCTGGGATTCTTGTATTTGTTCCCTCATATCTTATTAGATTTTCGCTAACTGCTCTTGCATCTGCACTTGTAATTGTTCTTGCATATCTCTTTGTATTTGCTCTAATCTTTCTAATCTCTGATCCATTATTTTGGTCTTACGACGGGTATTGTAGTGGTATTCGGTTGGTTGATTCTTGTTGGTTTCCAGATTAACTTCTGAAATAATTTTATTTAATCAGGGTCTTTTCGTGAAATTTGATGCATATGATGAAATGTAATGCAAATGAATGAATGCAAAAAGAGGCGTTGATTCTAATTCAATTTCATTAGAAGAACTTCACTAGAAGAAATTTGTTTTTTACATAGAACGGATGATTACATATACGACGTTGCCCTAATGCCCAAAGCCTTAACCTTCCTAAGAAGCCAAGCCAAGTTTTGGCCTCGATCTAATTCTGACTCATACTTTAAGCTTAATACGTCAGCCTGAATTACCAAGGTTTGCAAATGATTGGCTACCTCCCGAACTTGAGCCACGACTTCACCCATGACATAATCTCTATCTCTGATTTGGTCTTGAGAGTGGTGAAGCTGTTCCCTGCAATGGTCGTTATTTGCCTCAAAGAGCTCTACTCGAATTTTGCTGTCTCGTAGTGTAGTCTCGAGTTTTTCTATTTCTCCCTTTCAACTCCTCGATCTTCTTAGACTGGCCTTCAACTCAATTACTACGGCTACGATGCTGATGTAGTGATCTTTCTAATTCAGCCACCCGAGCCCGTAGCTTCTCTTTTTCGCTTTGGCTTTCCAACAAACTCTTCTTTAGAGCATCCTCTCGCACTCGAACATCTTGAAACTTCTTCTCCCAATGATCTACTCTAGTCTTTTCTTCTTTAATCTCTTGACGCCATTGCTCTGACGTTTTACCTAAACCGGTAGTTCTTATCGACATACGCAGCTTCTTGTAATCGATTTTCAAACTATCTAAATCTTTCTCGGCCTTGTTTTTTCCTTTTCTCAACTTCTCGGCTTCTAACTTTTGGATATCGACGTCTAATCCCAACTTCATTTTCTCTTCTTCTAGCTGCTCTATCTTCTTCCCTAACTCCGAGTTCCTTTTTTCAAAGTCTTGCTTAATGATCTCTAACTCGGATGGGATGACTCGTAAATGCTCCTCTATCGGTTGAGTGTTCCCTTGATTCAACCTAGGGATGTTGTCGTTGACTCTCCTACCCCACCACCATTCATACTCGGGGGTCGTCATCGGGCCCGTGGTGAATCATTTCATTCTTCGAGTTTGGTTCCAAGCATCCGATATCTCACGAATCTTCTTTTTATAATTGTTGTCTTTATAAGGGAACTCACATTGAGCTAACCCTTGTGTCACAGGTATAAACTGCCTTGATCGATACTGACTTAACACCAGTAGTGGAGCGTATCTAACGACTCCCCATATTCCAGCTAGAGGGACCCAGTCAAAATCGCCGTACCGATATAAGATATCATTAGGGATCAGCCATAGAGCCCTCCATTCAACATATTCGGCTCACAAATTCTGGAGAATAATTATCCATTTCTCTTCTGAGATGTCGTCTTGCCTCGATGTGGCCACTAATTCTCTTAATAGGGAATAGTCCTTAGAGAAAACCTGATAGGAGACCTTTTCCATCTTCCAAAAATGGATATGGAACCAAGCCAATAGAAGCTATGCACAACCAATAAATCTTCCTTCGCCCACTCTCCGACATGCATTCAAGGATCTAAAAGTTTCTGCTAGGATTACCGGGATGGGTGTGGTACCTTTATCAAGTCGATCGAATAAATCTGAGACGGCTTCATCTATGTGTCCTAATGCCTTAGGAAAGATGATCAAACCATAGAGGCTTAAGGTGAAAACGTCAACTCTCTTCTTCAAATCCGGGTATGCAATGATCAAGTCCCTCAAATTTCTCCAAGGAATACACTTACTATCCTCTTTCTGCTTGATGCGGGCTCAACCCATTGTTCGCTCATCCTCGTGATATTCATCAATTTCTTCAAAAAGTGGAGAACATTAATAGGTATTGAATAGGCCCTGTCGGCTTAAATCTTCGGGCAATTAAGTAACGCCATGTATTCCTCCATAGTAAATACTAAATCGACTCCTCCGAAGGTGAAGCAACTGTAAGCGGGATTCCAAAACTGCGCAAGGGCTCGAAACAAGTATTTGTCCACTTTTACATTGAGCAGATAGGGTAGGTCACAGTAGTTACAGTAAAAGAGTTGTTTAACCTCGTTGTTCCAACTATTCCATATCTCTCTTAGTTCTTGCAGATCATTCTGAGTTGCACTAATGCGAGTGAAATCCCACAACTCCGGTTCATATCCCTCGGTCAAACTATCACCTTTCTCTTGCTGCGTCTTCTCGGACCACACTCGGACGACTGTATTATCCTCCACTCTATCAAGAAACCCTTTTTCCATGCTAAACTCTTCTATTTAGTAACCGAACGTGAACCAACACCCTTTTATGATGAGATGCCATGAAATAACAACAAAACACAACAAGTCAGTATTATATACAAAGAATAGAACTAAAAGAAAACAGGAAATAATGAAGCACCTATTCGGGTAACCACTAGGGTTTGGCATGGTTTTACCTAGGGTAGGCTCTTAGGGCTCATTACATGTGGTTTGGTTCTAGAGTAAAGGTACCTGAACCGGCAAATTCCTCGATCCTCACCTATTATAGGCTCATATGGATCGAGTTTAATTCAGGGGAATACATTTCCCTACGGCTATACGGAGATAAAAATCTCACGAAGACGCAGGTACGGATGTATCCCGAAAGTGATCCACTATCTTATATGGAGGTAAAGACCTCACGAAGGAATAGTTTCTCACTCCCACTTAAAGGGTAAAATCGACCAAATTATACGATGCGATATGCAAAGATACATTACAAGAATTAAACCACTTAAAACAAACATATTATGAAGAAAACCACGAAAGTAATAGATAACATGCAATGAAGTAATTGTAAATTTAAAACAAATTTTCAATTTTTGACAAAAGACAAAAACTAATCAACTTATGGCTTGACTCTCAAATATCCCCAGTGGAGTCGCCAAGCTGTCGAAACCATTTTTTGAAAACGGGGATTGACTTTGTTTGAAAGCGAAAATTAAAGCGGGAGTCGCCACCGATCTTTATTAGGTGTGATCGGATCACCTTTGTTTTAATAAAACATTTTTTAGTTTACTAAAACAACGTTTTTGGTCTACGAAAATTAAGAGAACAAGTTCGGGAGCTGGTTACGTGCGAGGAAGGATTAGCACCCTTGACACGCCCAAGAATTGGTACCGAATTACTAGTTACTGTTTTAATGTCGAAAGTTGAAAATCGGGAATGGATTTAAAATACGATCCCTTTTTTATTAACATCGATTTTTAAAATGCTTGAATTGGCTCAAAACAATTGTTAAAAATTTCCTTATCTCGAGATGTCGGAGTATCACATCCCGTAATTTAGGATACAATACCATGAACTCCCGAGCGCAAGGTCGTCTTTAATTTTAATTGGAATTCCGTGTATTTTAAAACTCAAAAGGATACTTAGCTATTTAGAATCAACGAGAGAACCGAAACCCCGTAAGTTAGGGCACAATTCTTCGATATTCCAAAACGCGAAACATTGCCTTAGTTTGAAATTTTTGTTTTTGAATAGTAGCGAATACGGCATTTAAATGACGTATGTTATTTGTTTATGTTAAAATAAAGCGATGTATTGGATAAATGTATTGGGGTTTAATTCATGAAGCAATGATATGAAATACAATATAATAATGAGCGTGGACGATAATACATGAATAACATCACAAAAATGTACAACAATAATGTGAAAATACAAGTGAACAAATTATGGTACATACAATGACAATAATGACTCGACATACATTATTTACATGCTAACATAAGCAATCGAGGAACAGTAAAAACATGTATAATCAATCAAGAAAATAAATAGTATAAAGCAAATCAAAATAAATAAAACGTAAAAACTATTTAAAAAGATAATAAATAAGTTTTGAAAATGAATAAAAAATGAATTTTTTTAAAAAAAAATCAATAACGTATAAAACGATTTTAAGAAGAAAATGATATGTGTATAAAGATTAGAACAAGTAATATACTCATATGTACATAAAAGTATAAAATGGGTGATATGAAAATCTTATAATGAATAATAAATAGAATATTTAAAATAAATTAATAGAATTTTGAGAGGTGTGTAAAACAATTTAAAATAATGAAATAATTTTAAATAAATAATACACGAAACGATTTTAAAAAAATAGAAAATGATACTTTAAAGTAAAAATATAACAATTTAATGATGTTCATGAATAATGTTTTTAACATAAGATAAAATAGTATAAAGTATTCATAATAGATCAAATAAAATAATTTAGAATATCATGTGAAAGACATAAAATAAACATAAAAAATAAAGAAATGTAAAAGAGATAAACAGTTTATAAAAGTGGAAATAAAATAAATAACATATGTATATATTTAAAAAGATTGATATGTAAAACTCAGAATAAACAACAATAAAGCAGTTTTAAAAAAATAGACAAATTTAAAAATATCATATAAAGTTTGAAACTAAATAAAATATAACACCTAAATAAATTGTAAATATAACATATAATAATATAATAAAACAATTTGAAATAAAAGGGGGAAATGACTAAATTAAAGTCAAAGTAAAAGAAAAGGTATAAATTAGAATAACAGAAAAGTGCCAGGGACCGGAATGAAACACGCGCGAACGTGTGGGGGGTAACTGGAAAATTATCCCGTTCGCCTATGCGCAGCATTTCAGTGCAGGACCTAAATGCAGCAAGGGACAAATTATGCGGGCAAAATCAAAAGAAAAGGAACTGGGCTGAATTGAAGAGCGCGAGAACACGGAAGGACCAAAATAGTAAATATCCCATTTGGGATATGAAACACGCGGATCCCCCATTAATTGGGTCGGGTCGCGGGTAACCCCCCTAAACGATGCTGTTTTGAGGCGTGGGGGGGTTGCAAAACGGTGACATTTTGCTAGCCCTTTTAAACCATTTCCTTTTTGTTTCCCTTTCATTTCAGACTCCATTGTTTCAAAAAAAAAAAAAAAAAACGAGAGCCTCTTGCTCTCTCTCCCTCTTCTATTTTCCCTTTTGGGTAGGGTAACAAACCCATCATCGCCGCCATTGTCACGGCGCCACCACAGGAGGTGGTCAACGATGCGAGAAGATGGGCTCGTTTAGCCCCGTTTAAGGCGTCCTCGAAGGCCAAACCTTCTTGGACTAAAAAGTACGAAAGAGAAGGGTCTCCCCCCTCCCCATTCGATCCGGCCTTAACGACGGAGGAGGGACCTCCGGTGACGAAACCACGAGTGATCCCAGTGAGGCCCTCTTCCCTTTCCTCTTATTTATTTTATATTCACCTTTTTTAAAATGGATTTGTATTAAATATAAATAAAAAGAAACAAAGAAAAACGAATAGAAGACAAAATAGAAGAATATCGAGATCAGCCTTAAGCTTTTGCTCTGTTCTTTTGATTCAAAAATGTCTGTAAAAAAATTACAAAGAGATCAATGTGGCTCTTATAGTCGAAATCGCAACCCTTTTGTTTCTTTTTTTTGTTTTTTTGCTATTTATTTCTCTGTTTCTCGCATGCCCTTTTTGCTGTTGTATTTGCTTCTATTGCAGGTGTCATGCGAAGCGTGGAAGAGGTGATGGTCAGGGGCGTGGTGGCCAAGATTGAGGCGGCTGAAGCTTGGAAGGTCAAAAGTTCGGCAGCAGCATGTTTAGGGGCTAGGGCTGTTGATGTTTTCTCTTCTTTGCAAAGGCTAGGGTTTAGTTTGTTTGGGCTGTTGGGTTAGGTAACTTGGGTCTGGTATAGGCCATTTGTTATTCATGTTTGGGGTTTTATTATTATTTTTTTTATTAAATTGAGCTTTTGGGCCAAAATTGACTATTACAATTTGTCTTATATATATATTCTTTACTTTTCAATCACCTAAACTTAATATTATTTATGCCTATTATATTTATTTGTTCATCACCTTTTAAAATACTTAAATTTAATATTATATATATTTATTTTACTTATTTACTTTTATTTACTTATTTTTTTTACATTTAAAATTAAACTGTTTATATTCTTTCATTTGCACAAATTTTATTATTATTTTCATTATATTATTTTTTTTCTTTCCTCGTTACTTATTTATTCCCTTTTTTGATACTTTCAATTCTATTATTTTTATCATGTATATTCCACTTTCTTTTATTATTATCTTTTTTATTGTTTAATTAACATTAGATTTAATTGATTATTGCCATTGCTTATTTGTTGTCTCATTATTATAGATATATCGTCATTTCGCTTATTTGTGTTATCATTTTATTATTGTTCCAATCATGTCGCGAGCCGTGTTTAAATATTCATTCTTTACACTATAATCCAAATAAAATAAATATGCATAGTTTTAAACATTACATGTGTATATTAAAAAATTTGGAAATAAAGACAATATTCCGTGTTTAGAGCTTCGAGAAATTGTACCGTAACTCACGGGGTTTCGATTCTCTCGTTGAACTCAAATAACCGAATATCCTTTTAAAATTAAAATACATAAGATTTAAAATAAAAAAAATAAAGGCAAGCTCATTCTCAAAAGTTCAAGGTGTTGTGTCCTAACTTACGGGACATGATATTTTGCTACTTCGGGACGAGAAAGCCTTAAACGCACGTTTTGATTTATCCAAGCGATTTTAACTGAAAAATAACATTAATAAAGAAGGATCGTATTTTTAAATTATTTTTAAATTTTCAACTTTCGACTCTAAGACACAAATTAATCAATTAGGTACCAATTTTGGGCGTTACGAGGATGCTAACTCTTCCTCGTGCATAACCAACTCCCGAACCCATTTCTCTGAATTTCGTAGACCAAAAATCGTTGTTCTAATAAATCAAACATTTTATTTAAAAGATCAAATTACGAGGTGATCCGATCACACCTCATATAAAAAGGATTGGTTTCGATTTTCGTTTTCAAAATAAAAAGTCAACATTTTCAAAAAAAATAATTTCAACAGTATATATAGGGGATTTTGGGACCTTGGGGAATTTTTTCTACCGTTGCTTTTAATTTTTTTCACTTAAAATTCATTTTGCCTTTGGGCAAATAGTTAAAAAATCAGGAGTCTTGAATCTTTAGCTGTTGGCATCCAACAGTTGAAAATTAATTAATTTTTTTTTTTAAATTTGTTTTGCATAGATGCAATGTTAGGGGGCGAAAGCATACCCTGTTGGATTGAAAATACGTTCAACAAGACACATTTTCACCCACGTAGCATCCTGTTCCTCAAAATCAATTTATTTTTTTAAATTTTGTTTAAAAAAAGTGAGCTATTTCCTAGTTACTTATAATATATCGTGGTATATTTTTCAACATTGCTGTATTTATAACCAATATAAGTTTTAGGTCAAAATATGAAGTCATTTCTTATAAGTTTTGACACTTAAAATTTTAAATATTTAATTCTCTTACTTTTTTATAATTTAAAAATTTTAATTTAATAGTTGACACTGATAAATATTTTTCTGTCAAAATTTGTTATTAATACACCCCTGAAATTTTACTAATTTTATAAACAAGTCATTACGTATGCATGATAAAAAGCAAATTCTAAAAAAAATCAACTGTTTCAACGATTGGATTAAAACTTTTAAATAAAAAAATAAGGGTTAAAATTCAAATTTTACCAAAATATAAGAGCTGTCTTTTCAGTGTTCCCCTAATTTTTAGGTTAATACCTTTCCTATTTGTTTAAAGATTCTTGTAATGGGCCATATTGACTATTAAGAAAAAAGTTCAGTTTCGTATTTTAAATATAATGTTGTTGTAAGGAGTAGTAGCAAAGTTAAGGGGTTGGCAGGTGCCTCGACTCTCTTAAAATAAAAAAAAATTTATTTAAATTTTTTATAATTTATAAAATTTTAAAATAGTAATGATAAAATTACATTTTGACCCCAAAAATAATAAAAAAATAATTTAATAGTCTAACAATTATAAATATATAAACTATTAAAATAATAAAATTATATTTTTATTATCGTAAATATATACAATTTAATTCTGACACTCAAACAAATTTTCTGACTCTGAAAAAGAACAATCACCAATCCTAGCATGAACAATAAAGTAGATGTAAAGGTTATCTTAGTTCTAAATAACCTTGAGAAATATATAAAAGATGCTTACGGCTCTCTACAATGATTTTAAACAGAAGCTGAGATGCCCTATCTCCCAACATTGTTATGATTCCAGCCACGTAAATCTGGCAAAATTTAACCTTTTGTGCCACATGGTTCACCTTCTTCCTATACTTTCAATAAAATTACTTTAAAAATATGAGGGCTGCTTTCTATATAAACTCCCACATCTTCATGTTCTTTGGCACCAATCAACAGAGATTTAACAAAAGAAATTCAATATGAATATTATCAAGGGATTTCCCACTATTTTCCTTTTCATTGGCTTTGTTTTAATTATTACAGATTGTTTCATGGTTGAAGCAGATACTTGCAAACCCAGTGGCAAGCTGAGAGGGAAAAAGCCTCCGCCAGGGCAATGCGATTCTAATTGTTGTGAAGACGGAAACTTTTATACAACGTACAAATGTTCACCGCCTGTGTCGAGCCATACAAAAGGAAAATTGACAATTAACAGCTTTGCAGCTGGTGGGGAAGGTGGAGGACCGTCGGAATGCGACAACCGTTACCACTCGGATGATGAACCTGTGGTGGCACTTTCGACTGGGTGGTTTAACAATAAAAAGAGTGTTCGAAGTATATAACAATCCATGGAAATGGAAAAAGTGTGAAGGCTAAGGTTGTGGATGAATGTGATTCTGCGAACGGATGTGATTCGGAGCATGGTTATCAGCCTCCTTGTCCCAACAACATTGTTGATGCCTCGAAAGCAGTTTGGAAAGCTCTTGGAGTTCCTGAAAATGACTGGGGCTTAATGGATATCTACTGGTCCGATGCCAATTGATTTTTTAATCATATTTTTAATTTCCATTTGCAATTGAATAAAGATTTAAGATGTGATTTGGGTTAATGTTAAAATCAACACGGATGTAAAAGTCATACAACATACGTTGTATGTTTGATAATATGTTAAAAGCAAGAATACTAAGTCCTGGAAGTCCAAAGTGTCACAAATTTATCCTAATTTCATGTTCCAATGATTGATATTTTGAAGTCCAAAGTACAAAGCACTAAAGTCAGTGATGAAAGTGATTTTACGATGGGATGTCATTTGAAATATGATTATTAGTCTCCTTGTCTTAACAACATTATTGATGTTTTGAAAGCAATTTAAAAGGCTTTTGGAGTTCCAGAAGTGATTAAGTGAAATGAATATTTACTGGTAGGATATTGATTGATCTCTTCAATTATAATTTTAATGTCTATATGTATTAAAATAAACTTTTCTTGTGTGTTTTAAGTTAAATTAATATTAATGTAAGAGTCATCCATTGTATGCTTTCTATAATGTTAAAGCTTTAAAAGGTAAATTGCACCAAACATTCTCAAACTATCTTTCAGATTTTAAATTGATTTTTAAATATTCAAACATTTTAATTGAGTTCTCAAAATATTTGTATTGTCTCAATTATATCCTTCCCATAAGCTTAGTTTTCACTATTGGTATTTCGATTTGGATCTAACAAGAAAATTTTAAAATATGTAGATAAGATGTCAATACTTATATACTTCCCTTATGGACAATTTCGATTTAATTAATATATGCTTAGTCAGATTCTAATCTTATCTTTTTCACCTTCTTATAATTTAAAACATAATTGCAAGTTTAAACACAGAAAACAAGATTACAGCCTTGTTGCTTACAGGAATATTGTTCAACATTGTTGGATACAAAGCCATAAATATAATTTTGACTACTTTACGGAAGTTGTGGATTTAGTTTCCGTACTTTTGTTTGATTAATTTTAGTCTTTAAACTTTTTGAATTGGTGAATTTTAGTCTCTGTATTTTTTTCAAAATTTTAAAGTTTAGTTTTGGTTCAAATAATAGCAGTTAAATCCGTTTGGTTAAGTTCAATTACTAGTCCTAGACTATGCGTATAGTTGTAGATTCAGTCCATTTTATCCAATTGAATCATTGTAAGTCCCCATAATTTTATGAATTTTAAAATTTCAATCTTAACGCAAATAACAGTTGGTGTAACACCCCTACCCGTATCCATTGCCGGAATAGGTACGAGGCATTACCGGAGTTTACTGATAATTCTGAGTCATTTATTATTCATATTTTGAAAACAATCATAACGTCTCTTTATTGGGCCCTCGAAGCCCCAAACATACATTAAAAACCAACCGGAATTAAATCGGGATCATAAAAAAAATTTCACAAAATCTTAAATTTTATTTTCATCTAAGTACTTACCATTTCATTGCTTCTTGTAATTAAACATGTTACCATTCAATCAATAGCTTGTCCTTTGTCTAAGTGTCAAGCCACATCATTGTTAGTATACTTGCATATATTTCATATAAATTCAACATTGATATACTTATTTTCTCGACATGTCACACTTGAGTTTAATAATTGTCTTTACTTACATAATTTCCTTGTATCTATGTATCAAAGATAATTATATATGTACATGTCATGAAACATATTATTATACATCAATCATTTCATTATATCAATATTTCATGCTTCATCATTTCCATATATTTTAAGTATATTTATTCCGGTAAAGTTTATATCAAACTTAACATAAATTATATTCCATGTACTTATTCTTATTTTGTTTATCTATCTTCATAATTATTTCATACAACTATTTTGTACATATATGACTAGTTCTTGTAAACATTTCACAGAACCATTTTATGTAACCATTCATCATCTAATACGTATTACCTGAATATCAATTGTTCAATAGATATCATAGCGTCTCCCATCCACGGTCTTGTTTATCTTTGACATGATGCCATAGTGTCTTTCAACTATGGTCTTACTCATTTTCTGTCATGTTGCCATGGTATCTTTCAACCATGGTCTTATTCTTTTCATGTCATGTTGCCATGGTATCTTTCAACCATGGTCTTATTCATTTCCCGTCATGTTGCCATGGTATCTTTCAACCATGGTCTTACACATTTCATATCAGGTTGCCATGGTATCTTTCAACCATGGTCTTACACATGGTCTTACACATTTCATATCAGGTTGCCATGGTATCTTTCAACCATGGTCTTACACATTTCATATCAGAGAGCACACTCCGCGAACCTCATCCTTTCGATTGGGATTACCATCCAGGCTAAATCCCAGTAATATAAACTCATAGAGTATTGTCGGGATTACCATCCAGGCTAAATCCTCGCAATGACAATTACTCTAATGAGCTTGATCCAATTACAGTCCAGGGCTAAATTGAGACCCTAATTCGGATTACCCGTCCGGGCTAAATCCATTTTACACATATTCTTCGGGAGGGCTATATCAGGATTAGATCACCCGTCCGGGCTAGATCCTTTTTACCGTCAATTCCTTTTCGGAGATCCATCGAATTTTCCTTTCATTCAACCGGGATTTTCTCATTGCTTGTTTGTGTTTATAATTTCATTAATCCGATATCTTTTCTTTTCCACGATCAAGTCTCATATTTGAGTCGTCTGGATCTTTATAAATAAATTTGATCATTATTTTCATTCATTTCATATTCTAATGCATTTAATTAATGCTCTAGGAAAAGTTACCATTTTGCCCCTAAACTTTTAATTAATGACGATTTCATCCTTAGAAATGGAAAATATAGTTCTTGCAATTTAATCCTTATTTCCAGCTATTATTCTCATACATATTGATAACAATCCATGAATTCTGTAAAATATCAGAATTTTTCCATAATTTCAACACTTTTCAATTTAATCCCTAAAACATGTTTTTCCCCCTATCTTGAACTAAATTAATAATTTCATTCAATTTTGTAATTTAAATAATAAAATTAATCCATTTCATGCAATTTGGTCATTTTTGACATTTTTACAAAATTGCCCATAAAGTTTTACTTTTATTCAATTTAGTCCTTAAGCCTAAAACATGCAAATTAGCCATGCTTGCTGAATATTCATATATATATTTTCCTCCTTCTCTCCATTCCACATCCTTAAATTTATATAATATGTTTATAAGTAACATTATCAATAATTTCACTATTTACTTAAATGTATATTTAAAGCTGTCCATTTGAGTCATAGTCACTAAATTATTTATTTCTTGAGTTACAGAACTCCAAATTAAGATATGTAAATTTTACCTGAAACTAGAATCACATATATTCTTACCATAAAATTTTTAGAATTTTTGGTTTAGCCAATTAGTACAGTTTATTCATTAAAGTCACCCCTGTTCTTCTGTCTGACAGTTCTGACCCTTCTTCACTAAAAATTAATTATCTCCTTGTAAAGAATTCAAATGATGTTATAGTTTGTTTCTTTTAAAACTAGACTCATTAATAATTCTATACATATAAATTTAAGCCGCTAATTATTTTTCTTCATTTTTTTATGATTTTTCAAAGTCTAAACAGGGGAACCTGAATTCATTCTGACCTTGTCTCACAAAATTCATTATATATAAAAATTTACAAATCCATTGCTTACACTGTTTCTTCTATGAGAAACTAGACTCAATAATATTTAATTCCATATTTTGTTCATCTTCTAATTCGATTTCTACAATTTATGGTGATTTTTCAAATTTAGACTACTGCTGCTGTCCATAACTGTTTTAGTGCAAGATATTAATTACCATGTTATAACACCCTTATTTTCTTTTTCTACACCATTTCTCATCACTTTCTCTTATTTTCTCTTCACTAACATATCAAGAACATAGGACCTTATGTAAGAAAACTCTACTATAACATTATTTCCATGCTTTGTTAATAATAACAAACTTAAAAACATATTGAAATCTTGATGTACTTACCTTGTTCTCTTGATACCAATCTTTAACTTGATTTTCTCTCTCCTCCAGCTTCTATTTCTTGAATCCAACTTGATATTCTTGCTCCCCATCATCTCATTGCTATCTTTCTCTCTTGATGGCTATGGAAATTCTTTCAATTTTTAGGTGAAAATAATCAATTTTTGGAGGAAGGACTAAATTGTAAGAAAAGAAAAACTTTCTTTCTTCTTCTTCTTCTCACGTTAGTTGTATGAGAATGGTGGTCATCCTCCCCTTTCTTTCCTTACATATATATATATTAAATAAAATAATAATAAAATAATAAAATATCATTTAAAAATTAATTTAAAGTATTAATAAACTAATATTTATTTATTTAATTTATCTAAAATATCTCCAACATCATCATTGTCTCTAGATTTCTCTCTCTTCCAATTGACCATTTTGCCCTTTGTGATCTTTTAAAATTCCAATCTTGAGTCATCACTTAATTTGGTAAAATTATAATTTAGTCCCTCATAATTCTTCACCTATTCAATTTGGTCCTAATTCATCAATTTTCCTTGGTTTCTAGATCATTCCACCCTTAAAATATTTTCATTATTAGTCCTTTAACTTTTCATATTTACACTTTAATCCTTCAAATTTTGAGTATTTACTCTTGGGCCACAAAACTTTTCTAACTTTTACAATTTAATCCTTTCTTGAATCAATATGTCATAATATACTTCCCAATATTGACATAACTCAAAATTCCCTTTTTGTCACTTTATTTCCTTATTTTACTATATCACGGATTATATTTTACTATAAAAATTTTTGGGGTATTACAGTTGGTAATTCATTAGCTGCATTTTTAGTGAGTAATACATGGAAGTAATAATCTGACATGATAATACACATATAATAATGGCGCATCATGACTTATTTGCCCCTCTAACTTTACCAAAAAAGTCATTTGTCTTCCATTTAATTTTTCGCCTCTTTTAACTCTTAAACTTGCTATGTTTGTTAAATCACCTCAAAATGAACTGAAAAGCTAACGTCTACTAACTTTGCAAACGTGGCATACACGTGGATTGCCATGCGGATGCCATGTTAACAATTAATTATTTTTAAAATATAAAAAATTCAAAAAAATATAAAAAATATTTTAAATATTTTAAATATTTAAAAATTAATTAATTGCTAATGTGTCATACATGTGGACTTCCACTTGGATGCCACATCAACAAAGTTAACAAACATGAACTTTTTCATCCAAACATTGCAAGTTCAATGACTAAAAGAGACAAAAAATTAAATGGAGAGTTAAAATGTCTTTTTTGTAAAGTTAGAGGGCCAAATAAGGCATTATGCTTAATGAATTTAACAATTATTAAATAGAGGCCAAAATAGTTTATTTCAGCATAATAATAAATTTAGGTTTTAATGTTTACATTTTTTATTAAATTATAAAAATAAAAAAATAAATCAAAACCATAAAAGTTCATAAAAATTCAAAAATATAATCATGAAGTACATGTGTGTAATAGCCCAAATTTGACTGGGCTTAAATAAACCAAATAAATAAATAAATAATTGTTTATTTAACAGTCCATAAAGTCCAGATTACAAAGCTCAAATAATAGGCCCAAATACAAAAGACCTTACCCAGTTACAATACCTAACAGGCCCAAACCTAAACTAGACCCAAACAACTAAGCCCAAAACCTAAAATTTCCAAATTAGGGTTTCCAACCCTAGCTCTCCTTCTCTCACAAGCATCGCTTCTGGAAGATTCGGGGAGTGTCTATCTAGCTCCCGAATCAAGGCCACCATCAATCATCAAACGTTCCATCTACCCCCATCAATGCCGTGTTTCCCGGCCTCGAATTTGGCTGCAGTTGAAGCCAAATGAAAGCAGATTAGCGCCAGCACCGTTGTCATCAGGGCCTAATCATCCTGGCTCCCTGATTTCCTCGTGAAGACAGTTGCAAGATGAAAAAAACAACGCAGAAAACGCGACAATAGAAATAAGGAAAGAAATCAAAGATTTCTTTCCAAGGCTGTAAATCCTTTACATTAGGCTATAAAAGCCAAATACTTTCATTGTAAAAAGGGACATGATTTTTGAGAGAGAAATATACACACGGATTTTCTAGAGAAACATATACAAAGATTCAACAAGAGCATAGTATTTCCAAGTTACAGTACCAGTAACCAATCGAATACAAAGGTGAATATTTCTTTAATATATATTACAAAAAAATAAAAGAAAAAGGATTACCTGACGGATAACGAGAAAAAGGAGGGTTTTTTTCGAACCCTAGCCACCTTGTACGGTGGTCCTCAGGGCGGCGCGTGGGAGCGTAACCGCAACGTGGTTAATGGAGGCCCGAGCCTGGAGCTCCCTCTTCTCTCTCTCTTTCAGTGAGAATTCTTAAGTTTTTTTTTTTTTTAAATCGGGTTTCAAATGATTTCAAAGCTGAGAAGTTGATTTATATAGCCTTGACAAAACGACAGCATTTTAGACCCCCAGGATCCGCGTGTTGACCCGATTAACCGGGGAGGATCCGCGCATTTTTTAGGATTGGGTTAATTTCCTAATCGATCCTTCTACTCCTTTTTGCGTTTACAATTAAACTTTATTTTATTTATGATTTGGCCCTATTGATTTATCTCAATTCTAATTTAGTCCCTACAGTAGCTGCTTTAAGTCCAAGATTAAAACGCAGTCGTTTTGGGAATAGGGCAATTTGCCCAATGAGTCCCATTTGTTTTACACGCGATTTAATTTGGACCTTGATTCAGTTTTATTCCTTTTAAATTCGCCCCGTAATTTTATTGAACTTTAAATTTAGTCCTATATTTATTTTGTTTATTTCTATATATATATATATATATATTTATATATTAGTATTTGATTTATTTTTATATTATACATCATAAGATTATCCTGTTATAAGTATTATTTTCATTATATGTATTATTATTATTTATTATATATTATTTTTCTCAAATTATTATTATCATTTTTTATATTATTATTATATTTTCACATATATATATTAATTATTCATATATTGTTTTATATATTACTTTCATTATTTTATATTATATCTATCATATTTCATATTTCCTATAAATTTAAAGTATATTCTATTATATGATAATTAAATATTTTCATTATTTATAAATTTTTATGTATATCATATAATATCTATTACATTACTTATATTATTCATTATATTATTTAAATTCTTAAAATTTGTATATTAAATTATATTTTTAAATCATATTATATATTATTTATTATGCATTTTAAATGATATTTTTACATTCTTTTACATACTTTTATTTATATATTATTTTTAAAAAAACCCAATATATTTTTCATATGATTATTATAAATATTTTGTTATTATATTTTATATATTATATAGCAAATACTATTCTAAATTTATTTTTTTTTTAAATTTTAGGTCTTTATTTGTAATATATGTGTATATTTTGTTAACAATAATTCGCTTCATTTTTTTATATATATTGCATATATCATATGTTGTTTTATATATTATTACATTTCATAAATATGTACATTGATATTGTATTACTCTTTTTGTATATCATGCATTATTTAATTATTACTTTGTATGTTTGTATGTTTATCCTTTCTCAATACATGCTATATATATCTTTGTATACATATTGTTAATATTTGCCATATATATTATTTTTATATGTATATATATCTACTATGCGATCTTTATATTATTACCATTACTTTGTTTAAATACATGTATTATTTACCTACTACAATAATATGTTACTATGTATGATTTATAATGTAATTCCCCGCATATCATTTCTTAAAAAAAAGGCTCCAAAGTTTTTCAAAAAAAAATAAAGGCAATGCTTGATGTTTGGAAATTTTGAGAAAATAGTGCCCTAACTTATTGGGTTGCGACTTTTCTCGTTGAGTTCGAATAATCAAAGTACCCTTCTAAGTTTTTAAAGATTTTCAAAATGTAAGCAACTGTCTTAGAATTGCAAAGTAATATGTCCTAACTTACTGGATGTAGCATTTTGTTGTTTCGAGATAGGGATTTCCTAAAGGCTAACTCAATGTCAATATTTTGATATGAGTGAACTCCAATTTTCAAAAATCAAAAATATTTTAAAGAGGATTGCATCTTAAAATTTTCTAATTTCCGACCTTAAAGACAGTTGATAATCAATTTGGTACCAATTTTTGGGCATTTCGAGGGTGCTAACCCTTCCTCGTGCGTAATCGACTCCCGGACCTGTTCTTTGATTTCGTAGACCAAAACCGATGATTTTAAAACAAAAATGTTTTAAAGGTGACCCAATCACACCTAAAAAGATTGGTGGCAACTCCCGTTTTCGTTTTTCTTAAAAGTCGATTCCCATTTTCCAAAACTCGATTTAGAGATGGTCTCGACAATGTGAATTGCCATACAGACTACTATGTTTAAAAAAAATTAACATTTTAGTCAGTATTTCTATTAAAAAAGCATCAATTCGACTATTTTTTTCAAAAGGTTGATGGTTAAAATTGACACATTTTCAAATGTCAAGGGCCAAATTAGCTAAAAAAAAGAAAGAAAAAGAACCAAATTGATAGGAAATATAAACATTAATGACTAATGTAATAGCCAATTTTGGCCTAGGCCAATAAAACAAAAATAAAACCCAAATAAACAATCAAAAAGTCTAATTTTTTAAGTCCATTTACAACATATGTGTGGCCCAACAATATAAAACCTATTTCAGACCCAAATTTAAACTTAATTACAGCCCAAAGTCAAAGCCCAAATGAAACCCTAACCCAACAACATTTTCAGAAAGTAAAGAACCCTAGCCTCCAGGCATGCTGCCGCCGAACCATTAGCCTCCTCACGCATGCTCGGCTACCACGCCTCTGTCATTGCCGCTCCACACACCTCTGAGGGTCGTCTGGCACCTGCAAAGAATTAAATGCAACAACAGAAGGCAGCAAAAGAAACAAACAGAAACGACAAAGAGAATAGAAGTAGAAGGTCGCTTAATCGGCTTTAAAAAGCCAAGACACACCTTTGTAATTTTTTTACACAGACTATTAATAAAAAAAAAGCAGAATGAAAGTTTGAAAAGGTTGATCTCGATTTTCTTTTATTTGCTTTCTATTCGTTTTTAGTTTCTTTTTATTTTTTACTACAAATCTATTTTAAGTAAAAGTGGACATAAAATAAATAAAAGAAAAGAGAGGGGGTCTCACTGGAATTGCCCGTGGCTACGTCGCTGGAGGTCTCTCCTCCGTCGTCGGGATCAAAAGGGGGTGAGGATCTCTTCTTCCGGTTCTTTTCGGGTCAAGAAGGCTAGACCTTCGAACTCCTTTTGAAACGGAGCTAAAAGGCCCATTTTGGCGTATCGCCGGCCACCGGGTATGGTGGTGGTGCAACGGTCAGACGGCTACGATGATGGGTATAAAAACCTAGCAGAGAAGAGGAAAATAGGAGGGGTTGCTCTCTGTTTTTTAAAAAATGGAAGGAGAGAAATGAGCATTTAAAAAAAAAAAATTTGGCTTTAATAGCCCAGCAAAATGTCACCGTTTCGCAACCCCCCACTCCTCAAAACGGTGTCGTTTAGGGGGTAACCGCTCGACCCGACTCGTACCCACGGAGGATCCGCACATTTTGACCTAATGGTCTATTTGCGCATTGGATCCCTCCACTTTTATAGTGCGTTTCAATGTGGTCCCGTATTACTTTTTTATTTTGATTTTTTCCCCAAAATTTTGCTTCAGTTGAAGAGGCAGACCCTTGAAACGCTGCGCATAAGGGGTTGGGATTATTTTCCCAATCAGTCCCTCAATGTTTCAGCGCGTTTCAAATCTGTCCGCTGTTTTATTTTTTGTCTGAATTTCCCCTTAATTTTATTTAGATTTTGATTTAGTCCTTTTTAAATACTTGCATTTATTTTATTCGAATTTGGACCCTAAAATTTCATTTTATTTACAATCTAACCCTCTTTCATGTAAATTTGGATTCTTTGATCCTTTATTATTATTATTTATTTTAAACTATTTTATTTATCTTAAATTTCATATATTAAACTATTTTAGATTGTTTTAGATGTATTATTCTAAATTATTTCATATACTATATACTTTAAATTGCTTTGTATATATTTCTAACTTGTTTTTATGTATCATTGTTTTATTACTTGTTTTAAATTGCTACCTTATTTTAAACTCTTTTTATTTATTTAAAATGGTTTTATTATTATTTATTTTAGGTTTTTTTATATATATTTTGTACTTTTATGTGTATATATATATATATATATATATATTATGTATTTTAAAATTATTCATATTTATCATTTTTTTAATTTGCTTTGTGTAATATAGATTTTAAAATTCTTTTTTCACATTATTTATTTTAAACTCATTTATTATCATTTAAAAATTTGTTCACATTTTATTTATTTTAATTTGCTTTATACTTTTTTAAAAATTATTATTTAATTCGTTGGTCTTTATTCATTGATATTAGTATTTAAATGATAATTATTGTATGATTATTGCCATTGTGTGTATCTTAATTTGTTTATTTCGTATTTTTGTATTACTGTTTTTCATTCGTATAATGTTGTATTCATGTATCATTGTTCAAGGCTCATTACCATATTTTTACTTCATATCATCGCCTCATGAATCAAGCCTCGTCACATTTATCCAATAAATCATTTTATTTTAACCCAAACAAAAAACGTACGTAGTTTAAATATTGTATTAAATAAGGCAATGTTTCGCGTTTTGGAACATCGAGGAATTGTGCCCAAACTTACGGGGTTTCAATTTTCTCATTGATTCTAAATAGCCAAATATCCTTTCGAGTTTTAAATACACGGAATTCCAATAAAAATTAAAGGCAAACTTATTCTCAAGGGTGCAAAGTGTCGTGCCCTAACTCACAGAATGTGACGTTTTATTACTTTGAGATGAGAGAGTCTTTAACACTTTTTTCGGTCTAATTCAAATGTTTTTAAAATCAACGCTAATAAAAAATGATCGTATCTTAAATCCGTTCTCGATTTTCAACTTTCGACGTTAAGACACTAACTAATCAATTCGGTGCCAATTTTGGGTGTGACGAGGGTGCTAATCCTTCCTCACGTAACCGACTCCCAAACCCGTTCTCTCGAGTTTCGTAGACCAAAAACACCATTTTAGTAAATTAAAATGTTTTATTAAAACAAAGGTGATCCGATCACACCTAATAAAGATCGGTGGCGACTCCCGTTTTAATTTTCATTTTCAAACAAGGTCGATTCCCATTTTCAAAAAAATGATTTCGACAGCTTGGCGACTCCGCTGGGGACTGATAGAGTCGAGCCATAAATTGATTAGTTTTTGTCCTTTTTTGAAAATTAAAAATTTGTTTTAAACTCACGATCTTTTCATTGCATTTTATCTTTGTGGTTTTCGTCTTTATATATGAGTGGCTTTTGGTTTGAGTCTCTTAGTATACTTTTAAGCATCATATCGCATTATTGGTCAATTTTACCCTTTTAAGTGGGAGTGAGAAACTATTCCTTCGTGAGGTCTTCACCTCCGTATAGGATAGTGGATCGCTTTCGAGATACATCCGTACCTACGTCTTTGTGAGATTTTCATCTCTATATAGTCGTAGGGAAATGTATTCCCCTGAACTGAACTCGGTCCGTATGAGCCTATAAGGGGTGAGGATCGAGGAATCTGCCGGTTCAGGTACCTTTACTCTAGAACCAAGCTACATGTAATGAGCCCTAAGAGCCTACCCTAGGTAGAACCACACCAATAGGTGCTTGATTATTTCCTGTTTGCTTTGAGTTCTATTTTTTGTATATAATACTGACTTGTTGTGTTTTGCTGTTATTACATGGCATCTCATCATAAAAAGGTGTTGATTCACGTTCAGTTACTAGATAGAAAATCTTAGCATAGAAAAGGGGTTTCTTGATAGAGTGGAGGATAATGCGGCCGTTCGAGTATGGTCCGAGAGGACGTAGCAAGAGAAAGGTGATAGTTTGACCGAGGGATATGAATCAGAATTGTGGGATTTCACTCACATCAGTGTGACTCAGAATGACCTACAAGAATTAAAAGAGATATGGGATCAATGGAATGACGAGGTCAATAAACTCTTTTACTGTGATTACAGCGACTTACCCTATCTGCTCGATGTAAAGGTGGACAAGTACTTGTTTCAAGCCCTCGCGCAGTTTTGGAATCGTGCCTACAATTGCTTCACCTTCGGAAGAGTCGATTTGGTACCTATTGTGGAGGAGTACATGGCGTTACTTCGTTTCCCAAAGATTCAGGCCGACAGCGCCTATTCAAGAGCTGTTAACGTCCTGAACTTCTTAAAGAAATTGATGAGTATCACAGAGATGAGCGAACAGTGGGTTGCAAGCTGAATTAAGCAGAAAGGAGACAGTAAGTGTATTCCTTGGAAGAACTTGAGAGATTTAATTCTAGAGCATCTGGATATAAAGAAGAGGGTTGACGTTTTCGCTTTGAGCATCTACGGTTTGGTCATCTTTCCCAAGGCATTAGGACATGTAGATGAATCAGTCTCAGACCTTTTCGATCAACTTGATAAAGGGGTCACACCCATCCCTGCGATCTTAGCCGAAACTTTTAGATCCTTGAACGTATGTCGTAGGGCGGGCGAAAGAAGATTTGTAGGATGTGCACAGTTATTGTTGGCTGGTTCCACAACCACTTTTGGAAAGTAGAAAAGGTCTCCTATCGAGTTTTCTCCAAGGATTATTCCCTATTAAGAGAATTAATGGCTACACTGAGGCGAGAAGACATCTCAGAAAAGAAATGGATAATTATTCTCCAGAAGTTGCAAGTTGAAGATGTTGAATGGAGGGCTCCATGGTTGATCCCCGATGAGATCTTATATTGGTGCGGTGATTTTAACTGGGTCCTCTACCTGGAATATGGGAAGTCATTGGATACACTCCACTACTTGTGTTAAGGCAATATCAATCAAGGCAGTTTATGTCGGTGACATAAGGGTTGCCTCAATGTGAGTTCTCTTATAAAGGTAAAAATTATAAGAAAAAGGTTCAAGAGATATCAAATGCTTGGAACCAAACCCGAAGAATGAAAGGATTCACTACGGGTCCGATAACGACCCCCGAGTATGAATGGTGGTGGGGTAAGAGAGTCGACGGCAACATCCCTATACCGAATCAAGGGAACGCTCGGTCGATAGAAGAGTATTTACAAGTCATCCCGTCTGAGTTAGAGATCATCAAGCAAGACTTTGAAAAAAGGAGCTTGGAATTAGGAAATAAGATAGAATGGCTAGAAGATGAGAAGATGAAGTTGGGATTAGATGTCGATATCCACAAGCTAGAGGTTGAGAAATTGAGGAAGGGAAAGAATAAGGCTAAGGAAGATTTGGATAGTCTGAAAACTGATTACAGGAAGCTTCGTATGTCGATAAGAACTACCAGTTTGGGTAAAACGTCAGAGCAGTGGCGTTAAGAGATTAAAGAGGAAAAGACTAGAGCCGGTCATTGGGAGAAGAAGTTTCAAGATGTTCGAGTGCGGGAGGACGCTTTGAAAAAGAGTTTGTTGGAAAGCCAAAGCGAAAAAGAGAGGTTACGAGCTTAGGTGGCAGAATTGGAAAAATCACTACATCAGCATCGTAGCTGTAACTCCGTAATTGAGTTAAAGTCCAGTCTGAGAAAGATCGAGGAGTTGAAAGGGAAAATAGAGGAACTCGAGACTGGACTATAAGATAGTAAAATTCGAGTGGAACTTCTTGAGGCAAACAACGACCATTGCAAGGAACAACTTCACCGCTCTCAAGATCAGATCAGAGATAGAAATTATGTTATGGGCGAAGCTGTGGTTCAAGTACAAGAAGTGGCTGACCATTTGCAAACCTTGGCAGTTCAGGCTGATGTATTAAGCTTAAAATATGAGTCAGAATCAGATCGAGGCCGAAACTTAGCTTGACTTCTTAGGAAGGTTTAGGCTTTGGGCATTAGGGAAAAGTCGTATATGTAATTATCCGCCCTATGTAAAGAAAATTTTCTTCTAGTAAAGTTGTTCTAATAAAATTGAATCAGAACCAACACCTCTTTTTGCATTCATTTCATTCATTTACTTTACATTTCATCATATGCATTAAATTTCACAAAAAGACCCTAATTAAACAAAATTATTTCAGTTAATCTGGAAACCAACAAGAATCAACCAACCGAATACCGCTACAATACCCGTCGCAAAACCAAAGTAATGGATCAGAGACTAAAAAGATTGGAACAGATGCAAAGGGATATGCAGGAGCAATTACAAGCACAGATGTAAGAGCTACTAGCTAAGATCCAACAAGATATGAGGGAACAAATGCAAGAATCCTAAGATAGTATGATAAGCCAGTTGGCGCAGTTGCTGGCTAGAGTGCATGAAAAAGGGAAGAGCACTGCAGGGAACAATAATGAAGACCCTGCCTATCCTCCGGGTTTTGTTCTGAAAAATACCCAACCATAACCAGAGGTGCACCCACGAGGGGTACTCGTTACTATTAGGCCCCAGTAATACCAGGCCGGTGCCTCGACACCGATGAACTTTTCAACAGGCTTGGGCTCCAATCCGGGGGATAATCCAACCAATCCCGTTGTCCTTGACCTTAATAACGTGGCAGAAATAGAAAAGGCAAGAGTAGATCTGCCAAAGCAACTTGAGGATCGATGCAAGTGGCTAAAGGAGAAATTCAAAGTAATAGAGACTGCTGATTACCGTTGTGGGATCGACGCTAAGGACTTAATCTTGGTCCCAGATTTGGTGCTCTCACCAAAGTTTAAGACTTCGGAATTTGAGAAGTATAATGGGACTAGCTGCCCTAAAGCTCACATCACGATGTTCTGTCGAAGGATGACAAGGTACGTTAATAATGATCAGCTGTTAATTCATTATTTCCAAGACAGTCTGATTGGGTCTGCGGCCAAGTGGTATAACTAGCTAAGCCGTGCCCAAATTGGTTCATTGAAGGACTTGGCTCAAGCTTTCATGAAACAATATGACCACGTGATAGACATAGCACTCAGCAGAATTACACTACAAAACATGAAAAAGAAGCCAAGTGAGAGCTTCAAGCAGTATGCCCAACGATGGAGGGAGATAGCAATACAAGTCCAACCACCTCTCTTGGAAAAGGAAACGACCATGCTCTTTATCAATACACTAAAGGCCCCGTTCTTAACCATATGTTAGGAAGCGTACTAAGAGCTTTCCAGACATAGTAATGTCTGGAGAGATGATAGAAAACTCAATAAGATGCGAGAAGATTGAAGCGGGGGAAAGTGCCAAGAAATCAGTCTCAAGAAGGAAAGAAAATCAGATGAACAATGCGAGCATATATAATAAGGGTTATTCCAAGCCAGTCACCGTGAGCCAGCCGAGGGCAGTGGCTACTAGCCATCAAGGCTCCGCAAGACAAGATTCTAACCCAAGACCTAACACAGAAAGAGTCCAGTTCACGCCAATCCCGATGACATATAGGGAGTTGTACCAAAATCTGTTCGATGCATATGTGGTGTCCCCATTTTACCTAAAACCCATGCAACCTCTATTCCTTAAGTGGTGTGACGCAAACGCTCAATGCGAATACCATGCAGGAATCTCGGGACACACGATTGAGAACTACACTGCCTTCAAAAAGATAGTCGAAAGGTTTATAAAGATGGGCATTGTAAAGTTCGATGATCCCACAGGACCTAATGTGGTAGAGAATCCGTTACCCAGTCATTCAGACAAAGGGGTAAATGCGATAATTGAAAATGGAGGGAAGAGAACCAAGATGGATGTATCAGAGGTAAAAACCCCGTTGCAATGGGTTTGAAAGAGGATGGTAGAAGGAGGTTTAGTCACACAAGATTTAGGGGAGAAGCCCGAAGGAGTAAAGTACTACTGTGAATTCCACAACGAAGAGGGTCATGAGATCCAAAAGTGTAATGAATTCAAGGCACTGATGCAGGGACTGATGGAAAGTAAGGAGCTTGAATTCTTTGAGTATACTGAGAGCCTAGAAGGAGAAGATGTGTGCGCGTCAGAAGAAGGGTCAACCAATAAAGTCCATGGGGTCAATCACCCGGTAGTAATCATATCACGACCAATAATTAGTGAAGTCGGAGCACCAATTGCGACAAAGGTTATAATCTAGAAGCCTGTTGCTTTTCCTTATAAAGATAGTAAGAGGGTACCTTGGAATTATGACTGTAACGTGACGATCCTGGGAGAAGAGAACCCGACTAGCACTTTAGAAGAAGGTTAAGACGAGGGTTTCTATACATACAGTAGAAGGCGTTATACCCCGAACACAAAGGTAGAACCAGTTAAAGGAAAATCTGTAGTTGTTGAACAAAAAAAGAGAGAAGATAACCAAACCTGAATCACCTTTCAATGAGCCTGTGACTGAAAAGAAGGCTAAGAAATTCTTAAAATTCCTGAAGCACAGCGAGTACAGTGTTGTGAAATAATTACACAAATAGCCAGCTCGCATATCGGTACTAGCCTTGCTCTTGAGCTCAGAGACGCACTGCAGGTGCATTAATGAAAGTGTTAAATGAAACATATGTTGCGGATGATATCTCTATCAACAAGCTCGATCGTCTAGTCAATAACATCAACGCCGATAATTTTATTTTCTTTAATGATGATGAAATACCACCGAGAGGTATGGGATCTACAAAGGCCCTACACATCACCACTCGCTGCAAGGGATACACATTACCGGGGGTACTAACTGATAATAGATCAGTGTTGAATGTCCTGCCCTTGTCCACGCTAAATAGATTGCCAGTGGATAGCTTTCACATGAAGACCTGTCAAAACATAGTGAGAACATTCGACGGTACTGAAAGAAAAGTGATGGGAAGAATCGAGATACCTCTCTTGATTGGCCCAAACACATATGAGGTGGACTTCTTAGTGATAGACATCAAGCCTTCGTACAATTCCCTGTTGAGGAGGCTGTGGATTCACTCGGTGGGAGCAGTGCCGATGTCACTACACCAAAAGTTAAAATTGGTAACTGATGGTAGATTGGTAACGATAAACGCGGAGGAAGATATCATTGCATCCGTTACCAGTGACGTACCATACATAGGTGCAAACGATGAGACGATAAAGTGTTCCTTTTGATCACTAGAATTTGTCAATGCTACATTCATTGTTGAAAGGAACAAGATCCCAATGCCCAAAATATCCAAAACTACAAAGATGGGCCTACAATTGACAGTCGAGAAAGGAGCCTTGCTAGGAAGAGGACTTAGAAGATGCCTCCAAGGAAGGATCGAGGTACCGATGCTAAAGGATAAACGAGACCGCTTTGGCTTAGGATTTAAGCCAGATGTGAAACAAAAGAAGAAAGAGTTGGAGAAAAAACAAGATAGGAGAAGAACGCGTCTACGCGGTGAGGAGGTCAAATGGGAACCAATGACCATTCCTTATTTATCCAGAATATTCGTGTCGGGAGGAGCTATCTACCCCGAACAGAAGATGACGAGAAAAAAATGGCAGAAGAAATGTTGAGAAGTTTGAGCATTAACGCCATATCAGAGGAAAAAATTGAAGAAGGTAATTTATCTGGAATCCGCCTTTACATCCCTGGAAGTGTTTTGAACAATTAGACCGCGGAGGAGATCCCTGTAACTTTTAGAATTAACTCAGAATAATGTTCAAAACAAGCTTATTGCTCTAAGCCTAGGGGCAATAAGAATCCTTTTATGAAATAGGCATATGTCCAAATATCGTTATTTCAATAAAAAATGCATTTTTGCGTATCATCTTGAGCAAATATTTTGTTATTCTTTATACTTCATTCATAATCATACCATACATATAAATATTCTTAGATTCTTTTGTTCCTTGAATTTTTCTTCGTCCCTATAATAGGTCTCCAGATATCAATGATATGAGTAACGCTGCTACTGACTCAGAGTCTCCTTTTGAGCAAGATATGTGTATGGATGATCCTTAGGATTTTGAAGATGACCGAAACTGTAACCTATCTCCTGATTTATTACGGATGGTAGAACAACATGAGAAAAAAATCCTACCTCACAAAGAGTCGGTGGAAATTGTGAGCTTAGGAGAGGGAAAAGAGGTGAAGATTGAAGCTTGTATCGCTGCAGAGACAAAACAAGACCTCATTGAGTTACTATGAGAATTCAAGGATATCTTCGCATGGTCATATCAAGACATGCCCGGGTTGAATACTGATATTGTGGTACACTGACTCTCCATAAAGAAAGAGTGCAAGCTAGTTCAACAGAAACTCCAAATGATGAGACTTGATGTTTTGTTGAAGATAAAGGAAGAGGTCAAGAAGCAATTTGATGCTGGTTTCTTACAAGTGGTTAAGTACTCAGAATGGGTAGCCAATATAGTCCCGGTTCCTAAGAAAGATGGAAAGATACGAATGTGCGTGGATTATATAGATTTGAACAAAGTCAGCTCAAAAGATAACTTTTCGTTGCCTCACATTGATACATTAGTGGATAACACGGTAGGTTACTCACTTTTCTCCTTCATGGACGGCTTCTCGGGATACAACCAGATAAAGATGCATCCTGAAGACTTGGAAAAGACCACATTCGTAACCATGTGGGGAACTTTTTGTTATAAAGTAATGCCATTCGAACTGAAAAACACAGGAGCAACATATCAGAGAGCCATGGTAACTTTGTTCCATGATATGATGCACAAGGAGATCGAAATTTACGTCGACGATATGATTGCAAAATCCAGAACAGAAAAGGAGCATGTGCAAGTCTTGAAGAAATTATTCTTAAGGTTAAGGAAGTTCCAGCTAAAGCTCAATCCTACAAAATGTACATTCGGGGCCAGGTTAGGAAAGCTGTTGGGATTCGTAACATGTGAAAAGGAGATTGAGATTGACCCAGATAAAGTCAGGGCCATACAAGAATTACCTCCGCCACATACTCAAAAAGAAGTTCGGGGTTTCCTAGAAAGACTAAATTACATTACCCGGTTCATTTCACAACTAACGGAGAAATGTGACCCGATATTTCGTCTCCTTAGGAAGTACAACCCAGGTGTATGGGATGAGGAGTGCCAAAAAAATTTTGATAAGGTTAAGCATTACCTGTCTAATGCCCCAGTACTAATGCCACCTTGCCCAGATAAGCCATTGATACTATACTTGGCAGTGTTTGAAAACTCCATGGGATGTGTGCTAGGCCAACATGACGAGTCAGGAAGAAAAGAAAAAGCAATATACTATCTCAGCAAGAAATTCACTGAATGTGAGACAAGATATTCATCAATCGAGAAGTTGTGTTGTACTTTGATTTGGACAACCCGAAGATTAAGGCAATACATGTTATACCACACAACTTGACTCATCTCAAAACTAGACCATCTGAAGTACATGATGGAGTCAAATGCTTTGAATGGAAGAATGGCTCGTTGGCAAATTTTGCTTTCTGAGTTTGACATAGTCTATGTGAACCAAAAGGCTGTAAAGGGAAGTGCAATAGCATATTTTCTGTCCGGTAGAGCTCTAGAAGATTATGAGCCGTTGAGCTTTGAATTCCCGAATGAGGATCTAATGTATGTTAGAACTACTAAAGAAGACTTTCAAGAAGGCCATCCTTGGAAACTGAATTTTGACGGAGCTTCAAATGCTGTGGGTAATGGAATCGGGGCAGTTTTGGTATCCCCAAACGGTGATCATTATCCTTTTACTAGTAAATTAGATTTTGACTGCACAAACAATATGGCGGAATACGAGGTATGCTTCATGGGCATCCGTGCAGCCATAGAACGCAAGATTAAGGTATTATAGGTATATGAAGATTCTGCATTAGTAATCTATCAGCTTAAAGGTGAATGGGTGACAAGAGACCCCATGTTGATCAATTACTGAAGGCTGGTTCTTAAGTTAATTGAGGAGTTTGACGATATCACTTTCTGCTACCTCCCATGAGATGAAAACTAGATGGCTGATCATTGCTACAACATCGAGAATGTGAACAAACAGGAGATGTGAAGCCTATCCAAATGAGTATTTATGAGGCTCCAGCTCATTGCTACAACATCGATGAAGAAGAAGAAAAAGATGATCATCCTTGGTATTAAGATATATTGCGATATGTGAGGAATCGTGAATACCTAGACCAAGCGACTGAGAATGATAAAAGGACATTAAGAAGGTTGGCCAATGATTATGTCTTGGATGGAGAGATCCTATATAAAAGAAAGAAAGGTCAGGTGCTCCTAAGATGTGTAGACGCTGTCGAGGATAAGCAAATATTGGAAGAGGTCTATGAAGGTGTATGCGGAACACACGCTAATGGTTTCACAATGGCCAGACAAATCATGAGATTTTGATACTATTGGTCCATTATGGAAGGGGATAAGATTCATGTACCTCCTTCACCTCTCTATGTCATGACTTCTCCATGGCCTTTCTCCATGTGGGGCATGGATGTCATTGGGCTGATCTCGCCAAAAGCATCTAACGATCATCGATTCATATTTGTGGTTATCGATTACTTCACCAAGTGGGTAGAGGCCACTTCTTACGCCAACATCACAAAGTCGGCAGTCAGCAAGTTCTTAAAGAAAGAAATCATATGTCGATACGGGATGCCTGAGAGAATCATATCAGACAATGCACTGAACTTGAACAACAGCACGATAGCGGAGGTCTGTAGCCAATTCAAGATCAAACACCATAACTCATCACCATATTGCCCAAAGATGAATGGTACGGTGGAAGCGGCCAATAAGCATCAAAAAGATTGTGGGGAAAATGACTGAGACTTACAAAGATTGGCACGAGAAATTACCATTTGCCCTCTATGCCTACCGAACGTCAGTCAGAACCTCTACTGGGGCAACACCTTTATCTTTGGTTTACGGGATGGAGGCAGTTTTGCCTATTGAGGTTAAGATTCCCTCTCTACGAGTGCTGTCAGAACTAAATTTAGATGAAGCATAATGGATCCAATCTCGATACGATCAGCTGAACTTAATTGAGGAAAAGAGACTAAAGGCTATTCGTCATGGTCAAATGTACCAAAAGAGAATGATGCGGGATTATAATAAGAAGGTTCGCCCTAGAGAATTCCATGAAAGAGACCTTGTTTTGAAAAAGATCCTCCCTATATAAAAGGACTTTAGAGGAAAATGGATGCCAAACTGGGAGGGACCTTATGTAGTGAAAAAGGCTTTCTCTAGAGGAGCTCTAATTTTGACTGAGGTGGATGGCAGAAGCCTGCCTAATCCCGTGCATTCGGATTCGATCAAGAGGTTACCTAAAAAAAAAGGGGGGAGAGGCCAAGGCAAAAACCCACAAAATGGCGCTTTGAAACCAAAGGGGTTTTGAGTTGAAAACCCAGGAATGGGCAATTCAAATTTTGATCGAAGATGGGGCATACGGTAGTCTTGTATTATCTGAATGAACAAGAAGAAGGGGTACTACATCTTGGGGCATTAACAAAGTACTCTTGGTCTTCTAAACACATATCAAGTTCAAAAGGTCCTCAAAAAGTTTTATGCAGAGAAGCTCATGCTACGATATCTAGGGCACCTATTCTCATTTTATTCATTTTGTATCTTAGCAAAATTTGCTATCTTTATTATCTTATTCATTTTAAGCTTTGCTCTCAATAAAATTCCATCTTGTCTATTGCGATAATCTTTTTCAAGCGTTTTTCATTGAAATAGTGATTAATGGACTAATGATATTCAAAAAAAGAGTTCTGCATATTGCTCTGAAATATTTCTAAATGATACAATGACCTGAAATGGGACTAATTAGTTTGAATTACCCAAATTCAAGGGTTGGAAACATTGGGGAAAGAATAGCCTAAATTGTGATTATTCTTCGGGTTTTCTGCCAAAGATATCAGCTGAATAAAAAGGACAGAGTAATACGTCAATGATAAAACCTCGATGAACAACAAGTAATATCAAATTAAGCATTAAAAAATGACATTTTTGCATTCATGCAAACATCATTCATACATATCTAGTTAGGAGCATTTGATTCATTATGATCATGACATCCTAAACATTTGGCATAAATAGGCCCATGAAGTAGATTCAACAAGTCAAGTTCTCCAAAGAATGGTGTAATAGACTAGAGAAATCAAAATCTTACACCCCCGAAGATACAGTGGGACGGATTGAAATCACCGTGGCGAATCTTGTCTCCCTAAAGTTGCAGTGGAGCAGATTGAAGTCGCGAATCTTATCTCCCTGAAGTTGCAGTGAAGTAGATTGAAGTTACAGATCTTATCTCCCTGAAGTTGCAGTGGAATGGATCGAAGATAGCAAACCTTATCCCCCTGAAGTTGCAGTGGGGCAGGTTGAAATACAAATCTTATCTCCCTGAAGTTGCAGTGGAGTAGACTGAAGATAGCAAATCTCATTTCCCTGAAGTTGCAGTGGAAGAGATTGAAGCTACCAGCAACAAATTTTATCTCTCTGAATTTACAGTAGAGTAGATCAGAGCTACAAATCACAGAGCCCTATCTCTCTGAAGTTGCAGTGGAGCAGGCTGAAGATAGCAAATCTTATCTTTTTGAAGTTGCGGTAGAGCAGATTAAAGCTACAAATCCTATACCTTTGAAGTTGCAGTAGGTCAGATCAAATCTATTATGGCAAATCTTATCTCCCTGAAGTTGCGGTGGAGCAGATTAAAGCCACAAACCTTATTTCCCTGAAGTTGCAGTGGAGCAGGTTGAAATTACAAGTCTTATTTCCCTGAAGTTGCAGTGGAGCAGACTGAAGATAGCAAATCTTATCTCCCTGACGTTGCAGTAGAGCAGATTGAAGGTATAAATCCTATACCTCTGAAGTTACAGTAGGTAGGAACAAGTTACCATGGCGAATCTTATCTCCTTGAAGTTGCAGTGGAGCAGATTGAAATTACCAAGTCTTATCTTTTTGAAGTTCCAGCGGGGTAGATTGAAGCTACAAATCTCTTCTCCCTGAAATTACATTGGAGCAAATCGAGACACTAATTCCTATACCCCTGAAGATGCAATGGGATGGAATGAGGCTACTCGAAGAGCAGAAGCACCACAGAAGTCAAGATTCGGCAAGACTAGGCAAAATTGGCTCTTTTAAGGTCTTTGCTCCATTCTTGTTACACGACAATGAGCAAAGAGGGACAGCTGTAATAGCCAATTTTGGCCCAGGCCAATAAAACAAAAATAAAACCCAAATAAACAATCAAAAAGTCCAAATTTTTTAAGTCCATTTACAACATATGTGTGGCCCAAAAATATAAAACCCATTTCAGACCCAAATTCAAACTTAATTACAGCCCAAAGTCAAAGCCCAAATGAAACCCTAACCCAACAACATTTTCAAAAAGTAAAGAACCCTAGCCTCCAAGCATGCTGCCGCCGAACCATTGGCCTCCCCACGCATGCTCGGCCACCACGCCTCTGTCATTGCCGCTCCACACACCTCTGAGGGTCGTTTGAAACCTACAACAAATTAAATGCAACAACAAAGGGAAGCAAAAGAAACAAACAGAAACGACAAAGAGAATAGAAGTAGAAGGTCACTTAATCGGCTTTAAAAAGCCAAGACACACCTTTGTAATTTTTTTACACATTTGAAAAGGTTGATCTCGATTTTCTTTTATTTGCTTTCTATTTTTTACTACAAATCTATTTTAAATAAAAGTTGGCATAAAATAAATAAAAGAAAAGAGAGGGGGTCTTACCGGAATCGCCCGTGGCTACGTCACCGGAGGTCTCTCCTCTGTCATTGGGATCGAAAGGGGGTGAGGATCTCTTCTTTTGGTTCTTTTAGGGTAAAAAGGGCTAGACCTTTGAACTCCTTTTGAAACGGGGCTAAAAGGCCTATTTTGGCGCATCGCCAGCCACCGGGTACGGTGAGGGTGCGGCGGTCAGACGTTTGCGATGATGGGTATAAAACCCTAGCAGAGAAAAGGAAAATAGGAGGGGGCTGCTCTCTATTTTTTAAAAAACAGAAGGAGAGAAATGGGCATTTTTAAAAAACAATTGGCTTTAATAGCCCAACAAAACATCACCATTTTGCAACCCCCCTACGCCTCAAAACGGCATCGTTTAGGGGGGAAACCGTGCGACCCGACCCGTACCCACAGAGGATCCGCGCTTTTTGACCTAATGGTTTATTTGCGCATTGGATCCCTCCACTTTTATAGTGCGTTTCAATGTGGTCCCGTGCTACCTTTTTATTTTGATTTTTACCCCAGAATTTTGCTTCTGTTTCAATTTGATCCTCGGGCCATTTGAAGAGGCAGACCTTTGAAACGCTGCGCATAAGGGTTGGGATTATTTTCCCAATCAGTCCCTCAATGTTTCAGCGCGTTTCAAATCTGTCCGCTGCTTCATTTTTTGTCTGAATTTCCACTTTAATTTTATTTAGATTTTGATTTAGTCATTTTTAAATACTTGCATTTATTTTATTCGAATTTGGACCCTAAAATTTCATTTTATTTGCAATCTAACCCTCTTTCATGTAAATTTGGATTCTTTGATCCTTCATTATTATTATTATTATTTATTTTAAACTATTTTATTTATCTTAAATTTCATATATTAAACTGTTTTAGATTGTTTTAGATGTATTATTCTAAATTATTTCATATACTATATACTTTAAATTGCTTTGTATATATTTCTAAACTTGTTTTTATGTATCATTGTTTTATTACTTATTTTAAATTGCTACCTTATTTCAAACTCTTTTTATTTATTTAAAATGGTTTGATTATTATTTATTTTAGGTTTTTTTTATGTATATATTTTATACTTTTATGTATATATATTATCTATTTTAAAATTATTCATATGTATCATTTTTTTTAATTTGCTTTGTGTAATATAGATTTTAAAATTCTTTTTTCACATTATTTATTTTAAACTCATTTATTATCATTTAAAATTTGTTCACATTTTATTTATTTTAATTTGCTTTATACTTTTTTAAAAATTATTATTTAATTCGTTGGTCTTTATTCATTGATATTAGTATTTAAATGATAATTTTTGTATGATTATTGCCATTGTGTGTATCTTAATTTGTTTATTTCGTATTTTTGTATTATTGTTTTTCATTCATATAATGTTGTGCTCATGTATCATTGTTCAAGGCTCATTACCATATTTTTACTTCATATCATCGCCTCATGAATCAAGCCTTGTCACATTTATCCAATAAATCATTTTATTTTAACCCAAACAAATAACGTACGTAGTTTAAATATTATATTCGCTATTATTCAAAAACAAAAATTTTAAAATAAGGCAATGTTTCACGTTTTGGAACATCGAGGAATTGTACCCAAACTTACGGGGTTTCAATTTTCTCGTTGATTCTAAATAGCCAAATATCCTTTCAAGTTTTAAAATACACGGAATTCCAATGAAAATTAAAGGCAAACTTATTCTCGAGGGTGCAAAGTGTCGTGTCCTAACTCACGGGATGTGACGTTTTATTACTTTGAGATGAGAGAGTCTTTAACACTTTTTTCAGTCTAATTCAAACGTTTTTAAAATCAGCGTTAATAAAAAAGGATCGTATCTTAAATCCGTTCTCGATTTTCAACTTTCGACGTTAAGACACTAACTAATCAATTCGGTACCAATTTTGGGCGTGACGAGGGTGCTAATCCTTCCTCACACGTAACCGACTCCCGAACCCGTTCTTTTGAGTTTCGTAGACCAAAAACACCGTTTTAGTAAATTAAAACGTTTTATTAAAACAAAGGTGATCCGATCACACCTAATAAAGATTGGTGGAGACTCCCGTTTTAATTTTTATTTTCAAACAAGGTCAATTCCCGTTTTCAAAAAAATGGTTTCAACAACTAAATTTCAGATTACGCGTTTATTTTCCCACACATATTGCTTTGTCCAATGATGATTTTTTGATGTTTTAACTTTGTTATGATTCCAACTACGTAAATGTGGCAAAATTTAACCTTTTGTGACACATTGTTTACCTTCTTCCGATACTTTTTATAAAATTGTGAGGGCTGATTTCTATATAAACCCCCCACATCTTCATGTTCTTTGGCACCAATTAACAAAGAGTTGACAAAAGAAATTCAATATGAATATTATCAAGGGATTTTCCACTATTTTCCTTTTCATTTGCTTCATTTTAATTATTACAGATTGTTCAGTTGTTGAAGCAGATACATGCAAACCCAGTGGCCAGCTTAAAGGGAAAAAGCCTTTGCCGGGGAAATGTAACCACGAAAATGACTCTGATTGTTGTATAGAAGGAAAGCTTTACACAACGTATAAATGTTCACCGCCTATTTTGAGCCATACAAAAGCAAAGTTGACAATTAACAGCTTTAAGCCTGGCGGGGATGGTGGCGGACCATTAGAATGTGACAACCATTACCACTCAGATGATGACCCTGTGGTGCCACTTTCGACCGGATGGTTTAACTACAAAAATAGGTGTTTGAAGTATATCAATATCCATGGCAATGGAAAAAGCGTGAAGGCTAAGGTTGTGGAAGAATGTGATTCTATGATGGGATGTAATTCGGTGCATGATTACCAGCCTCCTTGGTCTAACAACATCGTTGACGCCTCGAAAGCAGTTTGGAAAGCTCTTGGAGTTCCTGAAAAAAATTGGGGCGAAATGGATATTTATTGGTCGAGCACCGATTGATATCATTGTTAGATTTGTAAAATAAATTTGAAATGAAACTTAATAAACCAAGATCTATCATGTCAAATCATCAAGAATAAATCAAGAACAAAACTAGATGCGGAAGCGTACCTGAATCCATGAATTCCTTGAAGTTTTACTGGATCTTGGGGATTTGATCTTCCAAATTAACACACAAGAAATTCAGAGAATATCTGCGCTCTTTTTCCTAATGATGGGAAATTGAAAAAGATATCTGTGTGTAATTTGGGGACCATAACCCTAATATTTATAACCTTGTCATATTAGTTCTAATTTCTAATTAGCCCATCATTAATTAGAATTTGATTAGAACTCAATTACTAGAGGATCTCCATATATTTAACTCATTTGTTTAATAATTAAAGCCCAATAAAATTTTAACTAAATTAGATCACTTTTAATTTGGGTTAACCTATCATGATAGTAAATAACAACATGTAATTACCATTATTATATATGTGATGTCCATATTTTCCAACAATCTCCCACTTGGGCCACATATATATACTAATTACTCTATAATTACCTGTCATTATATAACCTTATGAGCTTAAAATTTTACTATCATATCTAAAAGGTATTCCAAACAATCTCATCCATTAATTATGTTAACATAGAACCAAAGTGACTTTCGTTACATATATTGTAAGTAAATCCATCCCTGATCATGTATATTAACACAACCAAATGACATAGATCAAGTATGGATGTGTAGCATGGAAATTACATGCAGTATGATCTAAATATGTCTATTTCTAACAGGTCCTCCTTAGTGAAATCAAACCTTACCAAAACCAGAGTGTGAATAAACCAAATAAATTTTTATTTTTGCAGAAAGTAGACTTAATATTTGTAAACTAAAATAACTGAAAATGTGTCTATAACATAAAAGCATTTAAAAGTACAAACTCCCACTAAAACCAAATATCCTTAAATGATATTACACCCATATGAGCAATGTCCTCATGAAAAACCTTGGGTGTAACCCCTTAGTAAGCAGATCTGCAATCATGGAGTTTGCCCTAATATGCTTTATAGGCACCTAACCACTTTGAACTTTTACTTTAATAACCAGGAACTTAAAGTCTATGTATTTTGACTTTGATGTACTCTTGTTGCTATTGGAATAAAAAATTGCAATTTGTTTTCACAATTTGCACCTTAGTGACAAAATATTTTATCCATATTCCATCAAAATCGGAGTTCTATATACCTAATGATCTCTAACTGGTTAGACCTCTGATATGTGAGCATGTAATCTTTTGTTCTCTAAAAATTCCTTATAACTCTCTTGGATGCTATCCAGTGGTCCAAACCAGGGTTGCTTAAAATATCTGCCTAACTTCCTAATAGTGTACACAATATTCCAATGTATACAAACCTGAACGTACATTAGACTTTCCACGACTAAAATGTAAAAAATCTTATGCATTTTTGTAATCTCATAATCATTCTTAGGGAATTGATTGAGGCTATACTTATTATTGATAAGAAGTATGTCATTAATATATAAAACCAAATATAAAACCTTACTCCCACTAAACTTATGGTGTAGTAGACCCAATTTGCCTGACCCACTAAAATCAAATAAATAAAACCCAAAATAAAAATTAAACACTCCAATTATATTCAAGCCTAAAATAAAAACCCTAACCAAAAATTACAAGCCCAATGGCCCAAAATGCTTAAACATTTTCAGTAAAAACAAAACCCTAGAGCCCCCGTGCCGCTCCTCCTCGGTTGGGCCGCTCGCGCCTTGTCCCGAGGCCTGATGCACTATGTCTGCCATTTTTTCACCAAAATGGCAAAAGGTTTGCCTTTCTCTCCTCCATTAACTGAGCAAAACTGCAAAAAGGACAAAGAAAGAACACAGAAACAAGAAGGCAGTAGTAGCAGAAACAAAAAGTAAATAGTAGCAAATGAAGTCAAATGTATTACTCGGCTATAAAAGCCATGAAAATAGCTTGTAATTTTTACAGGGAGAAATATAGACAAAAAAAAAAGCTTTTGAAACCGGTTCAATATTGAAAGGTGCTTCTAATCGTGATTTTTCGTGATAAGTTTTATAAATTTATAATGAATCGTTCTTGAAACTAACTATTATCACGATGTAGGCAAGTGTACCTATCGAACAGTAGTATAGCTTTAGGAAGACCGGATTGTCGAACCCGAAGGACTATAAGTACTAGTAATGACTGTCTTTTTATTATCTAGCCGAAGAAAAGAGGTTTGTTTTAACTAACTAATTAAACTAAGAACTTGCAGAAAATAGAATTGGGAATTTACTTTTGGGGAAAACGATTAATTGAGACAATACCTAAGGAAAAATCCACCTAGACTTGTACTTGTTATTCTGGCTCCGAACTGGATGATTTATTCATTTAACTTGTTCCGTAGAAATCCCTAAGTTATGTTATTATCCCTATTCAAGACTAATAACGTCTAATCCCTAGGTTGAATAACTGAGACTTTTCTCTAATTAACACCCTAGGGTTGTATTAACTCGATCTATGGATTCCCTTATTAGGTTTCACCCTAATCTGGCAAAATCTTGTCACCCTATCTCTAGGTGAGCAATCAACTCCGTTTAATTATGACAAAGTTACTCTTAGTCAGAGTCTATTCCTCCTCCAACTAAGAGTAGTAACTTGAAGTGATATCCTGAAATACCAAAATAAGAATTAAGAACACATAATTAAGAACAGGTCAAATATTTATCATACGATTCAGAAATAATAACAAGATTTCATCATAGGTTTCATCCCCTTTAGGTATTTAGGGGTTTAGTTCATAACTAAACAAGAAAACATCTCAGAATAATAATAAATACAAAACATAAAGAAAACCCAAAACTCCTGAAGGAAAATTGAGGAGTGATCTTCAGT
This sequence comes from Gossypium anomalum, assembly GCA_025698475.1. NCBI lineage: Eukaryota > Viridiplantae > Streptophyta > Magnoliopsida > Malvales > Malvaceae > Gossypium > Gossypium anomalum. The sequence continues at coordinate 27,563,497 of CM046967.1, forward strand.
CTTGATAGTGGATCCAGCTTCTGAAATGGATCAATCGGCTTCCTTGGAGTAATTCCTTACTCCCTATTCTCTGTTTCCCATTTTTTCCTCTTCTGGGGTGTATTTATAGGCTTTGGAATGCCTAAGAACCCTCAAAAGTGGCCTTTTCCGAATTGGACTCAACTTAGGCTCGGCAGGGACACGCCCGTGTGACACACTCGTGTGCGATAACTTCAGGCCGTGTTCGAGCCTGTTAGATTGGCACGGGCGTGTGTTCTATCCATGCGAGTCGTGCTTCAATTCTACCAAATTGACACGACCGTGTGAGCTGCCCGTGTGAAGAGGTCCAGGCCGTGTTGATGCCATACCTTGGCCTATTTTCTCCGTTTTTTGGCCCGTTTCTTGTTCCTTTCGCTCTCCTATGCTTATCTAAGGATAAAACATGAAATTAAGGCATTAGGAGCATCAAATTCACTAATTCTAAGGAAAAATCATTCATAAAATACGTTAAGCATGGGGTATAAATATGTATAGATTACGGTTTATCAGCTTCATCCTCAACTTTATTATTATTATTTTTTCTTCCTTTTCTTCCCGAAATAAATAAATAGTAAAAACTAAAAAAAGAAACCTTTTCACCTATTGTTCCATCTTCGGTTCACGAGGTCGTCGGATCCCTTGGGATTCGGCCAAAAGCCGCGGCGGAGGACGGCGGAAGTCGAGTTTTTTTTTTCCTTTTTCCTTTTTTGGCTTTATTTTTGGCGATTTCAAGTCTAAAAAAGGGGTTTTACGCAAAAAAAATAAAAAAATAGAGGTTTGGATGATTTTTCGACCACCGTGAACGGTGACACCGTCGCCGGTGACTGGTGGCCGGCGAGGTGGTAATTCGCCGGGCTGACGGTCAGCCAAGGACTGGTTCAGGGAAAAAGAGAGAGCTTTGGTTTTTTTTTTTTTTAAAACTGTTTTGAAATAATTTTTTTTGAAAAAATATTTCACTTATATAGGCTCCCAAAGCGGCGACCCGACCGGCCCCTAGGATCCGCTTGTTTTTGGACGGATGGGTTATTTGCACAATCAACCCTTCTGCTTTTGCAATGCGCTTCAATTTAGTCCTCTGTTACCTTTTTTGATTTTTTTAAAAATTTGACCACTGATTTTTTTTGTGCTTCAATTTAGTCCCTAGTTCGTTGATCTGCAAAGGAAAGGACTCATGTCCTAGGGATGGGGTTAATTTCTTATTTAGTCCCCGCTTGTTTTTGCGCATTTGATTTTAGTCCTTTATTTTATTACTTAATCTATTTATTTTATTATGATTTTTACTGTAAATTTTGCTTAGATTTTGATTTAGTCCCTTACTTTCAATCTTTTATTTTTCTTTGTATTTATTTATTTATATTTATACATTTATTTGTTTTTTCTGGTTTTTTATTATTTTTATGTTTTTTTTTACTATATTTATTATTATTATATCTATTATTACTATTTATTTATGTATTTTATTACAAATTGCACCCTTAATTTCATTTATATTTTAATTAAGTCATTTATTTTCAATATTTTATATAATATTACATATTTATTTATTTATTTCTTTGTCTTTATTATATTTAAAAATTGGTATTGTCATTTCATGAGCATATTTTGTAACTAGTATTATTATTGTTATCATTGTTATTATTTATTTTATTTTTCTTTGATTGTTAATATTGGTATTAAAATGATATGTATTATGAATTGCTTATTAGTACATTTATATTGTTGTCATTCATTAGCGTAATATTTTATTCATATATCATTTTTAATATTACATTAATTCTTACCCAAATACGTAAAAAGAAAATTTTCAAAATAAGGCAATGTTTCATATTTGGGGGCTTCGAGAAATCGTACCCTAACTTACGGGGTTTCGATTTTCTTGTTGAACTTAAATAATCGAATATCCTTTTAAAATTAAAATACATGAGATTTCAAATATAAAAAACAAAGGCAAACTTATTCTCAAGGATTCGAAATGTCGTGTCCTAACTTACAGGATGTGACATTTTGTTGCCACGAGATGAGAGTGTCTTTAGCATACTTTTCGATTTATTCAAGCAATTTTTAGGTAAAATTAACATTGATATAAAGAGGGATCGTTGTAAAACCCAAAATTTTCCCGGGCCCAAAATCATCTAGTCCATTTTTTACAAAACAAAAACCAAACCCAATTACAAACCCAACAAGCACAGGCCCAAATAACCTAACCCTAGCAGCCCAAATTAATAAACAGAAAAATAAAATAGAAAACCCTAGCTGCTAGCCGCCACTGCCACTGTTGCCTCTGTCATGTTAGCACTGCCACTGTCATGTCCACCGCCCTCCACTTGCACCGCCACTTGCAGCAGAAGTGACAATAAACATAAAAAATAGGTTAAAAGCATTTGTAAATGGCTATAAAAGCCATCAAAATCCAATGTAATTTTTTCAGATTTTTTCTGGAATACAAAAAAGAAAAAAAACAGATTCAAAGCATTCAAACAAATAAGAAAAGCAGTAAGCAGTTGAAAGAAAAGAAGCAAAATGTGCTAAGGTCCTTTTTACTCTTTTATTTTTCTTCTTGTTTTCTTTTTTCGAAACAGTATATATATACACCTATTTCTTCATTTCCTTTTTTTAAAATTATATACACACATATATATATCAAAAAGAGTAAAAAAGGGGGAAAAAAACTCGCCTTTTCGATTTCACCGAAAAATAGGCAACTTTTGACCTTCTGGCCTCCGTGGACGGCGTCGCCGTCGCCGGCGACCAGTGGCTGACGCGACGGCGATCGTCCGAAGTTAAGGCCGGCCAAAAGTTTTTTTAGAGAGAAAAAGGGGGAGGGAATTTTTTTTTTTTGAAACAGGCTTGAAATGTTTTTTTTTCCTAAATTTTTTGCCTTAAATAGGCCTCCAAAACGACGCCGTTTTGCGTAGGTCTTTCAGGCACCAAAACGACGTCGTTTTGGGGAGGCTGACCCGAACCCGACCCGCTCTAAGGGAGGATTCGCATTTTTTTTAAAACTGGTCTTATTGCTAGTTTAGTCCTTCTGCCTTTTTATTCTTTTGCAATTAAGTTTCTTTAGTCCTTAATTTTGACCCCATAATTTATTTCAGCTTTCAATTAGGTCCACCTTGAAGCTGAGCGTTCTGAAGGGGGGATTATCTCCCATTTTGGTCCCTCATTGTTATTTGCGCATTCAATCTGGTCCTTTTCTTTTTATTTTATTTTTGATTTGCCAAATTTTTTATTTCATTTTCAATTTAGCCATCTTTTTCGCTATTTTTGCTATTTTATTACTAAATTAATTAATATTATTACTACTATCATTATATTTTCTTTTTATTTATTATTTCATCAATATCATTCTATTATTAAATTAATTAATTGAATGTTATTATTACTATAATTATATTTTCTTTTTATGTTTATTTACTTATTATTATTATATTATTGTATCCTTGACTTTATATTGTTATTATTATTATTATTATTGTATTTCCTTTTCGTATTTATTTACCTAATATTTATTTTATTTTATCATTTTATTATTCATTTATATCCTTTTATGATTTTAAAACTTTAAATTTTTTATTATATCATAATTGTTAATGTCACCCTTATTATTATTCTGTTATACATGTTAGCACCGTAATCCATTTCAGATTTTACTACAAAGTCATGTTAAATTTTTTCCCGTTATATTGAAAAAAAATTTATAAGCAATTTCTTTCATATTTCGAGATTTGAAAAGTCGTACCCTAACTTACGAGGTTTCTATTTTCTCGATGAATCTAAATAAACGAACATTTTTTTCTAATCTCGGGAATTAAGAAAAGGTCGTGTTCTAACTTACAGAATATGATTTTCTTTCTAGAATCGAGATAGTCAAACATCTTTTAAAATAAATTTTTCGGCGTTTATTCGCGTATCGGGAATTTAAGACATTGCGTCATAACTTACGGGACGCAATTCTTTTTCTCGATTAACGTGAAATATACCCCTTTTTTCAAAAAATTTTTAATTAAATAATATTTTAACAAAGTATCGTATTTTTTAAATCTTTTCAAATTCTTAATTCTAGACACTAAGACATTAATTAATCAACTAGGTACCAATTTTGGGCGTTACGAGGGTGCTAATCCTTCTTCGTACGTAATCGACTCCCGAACCAATTTTTCTGAATTTCGTAGACCAAAATCATCATTTTTATAAATCAAACTTCTTATTAAAATGATCAAATTGTGAGGTAGTCTGATCACACCTCATAAAAAATGATTGGTGGCGACTCTCATATTCGTGTTCATTTTCAAAATCAAAGTCGACCCCTTTTACAAAAAAAATGGTTTCGATAGCTTGGCAACTTCGCTGGGGGACCCAAAATAAGAGAGCCAAGCCACGAGTTGATTACTTTTTGTCTTTTTTTCGAAAATTGAAAACTTGGTTTAAATTTACGACCCTTTCATTGCATTTCATCTATCTTTGTTGCGATCTTCATTGTTTTGGTTTATGATTGCTTTACTGGGTTAAGTTTTTGATATATTTCTGCACATTGCATCACATAATCAGTCGATCTTAACCTTTTAAGTAGGAGAGAGAAGCTATTCCTTCGTGAGGTCTTCGCCTCCGTATGGGATAGTGGATCGCCTTCGGGATACATCCATACCTATGTTTTCGTGAGATTTCCATCTCCGTATAGCCATAGGGAAATGTATTTCCCTAAACTGAACTCGGTCCATATGAGCCTATAATGGGTGAGGATCGAGGAATCTACTGGTTCAGGTACCCTTACTTTAGAATCGAACCCCATATAGCGAGCCTTAAGAGCCCACCTTAGGTAGAGCCATACCAAACCTAGTGGTTACCTGAGTAGGTGCTTTACTTATTATTATTCACTTGCTTTAAACTGTGTATGAAGTACTGACTTGTTTTGTTTTACTTTTATTGTAATTGTATGGCATTTTCATCATAAGAAATGTGTTGATTCATATTCGGTTGCTAAATAGATAACTTGTCATGGAAAAGGGGTTTCTTAATAAAGTGAAAGATAATACGGCCGTTCGGATATGGGCCGAGACAACGTAACAAGAGAAGGGTGATAGTCTTATAGAGGGGTACGTGTTAAAGTTGTGGGATTTTACTCATATCAGCGTAACCCAAAATAATCTTCAAGAGATGAAAAAAATATTGGATCAATGGGATGACGAGATCAATCAACTATTCTACTGTAATTACGGTGATTTGCCCTATCTACTCGATATCAAAGTGGACAAGCACTTATTCCGAGCTCACGCACAGTTTTGGAACCCTGCTTATAGTTGTTTTACTTTTGGAAAGGTAGATTTGGTACCTACTGTGGAAGAGTATATGAACTTGCTCCGTTGCCCGAAGATTCAAATTAACAAGGCTTATTCCAAAGCCGCCAACGTCTTAATGTTCTTAAAAAAGATAATGAACATCACGGGAATGAGTGAACAGTGGGTTACAACCCGAATCAAGCAGAAAGGTGATAGTAAGTGCATTCCTTAGAGAATTTTGAGAGATTTGATCCTAGCCCATCCTGATGTGAAGAAAAAGGGTTGATATCTTTTCTTGTTAAGCATTTACAGATTGGTTATCTTCCCTAAGGCTTTGGGGCACATAGACGAGGCGGTCTTTGATTTATTTGACTGACTTGATAAAAAGGTCACACCCGTTCCCGTAATTTTGGCTGAAACTTTCAGATCCTTGAACGCATGCCGAAGAGTGGGTGAAGGAAGATTCATCGAATGCGCATAACTCTTTCTAGCGTGGTTCTACAACCATTTTTAGAAAGTAGAAAAGGTCTCATATTGAATCTTCTCCGAAGACTATTCTCCGCTGAAAGAGTTAGTGGCTATGCCAAGACGAGATGATATTACAGAAAAGAAATGGATGATGATTCTCCAAAATTTGCAAGACGAAAACGTCAAATGGAGAGCCCCTTGGATGGTCCCTGACGAGATTCTATATCAGTGTGGTGATTTTGATTGGGTTCCCCTGCTTGAAATATGAGAGGCTGTCGGGTATGCCCCTTTGCTCGCGTTAAGGCAGTACAGATCAAGATAGTTTACGCCAGTAACATATGGGTTAGTTCAGTGCGAGTTTGTATACAAAGGAGATAATTACAAAAAGAAAGTTCGTGAAATATCGAACGCCTGAAACCGAACTCGCAGAATGAAAAGGTTTGCAGCCAACCCGATGACTACCCCTGAGTATGCCTGTGGTGGGGTCAGAGAATCAATGACAACATCCCTACATTAGACCAAGAAAACATCCGATCAATGGAAGAACACTTGCAGGTGATCCCATCTGAGCTAGAGATCATCAAATAGGATTTTGAGAAAAAGAGTTTGGAGCTAGAAAAAAGATTAGAGCAATTGGAGGAGGAGAAAATGAAGCTGGGACTGGATGTCGACGTCCAGAAACTAGAAGCCAAGAAGCTGAGAAAGGGAAAGAGTAAGGCTAAAGAGGATTTGGACAGTTTGAAAACATACTACAAGAAGCTGCGAAGGTCAATGAGAACCACTGGTCTGGGAAAAATGTCAAAACAATGGCGGCAAGAAATTAAAGAGGAAAAGAGTAGAGCTAGTTGATGGGAAAGGAAATTATGAGATGCTCAAGCACGAGAAGATGTTCTGGAAGAGAGTTTAGTAGAAAGTCAAAATAAGAAGGTGGGGTTAAAAACTCAGGTGTCAGAGTTAGAAAGATCCCTACATCAGTATCGTAGTCGTAACTTTGTAACTGAGTTGAAGGCTAGTCAGAGAAAAATTGAAGAGCTAAAAGGAAAGATAGAAGAACTCGAAACCGCACTACAAAATTTTGAACTTCAAGTTGAACTCCTAGAAGCAAATAATGAGCAGTGACAAGAGCAGCTTTATCAATCTCAAGATCAGGTTAGGGATAGGGATTACGTTTTGGGTGCAGCTTTGGCTCAAGTATGAGAGGTGGCTGATCATTTACAAACCTTAGCAGTCCAGGCTGACATACCGAGTTTGAAATATGAGTTAGAGTCAGATCGAGGCCGAGAGTTAGCTTGGCTTCTGAAGAAGGTCAAGGCCTTAAGTATTAGGGCGAGGCCTTATATGTAATCCGTTTTATGTAAAGAAATTTATTTTCTAGAAAAGTTACTCTAATAAAATTGAATCAGAACCAATGCCTTTTTTTTTGCATGCATTTTATGCATTAGCATTTCAGTACATCATGTGCATTAAATCTCACAAAGAGACCCTAAAATCATGATAGTTACCTGGAATATCGTTACAGTACACGAGGAAAAACTAAAGCAATAGACCAAAAGGTTGGAAAGATTAGAGCAAATGCAAAAAGAAATTCAAGACCAGCTACAAATATAGATGCAAGAACAATTGGCCAAAATTCAACAATACATGAGAGATCAGATGTTAGAATCCCAAAAGAATATGACGAGCCAATTAACCCAGTTGCTGACTGGAGGGTTAGAAAAAGGAAAGAGCCCTATGGTCAATTCCGAGGACGATAACGAGGACCCTGCTTATCCTCCAGACTTCACCCCAACAAACACCCAAGCACAACTAAACGCATATCCACAAAGGGTGTTCGTTAACATCAGGCCCCAATATCAGACAGGTACCTCGACACCAACAAGCTTTCCGATTGGCTTATGCTCCAACCCAGGAGACAATCTAGCAAATCCCGTTGTCCTTGATCTTGATGATATAGCAGAAATAGAAAAGGCGAGAGTGGAGCTCCCAAAGCAACTTGAAGACCGATGCAGATGGCTAGAAGAGAAATTTAAGGCATTGGAAAGCGTTGATCACCACTATGGAATTGATGCTAAAGACTTGAGCCTGGTGCCAGATCTAGTGCTCCCACCCAAGTTTAAGACCCCGGAGTTTGAGAAATATATTGGGAATAGCCGCCCCCAGGCTCACATTACAATGTTCCATCAGAGGATGACATGATATGTTAATAATGATCAGTTGTTAATTCACTGTTTCCAAGACAGCCTGACCGAGGCTGCAGCCAAATGGTATAATTAATTAAGCCATGCCCAAATCAATTCGTGGAAGGACCTGGCATAGGCCTTCATGAAACAATATGGCCAAGTAACAGATATAGCGCCCGACAAAATCACACTGTAAAACATGGAGAAAAAGACAAACAAGAGCTTCAGGCAATATGCTCAAAGGTGGAGGGAAGTCGCCACGCAGGTCCAACCACCTCTGCTAGAAAAGGAAATGACAATGATCTTCATTAATACCCTGAAGGCTCCATTCATTAATCACATACTGGGAAGCACAACTAAGAGTTTCTCGGACATAATAATGTTCGGTGAGATGATAGAAAATGCAATAAGATGTGGAAAAATAGAAGCCGGGGAAAACGACAGGAGAACGGCCCCGAGAAAGAAAAAAAATGAGGTAAATAATGCGAGTACGTATGACAAGGGCTATTCAAAGCCGATTACTGTAAGTCAGCCAAGGGCAGTGGCTGCTAGCCATTAAGGCCCCCTAAGGCAAGAATCCAACACAAGGCAAAATACGAAGAAACTCCAATTTACACATAATGACCCATAGGGAATTGTACCAAAATTTGTTTGATGCATATGTAGTATCCCCTTTCTACCTAAAACCTATGCAACCTCTATTCCCTAAATGGTATGACGCGAACGCCCAATGCGAATACCACGTGAGAATTACAGGACCCTTGATCTAGAACTGCACCTCTTTCAAAAAGTTAATTGAAAGACTCATCAAAATGGGCAGTGTGAGATTCGATGATCCATCTGGTGCAGAGAATCCGTTACCAAACCATTCTAACAAAGGGGTAAACGCAATAATCGAGAATGCGGGGAAGAGAATCAAGATGAATATAGCAGAAGTGAAAACCCCACTGAGAGTGATTTGGAAGAAAATGGTAGAAAGTGGATTAATCACATAGGATTTAGGGGAGAAATCCCGAAAAGCAAGGAACTACTGCGAGTTCCATAATAAAGAAGGTCATGAGATTCAAAGATATAGTGAATTCAGGGCCCTAGTGCAAGGTCTGATAGACAATAAAGAGCTAGACTTCTTTGAGTATATTGAAGGCCCAGAAGGAGAAGATGTATGCGCCTCAGAAGAGGGGTCAACAAAGAAGATCTATAAAGTCAACCACCCAGTGGTTATCATTTCACGACCAAAAAGTAATGAAACCAGAGTACAAATTGCACCAAGAGTCATAATCTAGAAACCTGTAACCTTTCCCTACAAGGACAGCAAGAAGGTTCCCTGGAATTATAACTGCAATGTGACGATCCTGGGAGAAGAGAACCCAATTAGCGCTTCAAAAGAAGGTTGAGATGTGGGTTTCTACACGCCCAGTTGGAGGCGCTACGACACATCAAATGCAAAGGCTGAGCCCACAAAAGGAAAAGCCTTGGTGGTTGAACAAAATAAAGAAAAGGCGGCCAGACTTGAATCACCTATTAATGAGCCAGAGACTGAAGAGGAGGCTAAAGAGTTTTTGAAATTCTTAAAGCATAGCGAATATAGCATTGTGGAGCAACTACATAAACAACTAGCTCGCATATCAATGCTAGATTTACTCTTAAGCTTGGAGGTACATCGTAGCGCGTTGATGAAAGTATTGAAATAAACTTATGTCGCCAATGATATCTCTGTCAACAAGCTAGACCATTTGGTCAGTAACATAAGCGCCGATAATTTCATCTTTTTTAATGATGATGAAATACCGCCTGGAGGCATGGGATCGACTAAGGCTTTGCACATCACCACCCACTGCAAAGGGGTATACATTGCCAGGGGTGTTAATTGATAATGAATCAGCATTGAATGTCTTGCCCTTATCCACACTAAACAGATTACCAGTGGATAGCTCTCATATGAAGATGTGTCAGACCATAGTGAGAGCATTCGATGGTACCGAAAGAAAGGTGATGGGAAGAATTGAGATACCTTTTTTGATTGGTCCAAACACATATTAAGTAGATTTCTTGGTGATGGACATCAAGCCTTCTTACAATTGCTTACTGGGGAGGCCTTGGATTCACTCGGTTGGGGCAGTGTTGTCATCATTGCACCAAAAGCTAAAGTTGATAATTGAGGGTCGACTGGTAACAATAAACACGGAAGAAGACATTATTGCATCCGTAACTAGTGATGCACTATACATAGGGGCAGACGATGAAGCGATAGAATGTTTTTTTCGGTCGTTAGAATTTGTAAATGCAACCTTCATCATCGAAGGGAACAAGATCCCTATGCCCAGAATATCCAAAACTACGAATATGGGCCTACAACTGACGGTCGAAAAAGGGAGCCATGCTGGGAAAAGGACTCGAGAAATATCTCCAAGGAAGGGTCGAGGTACCAATTGTAATGGATAAACGAGATCACTTTGGCTTGGGATATAAGCCAGATGCGAAACAAAAGGAGAAAGAGTTGGAGAAGAAACAGGAAAGGAGAAGAGCACGATTAAGCGGCGAAGAAGTCAAATGGGAACTGATGACCTTTCCCCATATATCTAGAACATTTGTGTCAGGAGGAATTATTCATCCTGAACAGAAGATGAAAAGAAAAGAAACTGTTGAAGAAATGATGGGAAATCTGAACATCAACACTGTCGAAACCATTTTTTTATTTTTGGAAAAAAAGGGGAATCGACTTTAAAATGAGTGGAGTCGTGTGATTGGATCACCTAATAAAACATTTCATTTAAATCAATTTTGGCCTACATAAATTTTTAAAAAGACAGGTTCGGGAGTCGGTTACATATGAGGAAGGATTAGCACCCTCACTACCCCCAAAATTGATACCAAATTGATTAAATATTGTCCTCATGTCTAAGATTTAAAAAAGAAATTGAAATATGGCTCTTATTAAAACACTTAAGCGGTTCAAGGTGGTCATCAAAATTCTCTCGTTTTAAAGGTATGCAGCTTCATATCCAGCTCGATTGGACACGATCCCTTATACCTTCAAAAATACGATTGATTTTTGATTTTCAAAAGCTCATACGCTAAAAATTATAAAAGGGTATGCAAATATTTAGTCCGACGAAAAATCATACCCAGCACGATAAGGCACGATTTCCCGAATTTCTAAATATTGAATATTGCCTTATTTTAGAATCTTGAATAAAGAAAATTGAAAATTAGCTCAAAACACATTTATTTGTTTTAAAATGAGATGGAATAATTAATTATTTAAAAAAAAATTCAAAGCAACATTTGTATAAAAAAGAGATTAATAATCATGAAACAATAAGCACACATAAAGTGCCATACTTGGTAAATGAAGATACCATAACCTTATTTAGCCAGATCGACTAAACAATTGAGTGTGACTAATCTAAGCAAAATGAAATCAACTTTCCAAGCATGCATGAAGAACAATCGATATAAAAAAAATAATGTACAAAGTGCTAAAAATATTTATTAAAATACTTATAATAAAGGAGAATTTAAATAATATACAAATATGAAAGGATAACAAAAATACATAATAAAATACAATCTTAGGAAATAAATTACACATAATAGACTTACAAAACGTATATGTATATATATAAATAAATTTGGAAGCAATTGTTGGTGGAAATAGCATGGAATTTATAATGCATATAAGATTAAATTAATTTTATCATAAATTGTATATGCAATAGATTTAAAAAAATACATAATTATGTACACAAATGGATTCAAAAGAAATTATACATATAAAATAATACGGATTTAATGATGTACATAAATCTAATATATGTACCAATATATATATATATGTAATAATAATTTAAATAGTACATTAGATATGTAGGATTTTCTTTTAAATAACAAAGATATATATAAAACATGTGAATAGATTTAAAAGAAATTATATGTATAAAATAACATAAAATTAATAATGTATATAGAATAAAATTAATTTTATCATGAAGCATATATATATAATAATATATAAGAACATGTATACAAAATATTATATAAAATATTGAAATAATATGATATAAACAAACTTTACAATAATAATTTTAAAAAAAACAAAGTAAAATTATTAAAGTAGCTAGAAATATAAAAATAAATAATCAAGAATTAACAATGTATGTTAAGTGGATTTTTAAAATAATAATGAATTATAAAAAATTAAAAAACTCAATCAAAATAGTATATATGTACAAATATATAAAAAGATTTAAACCAAATATTATACAAAATGTCAAAATAATATGATATATAAAAAAAGAACTTCAAAATAATTACACAAATAAAAACAAAGCAAAATTATTAAAAAAGCTCAACACATGTATAAAAATATTAAATGAACTTTAAAATAATGAATTATACAAATAGAAAACTCAAATAAAACAGAATTAAAATAGAAGGGATAATTTATAAATAAAAAAACTATTGAAATAGAAATAATGACTAAAGCGCAATATACACGAATATTCAGGGATCAAAACTAAAAATATTCCAGGTCTTGAAACACTGTGTTTAGGTGCGGACTAAATTGCAAAGACACGCAAATTCTAGGAAAAATTTGAAATAAAATAAAATGTAAATATAGATCAATTAAAAGTCTGAGCAAAGGTGAAGGATAAGTCGCGCAATTTGACCATTCGGAGTGCCAAAGTGTGGATCCATACAGCACTGTTTCAAATTCAATACAAAATCAAGCTAAAAAGAACCTAAAGTCAAACACTCAGTTACTTTAACAAAATCAAAAGAAAGAAAAAAACCAAAACCTATCCTTATTCATTCGGCTAAACCAGAGGCATCACTCAACCACCCCTTCGCCTCCATATCATCAAATCAGATCCCCTAATCCTCATCAAAGCTTCGATTTCAATGAAGCAAACAAGGATTCAAAGGCTCCTTCAACAACAGATAAGTCTCCTTTTCCCCTTATAGATTTACTTTTTCATGCAATAGATAAAGAATGATGAAATAGAAATGAAAATCAAGGAAGAACACGATCTAAAATCACCTTAAAACTAATTTCAGATTGATTTTTTTAGTATCCGTGTGTATTTCTGTGGAAAAAAAATGATCCCCTTTACATTGTTTACCAATGGCCTTTTATAGCCGAAAAAAAAAATACAAATTTCATTGCTGTCATTTTGCTGTTATTTGCTGCTTTTTCCTTTTGTTTGTTAGTTTGTTGCAGGTGTGTATGGCGTGGAGGAACGGAGATCGTGACGTGAAGACGGGTTCGTGAGGCTGAGGCGCGCATGAGCTTGGTGGCTTAGGGTTTCTTAAGTATTTTTTTTGTTTTGGGCTGGGATTTGGGTTAGGGATTTATTTTATTTTGGGCTAATTATTTGCTTGTAAGTGGGCTAGATAATTGGGTTCGTAAAAGGGATATTGGACTTAATTATTTTAGTTTTATTTTTTTGGGTTTTGGTTTTGCTGTAAGCCTGGGCAGATCGGCCTATTACAAATGCCATATCTGAAGAGGGAATTTTGGAAGGAAATTTATCGGGCATTCGCCCTTATACACCTAGAAGTGTTCTGAACAACTGGACCGCGAAAGAAATTCCTGTAGTTTTTAAAGCTAATTCAGAGTAATGTTCAAAACACACTTGTTGCTTTAAGCCTAGGGGCAATAAGAATCTTTTTGTGAAATAGGCCTATGTCCAACATCTTTATTTCAATGAAATGCATCTTTCTATCTTATTCCGAGCAAATATTCTTCTTCTTTCATCTCATTCATAATCATACCATACAGATAATTATTCTTAGATTCTTTTGTTCTTTGGATTTTTCTTTATCCCTATAACAGGTCTTCAGATATCAATGATATGAGCGACACTACTACTAACTCAGAATCTCCATTTGAGTGAGATATGTGTTTAGAGGAACCTCAAGACTTTGAAGATGACATAGATTGTAACCTATCTCTTGATTTGTTAAGGATGGTGCAACAAGATGAGAAATAGATTCTACCTCATAAAGAATCAGTAGAGATTGTGGTTTTGGAAGAAGAAAAATAAGTAAAAATTTGAGCTTGCATTGCTGCAGAGACAAAGCGAGACCTCATTGAGTTTCTCTAAGAATTCCAAGATGTTTTCGTATGGTCGTATCAAGATATGCCTGGACTAAGTACTGATATCGTGGTACACCGGCTCCCCATAAAGGAAGAGTGCAAACCAGTTCAACAGAAGCTCCGAAGGATGAGGCTCGATGTTTTGCTAAAAATAAAAGAAGAGGTCAAGAAATAATTCAATGATGGTTTCTTACAAGTGGTCAAATACTCAGAATGGGTAGCCAATATCGTCCTTGTCCCTAAAAAAGATGGGAAGTACGAATGTGTGTAGATTACAGGGACATGAACAAAGCCAGCCTGAAGGACAATTTCCCATTGCCCCATATCGACACCTTAGTAGACAACATGACAGGTTATTCATTATTCTCCTTCATGGATGGCTTCTCAGGATACAACCAGATAAATATGCATTCTGAAGACATGGATAAGACCACATTTGTGACCATGTGGGGAACATTTTTCTATAAGGTGATGCCATTTGGATTGAAAAATGTGGGAGCAACATATCAGAGAGCCCTGGTAACCTTGTTCCATGTTATGATGCACAAAGAAATTGAATTTTATGTCAACGACATGATCGCCAAATCCCAGACAGAAGAGGAGTATGTGCAAGTCTTGAGGAAATTATTCTTGAGGTTGAGGAAATTCCAGCTAAAGCTCAATCTAGCAAAATGTACCTTCGAGGCCAAGTCAGGAACTGCTAGGATTCGTAGTCAGCGAAAAGGGGATTGAGATTGACCCGGATAAAGTCAAGGCTATACAGGAGTTGCCTCCATCGCGCACTCAAAAAGAAGTTTGATAATTCCTAGGAAGACTAAATTACATCGCCCGGTTCATTTCACAACTAACTGAGAAATGCAACCCCATATTTCGTCTCCTTAAGAAACACAATCTAGGTGTTTGGGATGATGAGTGCCAGAAGACTTTCGACAAGGTCAAAAAATACCTGTCCAAAGCTCCAGTGCTGACACTACCTAGTCCAGATAAGCCGCTGATACTGTATTTAGCAGTATTTGAGAATTCTATGGGATGTGTGCTTGGCAACATGATGAGTCAGGAAGGAAAGAAAGGTCAATATACTACCTCAATAAGAAGTTCACTGAGTGTGAAACGAGATAATCGCCAATTGAGAAATTGTGTTGCGCCTTAATTTGGGCAACCCAAAGATTGAGGTAGTACATGTGTAATGGGCCAAATTTGCCCGGGCCCAACAACAAAAAATCAATCCCAAAACAAAAAAAAAAAAATACAAAGTCTACAAGTCCATTTTGCACAGCCCAAAATCTAAACCCAGTTACAAGCCCAATCCTACAATTACCAAAACCAAACAAAATAGAGACCAATAGGCCCAATCCTTTCAAAGTTTTTGGAAACCCTAACCCTAGCCCCATCTGTTTTGCGCCGCAGCAGCCTCCAGCGTTGCTCCCCCTCGTGCCTCCATATCAACATGTTCGTACAGCCTCCATACACCTCACAGTACGTGCCACGCTTGTCTCCTCACCTCCGTACCTGCAAATAGAACAAACTCACAACAATACAAAGGCAGCGAGAATAGAAACAAGAAAGATTAACAGCTGTAATATTGTTCGGCTATAAAGCCGTGAACATTTTCATTGTAATTTTCCTGGACACATACAAATCAATACAAAAAACCATAAAAAAAATGTTTTCACAAGGTGATTTTAATCTCGCTTTTCTTCGATTTAGTCTCTATTTCTTTGATTTATCTACTACATAAAAAACAAATAAAGGGGAGGGACTTATCTTTTTATTGGCCCTCGAATCCTTGTTTGCTTCGTTGAAATCAAAGCTTAGATGGGGATTAGGAGCATATGGCTTCAAATAGGATTGGGTTAGGCTTTCGTGAGACGCCATCCGCCAACTACGGTGGTGAAATGGTGGTTGGGGCGAAAAACCGCCTGATACGACTGAATAAGAGAGATAGGAAGCTTAGGTTTTTTTTGTTTTGATTTTGTTTAAAGTGGTTAGGTGTCCATTTTAGGGTTTTTATTTTGTTTTTATGGAGTATATGAAACGACGTCGTTTTAAGTCCACTTCAATGGCTTCAAAACGACACCGTTTAAGAGCCATGAGCCGACGACCCGACCCGTTTACCCTCAGGACCTGCGCGTTTTCGTGGTGAATGGATATTTGTGCTATAAATCCCTCCCCTCCTGCACCGTTTCTTAATTAAGCCTCAATCATATTTTATTTGTTTTTTACATTTTCCCTGAGATTTGCGCGTTGTTACAATTTAATCCTTATTGGAATGCTGCGTTTTGAGATTCGGGATATTTTCATTGCAAGTCCCTTCTCATTTGTGCGCGTTTTATTTCGATCCTTGGCTCTATTTTAATGATTTGCTTTATTTATAGATTATCCTTCCAATTTTGGTTCTTATTTCAATTAAATTTAAGTTTATATTCTTAAAATTTATTTATTATTCATTTTTTTGACATATTATTTTAACTTGTTATCTTGAATTAATTTATTGATTTTGCATTGTGATAGTTTGTTATTTTATACTTTTATTTTTATATTTCTTATTGTTTTATTTTACAATCTATTTATCTTAGAATTCTCTTTTATATATTCCTATGTTTCAAAGATTTATATGATATTTAATTTAATACTATTATACATACATATACATAATTTATATTAAATCATTTTTGTTCTAAGCATATATTATCGATTTCATATTATTTTATGTAAATATTTTCTTTTAAGCCTATTTACGTATATATATATATTGTAACGCCCCAAAAATTGGGCCTAGAAGAGTTGGGCTTTGAGTCTGGGATTCGGATAGAAGAAAACCTGAATAATTAAGAAGTTTTAATTATTATCGTTTAAGAAAATTTTTTATTAAATTACCACTAGAAAATTTTTACTGTATTTATTATTACGGACATTTTAAATTTTTATGAAAATTTTTATTATTATTTACTGTATTATTGATATTTGAAAATTTTAATATTAGATATATTTATAAAATTGTTATTATTAGATAGGAAAAATATATATATATTGTTGTTTTGGTGTTTAAAACTCTAGGAAAAGAATTGTTTTAAATTATGCCTCTTAAGAGAATCTGGGCAGTAGGCATTATTAAGAAATGGGGCTGAGTTTTAGCACAAGTAGGCATCTGGCCCAGTGGCTAAGGGCGTTAGGAGGGCGTGGGAAGAGCTTGGGTTCAAGGCACGGCGCGCGCAAATTGGGAGGTTTTTCTTAGTATGCAGGTTATGGTTGGAATAAGCCTTAAAGGAAGTTGCGAATGAAGTTTGACACAACGAGTCTGCAGTAGCGCGCGATGGCAAGCAACGTGCGTGTGTGTTGAAGAGGTCGAAGGTTCGAGATGTACAGCAGCGTAAATTTCATTTTTATTTCGCAGTAACTAAGGCTTCAAAGACGTAAAGGTTAACATTAATTGTGTTAGTAAAGAAAGAAGCGTGGTGCGGTGGCAGCAGCTCGGTGTGGGCGCATGGGCGACGAGTGCAGAGTTCGAGCCTCATCTCGCACGGAGAGAGGCTGGGTTTTGCTGCACGCATGGGGAAGGAGTTGGAGTCGACCGGACTCCTAGCAGCAGTTTTGAAGCGGTGCGGTGCAAGCGGTGGATAAGGTCGCTCTGATCGATTGGGAGTTTGAATGAAATTCAAACATTGAAATTGGCCAAAAATCAAGGAGCAATTTGGTGGGGAATTGGAATTGGGAAAGAATCCCTATGCCGAAATGCACTCATTCGGCCATAGCTAAAGAGTGCCGAATATTTTAGGCCTTTAGGATTTATTTTTTTCCTTCTTCTATTTTCTATTTTTTTATCCTTCTCTCATCTCTCCGCCTCTTCTCTTTTCTTTCTCCTCTTTCCGATTCTCATCCTATCTTTTTGCCGAACCTAAATCCTTCATATTCTTCTTCTTCTTTTATCTCATAAATCCTCAACAAAACTGGTTAGCCGAATTTCCATTGAAGCCAAACCTCGTATCTTTTCTTCCAAAACCGAAATCTTACTACTTTGAGGTACTGCAAAGGCCGAACCCTTGGTTGAGTATTTTTCCCTTCTTGTGCGGTAGTTAGATCTACAATCGATTGGGAGTAGTGTCATAACGATATAGGTAAAAGCTCGAATCTTTCTTTCGTTATTCATGAATTAAGGTAAAAGCCGAAAAACCCCTATATGCAAAGGGTGCCTGTTGATTGTACTCAAAGGGTTTAGAGGTGATATCTGATTTGTTTTCCTATAGTGTGGACTAAAGACTACTAATCGAGGCCTTGGATATTTGGAACGACCAGAATTAGATCTAGTCTATTTTTTCGGCAAAGGTAAGAACACTAGTGCCTAAAGTGTTAATGGTCGATTTTTAGTAAGGAGTTTTGCAGATAAGTTGCTATGGATTCAGAGTTAACGTATTAGTAATTGATTGTAGGCAGTTCGTGTGTGGAACTCGTCAGCGTTTCGTCACAAACAGGTGTGTAAATGACACCCACTCATAGACTAGATCGGCAAAAGCCGAAAAGCCGGTATTTATGAACTTGCGAGCGTGCGAGCGCTTGTGAGGTGGTTTGGTTGTTAATTTTGATAATCGCAAGCAGTATGATTGCAGAGTGCACAATTTCATGCACTTCGGTACATTTGGGCTTAATGGGCCGAAAACAGTTTAGTGGGCCAACGGGCCAATTCGGTAAAAAATACTCGGTAAGTGCTTCTGTTAATGTGTTAATGGTTAGAATATGTATGTAAACTCTAGAATAGTAAATTTTATTAAACTACCCCTAAGTATGAAAATTACCGTTTTACCCCTGGTTGCTAAATAACCGTTATACCCCTAGGGTTAATTTTGACTAAAATACATGATATTCTGATTCTGTTTGTTATATGCCATGACATGTATATCTGTTGCCATGGGGTTGGGTTTTGTTATGGAGGAAGAACTGTTTCTAGTGGTGGTGCCACATATTCGATATAAGCAGCTTTGCTGCGGATTATAGTTAGTGCCATGGCCAGGTGCTAACACCTGTAAGTGTAGGGATGGCGTGGGTGATTTATTCCCACAGGAAGTGTAGGGATGGACGGAGGCAAGTGCGGGGTTGGATGGGGTTATCATGCATTAATCATATGAGACTATTTTGTTATGGGCCAATCAGCATCGAAATGGGCCCAACTGTGTTAATATGGGCAAGGCCCAATATATCTCGACTTGTAATAGGGCTCGCCCCGATTGATATCTTGATATGGGCTAGGCCCAATATACTCTGATAATGTAAGGGCTATGGCCCATTAATATTGATATGGGCTAAGGCTCGATTAACACCGATTTACGAATAGGGCTTAGGCCCGATGTAAAGCTTGAACCGATTTGGGCTCGATTGGGTTAATTTACACACTGAGTTTCCCCAAACTTACCCCTTTATTTTCATCCACGCAGGTAATCCCCAACCATAGTGGGCTTGGAGCTGTGAGGGATTCAGAGTGGCCACACGTTTTGCAAAATCGATTTTTCTTCTGGTGAACTGGACATCCTTTTATTTACGTTTAAGGTTTTGGGTTTTTAAATGTAATAAGGCCGCTTTAATTATTTTAATTGTTTTAATATGTTTTTTTTCTAGAATAGATATGATATTATCCTAATCGCTGAAATTGGATAGCTTTAGGGTGCGTTTTATAAAAGTTACTTATTTTCAAAGTAACACGACAACAAGCAAAGCTTCCACAATGAAAATGTTTTCCAAAATTAATCACTTTTCCTAAAAAGGACTTAATCAAATTGGTTTCCTGAAAATAAACATGACGTTAAGGTGTGGCAATGGCGGTGTGCATGTCTAGGATTGGATTCGAAGGGAGCTTGGTACTTAAGCAGTCCGATGGACTCACCTCCTCTTTTCCGGTTTCCTACCTGGTGCACAGCTTCCATTCACTTTAACCTATAACGAAATTATCTTTTAAAACACTAAGTAAGTTTTTCTAGGTAAACAATATAAAATGTTTTGAACTCTTCGATGTGGCACGTCGGATTCGGCCATAACGTCTAGGCCGGGT
Source organism: Gossypium anomalum (assembly GCA_025698475.1). NCBI lineage: Eukaryota > Viridiplantae > Streptophyta > Magnoliopsida > Malvales > Malvaceae > Gossypium > Gossypium anomalum. The sequence continues at coordinate 27,583,576 of CM046967.1, forward strand.
TTGGGGTGTTACATATATTCTTAAATCTATTTATATATATAATTGGTTCCCCATTTTAAATCGTATATTTCCTTTATTTTAAATATTTCCATATATTAGTATTTTCATATATATACATCATTTATATTAAGTTTTTTTTTTATATGTACTATCTATGTTTTGTTTTAAATTATTTTGTTTGGTATACTATTTATTTCAGCTTTCTTCTTACATCATATCTATTTTGAAAAATCATTTATGTATTATTATGTTTACTCTCACATGTTGGCGTATTTTAAATTTTTATACATTTCTTTTTTTAATCATTTTTTATATCGTGTTGATTTCAAATTGCTTGATTCTATCACATTATTATTTTTATTCATCCACATTTAAAAGTTTATTGCGTTTTATGTATTTTAATTTGTTTTTATTAGTTATATTTTTAGGATTGCATTAGACTTGGGTTATTAATGTTAGATTTTAAAATAGAACGGTGAGATTATTGCTATTGTGTATTTCGAATTGTATGTTTGTATTATTATACTTGTTATCCATTTGTACAAGGTTATATTCAAATGTTATTATTCCATGCTTATATTTATGCTTTATTTCTTGTTATTGCATCATGATTTTAATTCCCACTTTCGCCCTATATCGATTGTCTTTTATCCTCAAACAAACTAAACAAATACTTTAGTCAATTTTACAATCGCTTAGTTAAAAGCTTTCAAACTAAAGGAATTATTCTATGTTTAGAAACTCAAGAAAGTCGTTCCCTAACTTACGGGGTTTCAATTTTTCTTCGTTGGCTCTAAATAATCGAATATCCTTTTGAATTGAAACACATAATGTTTCAAATAAAATAGGCAAGCTTACATTCGAGGGTTTAAATGTCATGTCCTAACTTACGGGATGTGACACTTGGTTATCTCGAGTTGAGTCGGCCTTTAATCCTCGATTAGCTTATCCAAGCAATTTTTTTGTCAGCATTAACAACAAAAAGAGACCGTATTTTAAATTTATTTTCAAGTTTTCAAACCTTCGACATTAAGACATTAATTATCAATTAGGCACCAATTTTGGGCGTTACGAGGGTGCTCATCCTTCCTTGTGCATAACCGACTCCCGAACTCATTTTTTTGAATTTCGTAGACTAAAATTGATATTTTAATAAAATAAAATGTTTTATTAGGTGATCCGATCATACCTAAACAAAAAGGATTGGTGGCGACTCCAAAATTTGTTTTAAAATCGATCTCCGTTTTTCAAATTAAAAATGGTTTCGACAACATGTACCACACAACTTGGCTCATCTCAAAACTTGATCCTTTAAGTACATGATGGAGTCGACTGCTTTGAATGGAAGGATAGCCCGATGGCAAATCCTGCTTTTCGAATTTGATATAGTCTATGTGAATCAGAAAGCTGTAAAAGGGAGTGCAATAGCAGATTTTCTAGCTAGTAAAGCTCTAGAGGATCACGAGCCTTTGAAATTTGATTTCCCAAATAAAGATCTAATGTATATTTCCACCACTAAAGAAGACTCTCAAGAAGGCCATCATTGGAAACTAAACTTCGACGGAGCATCAAACGCTGTAGGTAACGGAATCGAAATAGTCCTAGTATCCCCAAATGGAGATCATTATCCTTTTACTAGTAAACTGGATTTTGATTGCACAAATAACATGGTGGATTACGAAGCATGCATCATGGGTATTCGTACAGCCATAGAATGCGAATAAAAGTGCTAGAGGTATATTGGGATTCTGCACTAGTGATCTATCAACTCAAAGATGAATGGGAGACGAGAGATCCCAAGTTGATTGATTGTCGAAGATTGGTCTTTGAATTAATTAAAGAGTTTGATAATATCACCTTCTGCTACCTCTCGTGAGAAGAAAATCAGATGGCTGACACCCTAGCAACTTTAGCTTCCATGGTTAAAGTGAACAAACAAGAGGATGTAAAATCGATCTAGATGAGTATTTATGAGGCTACGACTCATTGTTACAACACCGAAGAAGAAGAAGAAAAGGATGATCATCCTTAGTACCATGATATACTGTGATATGTGAAGAATCATGAATACCATGACCAAGCTACTGAGAATGATAAAAGGATGTTGAGAAGATTGACCAGTGACTATGTCTTGGATGGGGAGATCCTATATAAAAGAAGAAAGGATCGAGTGCTACTAAGATGTGTAGATGCTGTCGAGGCCAAGAAAATCTTGGAAGAAGTCCACGGGGTATCTGCGGGACACATGCTAGTGGTTTCACAATGGCAAGGTAAATTATGAGATTAGTGTATTATTGATCCACCATGGAAGGATACTGTATCAATTATGCCAAGAAATGCCATAAGTGCCAAATTTATAGAGATAAACTTCATGTACCTCATTCACCTCTGCATGTTATGACTTCTCCATGACCGTTCTCTATGTGGGGGATGGATGTTATTAGGCCAATTTCGCCAAAAGCTTCAAATGGGCATCGATTCATCTTTGTGGTGATCGACTAATTCAACAAGTGGGTAGAGGCCGCTTCATATTCCAATGTTACAAAGTCAGCAGTTAGCAAATTCCTAAAGAAGGAAATCATTTTTCGATATGGAATGCCAGAAAGGATCATATTTGACAATACATTGAATTTGAATAACAGCACAATATCATAAGTCTGCAGTCAGTTCAAGATCAGACACCACAACTCATCACCGTATTTCCCGAAAATGAACGGTGCAGTCGAGGCAGCCAATAAAAACACTAAGAAGATTGTGGGGAAAATGACCAAGACTTATAAAGATTGGCATGAGAAGTTACCATTTGCCCTTTATGCTTATCAAACATCTATCGGGACCTCTATTGGGGCAACGCCTTTCTCATTGGTTTATAGAATGGATGTGGTTTTGCCGTTGGAGTCAAGATTCCTCCTCTCCGGGTTTTGTCAGAATTGAAGTTGGATGAAGTAGAATGGATCCAATCCCGATATGATCAGTTAAACTTGATCGAAGAGAAAAGGTTGAAATCCATCCGTCAGGGTCAAATGTACCAAAAGCGAATGATGCAACCTTACAACAAAAAGGTTCGTCCTAGAGAATTCCATGAGGGAGACCTAGTATTGAAAAAGGTCTTGCCCATACAAAAAGATTTCAGAGGGAAATGGATGCCAAATTGGGAAGGACCTTATGTGGTAAAGAAGGCCTTTTCTGGAGGGGCATTGATTTTGAATGAGATAGATGGCAAAAGCTTGCTCAATCCTGTGAATTCAGATTCAGTCAAAAAGTACTTTTAACTAAAAAAAAGGAAAAAGGAGAGGCCAAGGCGAAAACCCGCAAAGGGCACCTTGAGACCAAAGGGGTTTTGAGTTGAAAACCCAGAAAAGGGCAACTTAAATTTTGATTGAAGATGGGGCATGTGGTAGTCTTGTCCTCTCAAAAATAACAATGAGGAGAAACGTTAGATCTTGGGGCATCAACAAAGTACTCTAGATCTTGTAAACACATGTTGAGCTAAAAATAATCCTTATGAAGTTTTGCAGAGAAGCTTATGTTGTGATATTTGGGGCACCGACTTTCATCTTACCGGCTTTGTATTTTAGCAAAATTTGCTATTTTGATTAATCCCATTTATTTCAAGCTTTGCTTTTGATAAATTTTGGTCTTGTCCATTGTTACAATCTTTTTCAAACATTTCTTATTGAAATAACGATTAATGAACTCATAATATTCACGTAAAAGGAGTTTTGCATATTGCTCTGAAAAGCTTATAAATGGTACAGGGGCCTGAAACAGGACCATTAGTTAGAACTAACCAAACCTAAGAATTGGAAACATTTGAGAAAGAATAGTCTAAATTGTGACTTTTTCTTCAGATTTTCTACCAGAGATACCAGCTGAACGTGAATGCTTGGTAACATATCAATGACAGAACCTCGATGAGCAACAATCGATGATGACCTAAGCATTAAAAAAGGGATCGTTCTCATAAAATGACATGCTGCATTCATGCAAATATCATTTATGCACATCTAGTTAGGAACATTTAATTCATTCTGATCATGACATCCTAATAATTTGGCATACACATAGGCCCATAAAATCGATTCTACAGGTCATGTTCCCTAGAGGACGGTGTAACAGGATTGGTGAATCCACAAGTCCTATACCCCTGAATTTGCAGTAGGATGGATTATAGTCATCGTGGAAAATTTTATCTCCCTGAAGTTGTAGTGGAGCAGATTGAAGTTATAGATCTTATTTCCCTGAAGTTGCAGTGGAGTAGATCGAAGATAGCAAACCTCATCCCTCTGAAGTTGCAGTAGGGCAGGTTGAAGTTACAAGTCTTATCTCCCTGAAGTTGCAGTGAAGCAGACTGAAGATAGCCAATCTTATCTCTTTAAAGTTGTAGTGGAGTAGATTAAGGCCACAAACCTTATCTCCCTGAAGTTGAAGTGGAGCAGGTTCAAAATAAACAAGTCTTATCTCTCTGAAGTTGCAGTGGAGCAGACTAAAGATAGCAAATCTTATTTCCCTGAAGTTGCAGTGAAACAGATTAAAGCTACAAATTACAAATATTATCTCCATGAAGTTGCAGTAGAGCAGATTGAAGATAGCAAACCTTATCTCTTTGAAGTTGCAGTAGAGCAGGCTGAAATTACAAGTCTTATCTCCCTGAAGTTGCAGTGGAGTAGACTAAAAATACCAATCTTATCTTCCTGAAGTTGCAGCGGAGCAGATTGAAGCCACTAGTCTTATCTCCCTAAAGTTGCAGTAGAGCAGATTGAAGCCACAAATCTCATATCCCTGAAGTTACAGCGGGTTGAATTGAAACTACAAGTCTTATCTCTTTGAAATGACGGTGGGGTGGATCAAAGCAACAATAAGCAGTGGACTAGAAGAAAGCTACTTGAAAAGAAGCGCCAAAGAAGTCAAGACTCAGCGAGACCGGGCAAAATTGGTCTTTCTTAAAAGTCTTTGTTCTGTTCTCATTATACAACAACGAGAAAAGAGGGGCAGCTGTAAAACTCAAATTTTGCCTGGGCCCAAAATCATTTAGTCCATTTTTTACAAAAAAAAAAAAAAAACCTAACCTAACCCTAAGTTAAACTAAAATCGGCCAAACCCAATTACAAACTCAACAAGCAAAGGCCCAAATAACCTAACCCTAGCAGCCCAAATGAATAAACAGAAAAATAAAAAAGAAAACCCTAGCTACTAGCCGCCACTGCCACTGCTGCCTCTGTCATGTCAGCACCGCCACTGTCATGTCCACCGCCCTCCACTTGCACCGCCACCAGTAGCAGAAGTGACAATAAACATAAAAAATAAGTTAAAAGCATTTGTAAATGGCTATAAAAGCCATTAAAATCCAACGTAATTTTTTTGGATTTTTTCTGGAATACAAAAAAGAAAAAAAAACATATTCAAAGCATCCAAACAAATAAGAAAAACAGTAAGTAGTTGAAAGAAAAGAAGCAAAACGTGCTAAGGTCCTTTTTACCCTTTTATTTTTCTTCTTGTTTTCTTCTTTCGAAACAATATATATACACCTATTTCTTCATTTCCTTTTTTCAAAATTATATACACATATATATTTCAAAAAGAGTAAAAAGGGGGAAAAGAAACTCACCTTTTCGATTTCACCGAAAAGTAGCCGACTTTTGGCATTTCGACCTCTGTAGACAGCAGCGCCGTCGCCGGTGACTGGTGGTTGACGCGGCGGCGATCGGCCGAAGTTAAGGCCGGCCAAAATTTTTTTTAGAGAGAAAAAGGGGGAGGGAAATTTTTTTTTTTGGAAATAGGCTTAAAATGTTTTTTTTTTCCTAAAATTTTTGCCTTAAATAGGCCTCCAAAACGACGTCGTTTTGGGCAGGTCTTTCAGGCACCTAAACGACGTCATTTTGGGGAGGCCGACCCAAACCGTACCCGCTCCAAGGGAGGGTCCACGTGTTTTTTTAAAACTGGTCTTATTGCCGGTTTAGTCCTTCCGGCTTTTTATTCTTTTGCAATTAAGTTTCTTTAGTCTTTAATTTTGGCCCTATAATTTATTTCGGCTTTCAATTAGGTCCACCTTGAAGCTGCGCGTTTTGGAGGGGGATTATTTCCTATTTTGGTCCCTCTTTGTTATTCACGCATTCAATTTGGTCCTTTTCTTTTTATTTTATTTCTGATTTGCCCAAATTTTTTATTTCATGTTCAGTGTAGCCTTCTTTTTTGCTATTTTTGCTATTTTATTACTAAGTTAAATAATATTATTACTACTATCATTATATTTTCTTTTTATTTATTAATTCATCATTATCATTCTATTATTAAATTAATTAATTTAATGTTATTATTAATATAATTATATTTTCTTTTTATGCTTATTTACTTATTATTATATTATTGTATCCTTGACTTTGTATTGTTATTACTGTTATTATTGTATTTCCTTTTCGTATTTATTTACCTAATATTTTTTTATTTTATCATTTTATTATTCATTTATATTCATTTATAATTTTAAAACTTTAAAATTTTTATTATATCATTATTGTTAATGTCACCCTTATTATTATTCTGTTATGCATATTAGCACCGTAATCCATTTTAGATTTTACTTCAAAGTCATGTTACATTTTACCCGTTATATTGAAAATTTTATTTTTTTTATAAGCAATTTCTTTCATATTTCGAGATTCGAAAAGTCGTACCCTAACTTACGGGGTTTCGATTTTCTCGATGAATCTAAATAAACGAACGTTTTTTTTTCTAATCTCGGGAATTAAGAAAAGGTCGTGTTCTAACTTACGGAATATGATTTTCTTTCTAGAACTGAGATAGTCGAACATCTTTTAAAATAAATTTTTCGGCATTTATTCGCGTATCGAGAATCTAAGACATTGTGTCCAAACTTACGGGGTGTAATTCTTTTTCTCAATTAACGTGAAATATACCCCTTTTCTCAAAAAAATTTGATTAAATAATATTTTAACAAAGGATCGTATTTTTTTAAATCATTTCAAATTCTAAATTCTAGACACTAAGACAGTAATTAATCAACTAGGTACCAATTTTGGGCGTTACGAGGGTGCTAATCCTTCTTCGTACGTAATCGACTCTCGAACCCATTTTTCTGAATTTTGTAGACCAAAATCATCGTTTTAATAAATCGAACTTATTAAAATGATCAAATTGCGAGGTGATCCAATCACACCTCATAAAAAATGATTGGTGGCGACTCCCATGTTCGTATTCATTTTCAAAATCAAAGTCGACCCTTTTTACAAAAAAAAAAGGTTTCGACAATCCTATTTAAATTCTTTTCGAGTTTTCAATTTTTGACACCAAGACCTTAGGTAATCAACTAGGTACCAATTTTGGGTGTCACGAGGGTGCTAATCCTTCCTCGTGCATAACCGACTCCCCAACTCATTTTATAGATTTTTGGTAGACCGAAAAAAATTATTTTAATAAATTAAACCTTTTATTAAAAAGATCAAGTTTCGAGGTGATCTGATCACACCTCATATAAAAAGGATTGGTGGCGACTCCCATTTTCATTTTTTAAATAAAAGTCGATTTCAAAAAAAAGGTTTCCACAACTTGGCCACTCCACTGGGATAAAATAAGAGGGTCAAGCCACAGTTGATTATGTCTTGTCTTTTTGTTGAAAATTGATAATTTGGTTTAAATTTACGATCCTTTCGTTGCATTTTTATGGTCTGCATCATGTTGATATATTTGCTTTATTGGTTCGAGTCTTTGGATATATTTTCGCATATTGCATTTGCATAACCGTTCAACTTTGCCCTTCTTAAGTGGGAGTGAGAAACTATTCCTTCGTGAGGTTTTCACCTCCGTATAGGATAGTGGATCGCTTTCGGGATACATCTGTACCTATGTCTTCGTGAGATCTTCGTCTCCGTATAGCCATAGGGAAATGTATTCCCCTAAACTGAACTCGGTCCGTATGAGCCTATAAGGGGTGAGGATCGAGGAATCTACCGATTTAGGTACCCTTACTTTAGAACCAAACCGCATATAACGAGGCCTAGGAGCCTACCCTAGGTAGAACCATACGAATCCCTAGTAGTCACCTGAGTAGGTGCTCTATTTATTATTTATTATTTGCTTTAAATTCTTGCTTAGTATGCAATATACTGACTTGTTTTGCTTTGCCTTGAATGTGATTGCATGGTATTTCCATTATAAAAAAAGTGTTGATTCATGTTCGGTTACTAAGTAGAGAGCTTGCCATAGAGAATGAATTTCTTGATAAAGTGGAAGATAACGCGGCTGTCCGAATATGGTTCGAGAAAATGAAAATAGAGAAAGGTGATAGTTTGACTGAGGGGTAAGTGTCAGAATTGTGGGACTTCACTCATATCAGCGTGACCCAGAGCAATCTCCAAGAACTAAAAGAGATATGGGTCCAATGGGATGATGAAATCAGACAGCTATTTTACTGTAATTATTGTGATTTGCCCTATCTACTTCATATCAAAGTGGACAAGCACTTGTTTTGAGCTCTAGCTCAATTTTGGAATCCCGCCTACAACTACTTTACTTTTGGAAAAGTGGATTTGGTACCTACTGTGGAAGAATATACGACCTTACTTTGTTGCCCGAAAATTTGAGCCGACAAGATTTATTCCAAAGTCGTCAACATCCCAACTTTCTTAAAAAAGCTAATGAGCATCACGGGGATGGGTGAGCAATGGGTTGCAGATCGGATCAAGCAAAAAGGAGATAGTAAATGTATCCCTTGCAATAGTTTATGAGATTTGATCTTAGTACACCCAGATATGAAGAAAAGGGTTGATATCTTTGCTTTGAGCATTTATGGGTTGATTGTTTTCCCTAAAGCACTAAGGCACGTGGATGAGGCAGTTTCAGATTTGTTTGACAGATTCGATAAGAGGGTCACACCCGTCCTGACAATTTTGGCTAAAACATTCAAATCTTTGAATGCATGCTGGAGAGCGGGTGAAGGAAGGTTCATCGAATGTACACAACTCTTGCTAGCTTGGTTTCACAACCACTTCTGGAAAGTAGAAAAAGTTTCTTATCGAGCATTCTCCGAGAACTACTCTCCATTGAAATAATTCGTGGCTACACCGAGGTGGGACGACATTTCGGAGGAAAAATAGATGACGAGCCTCCAGAATCTCCAAGACGAGGAAGTCGAATAAAGAGCCCCTTGGATAATCCTCGATGAGATTCTGTACCGGTGTGGGGACTTTGACTGTGTTCTTCTACTTGGGATTTGGGGAGCTGTCAGATATGTTCATTTGCTCGTATTGATATAGTATAGATCAAGATAGTTCATACCGGTAACGTAAGGGTTGGCTCAGTGCGAGTTTTCGTATAAGGATGATAACTACAAGAAAAAGGTTCGAGAAATGTATAACACCTAAAACCAAACCCGTCGAATGAAAAGATTTGCTACAGGTCCGATGACGACCCTTGAATATAATGGGTGGTGGGGTAAAAGAGTCAATGACAACATCCCTGGGCCAAGTCAAGAAGGTGCTCGACCAATGGAGGAATACCTGCAAGTGATCCCATCTGAGCTAGAAATCATAAAGTAGGATTTTCAAAAAAAGAATTCAGAGCTAGGAAAGAAGATAAAGTAATTGGAAGAGGAAAAGATGTAATTAGGACTAGATGTTGACGTTCAGAAGCTAGAGGCTGATAAACTGAGAAAAGGAAATAACAAGGCCGAGGAAGATCTGGACAGTTTAAAAACATATTACAAGAAGCTGCGTTTGTCGATGAGGACTGTTGGGCTAGGAAAAACATCAGAACCATGGCTACAAGAGATCAAAGAAGAAAATAATAGAGCCAATCAATAGGAAAAAAATTCCAAGATGCTCGAGTTCGAGAAAATGCTTTAGAAAGAGACCTATTGGAATGCCAAAATGAAAATGTCAGATTAAAAGCCAGGGTAACAGAACTACAAAAGTTGCTTCATTAGTATCATAGTCGTAACTTCACAATTGAGCTGAAAGTGAGCTTAAACAAGATGGAAGAGCTGAAAAGGAAAATAGAAGAGCTCGAGACCGCATTACAAAATTGTGAACTCCGAGTTGAACTCCTTAAAGTAAACAATGAGATTGGAAAAAGAAATTCCACCATTCTTAATGTCAGGTCAAGGACCGGGACCATATCATGGGTGAAGCGGTGGCTCAAATACGAGAGGTGGCTGATCATTTGCAAACCTTAGCAGTTCAGGCTGACGTGCTAAGCTTGAACTATGAATCAGAATTGGATCGGGGTCAAGAGTTAGCTTAGCTTCTTAGGAAGGTTATGGCTTTGAGTATTAGAGCAAAGCCGTATATGTAATCCATCTTATGTAAAGAAATTTATTTTTTAGTAAAGTTGTTCTAATAGAATTGAATCAGAGTCAATGTCTCTTTTTGCATTCATTTCATGCATTTGCATTACATTACATCATATGCATTAAATTTTTAAAAAAAGACCCTAATTAAATGAAATTATTTCAGTTAATCTGGAAACCAATAAGAGCCAACCAACTGAACATTGTTACAGTACTCGCGCTAAAACCAAAGTAATAGACCAAAGATTGGAAAGGCTAGAACAGATTCAAAAAGACATGCAAGATCAGTTGCAAGAGCAACTGTAAGAACAGTTAGTAAAAGTATAACAGGATATGAGGGATCAGATACAAGAATCCCAAAGAAGTATGATAAGCCAATTAACGCAATTGCTGGCTAGAGAACGTGAAAAAGGGGAGAGCACTGCGGTCAACTTAGGGGATGATAATGATGATCCTATTTACCCCCCGGGTTTTACCTCAATAAATGTCAAGGTAGAACTAGAAGTGTACCCATGAAGGGTACCCATTACTATCAGACCCCAACAGTATCAAGCCGGTACCTCGACACCAATGAGCTACCCGACGGGTTTAGGCTCTAATCTAGGGGATAATCTAACTAATCCCGTTGTTTCTAATCTAGATGATATGAAAGAAATGGAAAAAGCAAGAGTGGAACTGCCACAAAAACTTGAGGATCGATGCAGACGGTTGGAAGAAAAATTCAGAGCAATGGAAAATGCTGACTACCACTATGGAGTTGATGCTAAGGATCTAAGTTTGGTCCCCAATTTAGTGTTCCCACTGAATTTCAAAACTCCAGAGTTTGAAAAGTATAATGGGACTAGTTGTCCTGAAGCTCACATCACTATATTCTGTCAAAGGATGACAGGATACGTCAGTAATGATCAACTATTAGTCCACAACTTTCAAGACAGTCTGATCGAGTCAGCAGCTAAATGGTATAACCAACTGAGTCGTGTCAAATTCAATTCATGAAAGGACTTGGCACAAGCCTTTATGAAGCAATATAGTCATATGACGGACATGACACCCGACATAATCACGTTGCAGAATATGGAAAAGAAGCAAAGTGAGAGCTTCAGGCAATATGCCCAAAGATGGAGAGAGGTGACAACGCAAGTCCAGCCACCTCTTTTGGAGAAAGAAATCACAATACTTTTCATCAATACTTTAAAAGCCCCGTTCATCAACCATATGTTGGGAAGCTCTACTAAGAGCTTCTCGGATATAGTGATGTCCGATGAAATGATTAAAAACACGGTGATAAGTGGTAAGATAGACGCGGGAAAAGCGCCAAAAGATCAGCCCCGAGGAAGAAGGAAAATGAGGTGAATAATGCAAGTATATATAACAAGGGTTATTCAAAACCAATCACTGTAGACCTGCCGAGGACAGTAACTACTAGCCATCAAGGCTCTCCAAGGTAATAATCCAACCCAAGGCCAAATACAAAGAGGCTCCAATTCACACCCATCCCGATGACATATAAGGAGCTGCATTAGAGTCTGTTTGATGCACATGTAGTGTCCCCCTTCTACCTGAAACCTATGCAACCTCCATTCCCCAAATGGTACGATGCAAATGCCCAATGCGAATGCCATGTGGGAATCACGAGACACTTAATAGAGAACTGCACTGCTTTTAAAAAGTTGATTAAAAGGTTCATTAAGATGGGCATTGTAAAGTTTGATGATCCATCGGGACCTAATGTGGGAGGAAATCCGTTACCCAGTCATTTTGATAAAGGGGTAAACGCGATAATTGAGGATAGAGGAAAAAGAACCAATATGGATGTAGCAGAAGTAAAAACCTCACTGAGATGGGTTTGGAAAAAATGAAAGAGGGATGATTAATTAAATAGGATTCAGAGGAGAGACCCAAAGGGATGAGGAACTACTATGAGTTCCACACTAAAGAGGGTCATGATATCCAGGAATGCGTTGAATTCAGGGCTCTAGTGCAAAATTTGATGGATAATAAGGAGCTAGAATTCTTTGAATATGCCAAGGGCTCAGAAGAAGGAGATATATGTGCCTTAGAGGAAAGATCAACGGAGAAGGTCCATAAGGTCAACCGCTCAGTGGTTATTATTTCACGACCTAGAAGCAATGAAACCGGAGTACAAATTGCACCAAGGGTCATAATCCAGAAACCTGTTGCATTTCCCTACAAGGATAGTAGGAGGGTTCCCTGGAATTATGACTGCAACGTGATGATCCTTGGAGAAGAGAACCCAATTAACGCTTCAGAAGAATGCTAGGATGTGGGTTTTTACACGCACAGTGGAAGGCGCTATGATCTAACAAATACAAGGGCTGAGCTTGTAAAAGGAAAAGCCTTGGCAGTTGTACAAAAGAAAGGAAAGATGGCCAAACTTGAATCACTCGTTAATGAGCTGGTAACTGAGAAAGAGGCTAAAGAATTCTTGAAATTCTTAAAGCATAGCGAGTATAGTGTTGTAGAACAGCTATATAAATAACCAGCTCGCATATCAGGGCTGGCTTTACTCTTAAGTTAGGAGACACATGTAGCTCGTTTTTGAAAGTGCTAAATGAAACTGATGTTGCCAATGATATCTCTATAAACAAGTTGGACCGCCTAGTTAACAATATAAGTGCCGAAAACTTCATCTTCTTTAATAATGACGAAATGCTGTCAGGGGGCATGGAATCTACAAAGGCTCTGCACATCACCACCCACTGCAAAGGATGTACATTACTAGGGGTGTTAATTGATAATAGATTTGCACTAAATGTCTTGCCCCTATCCACACTGAATACGTTGCCTGTGGATAGCTCTCATATGAAGACGTGTTGAAATATAGTGAGAGCATTCGATGGTACTGAAAGGAGGGTAACGGAAAGGATAGAGATAGCCCTTTTGATTGGTCCAAACACGTATAAAGTAGATTTCTTGGTGATAGACATCAAACCTTATTATAATTGCTTGTTGGGGAGGGTTTAGATTCACTCAGCTGCGGCAGTACTGTCATCACTGCACCAAAAGCTAAAGTTGGTAACTGAGGGTCGACTGGTAACGATAAATGCAAAAGAATACATTATTACATCCATAATCAGTGACGCGCCATACATAGGGGTCGACAATGAAGTGATAGAATGTTCCTTTCGATCGCTGGAATTTGTGAATGCAACCTTCATTTTCGAAGGGAGCAAGATCCCGATGCCCAAAATTTTCGAAACTATAAGGATGGGCCTGCAACTGACGGTTGGGAAAGGAGCCTTACCTAAGAGAAGACTTGGAAAATACCTATAAGGAAGGGTCAAGGCACCCATGCTAATGGACACACGAGACCACTTTGGCTTAGGATACAAGCCAGATGCGAGACAAAAGAAAAGAAAGCTGAAGAGGAAACAAGAAAGAAGAAACAAGATGATCGAGACTGTAACCTATCCCCTGATTTGTTGAGGATGGTAGAACAAGATGAGAAACAAATCCTACTTTACAAAGATTTAGTGGAAATTTTGAGCTTAGGAGAGGAAAAAGAAGTGAAGATTAGAGCTTGCGTTGCCGCAGAGACAAAGCGAGACCTCATTGAGTTACTTCAAGAATTTAAGGATGCCTTCGAATGGTCATATCAAGACATGCCCGGGTTAAGTATTGATATCGTGGTACACTAGCTTCCCATAAAGGAAGAGTGCAAGCCAGTTCAACAGAAGCTCCGAAGGATGAGGCCCGATGTTTTGCTAAAAATAAAAGAGGATATCAAGAAATAATTTGATGCTGGTTTCTTACAAGTGGTTAAATACTCAGAATTGATAGCCAATATCATCCCCGTCCCTAATAAATATGGGAAAGTACGAATGTGCGTAGACTACAGAGATTTGAACAAAGCCAGCCTGAAAGACAATTTACCATTGCCTCATATCGACACTTTAGTAGACAACACGGCAGGTTACTCACTGTTCTCTTTTATGGATGGTTTCTTGGGATACAACCAGATAAAGATGCATCCTGAAAACATGGAGAAGACCACATTTGTAACCATGTGGGGAACATTTTGCTATAAGGTGATGCCATTTGGACTGAAAAATACGGGATCAACGTATCAAAGAGCCATGGTAACCCTACTTCATGATATGATGCACAAAGAAATTAAAGTTTATGTTGATGACATGATTGCAAAATCCAGAACGAAAAAAGAGTATGTACAAGTCTTAAGGAAGTTGTTCTTAAGATTGAGAAAATTCCAGCTAAAGCTCAATCCAACCAAATGTACCTTCAGGTCTAGGTCGAGAAAATTGCTAGGATTTGTAGTCAGTGAAAAGGGGATCAAGATCGACCTAGATAAAGTAAAGGCTATACAGGAGTTGCCTCCACTGCGCACTCAAAAAGAAGTTTGGGGTTTTCTAGGAAGACTAAATTACATCGCCTGGTTCATTTCATAACTAACTGAGAAATGCGACCTCATATTCCGTCTCCTTAAGAAGCAAAATCTAGGCGTTTGGGATGAGGAATGCCAAAAGAATTTTGAAAAGGTCAAACATTACCTGTCCAATGCCCTAATACTGATGCCACCTAACCCAAACAAGCCGCTGATACTATACTTGGTAGTATTTGGAAATTTCATGGGATACATGTTTGGCTAACATGATGAGTGAGGAAAAAAACGATATACTATCTCAGTAAGAAATTCACTGAATGTGAGACAAGATATTCGCCAATCGAGAAGTTGTGTTGTGCCTTGATTTGGACAATCTTAAGACTGAGACAGTACATATTGTACCACAACTTTGCTCATTTCAAAACTAGACCCTCTAAAGTACATGATGGAGTCGACGGCTTTGAATGGAAGAATGGCCCGATGGCAAATTCTGCTTTCCGAAATTGATATAGTCTATGTGAATCAGAAGGTGAAGTGTTATAGCAAATTTTCTGGCCAGTAGAGCTCTAGAAGATTACGAGCCTTTAAACTTTGATTTCTCGAATGATGATCTAATGTATGTGGCAACCACTAAAGAGGACTCTGAAAAAGGTCACCCTTGAAAGCTAAACTTAGATGGAGCCTCAAACGCTGTGGCTAACAGAATCGGGGTAGTCCTAGTATCCCCAAACGAAGATCATTACCCATTTACTAGCAAATTGGATTTTGATTCCACGAATAATATGGTAGAATATGAAGCATGCATCATGGGTATTCGTGCAGCCATAGAACGTAAGATCAAAGTGTTAGAGGTATATGGAGATTCTGCACTAGTGATCTATTAACTCAAAGGTGAATGAGTGATGAGAGACCCCAAGTTGATCAATTATTGAAGGCTGGTTCTAGAGCTAATTGAAGAGTTTGATGACATCACCTTCTACTATCTCCCACGAGAATCAGATGGCTGATGCCTTGGCTTCTTTGGCTTCCATGATCAAAGTGAATTAACAAGAGGATGTAAAACATATCCAGATGAGTATTTGTGAGGCTCCGGCTCATTGTTACAATATCGAAGAAGAAGAAGAAAAAGATGATCACCCTCGGTACCACGATATACTACGATATGTGAAGAATTATGAATACCCTGACCAAGTAATTGAGAATGACAAAAGGACGCTGAGAAGACTGGCTAGTGACTATATCTTAGATGGGGAGATCCTATACAAGTGAAGAAAGGATCAGGTGCTACTAAGATGAGTGGACGCTGTTGAGGCTAAGAAAATTTTGGAAGAAGTCAATAAGGGTGTTTGTAGAAGTTAATGAGGGTGTTTGTAGAACACATGCTAATGGTTTTACAATGGCCAGGAAAATCTTTAGATTCGGGTATTATTGGTCCACCATTGAAGGGGATTGTATTGATTATGTCAACAGATTTCATAAATGTCAAATTTATAGAGACAAAATTCATGTGCCTCCTTCACCTCTTCATGTCATGACTTCTCAATGGCCTTTCTTTATGTGGGGCATGGATGTCATTGGGCCGATATCATCAAAAGCTTTTAATGGGCATCGATTCATCTTTGTGGTCATCGATTACTTCACCAAGTGGGTAGAGGCTACTTCTTATGCTATGTCACGAAGTCGACAGTTAGAAAATTCTTGAAGAAAGAAATCATATGCCGGTACGGAATGCCAAAAAGGATCATATCTGATAATGCACTGAACTTGAACAACAGTACGATAGCGGAGGTCTGTAATCAATTCAAGATCAAACACCACAACTCGTCGTCATATCGCCCAAAAATGAATGGTGCGGTGGAGGCAGCCAACAAAAATATTAAGAAGATCGTGGGGAAAATGACTGAGACTTATAAAGATTGGCATGAAAAATTACCATTTGCCCTTTATGCTTATCGAATATCTGTCAAGACCTCAACTGGAGCACCGCCTTTCTCTTTGGTTTATGGAATAGAGGCAGTTTTACCCTTTGAAGTCGAGATTCCTTCTCTCTGAGTTTTGGCAGAATTAAAGTTGGATGAAGCAGAATGAATCCAATCCCGATATGATCAACTAAACTTGATTAAAGAGAAAAGGTTGAAAGCTATCTGTCATGGTCAGATGTACCAAAAGCGAATGATGCGAGCTTACAACAAAAAGGTTTATCCCAGAGAATTCTATAAGGGAGACTTGGTATTGAAAAAGATCCTGCCATACAAAAGGATTTAAGAGGAAAGTGGATGCCAAACTAAGAAGGACCTTATGTGGTAAAGAAAGCCTTTTCTAGAGGAGCAGTGATTTTGATCGAGATGGATGGCAAGAACTTGCATAATCTTGTGAATTCAGACTCAGTTAAGAAATATTTCACTTAAAAAAAAGAAGAAAGAAGAAGAAAAAAAGGAGAGGCCAAGGAAAAACCCCGCAAAGGGCGCCTTGAGACTAAAGGGGTTTTGAGTTGAAAACCTAAGAAAAGGGCAATTGAAATTTTGATCAAAGATGGGGCATGTGGTAGTCTTGTTTCCCTGAATGAACAAGAAGGGGAGATTCTACGTCTTGGGGCATCAACAAAGTATTTTGGAACTCCAAAACAAATATCAACTCCAAAAGGGTCATCGAGAAGTTAGTGCGAGGAAGCTCATGCTGCGATATCTTGGGCAACTATTTTCATCTTATTCATTTGTGTATTTTAGCAACGTTTACTATTTTGATTAATCTATTCATTCGATTTTTGCTCCCAATAAATTTCAATCTTGTCCTTTATTACAATCTTTTTCAAGCAATTTTACTTTGAAATAACGATTAATGGACTAATAATATTCAAGTAAAAGGAGTTTTGCATATTGCTCTGAAAGGTTTTCTAAATAGTACAAGGATCTGAAAATAGGACCACTATTCAAAACTAACCAAATTTAAAGGATCGGAAACATTTGAGAAAGAATAGTCTAAATTGTAATTATTTCTTCGGGTTCTCTGTCAAAGATACTAGCTGAACAAGAGGGCAGGGTAATACGTCAGTGATAGAACTTTGGTGAACAACGAGCAGTGTTAACGTAAGCATTAAAAAGGGATCATTCTCGAAAAATGCAATTCTGCATTCATGCAAATATCATTCATACACATCTAGTTAGGAGCATTTGATTCATCCTGATCATGACATCCTAATCACTAAGCATAAATAGGCCCATGAAATGGATTCTACAGGTCATGTTCTCCAAAGAATGGTGTAACAAGATCAAAGAAAACATAAATCCTATACCCTTGAAATTATAGTGGGATGGATTGAAACCATTATGGCGAATCTTATCTCCCAAAAGTTGCAGTGGAGCAAATTGAAGCCACAAATCTTATCTCCCTAAAGTTGCAGTGGAACAGACTAAAGCCACAAGTCTTATCTCCCTGAAGTTGCAGTGGAGCAGATTGAAGTTACAGATCTTATCTCCTTGAAGTTGTAGTGGAGTAGATCGAATATAGCGAATCTTATTCCCCTGAAGTTGCAGCAAGACAGATTGAGGTTACCATGGCGAATATTATCTCCCTGAAGTTGCAGTGGAGCATATTGAAGCCACAAATCTTATCTCCCTGAAGTAGCAGTGGAGCAAATTAAAAATAGCAAATCTTATCTCTCTGATGTTGCAGTAGAGCAGATTAAAGCTATAAACCTTGTCTCCCTGAAGTTGCAGTGGAGCAGATTGAAGCGATAAATCTTATACCCCTGAAGTTGCAGTGGGTTGGAATGAGGCTACTTGAAAAAGAGAAATACCAAAGAAGTTGAGATTTGGCAAGGCCAGGCAAAATTGGCCCTTTTTAAGGTCTTTGCTCCATTCTCGTTACACGACAACAAGCAAAGAGGGGCAGCTGTAGTAGACCCAATTTGCCTGGCCCACTAAAATTAAATAAATAAGACCCAAAATAAAAATTAAACAGTCCAATTACATTCAAACCCAAAATAAAAACCCTAACCAAAAATTACAAGCCCAATGGCCCAAAATGCTTAAACATTTTCAGTAAAAACAAAACCCTAGAGCCCCCGTGCCGCTCCTCCTTGGTCTCGCCGCTTGCGCCTCGTCTTGAGGGCTGATGCACCATGTCTGCCGTCGTTTCACCAAAATGGCAAAATGTTTGCCTTTCTCTCTTCCATTGATCGAGCAAACCTGCAAAAAGGACAAAGAAAGAATACAAAAACAATAAGGCAGCAGTAGCAGAAACAAAAAGTAAACAGTAGCAAATGAAGTCCAATGTATTACTCGGCTATAAAAACCATGAAAATAGCTTGTAATTTTTACAGGAAGGAATATATACAAAAAAAAAAGAAGCTTTTGAAACCGGTTCAATATTGAAAGGTGCTTTATCCTCATCTTTATTATTATTATTATTTCTTCCTTTTCTTCCCAAAATAAAAAAATAAATAAATAATAAAAACAAAAAAAAGAAACCTTTTCACCTGTTGTTCCATCATCAATTCGCGAGGTCGTTGGATCCCTTGGGATTTGGCCAAAGGCCGCAGCGAAGGACGGCGGAAGTCGATGGGTTTTTTTTCCCTTTTTTATTTTTTGGCTTTATTTTTGGCGATTTCAAGTCTAAAAAGCGGCTTTACGCAAAAAAAATAAAAAAAATAGAGGTTTGGGTGAATTTTCGGCCACCGTGGATGGCGACGTTGTCGCCGGTGACCGGTGGCCTGCGCGGTGGCATTCACCGAACCGACGGCCAGCCAAGGACTGGGTCAGAGAAAAAGAGAGAGCTTTGGTTTCTTTTGTTAAAAAAAAACTGTTTTGAAATGAATGTTTTTGAAAAAAATTTCACTTATATAGGCTCCCAAAACGGCGTCATTCACGACCCGCGCGCTGACCCGACCAGCCCCTAGGATCCTCGCCTTTTTGGACGGATGGGTTATTTGCGCAATCAGCCCTTCCGCTTTTGCAATGCGCTTCAATTTAGTCATTTGTTACCTTTTTGGATTTTTTTTAAAAATTTGACCACTGATTTTTTTTTTCTTCAATTTAGTCCCCAGTTTGTTAATCTGCAAAGGAAAGGACACGTGTCCTAGGGATGGGGTTAATTTCTTATTTAGTCCCTGTTTATTTTTGCGCATTTGATTTTACTCCTTTACATTATTTTATTACTTAATCTATTTATTTTATTATGATTTTTACCGTAAATTTTGCTTAGATTCTGATTTAGTCCCTTACTTTCAATCTTTTATTTTTCTTTGTATTTATTTATTTATATTTATACATTTATTTATTTGTCTTTATTATATTTAAAAATTGGTATTGTCATTTCATGAGCATATTTTATAACTAGTATTATTATTGTTATCATTATTATTATTTATTTTATTATTTATTTCATTTTTCTTTGATTGTTAATATTGCTATTAAAGTGATATGTATTATTAATTGCTTATTAGTACATTTATATTGTTGTCATTCATTAGCGTAACATTTTATTCATATATCTTTTTTAATATTACATTAATTCTTACCCAAATACGCAAAGAGGAAATTTTCAAAATAAGACAATGTTTCATATTTGGGGGATTCGAGAAATTGTACCCTAACTTACGAGGTTTCGATTTTCTTGTTGAGCTTAAATAACCGAATATCCTTTTAAAATTAAAATACATGGGATTTCAAATATAAAAAAAACAAAGGCAAACTTATTTTCAAGGATTCGAAATATCGTGTCCTAACTTACGGGATGTGACATTTTGTTGCCACGAGATGATAGGGTCTTTAGCATACTTTTCGATTTATTCAAGCAAATTTTAGGTAAAATTAACAGTTGATATAAAGAGGGATCGTTGTAAAACCCAAATTTTTCCTAGGCCCAAAATCATTCAGTCCATTTTTTACAAAACAAAAACCAAACCCAACCTCAAATTAAACTAAAATCAGCCAAACCCAATTACAAACCCAACAAGAAAAGGCCCAAATAACCTAACCCTAACAGCCCAAATTAATAAATAGAAAAATAAAAAAGAAAACCCTAGCTGCTAGCCACCACTGCCACTACTACCTCTGTCATGTTAGCACTGCCACTGTCATGTCCACTGCCCTCCACTTGCACCGCCACCTGCAGCAGAAGTGACAATAAACAGAAAAAATAGGTTAAAAGCATTTGTAAATGGCTATAAAAGCCATAAAAATCCAATGTAATCTTTTCAAATTTTTTCTAGAATACAAAAAAGAAAAAACATAGATTCAAAGCATCCAAACAAATAAGAAAAACAGTAAGCAGTTGAAAGAAAAGAAGCAAAACGTACTAAGGTCCTTTTTACTTTTTTATTTTTCTTCTTGTTTTTTTTTCAAAACAGGATATATATACACCTATTTCTTCATTTCCTTTTTTCAAAATTATACACACACACACACACACACATATATATATATCAAAAAAGAGTAAAAAGGGGGAAAAGAAACTCACCTTTTTTATTTCGCCAAAAAATATGACGACCGATGGCCGACGTGGCGGCGATCGACCAAAAGTTTTTTTAGAGAGAAAAAAGGGGAGAGAAATTTTTGTTTTTGGAAACAGGCTTGAAATGTTTTTGCCTTAAAAAGGCCTCCAAAATGACGCCATTTTGGGCATGTTTTTCAGGCACCTAAACGACGTCGTTTTGGGGAGGCAGACCTGAACCCGACCCGCTCAAAGGGAGAATCCACGTGTTTTTTTAAAACTGGTCTTATTGCCAGTTTAGTCCTTCCACCTTTTTATTCTTTTGCAATTAAGTTTCTTTAGTCTTTAATTTTGACCTATAATTTATTTTGGCTTTCAATTAGGTCCACCTTGAAGCTGCGCGTTTTGGAGGGGAGATTATTTCCCATTTTGGTCCCTCTTTGTTATTCGCGTATTCAATCTGGTCCTTTTCTTTTTATTTTATTTCTGATTTGTCCAAATTTTTTTATTTCATTTTCAATTTAGCCCTCTTTTTTGCTATTTTTGCTATTTTATTACTAAATTAATTAATATTATTACTACTATCATTATATTTTCTTTTCATTTATTAACTCATCATTATCATTCTATTATTAAATTAATTAATTTAATGTTATTATTACTATAATTATATTTTCTTTTTATGCATATTTACTTATTATTATATTATTGTATCATTGACTTTGTATTATTATTACTATTATTATTGTATTTCCTTTTCGTATTCATTTACCTAATATTTTTTTATTTTGTCATTTTATTATTCATTTATATCCTTTTATAATTTTAAAACTTTAAAATTTTTATTATATCATTATTGTTAATGTCACCCTTATTATTATTCTGTTATGCATGTTAGCACCGTAATTCATTTTAGATTTTACTATAAAGTCAGGTTACATTTTACCCGTTATATTGAAAATTTTGTTTTTTTATAAGCAATTTCTTTCATATTTCGAGATTTGAAAAGTCGTATCCTAACTTACGGGGTTTCAATTTTCTCGATAAATCTAAATAAACAAACGTTTTTTTCTAATCTCGGGAATTAAGAAAAGGTCGTGTTCTAACTTACAGAATATGATTTTCTTTCTAGAACCGAGATAGTCAAACATCTTTTAAAATAAATTTTTTGGCTTTTATTCGCATATTGGGAATTTAAAACATTGTGTCCTAACTTACGGGGCGTAATTCTTTTTCTCGATTAACGTCAAATATACCCCTTTTCTCGAAATTTTTTTATTAAATAATATTTTAACAAAAGATCGTATTTTTAAAATCTTTTCAAATTCTCAATTCTAGACACTAAGACGTTAATTAATCAACTAGGTACCAATTTTGGGCGTTACGAGGGTGCTAATCCTTCCTCATCCATAATCGACTCCTGAACCCATTTTTCTAAATTTCGTAGACCAAAATCATCATTTTAATAAATCAAACTTCTTATTAAAATGATCAAATTGTGAGGTGATCCGATCACACCTCATAAAAAATGATTGGTGGTGACTCCCATGTTCATGTTCATTTTCAAAATCAAAGTCGACCCATTTTACAAAAAAAATGTGGGGACCCAAAATAAAAGAGTCAAACCATGAGTTGATTACTTTTTGTCTTTTTGTCAAAAATTGAAAACTTGGTTTAAATTTACGATCCTTTCATTGCATTTCATCTGTCTTTGTTACGATCTTCATTATTTTGGTTTATGATTGCTTTACTGGGTTAAGTTTTTGATATATTCCTGTACATTGCATCGCATAATCAGTCGATCTTACCCTTTTAAGTGGGAGTGAGAAGCTATTCCTACGCGAGATTCAAAAAGTTGTACCCTAACTTACGGGGTTTCGATTTTCTTGTTGAACTTAAATAACTGAATATCCTTTTAAAATTAAAATACAGGAGATTTCAAATATAAAAGACAAAGGCAAACTTATTCTCTAGGATTCGAAATGTTGTGTCCTAACTTACGGGATGTGACATTTTGTTGCCACGAGATGAGAGGGTCTTTAGCATACTTTTTGATTTATTCAAACAATTTTTAGGTAAAATTAACATTGATATAAAGAGGGATCGTATTTTAAATTCTTTTCAAGTCTTCAATTTTCGACACCAAGACCTTAGGTAATCAACTAGGTGCCAATTTTGGGTGTCACGAGGGTGCTAATCCTTCCTCATGCGTAACTAACTCTCGAACCCCTTTTCTGGATTTTTGGTAGACAGGAAAACATTGTTTTAATAAATTAAATCTTTTATTAAAAAGATCAAGTTTCGAGGTGATCCGATCACACCTCATATAAAGAGGATTGGTGTTGACTCCTATTTTTGTTTTTTATTAAAAAGGTTTCGACATATGGTATATACGATTATCAAAAAAAATTCATCTCTAAACTGAATGAGATAATCATTTGGAAAAATTTGTAATTTTATTGGCGAGAAGTCTACTTAAGCCCATAGATGAAATTTTTTTAATTTGCAAATCATTACCTTTGCATCATCAGATACAAAGTTTTCTAATTGCACCATATAAATGTATAATCAATGTTACCATTGAGAAACCATTAACTTAATATTCATCTGATGTAGCTTAAGGTCAAAATATTCCACTAAAGCCATTATAACCCTTTCTCTAGTAGACCTTTTTAATGACATTCATTCTTGAGGTTGTTGAGTTTGTTCTTCTGGAACAATTACCTCATCTTAAATAGGGCGTTGTTCAACATTGTCTTATTGAGGTTTTGGATTCACTTCTTAATCAATGATATGTATAAGAACTTAATCATTGTCAAAAGTGATAGTAGAAACTGAGTTAGAATTCAATTCCTCCTTAAAAGCAATGTTTCTAACCTTATTTCTCCCTCCAAACTCAACATCCTAAAAAAATGTTGCAATTCTCATCTCAAAGATGTTCCTAATTATGGGATCATAAAACTTATAACCCTTAGATTGCTCAGAATTTCCTTGAACCTTATACTTTATAGACATCAAAGAAGTTAGAAGTGATGTCATTTCAACCTTATCGTTTTTAGCAAAACGTTTCTCAATTTTATCAAGGAAACATTGGCCTGAGTAATCTTTTTAGATTTTGTGCCCCTAAAGGCTTCTGAAATGTTGTGCTTCATGATCATTAGACTCATGCAATTTGAGCTGTAACACCCCAAACCCGGCCTAGACATTATGTCCGAATCTAGCGGCGTCACATGAGAGTGCTTTTAGAAAAGCTTAGTAAGTTAAAAATCGTTTAGTTCGTTATCTTACATAAGTCGTGAAATCTCTATTCCAATTATTAAGTGAAAACATTTCATTAACGTGGAAGCTAAAACATCATTAATTCATAAATCAATAATTTAACAATTTAAAATCCCAAGATAAACCCGAGAATAGTTCGAGTCCAAATACACATTAATCCCAAAAATTAATATGTAAATAAAGCAAACAAAATAAAGTGTTACTCAAAAATCCGTAAATGTCTACCAGTGGTCACCATCGAGCCCTCCGTCACACCGATCCATCTACTGCTGGGGATTACCTGACAGGCAAAATAAACAAGGGGGTGAGTTTTCGCAAACTCATTGTGTACATCCCAACAAACAACATGCATACAAACAGATAACAAAGTACAGATATTCGGCCTTAGTCATACAGATATTGCATGCATAATAGACCAAATATCAAAAATATCATGCCTACCAACCCAGCACACCATCTCCGTCCAACCCAACACACCATGTGGGGACAAAATCAACCCACCCAGCCTTACAAACCAAGTATGGGGATATAATCAACCCATCCAACCCTACACACCAACTGGTATCGTAAAACAGTATATAATAAACATACGCAGCATGACTGCCAGATAACAGGCTAATTGCCTCTCAGACTTCCTTCTCTTCACAACAATCCCAACCCAATGCACTGCAACATAAATAGTATGGCGTGCTTATATGCAGTTATCAGATCATATCAACATCATGTCAGAACAGATATACAGAATCATACAAATACACATGCTTATAATATCATATTTTCACATACATTTCAGTAATCAACAGAGTATGGGGTCTAAGTAACGCTTACCACCCCTACGGTCAGGTCATAGTCGACTTAGGCGACTCGTGCAACCTTACAGAGTATTTCAAACAAGTTGGGCTCACACGCCCGTGTGCCCTGCCCGTGTGGGTCACACGGCCTAGCCCAAAACGCCACAAGCTCGTGTGGTTCACCTGTGTGACCCACACGACCGTGTGGCTTACACGGCCCAAATGATCGAGCCCGTGCCTTACACACGACCTAGCCAGCCTCACACGCCCGTGTTCGTCGCGTCCGTATGGTACGCGCACGGCCTAGCTCATCAGTGACACACTTGTGTCTCACGATGCAGGCTACCACACGGGCAGACCACACGCCCGTGTGGCGTCGACAGGCCACTTTTCGACTTCAGCCAAAACTCATTTTCTGCATAATCGGAGTACACACCTGGTTCATTTTCACTGCTAATCCAACCACGAGCACTCCAAAGCCTAAAATCGACAATATCGAGCCCAATATCAATCACTTAAATCTACTTCCTTAAGAACTGCCAAATCTCGACAGAGAGATCTACTTACCTTCAATGAATACGGTGATTTCTTGCTATTTAGAACCCTGATTAATGATCCACAGAACCTTGAATATCCCCTAAACAGTAACAAAAACCCTCTTAAACGATCTCCAAAGAAAATCACGCAACTTAACAAAGCGATACTTACCGAATCGATAAAACCGCTAGCAATACGCCTAAGCTTATCGAAAAAGAAGAGAAACAAAGGAGAGGGGGCAAAAGAGAATGGAATTTTGGCAGTAAGAGTTTAGAAAAAAGAGAAGACGGCAGAAAAACACTTTTGACAGAAAGGAGGAAAAAGAACTTTACCCACCAAGCTCTAACTTTTCCCTAAAACCCTCTACTTAGAATTTTAATAAAGCACAACACTTAACAGAAACTTGCAACAAAAATAATCCCTTAGCCACTGCAGAGATTCAAACTCAGGACCTTGAGCAAACTGACACTCCACTTAACCACTAAACCAGCAGGCCCATTCTGTTAAGTTTTTACCAACAATTCCTTAAAAGCCCACTGACCTAAAATCAGGCTTTTTCCAAATAAAACTCAAAATTTTTCCAAGTTAAAGCTTGAACCTAGGACCTCCCAAACACACCCTAGAGCACATAACCACTCAAACCAACATATATTTAGGCCAAAATAGCACGAAGCAAAAGTTCAGACACTTCCATGCCCAACAATATCAAAAGCTGAAAATTATAAAAATTCGGGGCGTTACATGAACGATCCCACATCTCAAAATCCCTTTTAACATAAGGGGTGTCTTCCACAGTGAGAGGTGGGGGTTGTTCTCCCCTTAGAGCACTGTCTATGTTCATACAACCAAACACTATAAGTAAGTGCCTTTTCCATTCATTGAAATTAGTCTCATTAAGTATGGGTATAGAATTGATATTAGCAGATATTGTGGCAATAGAAGATGAATTAGCTGAATATAGAACAAAAAATAAATAAGCTCACATCAATATTCATACGTAAACAATAAATTTAGGATAATGGCTAATCCCATCTCAAGATACCAAACACAACATTAATATCAAGTCTTTGGACAGTAATATTAACAGTAAGCGGTACTTGTCGAAACCTCTTTTTTTAAATAGGGAGGATATTTTGAAAACGGGAGTCGCCACCAACCTTTCAAAGTGTGATTGGATCACTTTATAAAACATTTTGGTCTATGAGGTTATGAGAAAATAAGTTCAGGAGTCGGTTACATACGAGGAAGGATTAGCACCCTCACAACACCCAAAATTGGTACCAAATTGAATAATTTTGCCTTAATGTCAAAAGTTTGAAAGAATTTAGAAATAAGATCTCTTTTAAAACCGTAATAATTTGAGTTAAAAAAGAATCAAGATTCCTTCGTTTCAAAAGAATATAAACATCATATCCAGCATGATTGGACACGATATTCTTAAACTTTCGTAACTAAAATCATCTTGTGATTTTCAAAACTTATTTAGAAGGATATTTTAGGCATTTATACAAACGGGAAATCGCAACCCATCATGTTAGGGCACTACTTCCCGAATTCCTAACTACCAAAAAAAACATTGCCTTAAAAAAAATTCTTTTTGGATCGAATGAAATATAAAATTTCTTTAAAGTGATGATGCATTTAACATATTACAAGGATCAATATTAAATAAATTAATCTACATAATACCTACTTTAACATTACATTCAAATATAATATAAAAAATAATGAATAATGGCATAAATTACATAATATACGTTATCATCTTATGCATATATGATCATAGATAACATAAATGTACATGCATTATCATTACATGCAAAATACAACGTAGAGCATAATGAATACAAGAATATAAATTGCATAATATATATATGATAATATTTCATGCAAATGTAACTTAAATCAACATAAATAATTAATTTTCATGCGAATACGTAAAAACAATAGTATAAAATAACGAATAATCTATAAAAATTTAACCTACTAAAACAATACTAAATAAGCAAGTTATAAATATATAAAATATAAATCAAATAAAATAAAAATAAAGGTATTTAACAATATAAGAATAATAAAGGAGGACCTTTTTTTTAAAAAAAATGATTAATATATACATAAATTATTTTATAGGATATAATAACTTAATATATTAAAAAAATAATGTGCTAAATATTGGTATTACACATATTTGTTTAATAATAAAAATTTAAAAACATATGTAATTAATGAGTAATAAAATAATGTATATTTTATAATTAAATAAAAGTAATGTAAGGAATAATATATAGTAAAATATATAACATATAATAAAATTTATAAACAAAATATATAATGATATAAACAATATGATAGATAATATATAAAATAATATATATATATATATATATATATATATATATATATATATATATATATATATATATATATAGTAGAATGTATGTAATATAATATACAATAATGTATAATAATATAATAAATAATATACAAAGAAAAAATATATATATATACTTTTTATATATATAACTAATATTTATAAAAATATATAGTATTTAAAATAAATTGAATTTTTATAAAAAAGGGATTAAAATTTAAAAATTTAGGGTTAATTACAAATAAATGAAAAATTTTGGGCCTAATTGAAATGCGCGTTAAATTCAGAGGGACTTATTGGGCAATTAACCCTAATTCCAAAAACGATATCGTTCCCAGAATAAGCTTTAATAGCCATTAGGACTAGATTGAATTAATCGTAAAATATTGGGGTCAATTTAAAATAAAAATAAAATAAAATTGTAAATTTAAAAAAATGCAGAAGGATCGATTGGGTAATTTGCCCTTTAAATGAAAACAAGCGGATCCTATCCAAGTTTCGGGTCAACACGCGGATCCTGGGCTTAAACGGTGTCGTTTTGAAGCTATTTGGTTTTAAACAAAACGGCACCGTTTTCGTAAGGCTATATAAGCCAAATATCAAGCCTGAAATCATTTTGAAACCTTGTTTTTTTTTTAAAAAAAGAAAGAAACCCTCTGAAAGAGGGTTGGGGGGTCTCGGAGCTCTATTGAGCCTCCGCCTGGAGGTTTGCACGCGCTCACGTGCCCTTGTCAACGCCGCCACTTACGGCGGTCGGAAGCTGAAAAGTTTCCTTTTCCAACGTAGATCGAATCGGTACGTTTCTTTTTCTGTTTATTTTATGCTATCAGCATGTATTTGTAAAAAAAAAAATCACCCCTGCGCTCTTCAATCGTCTATTGGTTCTTTTAGTGTAAAACGTGTTTCTTTTTATTGGATCTGTGTGTAAAAAAAGTAGTTCATACATTTTTCTTGATTCGGGGTTTTATAGCCACTAAAAACACATTTACAATCTTTGATTTTTATTTTCTTGCCATATTTGCTTCGTCTCTGTTGTTTCTTTCCTTTTTTGCAGGTAACAGTGAGAAATCCAGCGACGATGAGGTGTTGATTCACACGCAGATTACGGCAGTCACGGCGTCGATGGAGCCGTCGATGAGGGTTTACCGAAATGGTGCGAGATGAAGGGGCGTGACGTTTGGAGTTTGTGGCGCGAAGCTTTCGAAAACCCTAGGGTTTCCAGATTCGATTTAGGCACTGGGCCTTGCTAGTTTGGGTCTAGTTTTGGGTATTTGGGCCGTTGGGTTTTAGGTATTTGGGCTAAGGGTATAGGTTTGATTGGGTCTTGGGGTATTTTGGGCTATCAGGCTTTTAGGCCTGTTTATTGTAAATGGACATTACGAATATCCAATTTGTTTTATTATTTTTATTATTTTATCCTATTTCACGGGCCCGGGCAAATTTGGGCTATTACAGCTGCCCCTCTTTGCTTATTACTATGTAACAGGAATAGAGCAAAGATTATAAAAGGACCAAATTTTTCCGGCCTGGCCAAGTCTCGAAATGTTGATCCTCATCCTCCTCAAAGGTTTTCTAATAGCTTCAGGAATGTCAAATTTGTTGTCTTCGATTTGCTCTCTGTCAATACAGAAATGCCAACTGTACTTTCTTCGATTTACTCTCTGACAATACAGAGACGCCAAATCTGCTATCGTTGATCTGCTCTCTGACCATACAGAGATGCCAAATCAGATATCTTCGATCTGCTCCCTGACAATATAGAGACGCCAAATCTGCTATCCTCGATCTGCTCTCTGACAATACAAAGATGCCAAATCTGTCATCTTCGATCTATTCTCTGACAATATAAAGACGCCAAATCTGTTATCTTCAATCTGTTCTCTAACAATACAGAGACGCCAAATCTGTTATCTTCGATCTGCTCTCTGACAATACAGAGACGCCAAATCTGCTATCTTCGATCTGCTCTCTGACAATACAGAGACTCCAAATCTGTTATCTTCGATCTGCTCTCTGACAATACAGAGACACCAAATCTGTTATCTTCGATCTATTCTCTGACAATACAGAGACGCCAAATTTGTTATGTTTGATCTACTCTCTGACAATACAGAGACGTCAAATCTGCTATCTTCGATCTGCTCTCTGACAATATAGAGACGCCAAATCTGCTATATTCGGTCTGCTCTCTGACAATACAAAGACGCTAAATGTGCTATCCTCGATCTGCTCTCTGACAATACAGAGACGCCAAATCTGTCATCTTCGATCTGTTCTCTGACAACACAGAGATACCAAATCTGCTACCGGTGATCTACATTATCCCCTTAGGGATATAACCTGTATAATGTGTATGTACTTATGCCTTATGATCGAAATGAGTCAAAATTCCCTTAAACAGTCCTATTATGATGCAAGATGTTATGAAAACGATTCCTATTTCGGATGTTTTTACTCATTCACCCATCAAAATTCCACCTCAAAATATCAATCAAACTCTGCTCCTATGTTTTGAATTAGATTGGTCTTATTGTACCATTCTGCTGGAAACAATCCTCTCTTGAGATTGAATCATTTGAATTGTCCAAACATTCTTTGGACTGGAGAAATTTCCCCGAATACCTTCGACCCTTACTCATGAGAATTCCTCAAACAATTGTTCTATTTTTAGTTTCTTGTATTCTCTAGCAATTCCCAGAGTA
This sequence comes from Gossypium anomalum, assembly GCA_025698475.1. Taxonomy (NCBI): domain Eukaryota; kingdom Viridiplantae; phylum Streptophyta; class Magnoliopsida; order Malvales; family Malvaceae; genus Gossypium; species Gossypium anomalum. The sequence goes on from CM046967.1 coordinate 27,614,357, forward strand.
ATATGCAAAACTATATTTGTAAAAATATTTAGTTCATCAATCATTATTTCAATATAACACACTTTAAAAGACAAATAATCTGATCTTGAGAATAGTTAGATAAATCATCATAATACAACAAGAAATTTATCTGAAAACACATCTTTGAGAAGAAAAAGAATCTAAAGATAGTAATCAGAACAAAAATTTAATGTCCAACATATCACAGCTTGGGCTTCTGTATACAAATCCCATGAAGACTATCTTGAGTTTTAACATGTGTTTAGAAGATCAAAAGTACTTTGTTGATGCCCTGGTATGTAACACACTCCATTTTTCATTAAATCTAGTATAGCAAGGTCATCGCATGCCTCTCGAAATTTGAGCAGCCCTTTCGGGTTTTCAACTCAAAACCCCTTTGGTCTCAAAGCGCCCTTTGCGGGTTTTCACCTTGGCCTCTCTATTTTTTTTTTTGAAGTCTCAAAGCACCCTTTGCGGGTTTTCACTTTGGATTCCCCTCCCTTTTAGACAAAGTATTTCTTGACTGAGTCTGAATTGACTGGATTGGGTAAACTCTTCCCATCCATTTCTGTCAAAATCAGTGCACCACTAGAGAATGCCTTCTTCACAAAATATGGTCCTTCCCAATTCGGCATCCATTTCCCTCTAGAGTCTTTTTGTATGGGGAGAATCTTTTTCAATACAAGGTCACCTTCGTGGAATTCTCTTGGACGAACTTTCTTGTCATAGGCTCGCATCATTCGCTTCTGATACATTTGACCATGACGAATAGCTTTTAGCTTCTTTTCTTCAATCAAGTTCAATTGATCATACCGCAATTGAATCCATTCTGCTTCATCCAGCTTTATCTCTGACAAAATTCGAAGAGAAGGTATTTCAACTTCAATGGGTAACACTACCTCCATCCTATAAACCAAAGAGAAAGGAGTTGCCCCAGTAGAGGTTCTGATGGATGTTCTATAGGCTAAGAGCGCAAATAGTAACTTCTCATACCAATCTCTGTAAGTTTCAGTCATTTTCCCTACTATTTTCTTGATGTTTTTGTTAGTAACTTCTATGCCCCATTCATCTTTGGGCGATATGGAGATGAATTATGATGTTTAATCTTGAATTAGCTGTAGACTTCCGCAATCGTGCTGCTATTCAAGTTCAATGCATTTTCTGATATGATCCTCTCAGGTATTCCATATCGACAAATGATCTCCTTTTTCAAGAATCGACCTACTGCTGACTTGGTGACACTAGCATAAGAAGCTGCCTCTACCCATTTCGTGAAGTAATCAATGACGACAAAAATGAAACGATGCCCATTCTAAACTTTTGGTGATATTGGCCCAATGACATCCATGCCCCACATAGAAAAGGGCCATGGAGAAGTCATAACATGTAAGGGTGAATGTGGTATATGGATCTTATCCCCATATATCTGGCATTTATGAAATTTCGTAGAATAGCTGATACAATCTCCTTCCATATTAGACCAATAGTATCCAAACCTCATGATTTGTCTTACCATCGTAAAGCCATTAGCATGTGTACCGCAAACTCCTTCATGTACTTCTTCTAGGATTTGTCTAGCTTCTACAACATCAACGCATCTCAAAAGTACTTGATCTTTCCTTCTTTTATAAAGGATATCCCCATCTAGTACATATTCACAGGCTAACCTCCTTAAAGTTCTTTTGTCGTTTTCAGTTGCCTTCTCAGGATATTCACGATTTCTCACATACCGTAATATATCTTGATACCAAGGATGGTCATCCTTTTCCTCTTCTTAGATGTTACAGTAATGAGCTGGAACCTCAGAAATGCTCATCTGAATTGGTTTCATATCCTCTTGTTTATTTGCTTTAATCATGGAAGCCAATGTCGCCAAAGCGTCTGCCATCTGATTTTTGTCCCTTGGGAGATAACTGAAAGTGACGTTATCAAACTCTTCAAGTAACTCCAAAACTACATTTCGATAATTAATCAATTTGGGGTCTCTTGTCTCCCATTCACCCCTAAGCTGGTAAATTACCAACGCAAGATCTCCATATACTTCCAAAGCTCTAATTTCTCGCTCTTTGGCCGCTCTAATCCCCATGATGCATGCTTCATATTCAGCCATGTTGTTCGTACAGTCAAAATCCAATTTACATATAAATAGATAATGATCACCATCTAGGGAGACCAAAACTGCCCCAATTCCGTTTCCTACCACGTTATATGCACCGTCGAAATTCAGCCTCCAAGGATACTCTTCAACGACTGCCACATACATCAATTCCTCATTGGGAAAATCAAAACTCAACGGCTCATAATCTTCTAAAGCTCTGCTAGCCTGAAGCTCTGCTATCACGTTTCCTTTTATAGCCTTTTGACTCACATAGACTATATCAAATTTTGAAAGCAATATTTGCCATCTTGCCATTCTTCCATTTAGGGCTGTTGACTCCATCATGTACTTTAACGGATCAAGTTTTGAAATTAGCCAAGTCGTATGATATAGCATGTATTGTCTCAACCTTCTAGTCGTCCAAATCAAAGCACAACACAATTTTTCAATTGGCGAATATCTCTTTTCACACTTAGTGAATTTCTTACTGAGGTAATATATCACTTTCTCTTTTCTTCCTGACTCATCATGTTGACCAAGCACACATCCCATGGAATTACTAAACACCGATAAGTACAGAATTAATGGTCTATCTAGACTAGTTGGAGATAATACTGAGCGTTTAACAAGTATTGCTTAACTTTATCAAAGGCATTCTGGCATTCCTCATCCCAAGTACCTTGGTTGTGTTTTCTAAGGAGGCGAAATATAGGATCACATATCTCAGTTAATTGTGAAATAAACCGAGCAATATAATTCAACCTTCCAAGAAAACCCTAAACTTTCTTTTGAGTACGTGGTGGAGGCAAATCTCTTATGGCTTTAACTTTTTCTGAGTCAACTTTTATTCCCTTTTTGCTGACCACAAAGCCTAGTAATTTCCCCGACCTAGCTCTGAAAGTGCACTTTGCCGGATTAAGTTTTAGCTGAAACTTCCTTAATATCAGGAACAGCTTCCTCAAAACTTTAACATGTTCCTTCTCTATTCGAGATTTGGCAATCATATAATCAATATGCACCTCAATCTCTTTGTGCATCATATCGTGAAATAAGGTCACCATAGCCCTTTGGTATGTTGCCCTTGTATTCTTCAACCCAAAGGGCATTACTTTGTAACAAAAGGTGCCCCACAATGTTATGAAGGTGGTTTTATCCATGTCTTCAGGATGCATCTTTATCTAATTGTACCCTGAGAAACCATCCATAAAGGAGAACAACGAATATCCCGCTGTATTATCTACCAAAGTGTCGATGTGCGGTAAAGGAAAATTGTCCTTCGGGCTAGCTTTGTTTAAATCTCTATAGTCAACACACATACGTACCTTCCTATCCTTCTTAGGGACAGGCACAATATTAGCCACCCATTCTGAGTACTTTACTTCTTGTAGGAATCTAGCATCAAACTGCTTCTTAACTTCCTCTTTTATTTTCAACACAATATCAGGCCTCATCCTTCGCAATTTTTGTTGAACTGGCTTGTAATCTTGTCTTATAGGAAGACGATATACCACAATATCAATATTCAATCCTGGTATATCCTGATATGACCATGCGAATATATCTTTGAATTCACGTAGCAGCTCAACAAGTCCTTGTCTCGTTTCCTTAGCAATATGTGTGCCAATTTTCACCTCCTTCCCTTCCTCCAAAGCTACATTCTCTATTGCCTCTTTCTCACGAGGTAGGATTTGTTTCTCCTCTTGTTTCACCATTCTCAACAGATCTGGAGACATATCACAATCCCTGTCATCTTCAAAGTCCTGAAGTTCTTTTAAACGCATGTCTTGCTCAAAAGAGAATCTAGAATTTATAGTATCAGTACTCATGTTGTTGATATCTAGGGACCTGCGAGGTACGAAAGAATGTACAAAGAATAAATAAATTTTTGGAATGCTGTTTTTTTATGTTATGAATGAAATGAAAGAATGTAAAGGTCAAAAGAATATTGAACGGTATAAAAGAATATTCGCTTGGATTGATAACAAAAGTTACGTTTTATTGAAATGTAAATATCTGAACATGAGCCTATTTTACAAATGAAATCTTACTACTTCTAGGCTTTAGAGCAATAAGAGTGTTCTGGAAATTACTCTGAAGAATCTTTAAAAACTACAGGAAGCTCTTCTGCAACCCAATTGTTCAAAGAGCTTCCCGGTTCGTAAGGGCGAATTCCCTCAAGGTTTCCTTGTCCAAATTCTTCATTATGCACAGCATTAATGTAAAAGCTTCCTTTTTCAGGCAACCCTCATTTAGGGTGAATCATCCCTCCTGATACAAAGGTTTGGGATATATGGGGGAACGTCATTGATTCCCACTCTACTTCTCTTCCACTTAAACGCGCCCTTCTCCTCTCTTGACGCTTCTCTATTTCCCTCCTCCTTTACTTTTGATCTGGCCTGTAACCCAAACCAAAACGGTCTCTCTTCTCTTTTAACTCTGGAATTTGAATCCCTCCTTGAAGATGTCTTCCCAATCCTTTTCCTAGCAAAGCTCCTTTTCCCATTGTCATTTGCAGACTCATCCTTGTAGTTCTAGACATCTTAGGCACCGGTACCTTACTCCCTTCTGAAATGAATGTTGCATTGACAAATTCTAATAAACGGAAAGAGCATTCAATTGCCTCCTCATTTGCTTCTACATAAGGCGCATCACTGGTAACTGTCGCTATAATGTCCTCCTCCGCGTTTATAGTGACCAACCGTCCATCAGCTACTAACTTCAATTTCTGGTACAAAGATGAGGGCACCGCTCCTGCCGAGTATATCCAAGGCCTTCCCAACAAGCAATTGTAAGAGGGCTTGATGTCCATCACTAAAAATTCCACCTCATAGGTATTTGGCCCAATTATCAAAGGAATATCAATTCTTCCCATGACCTTTCTCTCCATACCATCAAATGCTCTCACTACATTATGGCATGTTTTCATGTGAGAATTGTCTATAGGTAATCTGTTCAGTGTAGATAATGGTAAGACATTTAAGGCCGATCCATTATCAATAAGCACACTCAGAAATGTATACCATTTACAGCGAGTAGTGATGTGCAAAGCTTTAGCTGATCCCATGCCACTAGGTGGGATTTCATCATCATTAAAATAGATGAAATTGTTAGCACTTATGTTACTAACTAATCAATCCAACTTGTTGACGGATATATCATTAGTAATATAAGTCTCGTTGAGCACTTTCATCAATGCTTCCCGATGTACCTCTAAACTTAGAAGCAAAGCCAATACTGATATGCGAGCTGGCTGTTTACGCAATTGTTCAACCACGCTGTACTCACTGTGTTTTAAGAATTTTAGAAATTCTTTGGCTTCTTCTTCCTTTACTGGCTTATTGACCAGTGTCTCAATCCCTTTTCCTTTGTCAAAGGCTTTTGCTTTTGCGGACTCAACTCTGACGCCTTCTGCATCGTAACGCTTCCCACTACATGTGTAAGAACCCTCACCCCGAGCCTCCTTGGAAGCACTAGCTATACCCTCTTTTTTCGGTATTGTCACATTGCAGTTATAATTCCAAGGTACCCTCTTGTTATCCTTATAAGGAAAGGAAATAAGTTTATGAATGATGACTTTCGGTACTATTGGTATTTCAACTTCATTATTTCTTGGTAAAGAAATAATGATCCTTGGCCGGTTTTGATTCTTCAGTGCTCCTTCTAATGTGCATATATGTCCCTCATCTGAGCCAGCTTCATAAAATTCCAGCTCTTTATTATCCATAAGGCCTTGTATCAAGGCCCTAAACTCTTCACATTCCTGGATCTCATGTTCCTCTTCAGCATGGAACTCGCAGTAGTCCCTTACTCATTTATTCCTTTCTTTAGAGATTATCATCTCATTTTTTACCATTTCTTCCCAAATCACTTTCATTGGCATTCTCACCTCAGTCACGCCCTCCTTAATCCTTCTCATTCTAGTATCCTCAATTGCGTTTACCCCTTGATCACCATGATTTGGCAACGGGTTCTCATTATTAGGGGTGTCGTCGAACTTTACAACCCCCATTTTGATAAGTCTTTCAACTGCTTTTTTAAAGCCAGTGCAATTTTTGATTGAATGCCCCGATATCCCTGCATGGTATTCACATTTGGCATTTGCATTGTACCATTTAGGGTATGGGGGTTGCAGCGACTTCAAATGAAAAGGAGCTATTGCAGGCGCATTGAATAAACTTTGAAAAAGCTCTCAATACGTTACTAGGATAGGTGTAAATGAAACCTTCTCAGAATTTTATCTCGAACCAGATCCCTGCTTTTGAGAATCCTGTTGCCCCACTGTAGTTACTCTGGGCTGACTAACCGTAACCGCTTTATAACTACTCGTATTGTTCACCTCATTATCTTTCCTTCTTAGGGCCGATCTTTTGGCAGTTTCTCCTTCTATCTTGCCACCCCTTATGGCATTCTCAATCATTTCTCCTGCCATAACTATATCAGCAAAACTCTTGGTGGTACTTCCAATCATGTGAGTAATGAATGGGGCTTTCAAAGTGTTAATGAACAGCATAGTAGTTTCTTTCTCTAAGAGCGGTGGTTGAACTTGCATGGCAACCTCCCTCCACCTCTGGGCATACTGCCTAAAACTTTCATTAGGCTTATTTTCCATGTTCTGCAAGGTAATTCTATCAGGAATCATGTCAGTCACATGATTATATTGCTGCATAAAAGCTTGCGCTAAGTCTCTCTAAGAACTGATCCTTGCACGACTCAATTGATTATACCATCTAGCCGCTGCTCCAACCAAACTATTTTGAAAACAATAGATCAATAATTGATCATTGTTTACATAGCCAGTCATCCATCTACAAAACATAGTGATATGGGTCTCAGGGCAGGTAGTCCCATTGTACTTCTTAAACTCTGGCATCTTGAACTTATGGGGAAGCACCAAATCTGGGACCAAACTCAAGTCTTTGGCATTGATTCCTTAACGATTATCAGCGTTTTCAAATGCCTTAAACTTCTCTTCTAACCATTTACAACGTTCCTCCAATTACCTTGATGATTCGAGCCTCATCTCTTCCCTCTCAGCTACATCTAAATTAGGGATGACTGGATTGGTAGGGTTATCTCCTATGTTAAACCCCGTTTGAAAGTTCATGGGTATTCCGGCATCTGCTTGCCCCTGTTGAGGCCTTATAGTGATGGACGGCCTTCGAGGATATGCTTCAGGTTGAGTTTGCACATGGGGTAGAGTAAAACCCGGAGGATGATCCTCATTATCTCCTTCAGTGATGGTCATAGGTGCCTTTCCTTTATCCGTCGCCCCCTTCAGCAGTTGAGTCATCTCAGCCATCATATTCCTTTGAGCCTCCAACATTTGATCCTTCATCTCTTGTTGGATTTTTGCCAATTACTCCTGCAACTGTTCTTACATTTCTTTCTGAATCTGCTCAAGTCTTTGATCCATATTCTTTGAGTTAGCGCATGTACCGTAAGGATGTGTTGCTTCCAGATTTTCTTTCTCTTACTCTCTCTTTCTCCCTAATAATTTTAACTAATTAGGGTCTTTCTATAAACTTGAATGCATATGATGCGATGAGATGCAAATGCATGAATGCTAAAAGATATCGATTCTAATTCAGTTTCTTTTTAGAAAACGTTATTTAAGAGACAAAAATCTTTACACAAAACGGACTAAAAATACGCCTTTGCCCTCAGGCCTAGAGTTTTAATCCTATCCAACAATGAAGCTAACTCTAAACCTCTATCTGTCACTAACTCATATTTTGTACTTAATACGTTATCTTGTGCTGCTAGGTCTTGTAAATGATCAGCAATCTCTCAGATCTAGACTATGGCTTCTCCCATGAGATAATCCCTATCTCTAACTTGATCCTAAAGATGGTGAAGCTCTTCCTTCCAATGTCCTTCTCTTTCTTCGAGCTGCTCTATCCGTAGTTCACAGTTCTGTAATGCTGCTTCCAAACTTCCAATATCGTGCTTCATTTCCTCGATCTTGTTCAGACTTACTTTTAACTCGACCGCAGAATTACGACTTCGATGATGATGAAGAGATCATCCAAGCTCTGTCATCTTAGCTTTTAATCCTTGATTTTCCTTCTCTAAAGCCTGGTTCTACACTTGCATCTCTTGGAACTTCTTCTCCCAATACTCGACTTTGGCTCTTTCTTCTTGAACCTCTTGTTGCCACTGCTCTGAAGACTTCCTCAATCTAGCTCTCTTCAATGATTGTTGTATCTTCTTATACTGCGTCTTCAAGTCATCTCGGTCTTCCTCAATCTTCCTCTTTTCTTTCCTTACTTTTTCAACTTCAATTTTCTGAACGTCGACGTCTAAGCTTAGGTACATCTTTTCCTCTTCGAGCTTCTCTATCTTTCTTCTAAGTTCCAGATTCTTCCTTTCAAACTCTTGTCTTATGACCTCTAACTCTGATGGAATCACTCGTAAATTCTCCTCCATCGATCGAGTAGCTTCCAAACTCGGTCTAGGGATGTTATCATTAACCCTCTTACTAAACCACCCTTTGTATTCAAAAGTTACAGTCGGTCCTTTAGTCAGAATCTTCACACAGCAAACCTTCTTCCAAGCCTCAGAAATTTCTCGCATCTTCTTCTTATAATGATCCCCTTTATATGAGAAGTCACTTTGAGCTAGCCCTTGTGTTGCCGGTATAAATTGCTCCGCCTTATATTGCCTTGGGACGAGTAATGGTATATAACTGACAACTCCCCAAATTTCAGGAAGAGGTACCCAATCAAAGTGTAACACCCCAAACCCGGCCTAGAAGTTTGGCTCAAATCTGGCGTGTCACATTGAAGTGTTTTTCGAAAACCATGTTTCCATTAAAAACCCTTCTTAACAATTAAAAACTTATACCCTTTTTAAAACTTGTTAAAAAATCTCAGCTGAATAACATTCTTAACAACTTTGCAAAAATCTTGGCGTTTGCGGAAGCTTAATTTAAAAACAATTGCGGATACGTGATGTTTTGAAAATAGTAGTTACTTTGGAAAACCATGTTCTAATACTAGCAATTATAAGAACAATAAATAAAATTCCAAATTAGAAATCCAAAAAATTACAACGGCTTTACTACAACCCACATAAAATAATTTAAAAGCAATAATTAAAACTATAACATAAACAAGTGTGTGGGTCCTCCGAGCCCCTCTCGTAGTCTCGATCCGTCTAAGGTGGAAATTACCCAAAGGTTAATAAATGGGGTGAGTTTACTTAAAACTCAGTGTGTAATCCCCTACTATATAAAAGGGATAGTCACCATATAAAAGAATTAAAAGTCCAGCTGACCACCTACTGATTTCAGTATCAATTGGGCCTTAGCCCATTATAACAGATAGTACCAGATGGGCTTTAGCCCTATACAGAAATCAGAGTTAACTGGGCCTTAGCCCATATCAACATCAATCTGGGTCATAGCCCTATAGCAAGTCGAGGTATATTGGGCCTTGCCCATATCAACATAGTTGGGTCCATTTCAATACAGTTGGCCCATAACAAAACAGTCTCATATGATTAATGCATGATAACCCCATCCAACCCTGCACTTGCCCCCGTCCATCCCTACACTTCCTGTGGGGAATAAATCACCTACGCCATCCCTACACTTACGATGTTAGCACCCAGCCATTGCGGCACTAACTATAATCGCAGCAAAGTCGCTTATATCAGAATATATGGCACAGCCACCAGAACGGGTTCTTCCTCTATAACAAAACCCAACCCCCATGCAGTATGACATGTATGCAGAATATACATAATTAACAAGGCATGCTTCAGAAAGGCAGTCAAATTATAGCATAAGAACAGTTATTTACCCTCGAGGGGCGTAAACAAAAACTTACCCCTTCAGTCAGAATATCATGCCTATATTTGAATCAAACTACCACAATCAAGTCATCCATATCACCAACATATATTCACAATCAAATCCGTCAACCACACAGTCCAAGTCAGTCACTTGCCCACAAGGGCAAAACGGTAATTTTAACCCACAAGGGTATCTCGGTAATTCTACCCTACAGGGGTATTTCGATAATTCTACCCTACAGGGGTATTTCGATAATTCTACCCTATAAGGGTATTTCGGTAATTCTACCCTACTAGGGTATTTCGATAATTTTACAAACCAAGGGTATTTTGGTGATTTTACAAACCAGGGGTATTTTGGTAATTTTAAAAATCGAGGGTATTTCAGTAATTTGGTAAACTAAAGTATTCTAAACAGGGATAACAATACGAATGGGCCTAAAGCCCTTTCTCGGCCCAAATGGGCCCACACGCTCGTGTGGCCCTTTTAGCCCAAATCTAGCCACAGATATGAGATTCACCTAGCCTAGTCCAATATTTACTACACAATCAAACAACTTATCCAATTGGGCCCGTAGGCCCATTGGCCCACATGGCCCCTTTCAGCCCATCGCGGCCCGAAGTAGCCATCCTATAGCTAGAGTAGTGAGAAATACACACCTGATAGGAAACTAGAGTTAATCCGTGCTCCGAGCACTCTTAGCCGACGCCCAACCCAAACGAGCACTCCATAAAGCAAAAGGGATCAGCCAAGAAAGGTACCTTTACTCTCCTCATGGTTCTCTCTATTTAAAGCCAGCTTCGCATCCACTCTTATGTTAGCTTCCCCAGTGGGATCCTCCATCATCGTAGTTTAAATTCAACACCAACTCTTGCCGCCCCCCTGTTAGCAAAATAAATGCTCTTTGATTGCCATGAGTTTCGAACCCTGGACCTCCTTGCCAACTCTATGACGCCACCTTCCTGCCTCTTATGTGGCGCTACTTTGCCACTAGACCACAAGGCTTTTTGTGGCACAATTTCTCCAACAATATTCTTAAGGCCTACCTACTACACCTAGGGTTTGATTCACCTTAAACCAAAATTTTTGCTAGAGTCCAGGTTTGAACCTAGGACTTCTCCAACACTTCTCATCACACTTAACCACTAAAACAAGCCTTCATTAACGAAATTTACATGCACAACAAAATATTATAAGCTGCCTTCAACCGTTCCCATGCTCAAGGCCTAAAACTTCTAGGCCCAAATTCAGGGTGTTACACAAAGCTTCCGCAACGATAAAGAATATCGCTAGGGGTCATCCAAGGGGCTTTCCACATAACATCTTTTTCTCGGAGGTTCTGAAGTATTTCTACCCACCTTTCCTCTGTGATGTCATCCTTCCTCGGTGTAGCTGCTGCTTCCTTTAGCGGAGAATAGTCTTTGAAGAACATTCGGCAAAGAACCTTATCAACCTTCCAAAAATGACTGTGAAACCAAACTAACAACAACTGTGCATATCCAATGAACCTTCCTTCCCCAACTCTCCAACTCTCCAACTGCTTTCCTAATCGATCGAATAAATCCGCGACTGCTTCATCTACGTGTCCCATAGCCTTTGAGAAAATCACCAAACCATAAATGCTTAAGTCCAGGACATCAACCCTTCTCTTCACATCTGGGTGTGCCACTATTAAATCCCTCAAACTTGCCCACGAAATGCATTTACCATCACTTTTTTGTTGGATTTGAGCTGCGGCCCACTGTTCACTCATCCCTGTGATCATCATCAATTTCTTTATGAACGTTGGGAGATTAGCAGCCCTGACATAAGCTTTGTTACCTTGAATTTTCGGACAACGAAGCAAAGTTGTATACTCCTCCAAAGTTGGCACTAAGTCTACCTCTCCAAATGTAAAACAACTATAAGCAGGGTTCCAAAACTGTACCATGGCTCGAAATAGATGCTTATCCACATTGATGTCTAGCAAATAGGGAAGATCTCCATAATTCTGATAGAAAAACTGCTTAGTCTCTTCATCCCATTGGGCCCAAATGTCTCTCAACTCCTAAAACTCATTTTGTGTCAAATTAATACGAGTGAAGTCCCATAACTCTGATGTATACCCCTCGGTGATGCTATCTCCTTTCTTTAACTGAGTTTTCTCTGACCAGGTACAGACAGAGGCATTGTCCTCCACTTTATCAAGATATTCGTTCCTTATTACAAAACTTTCTAATCTAGAAATTGAATCGTGAATCGACACTCTTAAATGCTAAATGACATGTAATGATAGCAAAATAAAATAAGTTAGTATCATATATAAATGTGTAATAAACAAGTACCTATAAGGGTAATTTACTAAAGGCTATCACTATACTCCCTAGGGTAAGCATTTAAAGTTCATTATAAACGTGCGTTTTAGTTCTAAAGCAAAGGTACCTGAACCAGCAGATTCCTCGGTCCTCACCCATTATAGGCTCATATAGACCAAGTTCAGTTTAGGGGGACACATTTCCCTATGGCCATTCGAAGACGAAAATCTCATGAAGCCATAGGTACAGTATCCCGGAAGCAATCCACTAGCTCATACAGAGGTGAAAACCTCACGAAAGCATAGCTTCTCACTCCCACTTAGGGGTATGACCACAGCGGTCATGCAAATGCAATGTACGGTAACAGGATAACAAACATATGCTGCAATCACATGTAGAAATGATCAATTTTTAAAATTTCTAAACTTCCGACATTAAGACAGAAAATAATCAATTTCTTGGCTTGACTCTCTTAGGTCCCCAGTGGAGTTGCCAAGCTGTCAAAACCTCTTTTTTTAAATAAGGAGGGTATTTCAAAAACGGGAGTCGCCACCAACCTTTTAAAGTGTGATTGGATCACTTTATAAAACGTTTTGGTCTACGAGGTTGCGAGAAAATAGGTACGGGAGTCGGTTACATACGAGGAAGGATTAGCACCCTCGTAACGCCCAAAATTGGTACCAAATTGAATAATTTTGCCTTAATGTCAAAAGTTTGAAAGAATTTAAAAATAAGATCTCTTTTAAAACTGTAATAATTTGAGTTAAAAAAGAATCAAGATTCCTTTGCTTCAAAAGAATATAAACATCATATCCAGCATGATTGGACATGATATTCTTAAACTTTCGTAACTAAAATCATCTTGTGATTTTCAAAACTTATTTAGAAGGATATTTTAGGGATTTAGACAAACGGGAAATCGCAACCCAGCATGTTAGGGCACAACTTCCCGAATTCCTAACTACCAAAAAAAACATTGCCTTAAAAAAAATTCTTTTTGGATCGAACGAAATATAAAAGTTCTTTAAAGTGATGATGCATTTAACATATTACAAGGATCAATATTAAATAAATTAACCTACATAATACCTACTTTAACATTCCATGCAAATATAATATAAAAAATGATGAATAATGGCATAAATTACACAATATACGTCATCATCTTATGCATATATGATCATAGATAACATAAATGTACATGCATTATCGTTACATGCAAAATACAACGTAGAGCATAATGAATACAACAATATAAATTGGATAATATATATATGATAATATTTCATGCAAATATAACTTAAATCAACATAAATAATTAATTTTCATGTGAATACGTAAAAACAATAGTATAAAATAACGAATAATCTATAAAAATTTAACCTACTAAAACAATACTAAATAAGCAAGTTATAAACATATAAAATATAAATCAAATAAAATAAAAATAAAGGTATTTAAAAATATTTAGAACAATATAAGAATAATAAAGGAGGACCTTTTTTTTAAAAAAATGATTAATATATACAAAAATTATTTTATAGGATATAATAACTTAATATATTAAAAAAATAATGTGCTAAATATTGATCTTACACATATTTATTTAATAATAAAAATTTAAAAAACATATATAATTAATGAGTAATAAAATAATGTATATTTTATAATAAAATAAAAGTAATGTAAGGAATAATATATGGTAAAATATATAACATATAATAAAATTTATAAACAAAATATATAATGATATAAACAATATGATAGATAATATATAAAATAATATATATATATAGTAGAATGTATGTAATATAATATACAATAATGTATAATAATATAATAAATAATATACAAAAAAAATAATATATATACTTTTTTATATATATAACTAATATTTATAAAAATATATAGTATTTAAAATAAATTGAATTTTTATAAAAAAAAGGGATTAAAATTTAAAAATTTAGGTTTAATTACAAATAAATGAAAAATTTTGGCCTAATTGAAATGCGCGTTAAATTCAGAGGGACTCACTGGGCAATTAACCCTAATCCCAAAAACGACGTCATTCCCATAATAAGCTTTAATAGCCATTAGGACTAGATTGAATTAATCGTAAAATATTGGGGTCGATTTAAAATAAAAATAAAATAGAATTGTAAATCTAAAAAAATGCGAAAGGATCTATTGGGTAATTTTCCCTTTAAACGAAAACACGTGGATCCTATCCAGGTTTCGGGTCAACACGCGGATCCTGGGCTTAAACGGTGTCGTTTTGAAGCTATTTGGTTTTAAACAAAACGGCACCGTTTTCGTAAGGCTATATAAGCCAAATATCAAGCCTGAAATCATTTTGAAACCTTGTTTTAAAAAAAAAAACCCTCTGAAAGAGGGTTGGGGGTCTCGGAGATCTATCGAGCCTCCGTCTAGAGGTTTGCACGCGCTCACGCGCCCTCTTCAATGCCGCCACTTACGGCGGTCGGAAGTTAGAAAGTTTCCTTTTCCAACATAGATCGAATCGGTACATTTCTTTTTCTGTTTATTTTATGATATCAGCATGTATTTGTAAAGAAAAAAAAGAAATAATCACCCCTGCGCTCTTCAATCGACTGTTGGTTTCTTTTAGTGTAAAACGTGTTTCTTTTTATTGGATCTATGTGTAAAAAAATGTAGTTCATACATTTTTCTTGATTCGGGCTTTTATAGCCACTGAAAACACATTTACAATCTTTGATTTTTATTTTCTTGCCATATTTGCTTCGTCTCTGTTGTTTCTTTCCCTTTTTGCAGGTAACAGCGAGAAATCCGACGACGATGAGGTGTTGATTCGCGCGCAGATTACGGTAGTCACCGCACCGATGGAGTCGTCGATAAGGGTTTTCCGAAATGGCGCCAGATGAAGGGGTGTGACATTTGGAGTTTGCTGTGCGAAGCTTCTGGAAACCCTAGGGTTTCCAGATTTGGTTTAGGCATTGAGCCTTGCTAGTTTGGGTCTAGTTTTGGGTATTTGGGCCGTTGGGTTTTAGGTATTTGGGCTAAGGGTATAGGTTTAATTGGTGTTAGAATTAAGTGACCCGAATTCTTATTTAAATAAAATACGATGGAAAATAAAATAAAAGTAAAATCCATATAGAACTAGACTTCTTTTATTTTATTTTAGAATAAGGTTTTTTAAACCTTATTAAACTCCATCTATTTTATATTTATTAGGATAAGGTGTTTCAATCCTACTAGAATATGGCTTTACAAGCCTATAAATAGACATAGTCTATTCCTCTTGTAACAATTCAAAAAAAAAATTTCGACATAGTGAATTTTTCTTCTCCTCTGCCCGTGGTTTTTTCCCAAAAGGGTTTCCATGTAAAATTTGTGTGTTCTTTATTTTATTTTATTTTATTTTATTTTTCACAAATTGGTATCCGAGCTTCCGGGTTGTTCATCTCGATCACGGTAATGGCATCTTTGAAATATGAAATTCCACTGTTGGATCGCAACACCAGATTTGCGTTGTGGCAGATTAAGATGCAAGCAGTTCTTGCGCAGATGGATCTGGAGGATGCCCTGCTAGGGATAGATAAGATGCCTTCGACATTAACAGATGAAGAGAAGAAGCGTAAGGATCGAAAGGCATTAACACAATTACATCTGCATTTGTCCAATCAAATTTTGCAGGATGTGATGAAAGAGAAGACTGCCGCTGCATTATGGAAGAGGCTAGAACAAATATGTATGTCGAAAACTCTAACAAGCAAGTTGCATATGAAGCAGCGTCTTTATGCTCATCGTTTGGAGAAAGGTGCGTCAGTACACCTAACACTTAACAGTGTTTAAAGAAATTCTCTCAAACTTGGAGGCCATGGAGGTTCAGTATGATAAGGAAGATCTAGGGTTGATTCTACTTTGTTCGTTGCCTCCGTCTTATTCAACCTTTAGAGACACGATTTTATATAGCCGCGAGTCTCTCACAGTTGATGAGGTTTATGATTCTTTAACCTCGTATGATAAGATGAAACATCTTGTGGTTAAACCCGACTCTCAGGGAGAGGGTCTCATTGTTCGTGGGAGACAAGATCGGAATGCTGATGATGATCGTGGTAGGACACAGGAAAGAAATCATCGTGGTAAATCTAAGGGTAGATCGAAGTCTTCAAATAGAGGTAAAACTTGTAACTTCTGTAAGAAGAAAGGGCACATTAAATCTGAGTGCTATAAGCTACAAAATAAGATTGAAAGGGAGGCTGCGAATCAAAAGGAAAACAACCGTAAAATTCGGTGAAGTCGATGTTGTAGAAGACTACAGCGATGGTGAACTTCTAGCCGCTTCTATCAATGATTCTAAAGTAAGTGAGGAGTGGATACTTGATTCAAGCTGCACCTTCCATATGAGTCCCAATCGGGATTGGTTTACAACTTACAAAATAGTGTTTGAAGGTGTTGTTTTGATGGGAAATAATGCTTCGTGTAAGATCGCAGGTGTTGGAACAATTAAAGTTAAGATGTTTGATGGCGTTGTCAGCACACTTAGTGACGTACGCCATGTTCCAGAATTCAAAAGAAATTTAATTTCTTTGAGTACTCTTGATTCAAAAGGATACAGATACACAGCTGAAAGTGGGGTTTTAAAGATTTCCAAAGGGTCCCTTGTTGTGATGAAAGGGCAGAGAAAAATTGCCAAGTTATATGTTTTGCAAGGTTCTCATCATTCTTATCGTGATGCAAATTGTCCGCTTCTCTTCCTTGTTAGATGATGATATTACTAAACTTTTGCATATGCGCCTAGGGCATATGAGTGAGAATGGCATAACAGAATTGAGCAAAAGAGGACTTCTTGATGGGCAAAGAATTTGCAAACTGAATTTCATTGAGCAAAAGAGGACTTCTTGATGAGCAAGGAATTTGCAAACTGAATTTCTGTGAGCACTGTGTTTTTGGGAAGCAAAAGAGAGTTCGATTCACTAGAGGAATCCATAACACGAAGGGAACGTTGGAGTATATTTATTCTGATCTGTGGGGGCCATCCAGAGTGCCTTCGAGAGGTGGAGCTAATTATATGCTAACCTTTATTGATAATTTTTCCAGAAAAGTTTGGGCGTTCTTCCTGAAGCAGAAAAGCAATATGTTTTCCGCATTTAAGTCTTGGAAAATTATGATTGAAAAACAAACGGGAAAGCAGATAAAATACCTCCGCATGCATAATGGCTTAGAGTTCGCTTACGATGAGTTTAATAGATTGTGCAAGTCGGCGGGATCATGAGACACTTGACAGTTCGTCATACTCTGCAGCAAAACGGCGTTGCAGAACGAATGAACAGAACGATCATGGAGAAGGTTCGATGTATGTTGTCAAATGCCAACTTACCAAAGTCATTTTGGGCAGAAGCAGCCTCTACTGCATGTTTTTTGATCAACCTATCTCCATCCGTTGCCATTGAGAAAAAGACTCCACAAGAGGTATGGTCTGGTAATCCTGCTAATTATTCTGATTTAAAGATTTTTGGTGTGTCTGCGTATGCTCATGTTGATAATGGAAAATTGGAACCGAGATCCATTAAATGCGTTTTTCTTGGTTATAAAGCTGGTGTAAAAGGCTATAAGTTATGGTGTCCTGAAAATAGAAAAGTTGTGATTAGCAGAGATGTTGTTTTTGATGAAACTGCTATGATACCTAACTTATCTCTTAAAGACTTTTCCAATAAAGAAAACCAAAAGCGTGGAGCATCGACAATACAGAGTCAACTCCTCAAGCCATAACAAAAAATTGAGAATAGAGTTGCTTCTTCACCACAACACTCTATCACTAAAAATAGAACTAGAAGAGAAATTAAACCTCCAAAGAAGTATGCCAAGTGATTTAGTTGCTTATGCTTTAAATGTGGTTGAAGATATAGATGCGAATCAAGAGCCATCTAATTATTCTGAGGCGGTTAGCTGTGAAGACTCAAAAAAGTGGATGTTTGCTATGCAAGAAGAGATGGAATCACTCCACAAAAACAGAACATGGGACCTTGTGAAACTTCCTAAAGGTAAAAAGGTTGTTCGTTGTAAATGGGTGTTTAAAAAGAAAGAAGGGACTCTAGGAGTTGAAGAACCCAGATATAAAGCAAGGCTTGTTGCAAAGGGTTATAGTCAAATTCCAGAGGGACTTCACAGATGTGTTCTCTCTAGTTGTTAAGCATAGTTCGATTCGAGCTTTGCTTGGTATTGTAGCCATGCATGATTTGGAGCTTGAGCGCTTAGATGTAAAACCGCATTTCTGCATGGAGAACTTGAGGAGGATATTTACATGCAACAACCAGAGAGGGTTTTATAGTCTCGAGAAAAGAGGACTATGTTTGCTTGCCGAGAAAGTCACTTTACGGTTTGAAACAATCACCAAGACAAAGGGTGCAAGAGGTTTGATTCCTTTATGACTTCTCATGATTTCAAAAGAAGTAGTTTAGACAATTGTGTTTACTTTAAGAAAATAAAGATTCGCGGTTCTTTTGTGTATCTACTTTTTATGTTGATGACATGTTGATAGCAAAGAAAAGATAAAGGAGAGATAAGAAAGGTCAAAGCCCAACTAAGTGAAGAATTTGAGATGAAAGATTTAGGACCAAAGAAAGAAGATACTTGGTATGGAGATTCTCGAGAGATAGAAAAGCAAGTAAATTGTACCTAAGTCGGAAGGGGTACATTGAGAAAGTTCTTTGTAGGTTCAATATGCAGAGTGCTAAGCTCATTAGTACTCCTTTAGCAAACCCATTTCGGACTTTCATCGGCTTTGTCTCCATAATCGATGATCGATTGAGTACATGTCACATGTTCCATACTCTAGTGCAAAGATGGGATCTCTCATGTATGCTATGGTTTGCTCACGTCCAGTTTATCATATGCAACGATCGGTCGATTAGCGTGATACATGGCAAATCCTGGTAAAGAACATTGGAAAGCGATTCAGTGGATTTTAAGATACTTACGAGGCACTCACCGATGTTTGCTTACAGCTTTGGAAGAACTAAAGATGGAGTCATAGGGTATGTTGATGCTGA
Organism: Gossypium anomalum; assembly: GCA_025698475.1. Classification (NCBI taxonomy): domain Eukaryota; kingdom Viridiplantae; phylum Streptophyta; class Magnoliopsida; order Malvales; family Malvaceae; genus Gossypium; species Gossypium anomalum. Next base: position 27,633,575 of record CM046967.1, read on the forward strand.
TTTTGCTGGAGACCTTGATAGAAGAAGATCTCTCACAGGTTACGTCTTTACAATCGGAGGTTGTGCAATTAGTTGGAAAGCCACTTTGCAAACTACAGGTCCACTTTGTCTACCACTGAAGCTGAGTACATGGTGATTACTGAGGCTTGTAAAGAAGCTATTTGGTTGAAGGGACTATTTAGTGAACTCAATGAAGACCTTCAAATCGATCATGATTTTGTGACAAATCAGAGTGCCATCTTCCTTACTGTAAGATCAAATGTTTCATGAGAGAACAAAACATATTGATGTTCGGTATCATTTTGTTCGTGATATTATTGCTAGTGGTGATATTGTTGTGAGCAAAATTAGTACTCATGAAAATCCTGCAGATATGATGACTAAGTTACTTCCTATAACCAAGTTTGAGCATTGCTTAGACTTGGTTGGTGTTCATTGTTGAAGTTAAACCCTTAAGGGGTTTTATGGAAGAGGTGGAGAACTTGTTCGCGATGAAGAACTTGTTCATTGAGAATTTGTGTCAAGGTGGAGATTGTTAGAATTAAATGACCCGAATTCTTATTTAAATAAAATACGATGGAAAATAAAATAAAAGTAAAATCCATATAGAACTAGACTTCTTTTATTTTATTTTAGAATAAGGTTTTTTAAACCTTATTAAACTCCATCTATTTTATATTTATTAGGATAAGGTGTTTCAATCCTACTAGAATATGGCTTTACAAGCCTATAAATAGACATAGTCTATTCCTCTTGTAACAATTCAAAAAAAAATTTTTTCGACATAGTGAATTTTTCTTCTCCTCTACCCGTGGTTTTTTCCCGAAAGGGTTTCCACGTAAAATTTGTGTGTTCTTTATTTTATTTTATTTTATTTTATTTTTCACAATTGGGTCTTGGGGTATTTTGGGCTATCAGGCTTTTAGGCCTGTTTATTGTAAATGGACATTACAGATATCCAATTTATTTTATTATTTTTATTGTTTATCCTATTTCATGGGCCCGGGCAAATTTGGGCTGTTACAGTACTCTTGTTGTAGCAATCAAACATTGACAATAAATTATGTCAAACAACGAATTAATCTTTGGACTAACATATTGCTCACATAAAGTATCTTATAATTGTCACACATTTATCACCACAGATGTCATTGAAATTCTTCCAAATATTAACTTACCTATGGGTCAATTAATAAATGCATGAATCACAAAAAACATATAATCATCTTGATATTTTAAATAAACTAATCTACGCAAAATAGGTCACTTTGGCGGCATTTTGTTTCAACTAATCTATTTAAAATATTGACATCCTTAATTAAAATCCAAAGCAAAAATTTGAATTTATTTGTTTCAAAATATTTCTCTTAATTTCAACTTTCAATCAAATTAAAAGATAATTGTAATAGGCCAATTTAGCCTGGCCCGAGACAAAGCAGAATAAATAGAATAGCAAAACAAAAAAAGAACCAAAATAAATCAAAACAGTCCAGTTTACAGGCCCAATTTCAAGCCAAAAACAATATTAATCCTAGCCCAATACAATGGCCCAAAACTAAAACATTTGTAGCCAAAAACCTAGGGTTTCCCTCGCGCCGCAGCTGACCTCCCCATGTACGGCCTCCATTGCACCTCCGTACGCCAGCGCACAGCCTCCGTACATGCGCCACGCACACCACGTACTTGCAAAAAGGGACAAACACAACAGCAAATAGAGAAAAAAAATAGAAAAAATTGTATTTTTTTATTTGATTTTCCTTTTCGGCTATAAAGCCAAGAGATTTCATTTTTGTAAGGGTTACGCATACTGAATACAAAAAAAAAAAAAAGCATTTCGAAAGCAAATTAGAAAAGGTGATTTTTAGCTTTTATTCCGATTTGGTTTTCATTTTTTTCTTTCTTCGTGATTTTTATTTATTGTATAATAAAAAGGAAGGAACTTATCTGTGTTTTGACGCCTTTGAATCCCCGCTTGTTTCGTCACAATCGAAACTAAGTAGTGATTTGGGGCTTGCGAGCAAGACTCACGAACTTATGGTTCAATAAAGCCTTGATTGACCCTTGCATGGGTCGAAAGGAGAGGCAGGAGAACTGTCGATTGAAGGATTGTCGGTCGGTCGAATATTAAGGAGAAAAACTTTGTTTTTTTTTTCTTCTTTTTGAAAGCGGCTAAATGTTTCATTTAGGGTTTGTTCTTGCTGTTATAGGGAGCATTAGGTGACACCGTTTTAGGCTAATATCAATGGCTTCAAAATGACACCGCTTAAAGAGCCCCGACCCGATCCGATCCTTTGCCCATGGAGATCCGCGTTGTAATAGCCCAAATCTGCCCGGGCTTTAAAAACCAAGAATAAAAAAAATAAATAAATGTTTATTTATGACAGTCCATGACAAAGCCCAAAATTCATTTACAGCCCATTACCCGTTTACATTTGACCCAAATACCAAAAGTCCTACATCTGGTTTAGCCTAAACCCAATAGACCGGTTACAACCCAATACTATAGCCCACTAACTTATTAACCCGTAGCCTAGCTAAACTACCCAATAACCCGTACAAGACCCAATTAACTTATTACACCCTTAACCCAACAATGAACGGGGCCCAAATGGCCCAATTTGCTAAACAAGAGACAGAGAGGCCTAGGGTTTCAGAAACCCTAGGCGCCGCAATCAACGCGTCTCTTCAATTCCAAGCAACGTGACCCTTCGGCTTGTGACATTCCAGTTACCCACCATCAGAGCTGAAATTGCAGGCTTCGAATCAGGCCATGGTTTATGGCCAAATCAACGCCGGTGGTCTACCATCCTCATGAATACCTACAAAAGAAAAAAGAGAAAGACACAGCAGCAAAACAAATATGGAAAGAAATAAAAGATTTCTTCCCAAAAATATGTAATAGAAACAGTGGCTATAAAAGCCTGAATCAGAACGATGTAAAGGGACGAGATTTTACACAGAATAAAAAGGATACACAGATTATATACTTTTACCAGAAAGCAAAGGTGATTTGTTTTTTTAGTCTTCTCTTTTAAATATTTGCATTTTATACATAAAAAATATATTAAAAATAGATAAAAATGAAATACCTCTCGATGCGGGGAAAAGGATGAGGTTTTTCTGGCTTCCGGCCGCTGTATGTGGCAGCGTTGATAGTGGCGCGTGAGTGCATAGAGCCCACTAGACGGAGGCACGATGGCACTCCGAGAACTCACCCGGGCCCTCGTTTAGAGGATTTTTCCTTGTTTTTTTTAAGACAGAGTACAAAATGATTTCAAAGCTTTAAATTTGGCTTATATAGCCTAAATGAAACGGTGCCGTTTTGGTTTAATTCAATAAGCATGAAACGGCATCGTTTCAAGGCTCAGGATCCGCATGTTGACCCGATTACCTGGGAAGGATCCGCATGTTTTCGTAAAGTGGGTTAATTGCCCAATTGGTCCTCTCGCATTTTTAATTTTTTATAATTTCATCTTATCTATTTTTTTAATTTAGCACTACTGTTCTAATTTTGTTTCAATTTAATCCTCATAATGACTTTAGAACGTATTCGGAGAAACAATTATGTCGTTTTTTTGGGATTAGGGCAAATTGCCCATGAGTCCTCTCGCTTTAGTCCATGTTCTAATTTGACCCAGTTTTCTTTATTTATTTGTAATTAACCCTATATTCCTTAATTAAATTTAATTTTAATCCTTATATACCTTTAATTTAATTTATTTAAAATACCTTATATATATGTTTTTAATAAACATTAGTTATATATAATAATATATTATTTTATTTATATTATTTGTAACATTACGTATATGTTTATAAATTTCATTATATGTTATATTATTTATTTAACTATATTTTTATATGTAAAATATTTGTTACATTATTATTATTTAATATCATATTATATTTCAAGTTATATTTATTTATGTATTCTTATTACATACTATATCTTATTATATATTATTCCTTATAATATTTCCTATATATATGTTTTATATTATATACATTTTATTATATATATTATTTATCATATGATTTATATTATTATATATTTATTTGTAAACTATATTATACACTATATTTTACCATATTTCCTTACATTACCTTTATTATATCATAAAGTATACATTATTTTATTACTTACCAATTATATATATGTTCTTTATTTTTAATAGCAATATTTAGTACATTATTTTTTCTTATATATTAAGTTATTATATCTTATAGTATAATCTATATATGTATATATCATTTTAAAAGGAAAAGGGTTCTCTATTATTATTCTTATATTATTTAATACATTTCTAAATAGCTTATTTTTATTTGATCTATATTTTATACACTTTAATTTGCTTAGTTTTTGGTTTTCTTTTGTTGTTTAGTAGGTTAAATTTTACATATCATTTGTTTTATCTCTAATCGATTATTTTATATTGTTATTTTAAGAATGCATTTACATGAAATATTATTATGTATGTTTAATTTGTATTGATATATTTTGCCATTTTTTTCGTATTTTGCATGTAACGATAATGCATGAATATTTATGTCATATATAACCATGTATAAAGTGATAATGTGTATTGTGTAATTTATGTTATTATTTGTTATTCTATACTATATTTGCATAAAATGATAAAGTATGCATTATGTAGCTAGGCTTATTTAATGTTAATTTCTTATAAAATACATCATCATTTTCAAAACAAAAATATCTCATTTCAAAAGGATTTTTTTTTTTTAAAAAGTGAGGCAATGTTTTGATATTTAGGAATTCGAGAAGTAGTGCCCTAACATGCTGGGTTGTGATTTCTCGTTTGTCTAAATATCTAAAATATCCTTCTAAATAAATTTTTACAAATCACAAGATGATTTCAGTTACAAAATTTTAAAGATATCGTGTCCAATCATGCTGGATGTGATATTTGTACTCTTTTAAAACGAAGGAATCTTGATTTTTAACATTACGATTTTAAAGAAATCTCATTTCTAAAATCTTTCAAACTTCTGACGCTAAGACAAAATTATTCAATTTGGTACCAATTTTGGGCGTTACGAGGGTGCTAATCCTTCCTCATATGTAACCGACTCCCGAACCTATTTTCTCATAATTTCGTAGACCAAAACGTTTTATAAAGTGATCCAATTACACTTTAAAAGATTGGTGGCGACTCCCGTTTTCATTTTTTTTTAAAAACCCATTTTCGAGGAGGTTTCGACACGAATGTTTTGGGGCTCGAGGGATAATTGCACGCTAGGTCCTTCCTCTTCTCGCTGGCATTCAATTGCACTCTGTTTATTTTGTTTTGTTTTTAAATTCGGTTCAATGATTTAAGCATATTTGCAAGTTGATCCGCGCCTAAGTGCTGCGTTTTGGGATCTAGAATATTTCTAGATTTGGTCCCTGAGCATTCACATGCATGGCGCACTGGTCTTTTTTAATTTCAAATGACTTATTTTATTTATGAATTATCCCTTATATTTCAATTCAATTTTAATTAAGTTTCCTATTTGTATGACTTATTATCTTAAAATTCATTTAATATTTTTATATATGTGTTAATCTATTGTAATAATTTTGCTTTGTTTTTATTTGTATAATCATTTTGAAGTTGGTTCTATCATATTATTTTCTATTTAAAATACTTACTGTTTTAAAATTCATTTAATATTTTTATGTATGTAAAGTTATTTAGGAACTTCATTTTTGTGTTTATAAAATTATTGTTTTGAAATTCTTCTTTATATCATATTATTTTAATATATTATATAGTATCTCATTTAAATGCTTTTATATATATTTGTACATATATAACCAAGTTAATTTAATCTTGTATGCATTTCCATGTTTTTACAAATAATTATTTCTAAATTTCTTTATGTATATATATATGATTTGTAAATCTATTAAGTGTATAGTTTATTTCCTAAGATTATATTTCGTTATATATTTTTACTATCTTTTCATATTTTATGCATAATTTAAATTTTCCTTTATTGCATGTAAATTATCAATTTTAAACCAATACTCTTTAACACTTCGTATATTATTTGATTTAAAAATATTCATTTGATAACACGTATTTTAATAATTACGTATATATTTCTAGTTTGTTTTTTTACAAATAGTTTTAAATTCATCAATTCATATATTATATATTATGTATTCATTAGCTCATCATTATTTGAAATTTGTCTTATACCATATTGTTTTTTTTTTTATTTTCATCTTGTTTTATATTTTGTATCAATTGTATTATATTATGCTATATATCATTGTTGTATACTATTTTTTTTTTGTTTTTTTATTGTTATATGTTCTCCGTCCATGCTTAAAAATTTGGTTACATTTTTCTCAAATTAGTTGTATGTGATTGTTTACTTTAGTAATTGGCTAGATAACGTTGTGTCATCCTCATTCACCAAGTATTGCACTTTATGTGTGCATATTATTTCATGTTTATTAATCCCTTTTTTATACAAATGTTGCTTTGTAATGTCCATTTTTTAAATAATTATTTATTCCATCTCATTTTAAAACAAATAAGTGTGTTTTGAGCTAATTTCCAATTTTCTTTATTATTCAAGATTCTAAAACAAGGCAATATTCAATATTTGAAAATTCGGGAAATCGTGCCCTATCGTGCTGGGTATGATTTTTCGTCGGACTAAATATTTGGATATCCTTTTATAATTTTCAACGTATAAGCTCTTGGAAGTCAAAAATCAATCATGTTTTTAAAGGTATAAAGAATCGTGTCCTATCGTGTTGGATGTGATGCCGTATGCCTTTGAAACAAAAGAATTTTGACGACCAACTTGAACTAAATATTTTAAAAGGAACCATATTTCAAAGTATTTTTTTAATCTTGGATATTGGACAGTATTTAATCAATTTGGTACCAATTTTGGGCGTAGCGAGGGTGCTAATCCTTCCTCGCACGTAACCAACTCCCGAACCTGTTTTCTTAAATTTCGTAGGCCAAAATTGATATTTTCATAAAATGTTCTATTAGGTGATCCGATCACACCTAAACAAAAAGGATTGGTGGCGACTCTACTCGTTTTAAAGTCGATCCCTATTTTTTTCAAAAAATAAAAAAATGGTTTCGACAATAATAGTATATATATATTTATCCCAAAACAACATACAATGATGTTAGCAAATATAATAATAGTTGAATAAATCATAAATCATAAACAACCTCACATAAGACTTCAAATTTAAACCAAAATAATTTGAATAAAGGTAAATATCATCTCAAGATATCAGACACTCCATTAATATTTTATCTTTGGACAAAATATTAACTTGTAAGTGATATATTGGTGTAATGATCAAACATTGACAATAAGAACATGTTGAACCATAAATCTTCCTTTGGGCCAATTTATTGCTCACATGTAAAACCAAATAATTATCACATGTTTATTACCATAATTGCACATGTAATATTATTAACATTCATTTGGGAAAATCAATATTAACATAACTTAAGTTACATGCACAAAACCTTTTATATTTTAAAACAAAATAATTTATACAAAAAAAATCACTTTGGTGACTTATTGCTTCAATTAAGTTATTTTAAAAAATATATAAATATACCAATATTCAAATTTAAAATTTACCCAATATCAAATGTCAAAACTATTTTTTTATTGCTTTATAGACTCCGAAATAACCCAAAATAAGATTGTCTTAATAATACAATAAAAAACTGAAAACTTTAATCTTTGACTTTTTTTTTTTTTGGTTCCAAAATCATATATACCAAAACCAAACAGAAACAATATAGTGGTTCAAAGTCAAATAATTAACAAGAACATGTATTTATAATTTTGGCATGGAAAAAGACACAAAAACAATTTACGCATATAAATGCATCTATAATCAAATAGAAAAACTTAAATTGAATTTACCATGTAAATCTAAAGTTGTATTTATGATTAAACAGATATTCACATGAATACTTGAAAAATATTTTCAAGCCAATAGATCTCAAAAACAAAATCGTAATAGTTTGCATATCTCATAATTCATACAATAAACCATATCATCATAATTTAACCAAATATTTGGAACCATAAAATGCCAAAACCTAAGATTATAGAAACAAACTTAAAACCAAATTATCTAATATGCATATAGTTGACATGAATTTGCACCAAAGCACCCATAAAATTGAATATATAACCATTGCAAAAACAAAACAAAACAAAACAAAAAAAATTAACAACTTCAACGATATCCATCAAAACTTAATTTTACCAATTAAACTATAAAAGATATCTTATTGAATAATGGTTATAAACACATATTCACACAAACTATAATCATGCATTAAACATCAAAATCATTTATATATATATTATATATACACAATTATAATAATAAAAAAATAATATTGGCTTACCTTACATATTTCATGTAAACTCAAATTTATATTCATGACTAAAGACATTATTATAAAACTTCTTTATACGTACAAATACTTAAAAAAAAACCATAACCACCAAAGAATTTCAAATTGTATAAAAGCCTTCATATGCGTAACTACTTATGAAAATTCATAGCCAGCATATAACAATATAACAAAACCCAAATCTATTATTCCTAATACTCGAAACATAGATTTCAAAGATATTACCATAGATAATCAAAATTAAAAAAATTGATTCTAATAGTTGAACACATATTATTGCAATTGAAGAATAATAGTCAAACCAACTTTCATGAAATCAAGAATGCACAGATTCTTAATTTTGGAAATTCTAGAATAATAAGATCACTTAATTCCTCATTATCGATTAAAAATGAAAGAATATTGAAGCATAATTGAATCTAGAGAATCAACAAATAATAACTGAAGCTGTATGAATACTCAAAATATACATGTTTGCGATTTCTTTAAAATATATAATAATCGACTAAAGAAAAAAAAACAGCTTACATTCAATGCACTTCAAAACCAAATATGATTCTCGTTTGGTTTATTACAAAGAATATATAATACAAGCAAAGTCTTTATATATATATATATACACACACACAAGCATATCGCATTAAAAAAAAACCAAAATAATACTGCTGAAACATTAATAATATATTCATATTTTAAATTCAATTGTCAGGCTTCAATTCCATTAAAACTTACTTTGATTCTTTCGAGATTCAAAATTTCTTTTTTAACAGATTTTTCCTTTAAAACCAACACCTATATAGTTTAAGTTTTCTGACCGAAAGTGAAAAGCCATGATAATTTCATATTAATCCAAAAACTCAACATTGAATGAAAATTAAATTAAAAATAACCCTAAAAAGATTGAATCATAATTAATCAAAACCTAAAAAAAATTATCTAGAATTTCAAAGATTCAACATTATATATAATTGAAATATCATATCTATTAAATTTGAAAATCGAATCAATCCAAAATAATAGAAAATCAATTCATTCTCAATGATTCAACATGACGAGACTCTAATACCACTTGTTAGATTTGTAAAATAAATCTGAAATAAAACTTAATAAACCAGAATCTATTATGTCAAATCATCAAGAATAAATCAAGAACAAAATTAGATGCGGAAGCATACCTGAATCCATGAATTCCTTGAAGTTTTACTGGATTTTAGGGATTTGATCTTCCAAATTAGCACACAAAAAATTCATAACATATCTGCTCTCTTTCCTAATGATGGGATATCTACACATATTTGACCCATACTTTATTTAATAATTAAAGCCCAATAAAACTTTAACTAAATTAAATTACTTTTAATTTGGGCTAATCTATCATAATAGTAATTAATAACATGTAATTATCATTATTATATTTATGATGTCCATATTTTCCACCAATCATCACTCACATTTTTATATATGTTTGCAGTTGAATAAAGATTTCTTATATGCTTTGGGTTAATGTTAAAATTACTAATGTAAAAGTGATACATGGTGTGTTTTCTAAAATGTAAAAGCAATAAAATTATGTAAGGGTTATTGCACCAAATTTATTCATATCTTGATGTGTTGGTGCTATCAATTGCAGCTCACTATGCAATTGGACTGAATGCCACTTACTGATTTTGTCGTGATTTCTTGGACTATTTTTTATGCATCTTTTAAAGGATCTTTAGCAGCAATTTTCAAGATCATAATTGATGAAAATATTAAGTCAAGCAAGGATATCCTAAAGCAGTCGTAGTATGTTTCTTTTGCCTTCTTTATGGGTGTCCAAATCTATATAATATGTCTAAATCTTTATAATGTGTAAAAGTTGATGCTTAAATTTGTTATTATACCATTTTTTTAACTGTCACGCTACCTTTCCTAGGGGGAGCATTCGATCGAATCAAGTAAAAAAATTTCAAGTTAATTGAGTTGATGACGCTCATTTTATCATCCTAACTGAAAAAATTTCAAATCGAGTTAAGTGAGATGAAATTCGAGTCGAGTCAAATCGAGTGAAATTTTTTGAGTTAAATTAAGCAAAATTAAACATGTCAAATTAAAATCTTGTTACAATATAAATAATTATATGTTACATCACATCAATCTGAAACCATATAAATTTGAAAACTCTTTCAGAGCAAAATAAGAGAAAAAAATAAAATACTTTAATATGATAAAATTGAATTATTAATTTACTTATTTAGGTCCCAAAATTATTATTTTAGAAAATTTTAAATTTTTTCACCTTTTTATATATTCTTCAGAAATTTTTTATTTTTTATTTTAAAAAATATATAAAATCTAGAATTTTTATAAATATTTTGAATTTTGTTTATTTTATTTGTAATTTTTGTTGAGAGAGACCAATTTGTTGATTTTCAAATTTTGACAGGGATTAAAAGGGTATTGACACAAATTTGTTATTTTAGTTATTCGAGTTATTTGAGCTATTCGAATTATAAAATTTAACTTGACTCAAACTTGAAACTCGAATTACTTATTCGAGTTAACTTGAGAAAACCCAAGAACTCTATTTGATTAACTCAAAATTCGAAATATTTTTATTTTTTTGAGTCGAACCGAGTTTTGCTTACCCCTATGCGTTTCACCAAAGATTTAACAACAATTAACGGAAATGAAAAAAAAAAAGAAAAAGAAAAAGAAAAGGGGTAATAGTTTGGTGTCCAAATTAAAAAAATTTGATAGTTGAGTGACAAAAAAGAAAAAAAGAACAATACTTAGGTGACACGTGGTGTAGTTTACCCATTAAATTATAATATATATTTATATATTTCAACGAAATCCTTAAAAAAATTCAAAATGATGTTTACTTATTTAATTAACAATCAAACTTAATATTTTAGATTGACCATGAGAGGATTTTTTTTTAGTTATGCAAATGTTTATGTTGTGTTATTTTATTTTAAAAAATGTTTAGAAAATGAGTTTGGAAAGTTTGTGAATAACAGAAAATGTTTGATGTAGAATTATTTAAACATCATAAAATTTTGTAATTTTCAGAAAATCATACTATTTTTAAGAATTCATTTTTCAAAAGTAATTTTAATGAATTAAACAAATCCTCATATCTATGTGTTTATTATTTTTTCTAACCATATATAAATCTTTTACATCCTATCAAAATATATACATGCATAGTTTAAGTATCACTTTGGATAATTGAGTATAATTTAAGTACCACTGTATAGGCCAATTTGGGCCTTTACCCCTAACCCAAAAACATTACAATACACCAGACCCATATACCACTAAACCCAAAAACATTACAATACACCAGACCCATATACCACTAAACCCAAATACATTTACATTAAATCCCATGACCCATTTTACACCCTCAGCCCAAATGGCCCAAACATTAACCCAAACCCTTTACAAACCCCGAAACCCTAACCAGCACCCCACTTGCCTCCACCGCCTCTGACAGCCACCGCCCTTGTCATTCAAAGACCGCCTAAGGTCCTCTGCAAGCATTAAAACAGACAAGACAGAAAAGCAAAAGTATGGAAAACAACTTGTAACAAGAAAGTTATAAAGAGCCGAATGTAAAACAGTTTAGGGGATCAAATTTTTGAACAAAAAGCAATACATTTTCGAACAGAAAAGAAAGCAACTCTAGCGACATTAGAACACAAAAATAAAGATCAATCTAGCAACCAAAAACACAGCAACAAGTATTCGAGGTGATTTTCGTTTTTTTCATTTTAGTTTCATTTTTAAACCTATTTTTTCACCTATATATATATTTTATAAACTAAGAAGAACACCTAAAAATAGAAATAAAAGGCAAAAAAAAAAAAAGGAAAAATTAGAAAAATTACCTTTTCCGCCACCATGAAGCGGTGGCGCACATGCCACGCCGATGATGATGCGTCAATCGCCGACGATCGAGCCCTGCCGGAAATCGCCTGCAGCCTCCCTTCCTCCTCTTCTCTCCTTCCCCCTTTCTTTTTTTTTCTTCTCACCGTCCCAAAATGAAATTTTTAAAATTTTTTTGTCTTTATAGGGACCAAAACGCACCGCTTTGGTCCCCCCCTTAACCAATTAAACGGCGCCGTTTAGGGGCCTGGGTCGGGTCGACCCGACCCACCCACTGGGATCCGCGTGTTTTTTTAAGCTGAGGGGCTAATTGCGCTTTCAGCCCCTCCGCTTTTTTTTTTTTTTTTGGATTCTGCAATTAGATTTTTCATGATTTTAATTCAGCCACATAATTTTCCCTCGATTTCAATTTGGTCCCCTGACCTGCGCAGCGCTTTAAATGATCGGGTATATTGATGTTTTGGTCCCCCTAGGTTGTGCGCGCATTGCAATCTGATCCTATCCTCATTATTTTCTATTAAATTAACCCTGAAACTTTATTATTAATTCAATTTAGTCTTTTTATCTTTTGCCCATTATTTTACTTTAATTTAAATTATTATTATTCTTATTATTACAATTATTATTATTGTTATTGCTATTATTATTATCAGTTTATTTTTTATTTTTTATTATTACATATCTGTGTTCTAAATATTATATTATGTATATATAAGTATTTTCAATATTGCGTTATATCTATTATTATATATATTTCGGTATATGTATATATATTTATGTATAGTTTATTTTATTTATATGTTTATTATATTTATCTTCGGTATTTTAATAATATTATCGTACTAGTATAGTAGTGTATACTTTATGCATTGATTTACATATGATGTATTTCTTTTTGTTATATTTTATTGTATTTTGATACCATTACTATTATACTTATTAACTTAGTGAATGCTTTGTTATATGTACATACATTTTTAAATGTCACCTATATATTTTAATATTAATTTTATATAAATATATGTACTTATCTTGTATATGTGTCATCTTTATTATTACGTATAGTAGTACATGTTTTATCATTTATATACATATTTAGTACATGTAGATATGTTTATTATTAATATTCGTTTCCTACATTATTATGATATGTATTGCGTAAATATTTTAACATTATATCATATATGTATTTATGTATATTACGTGTATATATATACCCTTTTAAATTATATTTTTATATTATGTATATATTCTTAAATATGTATTGTATGTATATCCTTAGTACTATATTTTCACGATATTGTATATACGCTTGTTTTTGTACCCCTATCATATTTAATATTAATACATCTGTTTTATCATATATATATACATATATATGCTTTTAATTATCTTCATGTGTATGTTCATCGATTCTCCTTGTGTCCTTTAATTCAATACTATCGTCACACTTAATCTTGCATGTACGTTTATTATTTTTAATGTTATGGTTATATTTGGTATTAGTTTCAATATGTAATAAGCCTTTTATTTGCTTATCTTAATCAATTATGTCTTGCATTATTTCAAAATCATATTCTGGTTCTGTTAATTAATTCTAATAATCAAGGCAATATATCAATTTAACTTCAAGTCATCGAGTTCATCGCTATGTTGGGTGAATGTCAATTGACTCGTGTTAAAGCGATATATCCTTCTCAAAAACCAAATAAAATTAAAATTTCTCGTCTTTTTCCGGATTACAATTAAATTTTTAAATTGAACTCGTATTTTTGAAAATTAAGACATCGTGTGTTTATGAGATACCAATTTTGGGCGTCGCGAGGGTGCTAATACCTTCCTCGCGCAGAACCGACTCCTCGAACCCTAATTTTTCTCTCGATTTTAACGCACCCTAAACTCACCTTTTGTTTGTTTTAATAAGAGATCTAATAGGTGTCCGATCACACCTAGAAAAAGGATCGGTGGCGACTCCCGGTTATTTTTAAAACCAAATTTCATTTCCAATTTTCTAATAAATCGCCACAATTAGCGACCCGAAAACCTAAAAATTTTTACGCCGCACACCGGGCGACTCTACTGGGGACGGTTTTGAGAGTCGAGTTGAATGAACACATCTTGTCAAAAGTTTTCAAATTTCCTTGTTCAAGTAAATATTTGGTCGTGATCAGAAAATCTCGCTTTCAAAATTCATGCATTGGCATCGTGTTGTAAATATTTCTTCCCACTTGTTATTTGTTTGTTTTTCAGTCTTTATGGTTTTAATTTCGGTTTAGTTTCTTTAAATAAAACGTAAAGGTTTATGAGTTTTCCCCACACACCGTGCACTTGCATTTTGCATAACATGAGCTTTATACCCGCCTCCGTCCGTTTAAGTGAAAGTAAACGCTACGCCGTGAGTTAACTCGTCCCTCCGCACAAAGCTAGTGAATACTTTCGGGTTACATATGACTTATGCTTTCGTGAGTTAACTTGTCCCTCCGCATAGGCATAAGTAAATGTAATCCTCGAATTGAACTCGTGAGCTCTGTGATGGGCTATGACCGAGGCTCCGCACTAGTCTTAGCAGATGATAGTACGGGCAATTCGAGTACCTATCTAGAACCAAAACTCGCATATAATGAACCATACGAGCCTTCCAATTAGAGCCATACCGAACCTCTATCCGCTTATAGCCACCAAAATAAGTACACGGGGATAATGCCTTTTTGCCTTTCATTTACACTGTTTATGTAAAAATTGGGTCGAGTAGTTTAATTCGTGTCTCAAATTATATTACTAACCAAGTTTGTTTGTTTTTATTTTTATTTTCATCATGCATCATAAGGCATCACATTAGGAAGGTGTTGATTAAAGGATAGTTGCCAAAGAACGGGTTTCTGATGGAGGAGTCAATTACACAAATAATCGAGAAGAATGCCGTGGTTCGAGACTGGTCTCTAAAAACTCAGAGAGAAAAGGGGGACAGCCTAGTGGAGGGGAGTGTTGCCAATTTGCCCGAACATACAACTGTGAATGTCCGCCAAAATAACCTTGAAGATTTGGTGCAAGTTTGGAACCAATGGGATTCAGACACTAGGGGCATTTTCACCGAGAGGTATGGAGATATAGCTCACTTGATCACCATTCGTGTAGACGAACAGTTGATTAAAGCCATGGTTCGATTCTGGGACCCAGCTTATCAGTGCTTTACATTCAATCAAGAGGACATGACTCCAACCATAGAAGAGTATGCTGCTTTACTCCGCATCGATAATGTGCGATTCGGCAAGATATACGTGAAGGAGCCTAAGCCCTTGACCTTTAGAAAAAAGTTAGTAAGACTGACAAACATGACTGATGCCTGGGCCGAAAAATAAATAAAAAAGAAGAATGAAACAGTTTGCATTCCATGGTCTAGCCTACGAGAATCGCCTCCGAGTCACCCTGGACATATTGAAGAGAGTTAATCTATTTGCCTTGGCCATTTACTTGCTTTTGGTCATTTTCCGAGAGTTCTCGGACATATTGAGGTCGCAGTATTTGATTTCTTCGAAAGGCTAA
The DNA here is from genome assembly GCA_025698475.1 of Gossypium anomalum. NCBI lineage: Eukaryota > Viridiplantae > Streptophyta > Magnoliopsida > Malvales > Malvaceae > Gossypium > Gossypium anomalum. The sequence goes on from CM046967.1 coordinate 27,649,417, forward strand.
AACAAGGAGTCAACCCTGTCCCGACTATCTTAGCCGAGACATTCAAGTCCTTGAGTACCTGTCGAAGGGTTGGAAAGGGACGATTTATCGGATGTGCACAGCTGCTCAACGTTTGGATTTTGAGTCATTTTTGGAAAGTAGAGCGCACTCCATTCCACATGTTTTCAAAACATTCGCCCGCTAGAAGCTTACCTCAAGAAAGAGTGGCCAAAGAAATCACCGAGCAACATTGGGTATCGTTGTTTCGTAATCTTCGCACCGAGGATATAACGTGGAGAGCACCCTGGATCCGTCCTTCAGTTTTGCTATACAAATGTGGAAGCCAAGATTGGGTACCTTTACTCGGATTATGGGGAGGAATTGGATATGCCCCACTGTTAGTCCAAAGGCAATTTTCTTCGCGACAATTTATACCCGCAACCGGAGGGCTAGTGCAGTCCGAGTTCGCTTTCATGGGTGAAGGATATATGAAGAAAGTCCGAGGCACTGCAAAGTCTTGGAATAAAATTCATTTCATGGAATTAGCCTTGTATGCTGATACCCTTACCCAAGACTATGACATATGGAGAAAGCAACGGGTAAGTAGTCAGCAAATCTCATCAACAAATTGCACTGCCCAGAACCCCTTTTTGGAGGAAATGCCGTCCGAGTTAGACATCGCTAGACAAGAATTCGAGCGAGAAAAAGCTAAGATATCTAGGGACCTCAAACATCTTCAAGAAGAAAACTATCAGCTTGAAGATTGAAGCTCAAGTTGAAAGGTCCAGAATCAAAAGTACAAAGGGAGGCCGAGATCGTGAGAAACGACTTAAGGGACCTTCATTTGGAAAACAAGAAATTAAGAAGCACTATAAAGAATAGTGGATTGGGCAAGTCAACAGCTGAGTGGAAAGAAGAAATTAGCAACATCAAAGGAGGAATGGAGTTTTGGAAGGGAAAAGCAAAGAAAGAAGAGGAAAAGGCACATGCACATACACAATAGAGTTAAGAAGGAAGAATGCCGAGTATGAAAAGGTAATCATGAATTTGCGAATAGTCATCTGAACATCGAGAATTAAAAAGGAGAGTACGAGATTTAGAAAATATGCTACAATCTCATCAACAACAATTAGATAACCTCCTGAAGGCTCTAGAAGAAAAGAATGACCAGTACGATAGGGACATGCACGCGCGTCTGAAGGAACTCTCCAAGAAAGAGAAATGCAACTCAACTTCTTGATCAATGAAATTCGCCAAGCGGCTATGCAAGTTGTTCAATTATCGATGAAGTCAAGTTCTCGCCACAATTCCTCCGAGCCAAAGATCGAGTATATCGAGTTTTTAGAGCAAGTGAAGAAACAAGGCAATGTGGCTAGGAAATTTGTGTAATCGTTGGAAAAAATGAAAACTTTTGTAACGTACTCTTCCGATAAATGAAATGCCTACATATGGGGCTATCTTGAAATCAACACCAAATTCTTGCATATTTACTCATAACTAATATTTATGCATCATTTATTTCTTTGGACATTCATTCATTCATACACTCATTCATTCATTCATCCCATGTACATATCACCATAATCATCCACCAAACTAAAAGAGCCATATAATCCGCAGCTTGCAAGACTTCAAGACTGGAATCACGACATTTATACGTAACGCGCCGACAAACTAGGGGCAATGGAAGCCGAGTTCAATGAGAGAATCGAAAGGATGGAAAGGGCTCAAAAAGAATTACAAGAGCAATCAAGCAAATCGCAACAAGAGACGAGAGATCTAATGGTAAGATCTCGAGAGGATTCACTCGAGCAAAGAGATCGATGGCCAAAATTATGGAGATGATGACAACTTTGGTCAAGGAAAGGGACCCATGCAGAACCCGATGTTATGGAACCTCAATCGAGAATTCACCACGATCAGATCCACTCTATCCTCCGGATTCACTCCACCACCCGTATATACAACATGCAGAGAGGGTATGCTCAAGGAGAACCCGCGCGCTTGGAACATCGACCTATGCCACCGCTCCACCCACTAATTTGGGGCCGGGAATATTCGCGTCGAACCCAGGGGCGACCCCCCGCTGATCCCTAGTTCCAGATCCGGATGACCCCGCAGTATGGCCAAATTGAAATTGGATAACCATGACGCGAAATATAGGAGTCTAGAGGAAAGACTCAAAGTAATAGAAGGCACCGAGGTCTTCTCTCGCGCTTAGGTGCCAAGGAACTCACCAGACTGATCTAATTTTGCCTCCGGTTCAAGGCGCTGATTTTGAGAAGTATGATGGGACTAGGTGCCCAAAAGCACATTTCATTATGTTCATTTAAAATGATCGTTACGTGAATGATGATAAGTTACTTATACATTGCTTCCAAGACAGTCTAACTGGAGTCACTTTACGTTGGTACAACCAACTCAAAGCAGGAAAATATTAGATCCTCGAAAGACTTGGCATCCGTGATTCGCGAGCAATATAAGCATGTATCGACATGGTGCCGCACTCGATGACCTTACAAATGATGGAGAAAAAGCCGCCGTAAACCTTTTTAGAAGATGCGCAGAGATGGAGAGACGTCTCACCCAAGTGGAACCCCACTAACAAAAACGGAGATAACTGTTTCTCTTTATCAACACCTTAAAGGCACCATTTTATGACAAATTAGTGGGAAGTGCCACGAAGGAGTTTGCGAGATATTGTAATATCTCGTGAGCTCATAGAGAACGCCGTTAAGAGCGGTAGAATGGAAAGTTCGTAAGGTTCAAAAGGGCAAAGGTTTATGAAAAAGAAGGAACCAGAAACCCACATGGTCGGGATGGGAAACCGCTATGCCTCTAATTCATATCCTAACCAACCCCGACCCTGAAATTTTCCACCTCCAAATTTCTATTATCCTCCTCAAACCCCTTACTACCAAACACCACCTCCTTCCTACCCCGTATATGCTATGAACAACCAAAGACCTGCCACCACTTTCTCACAAAACACTGCACTCACTCAAAACCAACTCGTAAATGAGCCAAGACCAAATGAGGCCTAATACCGAGAGATCATGATTTACTCCCATCCTCGTGTCGTATGGGGAATTGTACCCAAAACTTTTGGAGAAACAACTGATCTCTCCCCACTACATGGCACCCCTTAAACCTCCATACCCGAAATGGTACGATCCAAATGCTAGTTGTGCATATCATGCCGGGAATCAAGGGCATTCTACAGAGAACTGCCTTGCTTTCAAAAGGAGAGTTCAAGGGCTCATCGACGCGGCATCTTGCGATTTGATGGTATCAAGCGACGGTGGGAATCCATTCCCAAACCACACCGAAGGAAATGTGAGCGCAGAGGAGAGGAGGATAAACGACGAAGTAAAAGATGGGTATTCAAGTAAGAACACCTCTGCGCAGAGAATCTGGAGGTGCTAGTTGAAAAAGGGCTACTCGTCCTTTTAACGGAGTATTCAAGGAAGGGATGCAAAGAGTCACGCTTTTATGCGAGTTCCATGGCGTCGAAGGACACGACATTCACCCTGTGATGAATTCGTAAGATTGTTACAAAGTATGATGGATAACAAGGAGATAGGGATTTTTGTAAAGCCAAGAGGCCGATGGTGGAGAAATATGTGCCTCGACAATCAATCATCGTCCCCTTATAGCGCTGATCGACCATTGGTGATTTACTATGACGCCAAGAGGAGCCGGTGAAACCAAAGATGATCATTGAAATACCATCTCCTTTTCCTACAAAAATGACAATGCGGTACTTTGGAAATACGATGTCAACATCGTAACACCCGAAAGTGAAAAACCAAGCCGCAAATCGAAGCGTTGGGAAGTGGGTCACTTCACCCGCAGCGGAGATGCTATTCTAAAGAAATTGAACCGACAAAGAAAAGTAGCGATTTGAAGCAAAAGGGAAAGCGTTGATGCACGGCGGTGGAAGTCGAGCAAGAAATTCCACCCGTGCAAGAAACCAAAAAGCCTGTGTGGATGAGGAAGAAGCTCAAGAATTCTTGAAGTTTATCAAGCACGGTGAGTATAGTGTGGTGGAACAATTGAGTAAGCAACCAACAGCGAATCTCGCTTTATCTCTATCATTAAATTCGTGAGCCACACCTAATGCTTTATTGAAGGTGTTAAATCAAGCTTATGTGGCTAATAACATATCCGCTTGAAAAGCTTGATAGGTGGGTAAACAATTTGAATGCGGACAATTTCATCTCTTTTAGTGATTTATGAGATACCGCCAAACGGTAGAGGATCGGTGAAAGCGCCGCATATCACGACTCATTGCAAGGGCTACATAATACCAAACGTGCTCATCGATAATGGGTCAAGATTAAATGTTATGCCATTGGCCACACTTTCCGTAATACCGATGGATTTGTCCTACTTAAGGCCCCGCCATTCCACGAGTGGGCATTCGACGGACGAGGCGTGAAGTTATGGGAAAGATTGAGATCCCTTTAGAAGTGGGCCTTACATTTATGATGTTGAGTTCCAAGTCATGGACATTACGCCATCGTATAATCGCCTTTTGGGAGACCCCGGATCCATTCTCGCCGAGCGGTCCCGTCATCCTCCACCAAAAATAAAATTTATCATGGACGGCCGTCGTCACCGCCGGCGAAGAAAGAAGATATTGTCGATCTCAGATTTGCCGATGCACCGCATTTAGAAGCGAACAAAGACGCAGTGGAGTGTTCTTTCCGGTCCCTTGAATTTGTGAACGCCACTTTCGTTCTTGAGGGAAACAGAATTCAAAGGTCAAACCGCCGAGAAATACCGTAATGGGTGTCAAGTTGACCGTAGGAAGAGGAGCTCGAGCAAGAAGAGGTTTAGGTAGACATCTCGCAAGGAATAGTTAGGGCTTTAAAGCCGCAAAGACAAGGCTCGATACGGTTTGAGATTCCACTGACATGCGCCAAAGGAGAAGACAAAGTGGAAGAAAGATCGTGAAAGAAGGATTGCAAGAACTTTGGGCCGAGAACCGTAATGGGAGCCCATAGAATACCCTCCTTTGTCAAAAACATTTACGTCTGCATGGAATGATATACCCTGGACAAGACGATCCACGAAACATGCCGAGGATAATTGAAAGGGGTTTTCGAATGTCGCATAAATGTCATTGACAAAGGGGCTGGTACAAGTAAAGATGTCGCGAGGATACGCCCTTGCCCTCCTGGTTTCATGTTGAACAATTGGACTTCCGAGGAGCTTCTTGTAGTTTATAAGTCTTGAGTAATGCCAAACATTAACTTTCTATTATGTCTTTAGATATAATAGAATTCTTTTAAGAGCGCAGCATTCGCTCTTTATCATTTAAATGAATATCAATGAAGATGCATTTTGTCACGATTTTTTCGCATTATCGCTAATTTCATAATCACTTTCTCATTTCATAGCCCACATTCACATTTGCCACATTCCATGCCATAACATTCCTTTGTTGATTCCAATACTTGATACCCTCTATAGCTTCCTTTTCCATTCAACTTTCAGTGCTCGATATCGATGACATGAACAAACCCGTTCTGAGTCCCGAAATTGATTTTGAGAAAGTCGCTTGCTTAGGGAATTTGAAGCCAAGAAAATGTCAAAGATTACGCCTCGCCTCTCGAATTGTTAAGAATGGTGGAACAAGAGGATAAACAGATTTTGCCTCATGAAGAATCCGTGGAAACAATAAACTTGGGCAATCAAGAAAGGAAACAAGAAGTGAAGATTGGGACTTCTATTTCGAAAAGCACTAGGCATAATTTGATCGCTCTACTTCGCGAATAAAAGATGTTTTCGCATGGTCATACCAGACATGCCAGGCTAGATGAAGATTTAGTAGTCCATAAGCTCCCATTGAGGCCGAATGCAAGCCCATCCAAAGAAAAATTAAGACGGATGAGACCCAAAATGTCACTGAAAATAAAAGAGGAGGTCAAGAAGCAATTTGACGCTGGTTTCCTACAAGCCTCCAAATATCCGAATGGGTGGCTAATATAGTCCCTGCACCAAAGAAAGACGGCAAGGTACGCAATGTGTGTGGACTACCGTGACTTGAATCGAGCCACCCAAAGGATAATTTTCCTTACCACATATTGATACGTTGGTGGACAACACAAAAAAGCATTCATTGTTTTCTTTCATGGATGGATTCTCGGGGTATAATCGGATCAAGATGGCCCCGAAGATATGGAGAAAACCACCTTCATAACAATGTGGGAACGTTTTGCTACAAGGTGATGCCATTCGGGTTAAAGAATGTCAAGGGCAACATATCGAGAGAGCCATGGTGACGTTATTCCATGACATGATGCATAAAGAAATAGAGGTCTCACGCCGACGACATGATTGCTAAATCCCGAGGGGAAGAAGAGCATGTAGTAAACTTGAAGAAGTTGTTCGACAGGCTGAGAAAGTTTCAATTAAAGCTCAATCTAGCCAAATGTACATTTGGGGCGACCTCAGGAAAGTTGTTAGGCTTCATTGTCGCGGTGAAAGAGGTATTGAGGTTGATCCGATAAAATAAAGGCCATTCAAGAGTTACCACCCATGCGCAAAAAGGAAGTTAGAGGAGTTTTAGGAGATTAAACTACATCGCCCGATTTATCGCTCAACTTACCAACTGAATGCGACCCAATCTTTCGGCTTCTTCAAAACATAACCCGGGAGATTGGAATGAGGAATGCCAGTGGCCTTTGATAAGATAAAGCAATACTTGTCTAGTCCTCCAAAGGTTACTAGTACCGCCAACTCCGGGAGACCTTTGATTTTGTATTTGACGGTGTTCGAAAATTCAATGGGTTGCGTCTTTCGGGCAACACGATGAGACAGAAAGAAAGAAAAGGCGATCTACTACCTCAAAGAAAAGTTCACTGAATATGAGGCAAAGTACTCGTCCATTGAAAAATTTTGTTGCGCTCTGGTTTGGGTAGCTCGGAGACTCAGACAATACATGTTGTACCATACGACATGGTTGATTTCAAAGCTGGACCCAATAAAATACATGATGGAATCACCGGCACTATCAGGAAGAATGGCCCGATGGCAGATCCTCCTTTCAGAATATGACATTGCCTATGTAAGTCAGAAGTCAATAAAAGGAAGCGCAATAGCCGACTTTCTAGCAACTCGAACGACAGAAGAATATGAGCCGCTAAGATTCGATTTCCCAGACGAAGACTTAATGTGCATCACAGAAATGAAATCCGAGTCATCAAAGGAGAAATCATGGAAGATGTGTTTTGATGGTGCGTCGAATGCTCTGGGGCATGGAATCGGAGCAGTCCTGATATCACCAGAGAGGAATCATTATCCGTTCACTGCAAGACTGAACTTCTTTTGTACCAATAATATCGCAGAATATGAGGCTTGTATCATGGGGCTTCGTGCAGCTATTGATCGAGACATCAAAATCCTAGAGGTGTACGGAGACTCAGCTCTAGTAATTTACCAAATCCGTAGAGAGTGGGAAGTGAGGGATCCAAAATTGATTAAGTACAGTGATTTAGTGGCTGAATTGATCAAGGAATTCAAAGAAGTAACTTTTCACTATTTCCCACGAGAAGAAAACCAACTGGCTGATGCCACGCCACTTTGGCTTCAATGTTCAAAGCAAGTAAAGAAGCGAAATAATGCCCTCAAAATGAGTATATATCGTGTCCCCGCACACTCGTTGTAGCATTGAAAAAGAAGCGACACGGCGTCCCATGGTTCCACGATATCCTAGAATATATCAGGAATCGAAGCTATCCCGAACAAGCGAATGAGAACGACAAAAGAACGATTAGAAGAATGGCAGCGGGATTTGTTCTTGACGGGGACATCCCATACAAAAAAGGAAAGGATCAGATGCTCTTGAGATGTGTGGATGATGTTGAAGCTAGGAAAATACTTGAAGAGGTCCATGAGGGAATCTGCGGAACACATGCCAATGGTTTCAATATGGCCAGGAAGATCATGAGACTTGGTTATTATTGGCTGACAATGGAAAGTGACTGCATCAATTTTGCCAGAAAATGTCACAAATGCCAAATCTACGGCGATAAAATTCATGTGGCCCCTTCTCCCCTTCATGTCATGACCTCTCCGTGGCCTTTTGCTATGTGGGGCATGGACGTTATAGGGCCAATCTCTCCAAAGGCATCAAACGGACATCGATTCATCTTTGTGGTCATTGATTACTTCACAAAATGGATAGAAGCCGCTTCATTTGCTAATGTGACAAGGACTGCAGTTTGTAGGTTTTTGAAAAAGGAGATCATTTGCCGGTGCGGATTGCCTGAAAGAATCATTTCAGATAATGCCACGAATCTGAACAATAAGATGATGAAAGAAGTGTGCGGCGAGTTCCAAATAAAGCATCATAACTCTTCGCCTATCGCCCAAAAATGAACGAGTACATTGAAGCAACTAACAAGAATATTAAGAGGATCATTGGGAAAATGACTGAGACGTATAAAGATTGGCACGAGAAACTTCCATTTGCTTTGTTTGCATATCGCACATCTGTGCGAACATCTACGGGAGCAACTCCTTTCTCTCTAGTCTATGGAATGGAAGCCGTGCTACCTATCGAGGTTGAGATCCCCTCTCTGCGAGTCTTAACGGAATCAAAGTTAGAAGAAGCAGAATGGGTTCGAGCTCGATATGATCGATTGAACCTCATCAAGAAAAACGTCTAAGAGCAATTTGTCATGGGCGGATGTACCAAAAGAGAATGATCGACACATGACATGACAAGAAGGTACGACCAAGAGAATTCCATGAAGGAGAACTCGTGCTGAGAAAGATTCTCCCAATACAAAAGGACCTGCGAGGGAAATGGGCACCAAACTGGGAAGGACCATACATCGTAAAGAAGGCATTTTCAGGTGGAGCTTTGATCCTTACCGAGATGGATGGTAAGGAGCTACCAAATCCAGTGAACTCAGATGTGGTAAAGAAGTACTATGCTTGAAAAAAAAGAAATTCAAGATGAAAACCCGAAAAGGGCATCTTACAGACAAAAAAAAAAAAAAAAAAAGGGGATCAGAGCGAAAACCCGAAAAAGGGCGCTTTGATTAAACACAAAAGATTAGGATGAAAACCCGAAAGGGCGTTCTAATGAAGCAAACATTCGAACACAAGGCAAGGTGTTTTAAACCGCATCGACAAACAAAGAGACTACGATGATTTGAAGCATCTATGAAAGCTCAAAATCTTCTACGCAAGGAGCCAGACTCGAAAAGATTCTCGATTGAGGAACGTGGAAGAGTTCATGTGTTGAATATCTAGAGCATTTGTATCCGTTGAATACGATCTTTTCTTTCTTTTTGACATTTTTACTCTCATTGGTTAACTTCCTTTGTTTGCCACACTTGAAATAAATGAATACGAGATATCATTTTTGTCCCTACTTGGCCTTTTGTTTCATGCATCTCATTATGTGTTTATTTACATGATAAATGGTGAAATGACATGCTCTAAACAAAAGAAATGTTAAGCATTACCTGTTTGAAAATTTGGTAAGCACAAGAGCCTCAAAGCAAGAATAAAGTTCAACCAGGGGCTAAAGAGTGATATCTGAGAAACGTTGATTACTTGCAAAGCCTAAAGGCGAGTACATGGCTTAAAAAGAAAGTCAAGAGCCGAAGTAATGAATGCAGATCCTCAACAATCGTGGCTAAAAGGACAAGCGACAAACATGCTTAAGGAGCACTGCATAATCATGTAGGCATGAAAGCATTTAAGACAAACATGTGCATATCATGATAACAACATGCATAGTATATACAGGTACTCCAGCAGAACAAGAAATCTGGAATGAGAGTCGCATTGAATCAAGTGAAAAGACACCTGAGTTCTACCAAAGGACAGGTTTTGGTTTTGATGTTTTGATTCATGTTTTTTCAAGAAAATCAACTCATATTGCGAGAGGTGAGTTGAGCCTCAAGTCACGTTGAGGTAATTTCAGTTTATGTTTCAAAAAACAACTCATATTGCGAGAGGTGAGTTGAACCTCAAGACACGTTGAGGTAATTTCAATTTATGTTTCAAAAATCAACTCATATTGCGAGAGGTGAGTTGAGCCTTAGGCCACATATTGAGGTATTTTCAATTTCTGCTTTTCAAATTCTGCTTTTCAAATCATGTTTTTCAAGAAAATCAACTCATATTGCGAGAGGTGAGTTGAGCCTCAAGACACGTTGAGGTAATTTCAGTTTATGTTTCAAAAAACAACTCATATTGCGAGAGGTGAGTTGAACCTCAAGACACGTTGAGGTAATTTCAATTTATGTTTCAAAAATCAACTCATATTGCGAGAGGTGAGTTGAGCCTCGGGGCACGCTGAGGTATTTTCAATTTCTGCTTTTCAATTCCTGTTTTCAATTTATGCTTTTCAAAGAATCAACTCATATCGCTAGAGGTGAGTTGAGTCTCAGGGCAAGCTGAGGTATGTTAAATTTCTATTTTCGATTTATGTTTTTCAAAGATTAACTCATATTGCGAGAGGTGAGTTGAGCCTTTAATTCTTATTTTTCGAAATTTACTTTTCAAATTATCAACTTATATTGCGAAAGGTGAGTTGAGCCTTTTAATCTCTGCTTTCAATTTCTATGTTTCAAAAATCAACCCATATCGCGAGAAATGAGTTGAGCTCAAGATCACAGGCTGAGTAAAGAATAAAGATTGGAATTGATTAAAGACACCAGATTTGGCCTCCCTGGAGTTGCAGTAGAGCTGATTGAAGATGTCAAAGCTTACCTTTTAGAGTTGCAGAAGAGAAGATCACGAACCCTATCCCCCTGAAGGGATAAAGAATCAGATTGAAGTTATAGATCTGATCTTTATGAAGCTGCGTGGAAGCAGATCGAAACCACAAACTTCATATCCTCGGTTACATTGGAAGATCAAGCCGCAAGGCATATGTCAGAAGATACATTGGATTGGACCAAAGCTACAAGACAAAGTGGATTGGAAAGAGTCTACCTGAACGAGAAGAGCACCAATGAAGTCAAGACTCGCAAGACAGAGCCAAATTGGCCTTTCATTATATCTTTGCTCTATTCTCGTTGCACGACAATGAGCAAAGAGGGGCAGCTGTATAGGCCAATTTGGGCCTTTACCCCTAACCCAAAAACATTACAATACACCAGACCCATATACCACTAAACCCAAAAACATTACAATACACCAGACCCATATACCACTAAACCCAAATACATTTACATTAAATCCCATGACCCATTTTACACCCTCAGCCCAAATGGCCCAAACATTAACCCAAACCCTTTACAAACCCCGAAACCCTAACCAGCACCCCACTTGCCTCCACCGCCTCTGACAGCCACCGCCCTTGTCATTCAGCACCGCCCAAGGTCCCTGCAAGCATTAAAACAGACAAGACAGAAAGCAAAAGTATGGAAAACAACTTGTAACAAGAAAGTTATAAAGAGCCGAATGTAAAACAGTTTAGGGGACTGAAATTTTTGAACAAAAAAGCAATACATTTTCGAACAGAAAGAAAGCAACTCTAGCGACATTAGAACACAAAAACAGCATCAATCTAGCAACCAAAAACACAGGCAACAAGTATTCGAGGTGATTTTCGTTTTTTTTCATTTTAGTTTCATTTTTAAACCTATTTTTTTCACCTATATATATATTTTATAAACTAAGAAGAACACCTAAAAATAGAAATAAAAGGCAAAAAAAAAAAAGGGAAAAAATTAGAAAAATTACCTTTTCTAAACATCATGAAGCGGTGGTGGCCACATGCCACACGCCGTGATCCGCCCCACGATCGGCCGACGCCATCGAGTTCCCCGCCTAAATCGCTGCAGCCTCCCTTCCTCCTCTCTTCTCTCCTTCCCCTTTTTTTTTTTTTTCTCACCGTCCCAAAATGAAATTTTTAAAAATTTTTGTCTTTTATAGGGGACCAAAACGCACCGCTTTGGTCCCCTTAACCAATTAAACGGCGCCGTTTAGGGGGGCTGGGTCGGTCGACCCGACCCACCCACCGGGATCCGCGTGTTTTTTTAAGCCGAGGGGCTAATTGCGCTTTCAAATTTCTCCGCTTTTTTTTTTTTTTGGATTCGCAATTAGATTTTTCATGATTTTAATTCACCACATAATTTTCCCTCGATTTCAATTTGGTCCCCTGACCTGCGCAGCGCTTTAAATGATCGGGTATATTGATGTTTTGGTCCCCCTAGGTTGTGCGCGCATTGCAATCTGATTCTATCCTCATTATTTTCTATTAAATTAACCCTGAAACTTTATTATTAATTCAATTTAGTCTTTTTATCTTTTGCCCATTATTTTACTTTAATTTAAATTATTATTATTCTTATTATTACAATTATTATTATTGTTATTGCTATTATTATTATCGGTTTATTTTTTATTTTATTATTACATATCCGTGTTCTAAATATTATATTATGTATATATAAGTATTTTCAATATTGCGTTATATCTATTATTATATATATTTCGGTATATGTATATATATTTATGTATAGTTTATTTTATTTATATGTTTATTATATTTATCTTCTGTATTTTTTAATAATATTATCGTACTAGTATAGTAGTGTATACTTTATGCATTGATTTACATATGATGTATTTCTTTTGTTATATTTTATTGTATTTTGATACCATTACTATTATACTTATTAACTTAGTGAATGCTTTGTTATATGTACATACATTTTTAAATGTCACCTATATATTTTAATATTAATTTTATATAAATATATGTACTTATCTTGTATATGTGTCATCTTTATTATTACGTATAGTAGTACATGTTTTATCATTTATATACATATTTAGTACATGTAGATATGTTTATTATTAATATTCGTTTCCTACATTATTATGATATGTATTATAAATATTTTAACATTATATCATATATGTATTTATGTATATTACGTGTATATATATACCCTTTTAAATTATATTTTTATATTATGTATATATTCTTAAATATGTATTGTATGTATATCCTTAGTACCATATTTCACGTATATTGTATATACGCTTGTTTTTGTACCCCTATCATATTTAATATTAATACATCTGTTTTATCATATATATATACATATATATGCTTTTAATTATCTTCATGTGTATGTTCATCGTATTCTCCTTGTGTCCTTTAATTCAATACTATCGTCACACTTAATCTTGCATGTACGGTTATTATTTTTAATGTTATGGTTATATTTGGTATTAGTTTCAATATGTAATAAGCCTTTTATTTGCTTATCTTAATCAATTATGTCTTGCATTATTTCAAAATCATATTCTGGTTCTGTTAATTAATTCTAATAATCAAGGCAATATATCAATTTAACTTCAAGTCATCGAGTTCATCGCTATGTTGGGTGAATGTCAATTGACTCGTGTTAAAGCGATATATCCTTCTCAAAAACCGAAATAAAATTAAAATTTCTCGTCTTTTTCCGGATTACAGCTAAATTTTAAATTGAACTCGTATTTTTGAAAATTAAGACATCGTGTGTTTATGAGATACCAATTTTGGGCGTCGCGAGGGTGCTAATACCTTCCTCGCGCGTAACCGACTCCCGAACCCTAATTTTTCTCTGGATTTTAACGCAGACCCTAAACTCAGCCTTTTGTTTGTTTTAATAAGAGATCTAATAGGTGTCCGATCACACCTAGAAAAAAGGATCGGTGGCGACTCCCGGTTTATTTTTAAAACCAAATTTCAATTTCCAATTTTCTAATAAATCGCCACAATTAGCGACCCGAAAACCTAAAAATTTTTACGTCGCTACAACCACTTGTAATAAAAAAAATATTTTCCACATATATTTGCCACCAACATGCTCAAGCAGACATAACAACTTTAGAAGCAAAAATCATTACAAACTCAGTAAATATACTCAATTAGTAAATAAATTTTGACCTGAAAACACTAATGGTATCAATGACTGAACTACAATATTAAGTAAAATAAAATAAAATAGGAATAAATCTAAAAAATATGCATGAACTTTAGTTAAATGTGCAATTTTATACATGAACTATGATTTTATGGATGACATTTTGATTTATTCAAATTTCGCAAATTATTAAAAAAAATTATCAATATAATTAAAAAAATTTATCAATATAACATCAATTAGGCTTACATATTGCATACACAAATAATTATATTTATCTAATATGAATATAAAGAGATGTATTTATCTATTTAAATGTGTATAGTTGAATCAGAATCAAAACTTCATGGATACATTCGAACAACAATTAAAATTTCGTGTGTAATTGCACCAAATCGAAACTCATGTATCAAATTGCACATTAAATTAAAATTTATGTGTTGCGTAACATTTATCTTTAAAAAGATTAATAAATCTCCAACTTTATCCAAGTATAAAAACTGGTTGACATTTTGATGTAACATGCTTCCGGCTCTACAACCATTAACTAGAAGCTTAGATGCTTTATTTCCCAACATATATTGCCTCGTCCAATGATAATTTATTGATGTTTTAACATTGTTATGATTCCAGCCACGTAAATGTGGCAAATTTTAACCTTTTGTGCCACATTGTTCACCTTCTTGCGATACTTTTTATAAAATTGTGAGGGCTGATTTCTATATAAACCCCCACATCTTCATGTTTTTTGGCACCAATCAACAAAGAGTTAATAAAAGAAATTCAATATGAATCTTATCAATGGATTCTCCACTGTTTTTCTTTTCATTTGCTTTGTTTTAATTATTACAGATTGTTTCGTTGTTGAAGCAGATACGTGCAAACCCAGTGGCAAGCTTAAAGGGAAAAAGCCTCCGCCGGGGAAATGCAACCAAGAAAATGACTCTGATTGTTGTATAGAAGGAAAGTTTTATACAACGTATAAATGTTCGCCGCCTGTGTCGAGCCATACAAAAGCAAAGTTGACAATTAACAGCTTTGAGCCTGGCGGGGATGGTGGCGGACGGTCGGAATGTGACAACCATTACCACTCAGATGATGACCCTGTGGTGGCACTTTCGACCGGGTGGTTTAACCACAAAAAGAGGTGTTTGAAGTATATCAACATCCATGGAAATGGAAAAAGCGTTAAGGCTAAGGTTGTGGACGAATGTGATTCTACGATGGGATGTGATTCGGTGCATGATTACCAGCCTCCTTGTCCTAACAACATCGTTGATGCCTCGAAAGCAGTTTGGAAAGCTCTTGGAGTTCCTAAAGACGATTGGGGAGAAATGGATATTTACTGGTCGGACACTGATTGATATCTTCAGTCACATTTTTAATATTTGTTTGCAGTTGAACAAAGATTTCTTATATGCTTTGAGTTAATGTTAAAATTACTAATAATGTAAAAGTGATATGTCTGTGTGTTCTCTAAAATGTAAAAGCAATAAACTTATGTTTTATGCCAACAACTTCTTGGCCTAATGATAAGAGCATTCTGTTGTAGGAATAAGAGCTTGTGTTGGATCCTAAACAACTCTATTCCTCTCTCCCAAAAGTCTAAAGGGTTAATTGCACCAAATGTTTCCAAATTATTCTCGAGATTCTAAATTATCTTTAAACTTTAAAATTTTCTGATTAAGTCCATTCTAATTTATTTCATCATTTGTATTTCTGTGTTCATTTTGATTCTTAAGAATGGCTCACGCAATCACCATCACAAGCATGGCATTGAACACGATCGAATAATCATTTTTACATATCTTTAACCGAGCAATGAATGTACCAAGCAATAGTGGCATACTTTGACCCGATTACTTTGACTAATTTTTTGAGCAAAAAATTTCGGGATCATGATTCATGAAGATATTCAATCATGGAAGGGTATTCCGAAGAAGTCTTAAGCATGGTTCACTTGCCTTGTTTAAAATTTTTTGCAATCAATAGAAGTTTAATGGATGAAGTTTCTTTTTATTTCATTTCATATCAAGTGTTTAATTGCTCAAAATTTTAATGATTTAATTCTATCATACTAATTGGGATTTACAAATATATAAAAGTCAATATATTGAAGATTTGTTCACAATTATAATTTGAATAAATTTAAATATTAGGGACACTTTTGATAAATTAATTTAAAAAGAGACAACATAAGATTATCACTTAACCAATAAAAATAATATTTATTTTATAGTTTTTTTTAACAATATCATTATAGGTTAGGATAATATCTGTCCTTTTTTATACAATATCTAGAACTACTTATAACCTCTCTCCAACTCTTAAATAGGAGGATAATGTGCTTCAGCGTACTCAAACTTACGTCCTCCTGCATTCACAACAATGCTCATACCAATTGAGTTAAGACTAAACCAACTTTATTTTATAGTTAAATTATAAGTTGGATTCATAAAAAAAACACGTGGACAAAAATTTTCCATCGGTAAAAATCAATGTTGTTCACTTAACCTAGAATGTAAATTTCTTCGCAATGTTTAATAGTTATTGCATCTTTGGCTCTTTTCACTTGGTTGTTTGCTGTGAGGAGAATTTCATGCTGAAAGTGTTAATAAACCAATGCTGTAAAAATTAAACATTAATCAAATTGGTTAGATTATAGGTTTTTAATTCAATAATAATTGTCGAAACTATTTTTTGAAAACGGTCGACTTTTTTAAAAAAAACGAAAATGGAGTCGCCACTAATCTTTTTTGTACCATGTGTTCGGATCGCCTCGTAATTTGATTATTTTAATAAAATGTTTGATTTATTAAAATAATATTTTTCGGTCTACAGAAATCCAGAAAATTAGTTCGGGATTTGGTTACGCACGAGAAAGGATTAGCATCCTCGTTACGCCCAAAATTGGTACCTAATTGATTACTTAATGTCTTAAATGTCAAAAATTTGAAAACATGGAAGAAAATACAATACAATCCTTTTTTGTTAATTTTACAAAAAAATTGATTGAATAAATTAAAGTAAATATCAAAGACCCGCTCGTTTCGAGATAACAAATGCCCTATCTTGTAAGTTAGGACACGGCACCTTGAACCTTTGAGAATAAGCTTGTCTTTATTTATTTATTTGAAATATCACGTGTTTTAATTTAGAAGGATATTAGGTTATTTAGATCCAACGAGAAAAATCGAAACCCCGTAAGTTAGGGCCCGACCTTCTCGAGTTTCTAAACACAGAATATTGCCTTTATTTTTTTATTTAAAATTTATGTATTTTAAAATTTAAAAGGATGTTGGTTTCAATATCATCTGTCTTTTGACATGTTTTCTCTGTCTGTCTTTTCACACGGTTGTTTCTTCTTCTTTTTTTTCTTCTTCTTTTTCTTCCTTTTGATTCGGGTTTTGTGTTCTTCTTGCTATTATCTTGGTTTTTCTGTGGTATAAGTTATGGAAGACGAGTTAGCCAACTTGAGTATATTGGATGAGGAGGAGGAGGCATTTCAGGAGGAAGCAATGGTAATCGAGAAAAGTTTTCAGTTCAGTCTAGTGGGGCATTGTTTAACAGATAGTGTGGTTAATTTCCCTGCTCTACGTAACACCATGGCAGATCTTTGGCATCCCATTGGAGGGATTTGTATAACGGATCTTGGGAATAAACGATATCTTTTCCAATTCTTTAATGAGGTTGATGTCCAAAGGGTGATGGCCGGCATGCCATGGTTCTTCAACAGTCATCTGCTTCTACTGCACCGAATCCAAAAAGGAGAGGATCCGTCAGTGTTGCTGTTAAACTCCTTTGAGTTTTGGGTTCAAATTCATGAACTACCTGCAGGATTAATGTCTGAATCAATGGCTAGGCAATTCGGTGATTTTTTGCGGAAGTTTCTTGATTATGATACTTCCATTCCATTTTTAGGTAATAAAAATTATATGCGTATTCGTGTTCGCCTGGATGTTACGGTGCCATTGAAGCGCAAAAAGAATATTCAAGTGGGTGGAGCTTTAATTGTTTATGCTTGTTTTAAATATGAAAAGTTAAGCCTGTTTTGTTTCATTTGTGGTAAGCTGGGGCATGGGGAGAGCTACTGTCCATTCCGATTGAGAATTGATTCTTCAAAAATTATTTTCGGGTGGGATTTATCTATTCGTGCGGTGCCACAACGGTGAACTACGGTGGTGAGTAAGTGGCTGCGTGAAGCTGATGGATCACAATGTCAAGTTGAAAACATGGAAAGTTCCAATCATAGCAATAGTATTAATTGGGAGATAGATTCTAGCCATAACATTGGGAGAGATTTTGGGGATAAGATATCAAATCCCAATCTAATTCCATTAGGACCCAATCAACGATTTTCTATTAACGGAAATAATAATAGAAGTAGTTTGGGCAAAGGTATTTCATTTGTTGATGGGTTGGAAAATGGGCCTATGGAAATGGTTATGGAGGAGGAAAATGACCCACTAACAGCTGTGGAAGGGAAGAAAAGGCAGAGGCTTGTGATTGGCCCGAATGTTACTTTGGGCTCTAATGTGGAATGTGGCGCCCTCGATTTAACGGCTAGCTCTGGTGGACAGAGCAGCCGATCACAATGAAAATACTAAGTTGGAACATTTGTGGCTTGGGGAGGCCTCGAACTATTAACAGGCTCAAGAATAAGTTGAGAGCCATTAATCCCCAAATTTTGTTTCTTATGAAAACAAAATTAAGTTCTAAACGAATAGAATTAGTCAGATTAAAGTACGGGTTTGAGAATGGGATTGATATTGGGGCGGTGGGGTCAAAAGGAGAACTCTCTTTGGGATGGAAAGGGAATTCTTTGGTTAGTCTCAAAAGTTTTTCTTCTTCTCATATTAATGTTGACATTCATGATACTGAACGAGGGGAGGTCTGGCGATTAACGGGCTTCTATGGGAATCCGGATGATCGGCTTAGAGGTACATCATGAGAGCTACTTAGACAACTTGATAGTGATCCGTCCTTTCCATGGGTTGTCTTAGGGGATTTCAACGAGATTATTAACTCTTATGAGAAACGAGGTGGCCATCTTAGGTCAGAGTGCCAGATGAATGCCTTTCGAATGACGTTGGAGGATTGCAGTCTCAATGACTTGGGCTTTGTTGGTAGGTGGTTCACTTGGGAGCATGGGAAGTTTTCAAACACAAACATACGAGAGAGATTGGATCGCGGAGTTGCTACATCGAGTTGGATTAATATTTTCCCCAGTTATCAGATTGAACATTTAAATCATTCATTTTTTGATCATTGTCCTATCCTTTTGGATACAATGAAAAAGAGTTGGAAGGATTAGTGTAATTTTGATAAGGTGTTTAGATTTGAGGCTAAATGGTGTTTGGATAGGTCCTTTGAAGAAGAGGTTCGAAGCTCGTTGAATGATATGTCAGGAAGCATTCCAAATAAGCTTGATAGATTAGGCTCTTTGGTTCAGCGTTGGAGTAGATCCAGAATTAATGAAGAGAGGAAAAACTGAGTGGTTTTGGAAGATAGACTAAAATTCCTCTTTAATCAAGAACCTAATGATGAGATTTTAGGGGAAATCACGGAGGTTCAACTGGGACTTAATCTGGAAGCTGATAAGGAAGAATTATTTTGGGAGCAATGAGTCCGTGTTAATTGGCTAAAAAATAGAGATCGAAACACTAGTTTTTTCCACAAAATAGCTGTTCAACGCTAGTTTCATGGCCGAATTACAGAGTTAGATGATGGGAATGGCAGGAGGTTTTCTTCGACTAAGGATTTATTATGTCTTACTTCTAATTATTTTAAGGATCTTTATTCGGCTTCCGAGATAGGTTCTGACAAACATGTTTTTGGACTCGTGGAAAATAGAGTCTCTGGTTGTATGAATGATTCCCTTCTCAAGAAGTTTACCGAGGAGGATATTAGCTCGACAATCAAGATGATGGCACCTTTGAAAGCTCTCGGGGTTGATAGGTTTCCCGCTTTATTTTTCCAAAGGTTCTGGCACATAATTGGGCCTGACATTTCTTCCTATTGTTTATCTATTCTGAGTGGAGAAATTGAAATTAGTGATATTAATAAAACTCTGATTGTTCTGATTCCTAAGGTTGAGAAGCCAAAAAATATGTCACAATTCAGACCTATAAGTCTCTGTAATGTAATTTATAAAATTATCGCCAAAGTCTTGGTAAATTGAATGAGTAATGTTTTGGGATGTTGTATCGATGAAGCCCAAGGGGCTTTCATCCCAGGAAGGCTTATCTCTGATAATGTGCTCATTGCTTATGAGGTCCTGCATTCTCTTAAAATGAAGAAAAGTGGCAAGAAAGGAAATTTTGCGCTTAAACTCGATATGAGTAAAGCGTATAATTGGGTTGAATGGGATTTCTTGGTGGAATGATGACAAAACTAGGTTTCATGCTGATTGGGTAGTACTGATTATGATGTATGTCTATTATGTATCATATTCGGTGAGTCTTAATAGGGCTAATGGGGAGTGGTTTTTGCCTTCAAGAGGACTAAGACAATGAGATCCTCTTAGTCCTTATCTTTTTCTCATCTGTGCTGAGGGATTTTCTACGCTTATCAAGGAAGCAAAACAGAAAGGGTTGATGAGGGGTGCGTCAGTTGGTAGGGAACGTTTCTCAATAAATCATTTATTTTTTTGCAGATGATTGTATTATTTTTGGAGACGTTTCTTATGAGGGAGCTCGTGTGGTTCGGGATGTCATTCGAGAATATGAAATGATTTCAGGGCAGCGTGTGAATTTTGACAAGTTATTAATTTATTTTGGGGCTAATGTGGACTCAATCACAAGGGAGAATATTACTAGCCTTCTAGGTGTTCGGATAGCCTCTAGTCCAGAAAAGTACTTAGGTCTGTCTATGATGGTGGGGCGAAACAAAACTTGGGCTTTCTCCCGTTTCATCAATAGATTCAGAAAAAGAGTCGAAGGTTGGAGTTTGCGCTATCTTTTAATTGAGGGGAAGGAGGTCTTCATTAAGTCGGTATTACAAGCTATTCCGCTCTATGTTATACAGTGTTTTCTTATGCCGAAATCGTTATGTCGTAAGCTTGAATGCATTATGAACAAATTTTGGTGGACTAATAACAAGCTCGCGAAGGTTATATATTGGAGTTCATGGGACTTTTTATGTAGGCCGAAATGTGATGGTGGAATGGGTTTTAAAAATATGTTTCTGTTTAATAAGGCTCTGTTAGCAAAACAGGTTTGGCGTATTTTATTGCAGCCGAATTGTCTTTTAGCCAAAGTTTTAAAAGCTCGGTATTATCCTTCCTCAGACTTATTATCAGCAAAAATTGGGTCTTACCCTTCGTTTACCTAGAGAAGCATTTGCAGTGCTCGGGAACTGATGGTGGAAGGGCTGGTGTGGCGAGTTGGTAGTGGCGATCGAATCAACATTTGGAATGACTCTTGGTTGCCTGGGTAAGAGAGAAATAGAATATCAGTTCAGCAAATTTTGCCTAATTGGTCTACTGTAAACTAGTTAATCAAGTCTGAGACTAATACCTGGGATAAGGAGCTGATTCATAATCTGGTTCATGAAGTTACTGCAAAGCGTATCCTATCCATTCCCATTTCTGGTGCTAATGTAGATGACATGTTGGTTTGGAAATACGAAGGATCTAAGGAATATACAGTGAAAAGTGGGTATCGGGCTCTATCTACAGAGTTATTACAGAATCATACATTTACATCCTCTAACTGTGTTAACTATAGGGGTTTTTACAAATCTCTTTGGAATTTGAACATTCCTGCGAAAATTAAAATTCACATTTGGAGGTTTATTAATGATCTGTTGCCTCATTTCTGTAATCTGGCACAGAGGTCTTTATCTGTTGATATCGTTTGTCCTTCGTGTAAGGTTGAGATGGAGGACTCTGGTAATTTGTTGTGGTCTTGTGACTTCCTACAATCTGTTTAGGCCTCACTTCAAATCCAGCTGCAATATTTCAGTGAATTGACAAGTTATAAGCATCGTTTTATTCGGAATTTTTCTATTTTGAGTGATCAGTAGAAGTAATTACTGGACGGCTCACACGCTGGCGATGGAAGGACGGCGAAGACAGATTTTCGGTGTTTGGGCAGACGGAGTACCAGTCGCTGTGAAGGAGATGGCGATGCTGGATCGTCAGAGGTTTCATGGTTCACTTTAATTCGGCTTTGAAGATGGTGTAGATTCACCGATTCTCTAGCAATGGATTCAAAGCTTCGTTCTCTCCTCTTCTTCATCTCAGGATCTTTCAATAGGAGAAGAGAATTGTTTGTTTGGCTGATATTTGGATCGTTTTCTTTGGTTTAAGGTGTTTTCTTTTGTTGTTGGTTTTGGTAGGTTCTAGGACTGCCTTTTTCTTTACAGCTATTTTGTTTTCATTTATTTCTCTGTCCTTTCATGTTGTTGTATAAGGGTGACGATTCAGAGTTTCTTTTACCTTGAGCCGTGTTTAATAAATATCAGTCAGGTTTTGTTGACAAAAAAAATTTAAAAGGGTGTTTGGCTATTTTGGCTATTTAGATTCGATGAGAAAAATCGAAACCCCGTAAGTTAGGGTACGATTTTTGAGTCTCCAAAATTTGAAACATTGCCTTATTATTGAAAATTCCCTCTCTTTTTTTTTTTTATGAATGTGGGTGAAAATTAGTGTAATGTTTAAAAATGACATAAAATAGATGACAAGATATTATGATAATAATAATGTAATTACAAAGACGAATATAATATCAATAATCAGGTTGCGATAAATAAATAAATAAATAAATAAAGCAATGAAACAGAGAATGCATGATTAAAATAATAGCAAGCATGACACAAAAATATTTAAAAAATAAATGAAACAATGCAACAATAATATGCGGAACTAATAATAAAGTAAAAAAAAATGTGTATTTAAAAGATTGCAAATAGTCCGTATTTTTTTTAGTGTAAAAAGATAAAGAATTAATAATAAATAAATAAATAAACAAAATAAATAAATAAATAAGAAATTTGCAGAAAAGGTTGAAATTAAATCAACGAAGAAAAAAGAAAAAAAAAGACAAAATTAAAATTAACAATAAAATTTAGGGACTAAATCGAGTTATAAACAAAAATTGGAGTAAAAATCCTAATAAAATAAACAAATTAAACAAAAAGCAGGTTAAGGGGTTAAAATCAAACGCGCCAAGGAAGAACAGGGACCAAAGGGAAATTTTTCCTTATCCTCAAAGCGACACTGTTTCAGGCATTCGCCTATTAAAGGGTTTAAGGACTAAATTAAAATAAAAATGAAAGTTTGTGGCGAAAATCAAATATAAAGAAAATAGGATAGGACCACATTGGAACCAGACTCAAAAGCGGAAAGACTGAGGATGAAAATAGCCCATTTGTCAAAAAACACGCGAATTTTAGGCGGTTCGATTCGGGTCGGTCTAGTCCAACTCAAAATGACGCCGTTTGGCGTTTTAAAAGGGTTGAGCAAAACAGTGCGTTTTGCCAGCCTTTATAAGTTACATTTTTTTTAAAAAATTATTTTCTCACTTTTTCTAAAAAAAAAAAAACAAAAAAGCTCTCAAACTCTCTCACCCTCTTCCTTTCTCCGGCCATGGCTCCAGCCGTTGACCACCGTGGTGGCCGCAGTCGCCAATGACGGTGCCGCCGTCCACGGTGGTCAAAAAACAAAAAGGTCTCATTTTTTGGGTTTTTTGACTTCCTGGGCCTAAAAATGTCGTTTTTCATCGAAAACGACGAACCTCGGCCTTCCACAGCGGCGCAAACGCAAGAAAGGGGTAAGGTTCGACCCTTCTCTTTTTTTTTTTTTTCTTCTCAAAAAATAAAATAAACAAAGTAAAAACGAAAAAAGAAATAAAAAAAACACATTTTAAAAATTTTTCTTCTGATTCGATTGTTGTGTTTTTGTATTTCAATATCTGTGTATAAAAAAATTAAAAATGGATTCTTGTGGCTTTAGCCGATTTCTTTACACTTGTCCTTGTTTTTTTCTATTGTTGCTGTCTCTCTGCCATTGTGTTGTCTTGCTTGCAGGTACGAAGGCCAGCTATGGAGGTACGAGTGCGGACGTGGATGGGCTGCAGCACGATGAGGGTACAATGCACCTGCTCTGCTAAGAATGCATAAGCATTTTGAGCCATTCGGGCTTAGGGTTTTTATGATTGGGTCATTTGTAATTTGTTATTGGGTTTGGGTTATGTATTGGGCTACAATTTTGTACTTGGGCTGGTGAAAACTTGAACTGTTTAATGATTTTTTTTTGGGGGTTTCTGGTTTTGTTAATTGGGCCTGGGCAAAAATGGGCTTTTATAGCTGCCTTTCTTTGCTCGTTGTCGTGTAGCGAGAACGGAG
Organism: Gossypium anomalum; assembly: GCA_025698475.1. NCBI lineage: Eukaryota > Viridiplantae > Streptophyta > Magnoliopsida > Malvales > Malvaceae > Gossypium > Gossypium anomalum. The sequence continues at coordinate 27,673,638 of CM046967.1, forward strand.
TAAAGACTTTAAAAAGGACCAATTTTGCCCGGTCTTGTCGAATCTCGACTTTTTCGATGTCTCTATTCTTCAAATAGCCTCATTCCAATCCACTGCATCTTCAAGGGTATGGGATTTGTAACTTGTAGCTTAAATCTATTCCATTGCAACTTCAGGAAAATAAGATCCGCTATCTTCAACCTGCTCCACTGCAACTTCAAGGAGATAAGGTTAACGGCTTTAATCTGCTCCACTGCAACTTCAGGGAGATAAGGTTAACAGCTTTAATCTACTCCACTGCAACTTCAGGGAGATAAGATTTATCATGGTAGACTTGATCTGACCTATTGCAACTTCAGAGGTATAGGATTTGTGACTGGTAGCTTTAATCTATTCCACTGCAACTTCAGGGAAATAAGATTCACTATCTTCAGTCTGCTCCACTGCAACTTCAGGGAGATAAGATTTGTAACTTCAATCTGCTCAACTGCAACTTCAAGGAGATCAGATTTGTAATTTGTAGTTTTAATCTATTCCACTGCAACCTCTGGGAAAAAAGATTTGCTATCTTCAACCTGCTCCATTGTAACTTCAAGAAGATAAGGTTAACGACTTTAATCTGCTCCACTGCAACTTCAGGGAGATAAGATTCGCCATGGTAGATTTGATCCTACCTACTGCAACTTTAGAGGTATAGGATTTATGGTTTCTCTGATCCGTTATGCCATTTTCTGGGGAACATGACCTGTAGAATCCATTTCATGGGCCTATTTATGCCAAGCCATTAGGATGTCATGATCGGAATGAATCAAATGCTCCTATTTGGATGTGTACGGATGATATTTGCATGAATGCAGAATGTCATTTTTTGACAATGATCCCTTTTTAATGCTTAGGTTATCATTGCTCGTCGTTCATCAAGGTTCTATCACTGATGCTACCGTGCCTTCTTGTTTTGCCGGTATCTTTAACAGAAGATCTGAAGAAATAGTCACAATTTGGACTATTCTTTCTTAGATATTTCCAACTCTTGAATTTGGTTAGTTCTAACTAGTGGTCATGTTTCAAGTCCTTGTACTATTTAGAAACTCTTCAAAGCAATATGCAAAACTTCTTTTATGTGATATTATAAGTCTAATAATCGTTGTTTCAATGAAAAATACTTGAAAAATATTAGCACAATGGATAAGATGGAATTTTTTTGAGAGTAAAGCTCAAAGTGGATAAATTAATCAAGATAGCAAATTTTGCTAAGGTACAAAATGAATAAGACGAAAATAGGTGCCCCAGATATCGCAACATGAGTTTCCTTATTCAAATTTCTCGAAGACCATTTCGAGCTAGATATGTGTTTAGGAGATCTAAAGTATTTTGTTGATGCCCCAAGATGTAACGTTCCTCCTTCTTGTTAATTTTGAGAGGACAAGACTACCACATGCCCCATCTTCGATTAAAACTTGAGCCGCTCTTTTTCAGGTTTTCAACTCAAAACCCCTTTGGTCTCAAGGCGCCTTTTGCGGGTTTTCGCTTTGGCCTCTCCTCTGTTTTTCTTTTTTTAAGGTCTCAAAGCGCCCTTTGCGAGTTTTCGCATTGGCCTTTCCCCCTTTTTAGGTGAAGTACTTCTTGACTGAATTTGAATTTACAGGATTAGGAAAGTTTTTACCATCCATCTCGGTCAAAATCAGTGCTCCTCCAGAAAAGGCTTTCTTTATCACATAAGGTCCTTCCTAGTTTGGCATCCATTTCCCTCTGAAATCCTTTTGTATGGGAAGGATCTTTTTCAATACCAAGTCCCCCTCATGGAATTCTCTTAGGCAGACCTTTTTGTCATAAGCTCGCATCATTCGTTTTTGGTACATCTGACCATGACAAATAGCCCTTAGCCTTTTTTCTTCAATCAAATTCAACTGATCATATTGAGACTGGATTTATTCTGCTTCATCTAACTTTAGCTCTCAAAAAACTTGAAGGGAAGAAATCTCGACTTCAATAGGCAAAATCGCCTCTATTTCGTAGACCAAAGAGAAAGGCGTTGCCCAAGTTGAGGTCCTAACAGATGTTCGATAAGCATAGAAGGCAAATGGTAACTTCTCATGCCAATCTTTCTAAGTCTCGGTCATTTTTCCTACGATCTTCTTAATGTTCTTATTGGCTACCTCCACTACACCATTCATTTTTGGGCGATATGGCGACGAGTTGTGGTGTCTGATCTTGAATTAGCTGCAGACCTCTACTATCGTGTTGTTGTTCAAATTCAGTGCATTGTCAGATATGATCTTTTTTGGTATTCCATACCGATATATGATCTATTTCTTCAAGAATTTATTGACTGCCAATTTTGTGACATTGGCATATAAAGTGGCTTCTACCCATTTGATGAAGTAATCGATGACCACAAAGATGAATCGATGCCCATTGGAAGCCTTTGACGATATTGGTCCAATAACATCTATGCCCCACATAGAGAAAGGCCATGGAGAAGTCATGACATGAAGAGGTGAGGGAGGCACATGAATTTTGTCTCCATAAATTTGGCACTTATGACATATTTTGGCGTAATTAATACAATCCCCTTCCATGGTGGACCAACAATACCCGAATCTCATAATTTGTCTGGCCATTGTAAAACCATTGGCATGTGTTCCACAAACGCCCTCATGGACTTCTTTCAAGATTTTCTTAGCCTCAACAGAGTCCACTCATCTTAATAGCACCTAGTCCTTTTTTTTTTGTATAGGATCTCCCTATCTAAGACATAGTCACTAGCCAGTCTTCTCAACGTCCTTTTATCATTCTCAGTTGCCTAGTCAGGTTATTCACGATTTTTCACATATCGCAGTATATCGTGGTACCAAGGGTGATCATCCTTTTTTTCTTCTTCGATGTTGTAACAATGAGCCGGAGCTTCATAAATAATCATCTGGATAGGTTTTACATCCTCTTGTTTATTTACTTTGATCATGGAAGCTAGAGTAGCCAATGCGTCAGCCATCTGGTTTTCATCTCGTAGAAGTTAGCAGAAAGTGATGTCATCAAACTCTTCAATTAACTCTAGAACTATCCTTCGATAATTGTTCAATTTAGGGTCTCTTGTCTCCCATTCGCAATTGAGCTAATAGATCACTAGTGCAGAATACCCATATACCTCTAGCACTTTGATTTTACATTCTATGGATGCACAAATACCCATGATGCACGCTTCATATTTTGCCATATTATTCGTACAGTCAAAATCCAGTTTACTAGTAAAAGGATAATGATTTTCGTTTGGGGATACCAAAACTGCCCCGATTCTATTACCCACAGCATTTGAGGCTCTGTCAAAATTTAGTTTCCAAGGATGGCCTTATTGAGAATCTTCTTCAATGGTTACAACATACATTAAATCTTCGTTTGGGAAATCGAATTTCAAGGGCTCGTAATCTTCTAGAGCTCTACTGGCCAGAAAATCTACTATTGCACTCCCTTTTACAGCTTTCTAGTTCGCATAGATTATATCAAATTCGAAAAGTAGAATTTGCCATCGGACCATCCTTCCATTCAAAGTTATCAACTCCATCATATACTTTAGAGGGTCTAGTTTCGAAATGAGCCAAGTGGTGTGATACAACATGTACTGTCTTAGTCTTCAGGTTGTCCAGATTAAGGTGCAACATAATTTCTCAATTGGTGAGTACTTTGTCTCACATTCAGTGAACTTTTTATTGAGGTAGTATATTGCTCTTTCTTTCCTTCTTGACTCATCATGTTGGCCGAGCACGCATCCCATAGAATTCTCAAATACTGCCAAGTACAGTATCAGTGGTTTATCTAGGTTAGGTGGCATTAGCACCGGGGCACTGGACAAGTAATGTTTGACCTTGTCGAAAGTTTTTTGGCATTCCTCATCCCATACACCTGGATTGTGTTTTTTAAGGAGATGGAATATGGGGTCACATTTCTTAGTTAATTGGGAAATGAAACGGGCGATGTAATTTAGTCTTCCTAGGAAACCTCGAACTTCTTTTTGAGTACGCGGCTAAAGTAGCTCTTGTATGGTCTTGACTTTGTCTGGGTCGATCTCAATCCCTTTTTCACTGGCTACAAATCCTAGCAGCCTTCTGGACCTGGCTCCGAAGGTACACTTTGCTGGATTGAGCTTTAGCTGGAACTTTCTCAACCTTAAGAACAATTTCCTCAGGACTTGAACGTGCTCCTTCTCTATTCGGGACTTTGCGATCATATCATCTACATAAAATTCAATTTTTTATGCAACATATCATGAAACAGGGTTACCATGGCTATTTAATACGTTGCTCTCGCATTTTTCAGTCCAAATGGCATCACCTTATAGCAAAATGTTCTCCACATGGTTACGAATGTGGTCTTCTCCATGTCTCCAGAATGCATCTTTATCTAGTTGTATCCCAAGAAACCATCCATGAAGGAGAAAAATGAGTAACCTGACGTGTTGTCCACTAACGTGTCGATATGAGGCAATAGAAAACTATCTTTCAGGCAGGCTTTGTTTAAATCCCTGTAATCTACACACATTCGTACTTTTTCATCTTTTTTAGGGATGGGGACGATATTGGCTACCCATTCTGAGTATTTAACCACTTTTAAGAATCTAGCATCGAATTGCTTCTTGACCTCTTCTTTTATTTTTAACAAAACATCAGGTCTCATCCTTCAGAGATTCTATTGAACTGGCTTACACCCTTCCCTTATGAGGAGTCGATGTACCACAATATCAGTACTTAACCTTGGCATGTCTTGATATGACCACGCGAAAACATTCTTGAATTCTTAGAGTAACTCAATGAGGTCTTGTTTTGTCTTTGTGGCAATGCAAGCTCCATCTTCACCTATTTTCCCTCTCCTAAAATCACAATTTTCACTGACTCTTTGTGAGGTAGGATTTGCTTCTCATCTTGTTCTATCATCCTCAACAAATCAGGAGATAGGTCCCAGTCTCGATCATCTTCAAAATCCTGAGAATCCTCCATACACATATCTTGCTCAAAACGAGACTCTGAATCATTAACAGCGTCGCTCATATCATTAATATCTGGAGACCTGTTATAGGGATGAAGTAAGTTCCAAATAAAAAAAGAATCTAAGAATAATTATTTGTATGGTATGATCATGAATGAAGAATAAAAGAATATTTGAAAGAAAGTCCAAAGAACAAAAGAATATAAGAATAATTATCTATATTGTATGATTATGAATAAAATGGAAAGAATAAAAGAATATTTGCTCAAAATGAAAGTAAAGATACATTTTATTAAAATAAAGATTTTGGACATAAGCCTATTTCACAAAATGATTCTTATTACTCTTAGGCTTAGAGCAATAAGTGTGTTTTGAACATTACTCTGAATTAGCTCTAAAAATTACAGAAATCTCTTCCGCAGTCCTGTTGTTCAGAACACTTCCAGGTACATAAGGGCAAATGCCCGACAAATTTCCTTCCCTAGTTCTTCTTCGGATATGGCTTTAATGTTCAGATTTCCCAACATTTCTTCCGCAGTTTTCTTTCTTAGCATCTCTCGCTCAGGGTGAATAGTTCATCCTGATACAAAAGTTCTGGATATGTAAAGGAATGTTATTGGTTCCCATTTGATCTCCTCCCCGTTCAAATGTGCTTTCCTCCTCTCTTGCTTCTTTTTCAGCTCCTTTTTTCTTTGTCCCGCGTCTGGCTTAAATCCTAAGCCAAAGCGGTCTCGTTTGCCTTTCAGCATCGATGCCTTAACCCTTCTTTAAAGGATCTCCCGAGGCCTTTCCCTGGTAAGGCTCCTTTCCCGACTGTCAGTTGTAAGCCCAATCTTGTAGTCTTGGATATCTTAGGCATTGGGATCTTGTTCCCTTTGGTAATAAATGTTGCGTTCACAAATTCCAAAGATCAAAAAAAATTCAATTGCTTCATCGTTTGCCTCTAAATTTGGCGCGTCATTGGTTACAGTTGCAATAATGTCTTCTTCTGTATTTATCGTCACTAGCCGACCTTCTGTTACTAACTTCAACTTTTGGTGTAGTGATGAAGACACTGCCCCCGCTGAATGTATCCAAGGTCTCCCCAATAAGCAATTATAAGAAGGTTTGATGTCCATCACCAGGAAGTCTACCTCGTAAGTGTTTGGGCCAATCAAAAGAGGTATTTCAATTCTTCTCATTACTCTCCTTTCGGTGTCATCGAATGCCCTCACTATGTTTTGGCATGTCTTCATATGAGAGCTATCCATAGGCAACCTATTCAGTGTGGATAAGGGTAAAACATTCAGGGCTGATCCATTATCAATTAACACCCTTGGCAGTTTATATCCCTTGCAGCGGGTGATGATGTGCAGAGCCTTAGTCGATCCCATGCCCTATGGCGGTATTTCATCATCATTAAAAAAGATGAAATTATTGGCGCTTATGTTACCAGCCAGACGGCCTAGCTTGTTGACGGAGATATCATTAGCGACATAAGTTTCATTTAATACTTTCATCAATACGCTAAGACGTACCTCCAAGCTTAAGAGTAAAGCTAGCACTGATATATGAGCTGGTTGTTTATGCAGCTGCTCTACAATGCTATACTTGCTGTGCTTTAAGAATTTCTAGAATTCCTTAGCCTCCTTTTCATTTACCGACTCGTTAACAGGCGATTCAAGTCTGGCCACCTTTTCTTTCTTTTGTTTAACCGCCAAGGCTTTTCCTTTTACAGGCTTCGCTTTTGCATTTGCTGAATCGTAGCGCCTCTCACTACTCATGTAGAAACCCATATCTCGGTCTTCCCTTGAAGTGCCAGCCGAGTTCTCCTCTCCCGGGATCATCATATTGCAGTCATAATTCCAGTGGACTCTCTCGCTATCTTTATAGGGAAAAACTGCAGGTTTCTGGATTATGACATTTGGTGCCATTTGTACTCTGACTTCATTGCTTCTTGGTAATGAAATGATGACCACCAGGTAGTTGAATTTTTGGACTTTCGCCGTTGATCCTTCCTCTGACGTGCATATATTTCCCTCTTCTGGGCTTTTAACATCTTCATAAAATTTTATTTCTTTATTGTCCATCATATCTTGCACTAAGGCCCTGAACTTGGTGCGTTCTTAGATCTTATGTCCCTCTCCATTATGGAACTCACAGTAGTTCCTCATCCCTTCATATCTCTCCTCCGAATCTGGTACAATTAATCATCTTTCTACCATCTCTTTCCAACCCATCTTAGTAGGGTTTTAACTTCCGCAACATCATATTTGGTTTTCTTACTCACACCTTTATTTATCTCGTTTACCCCTTGGTCAGCATGATTGGGTAACGGGTTTCCTGCCACATTTGGTCCTGATGGGTCATCGAATTTTACCATTCTCATTTTTATGAATCTTTCATTGAACTTTTTAAATGTGGTATAATTTTTAATTGAATGCCCGGTGATTCCCGCAAGGTATTCACATTGTGCATTTACATCGTACCATTTGGGAAATGGAGGTTGCATCGATTTTAGGTAGAAAAGGGATACCACGTGTGTATCAAACATGCTCTGATACAGCTCTCTATACGTCATTGGTATGGATGTGAACTGGAGCCTTTTTGTATTTGTCCTTGTGTTGGATTATTGTCTTGAGGGGCCCTAATGGCTAGTGGTTACTGTCTTCGGCTAGCTCACAGTGATTGGTTTTGAATAACCCTTGTTATACATGCTTGCATTATTCACCTCATTCTCATTTTCCTTGGGGCTAATCTTTTGGTGTTTTCCTCCGCAGCATCTATCTTACCGCTTCTCACTGCATTTTCAATCATTTCTTCAGACATCACTATATCCGAGAAGCTTTTAGTAGCGCTTCCCAACATATGACTGATGAATGGGGCTTTTAAAGTGTTGATGACAAGCATTGTGGTTTCTTTTTCCAAAAGATGTGGTTGGACCTGCGTGGCGACTTCCCTCCACCTTTGAGCATATTACCTGAAGCTCTCACTTGGCTTTTTCTCTATGTTTTGCAGTGTGATTCTGTCAGGTGTCATATCTGTTACGTGGCCATATTGTTTCATGAAGGCCTGTGCCAGGTCCTTCTATGAATTAATTTGGGCACGGCTTAGCTGATTATACCATTTGGCCGTAGCCCCAATCAAGCTGTCTTCGAAGCAGTGAATTAACAACTGATCATTATCAACATATACTGTCATCCTCCTACAGAATACTGTAATGTGAGCTTCAGGGCAGTTGGTCCCATTATATTTCTCAAACTTCGGGGTCTTAAACTTGAGCGGGAGCACTAAATCTAGAACCAGGCTCAAGTCTTTAGCATCAATTCCACAATAGTAATCAACACTTTCCAATGCCTTAAATTTCTCTTCTAGCCATCTACATCGGTCTTCATGTTGTTTTGGGAGCTCCACTCTCAGCTTTTATATTTCTGCTATATTATCAAGATCAAGGACAACGGGATTTGCTGGATTGTCTCTTGGGTTGGAGCCTGAACCTGTCGGGAAGCTTATTGGTGCTGGGGTACCTATCTGATATTGGGGCCTGATGTTAATGGACACCCTTTGTGGATACACGTTTGGTTGTACTTGGGTGCTTGTTGGGGTAAAGCCTGGTGAATAAGCAGGGTCCTCGTTATCGTCCTCGGAATTAACTATAGGGTTTTTTCCTTTTTCTAGCCCTCCAGTCAGCAACTGGGTTAACTAGTTCATCATATTCTTTTGGGATTCTAGCATCTGATCCCTCATGTCTTGTTGAATTTTGGACAACTGTTCTTGCATCTGTATTTGCAGCTGATCTTGCATTTCTCTTTGAATCTATTCTAACATTTCCAATCTTTGGTCTATTACTTTAATTTTGGCGCGAGTACTGTAACGATGCTTAGTTGATAGACTTTTTTCAATTTCCAAATTAATTGAAATAATTTTAATTAATTAGGGTCTTTTTTGTGAAATATAATGCATATGATGCAATGTAATGCAAGTGCATGGGATGTATGCAAAAAGAAATGTCGACTCTGATTTAATTCTATTTAGAATAACTTTACTAGAAAATAAAATTTTTTACATAAAATGGATTACATATATGGATTTGCCCTAAAGCTCAAAGTTTTGACTTTCCTAAGAAGCCAAGCTAGCTCTCGACCCCGGTCCGATTCTAATTCATATTTTACGCTTAGTACATCAGCCTGAACTGCCAGGGTCTGTAAATGATCAGCTACCTCTCGTATCTGAGCTACAACTTCACCCATAATATAATCTCTGTCCCTAACTTGATCTTGAGAACAGTGGAGTTGCTCTTTCCAACACTCATCATTTGCTTCAAGGAGTTCAACCCGCAGTTTGCAGTTTTGTAATGCAGTCTCAAGTTCTTCTATCTTCCTTTTCAGCTCTTCGATCTTGTTTAAGCTCACCTTCAGCTCAATGGCAGAGTTCCGACTACGATACTGATAGAAATGTCATGCAATCACAATCAAAGCAAAACAAAACAAGTCAGTACATTTTATACAAAACTAAAAATTTAAAGTAAGGAAGAAATAATAAAGCCTATTTGGGTAACCACTAATGGTTCGGTGTGGCTCTACCTAGGGCGGGCTCTCATGGCTCACTATATGTGGTTCGATTCTAAAGAAAGGGTACCTGAACCGGTAGATTCCTCGATCCTCACCCATTATAGGCTCATACGGGCCGAGTTCAATTCAAGGGAATACATTTCCCTATGGCTATACGGAGATGAAAATCTCACGAAGACACAGATACGGATGTATCCCTAAAGCGATCCACTATCCTGTACAGAGGTGAAGACCTCACGAAGGACTAGCTTCTCACTCCCACTTAAAAAGGTAAGATTGAACGGTCATGCAATGCAATGTGCGGAAATGAACCAAAAGATACGGACCAATTAAAGCAAATATGAACAAAGTGATGAAAATTATAACAAAGTCGGATGAAATGCAAAGAAAGGATTGTAAATTTAAAATCGAATCATCAATTTTCGACCAATAAGATAAGAGTTAATCAAATCGTGGCTTGACTTTCTTATTTGGTCCCCAGCGGAGTCGCCAACCTGTCGAAACCATTTTTTTTTGAAAACAGTTGACTTATTTAAAAAAAATGAAAATGGAGTCGCCACCAATCTTTTTTGTAAGGTGTGATCGAATCACCTCGTAATTCGATCGTTTTAATAATGATTTATTAAAACAATGTTTTTCGATCTACAGAAATCCAAAAAATGAGTTTGGGAGTCGGCTACGCCCGATGAAGGATTAGCATCCTCGTTATGCCCAAAATTGGTACCTAACTGATTACTTAATGTCTTAAATGTCAAAAATTTGAAACTTGGAAGAAAATACAATACGATCCTTTTTTGTTAATTTTACGAAAAGTTTGCTTGAATAAATTGAAACAAATGCCAAAGACCCGCTCGTCTCGAGATAACAAATGCCCTATCCCGTAAGTTAGGACACGACACCTTGAACCTTTGAGAATAAGCTTGTCTTTATTTTTATTTTTTTTGAAATCTCACGTGTTTTAATTTATAAGGATATTCGGTTATTTAAATCCAACGAGAAAAATCAAAACCCCGTAAGTTAGGGCCTGACCTTCTCGAGTTTCTAAACACGGAATATTGCCTTTATTTTTTATTTAAAATTTATGTATTTTAAAATTTAAAAGGATGTTTGGCTATTTTGGCTATTTATATTCGACGAGAAAATCGTACCCTCCATAAGTTAGGGTACGATTTTCTCGAGTCTCCAAAATTTGAAACATTGCCTTGTTATTGAAAATTCCCTCTCTCTTTTTTTTTTTTTTTACGAATGTGGGTGAAAATTAGTGTAATGTTTAAAAATGACATAAAATAGATGTCAAGATATTATGATAATAATAATGTAATTACAAAGACGAATATAATATCAATAATCAGGTTGCGATAAATAAATAAATAAGGCAATGAAACGGAGATTGCATGATTAAAATAATAGCAAGCATGACACGAAAATATTAAAAAAAATAAATGAAACAATGCAACAATAATATGCGGAAGTAATAATAAAGTAAAAAAAAATGTGTATTTAAAAGATTGCAAATAGTCCATATTTTTTTAGTGTAAAAAGATAAAGAAACAAAATAAATAAATAAGAAATTTGTGAAAAAGGTTGAAATTAAATCAACGAAGAAAAAAGAAAAAAAGACAAAATTAAAATTAACAATAAAATTTAGGGACTAAATTGAGTTATAAACAAAAATTGGAGTAAAAATCCTAATAAAATAAACAAATTAAACAAAAAAAAACAGGTTAAGGGGTTAAAATCAAACGCGCGAAGGAAGAACAGGGACGAAGGGGAAATTTTTCCTTGTCCTCAGAGCGACACCTTTTCAGGCATTCACCTATTAAAGGGTTTAAGGACTAATTGAAATAAAAATGAAAGTCTGTGGCGAAAATCAAATATAAAGAAAATAGGATAGCACCACATTGGAACCAGCCTCAAAAGCGGAAGGACTGAGGACGCAAATAGCCTATTTGTACAAAAAAAAAAGGCAGATCCCAGGTGATTCGGGTTGGGTCAATCCGGTCCAACTCAAAACGACGCCGTTTGGGGTTTTAAAAGGGTTGAGCAAAATAGTGCGTTTTGCAAGCCTATATAAGTTACATTTTAAAAAAAAAAAAAATTCATTTTCTCACTTCTTCTTAATAAAAAAACAAAAAAGCTCTCAAACTCTCTCACCCTCTTCCATGGCTCCGGCCGTTGGCCACCGTGGTGGCCGTCGGTCACCGGTGACAGCACCGCCTTCCACGGTGGCCGAAAAATAAAAAGGTCCCAATTTTTTAGTTTTTTAACTTTTCGGGCCTAAAAACGTCATTTTTCATCGAAAACGACAAACCTCGGCCTCCCACGACGGCGCGAACGCAAGAAAAGGGTTAGGTTCGACCCTTCTCTTTTATTTTTTTGTTTTCTTTCTCAAAAAATAAAATAAACAAAATAAAAACGCAAAGAGAAATAAGAAAACCACCTTTTAAAAATTTTTCTTCTGATTCGATTGCTGTGTTTTTGTATTTCAATAACTGTGTGTAAAAAAATTACAAATTGGTTCTTGTGGCTTTATAGCCGATTTCTTTACACTTGTCTGTTTTTGTTTTTTTTTTTTTTCTATTGTTGTTGTCTCTCTGCCATTGTGTTGTCTTGCTTGCAGGTACAGAGGCCAGCTGTGGAGGTACAGGTGCAGACGTGGAGGGGCTGCGGCACGAGGAGGGTACGGCGCACCTGCTCTGCTGAGAATGCATAAGCATTTTAAGCCACTCGGGCTTAGGGTTTTTATGATTGGGTCATTTGTAATTTGTTATTGGGTTTGGATTATGTATTGGGCTACAATTTTGTACTTGGGCTGGTGAAAACTTAGACTGTTTAATTATTTTATTTTATTTTGGGTTTTTGATTTTGTTAATTTGGCCTAGACAAAAATGGACTTTTACAATAATAAAATAAAATAAAATAAATAAAAAATTAATAAATCAATTCAATCGGTTGAACCATCTAATTCTTCACCTCTATTTTTTAATTTTTTACCAGTTTAAATAATTTATTTTATATTTAAGTACATATCACTAATCGAACCAATCAAATCACTAATTTTTTATTTATTCCATTTTGAGATCCCTACTTATAACCATGTTGGTGAAGTCTAAGTTCCCTTCTTTATTAGCCAATTATTAACTGCAACATCCTTCGTATTTTTTTTTTACTTTATGCATATTATTCGACAATACAAAAATATTCAATATATTTTATAAATTCCAATAACAATTACAAAATTTTGGTATATGATGTTGTACTTATATATGTCTTTCGATTATAGCGGTCCACCGGAAGATTTTAAGCAAATTAAAAAATATTATTTTTGTCAGTTGAGTCTTAATTCGACTAGCATAGACATTGTTACCAAGATATGAGAATATGGATTTAAGTGCGCTGAAACACATTATTCTCCTATTTATGGGTTGGGGAGGAGATATAAGTAGTTCTAAATATTGTGTTAAAAAAATAGATATGATCAGAATCTATAATAAAATTATTCAAAAAAAAATATCTTTCTTGAAAGTCAAAAGTGCCGCAAATTTGTCCTAATTCCATTCTCCCAAGCTATTGATATCTTGAATCACTTAAGGTATAATCTCTATCTATTGCTTTTTTCCCAGTTGTAGTTATTCACATCCCAAACATTAAACCCAAATTGGATTTCAAAGGAAAAAATAATGAAGAAACAAAGTTGGTTCAAGTGTCTTTTTAATTCTCCTTTGTGTTATTTATATTTTTGCAAGTGTTGAAGCTCAATCATGCAAGACCTAGTGGGAAGATAAGAGGGAAAAATCCTCCGCCGGGTCAATGTAATATTGAAAATGACTCGAATTATTGTAAGGATGGAAAGTTTTACATGACGTACAAGTGTTCACCACCTACGCTAAGTAGTACAAAAACATAATTTCCTCCATATTAATTTATAATTTAATCATCTATAAGGGGCACCCTTGGGTGCACATGTACTTACCTTATAAAAAACTTAGATTCGACATGTTAAAACAATAGATAGTATTATTAAAATTTAAGAGTTATTTCTTTTTTTTTTAATTCAATCACTTCACATAATAGGTACACATATTTACAATTTAAACCACAAAAATTAAATATGATTCACGCTATACTTGAGTTGACATTAAATGCCTAAGCCAATTATAAGGTTGATAGAAAGAATGATTAATCCAATATTAATAACTTGAGTACCTAATTAGAATGTTCCAAAGTTTGAAATCGATTTAAATAACCCAAACTTAACCATTAATTTCCATGGGGAACAAAAATTCTCTATCACTTAGCTTTGTAGAATGGAAAGAAAATTGGAAAGATGAAAATTTGAAGGGGTAGAAAACTAGAAGGAATGGAAAACATAATTTTTCTTTCCATAAGTGTGCTTGTTAGGAGAGATGAAAAAGTGGTAAGAAAATTACATTTACTTTTCATCCATTACCCGATTTACTTGAAATGATTGTTTTTTATATATTAGGATGAAAAATGATCATCTCTCTTAATTTCTTCCCAACCAAGCACACTCAATTTATTTTCTTTCCACTTTTTCACCTAACCAAACATACCTATAAGCATAAATGGACAGATGCATTGGTGATGAATATGCTAAAAATCAAAGCTCATATATGATAACATTGTTTTATTAGTGTTATTTTCAAGTATTTAATTTAGGCAAATATGTAGTTTAGTCAGATTCTAATCCTATCTTAAAATAGGAACAAGATAGCAGCCTTGTTACTTATATATGTCGAGGTATATTGTTTAACATTGTTGTATATAGAACCATAAATATAATTTTTAGGTCAACATTTAATGTCGTTTCCTATAAGTTTGAGATTATTTTTATTTTCTAGATTTAAAAATCTAGTCGAATAGTTGAGATTACTAATATTTTCTCTTAAATTTGTCATTAATACGCATATGTAATCATACCATAGATTAGGACAATTTTGTGGCACTTTTGACTTACAATAACGATATATTTTTTTAAACAATTTTATTATAGGTTATGATCGTATTTGTTTTTTTAATATAATTTCTATAATTACTTGTAGCCCCACTCTAATCTATAAATAGAAGGATAATATGCTTCAGTGTATTTAAACCCACGTCTTGCATTGACAACAATTCTCATGCCAATTGTAGCGACGTAAAAATTTTTTTGTTTCGTTCGCTAATTATGGCGATCTATTGAACTTGAAAACTAAGTTTTGATTTTTAAAACAAACGGGGAGTCGCCACCGATCCTTTTTCCTAGGTGTGATCGGACACCTATTAAATTTCTTTTTTAAAACAAAGAGAAGGCTGAGTTTAAGGTCTACATTAAAAGCCAGAGAAAAATTAGGGCTCGGGAGTCGGTTACGCGCGAGGAAGGTATTAGCACCCTCGCGACGCCCAAAAATTGGTATCTCATAAACACGTGTTGTCTTGATTTTTAAAAATACGAGTTTAATGTAAAATTTAGTCGTGATCCGGTTAAAACACAAGAATTTTCAATTTTTTTCTATTTTTGAGAAGGACACACCGTTTAAACACGAGTCAATTGATGTTCACCCAACATAGCGATGAACTCGGTGACTTAATGTTAAATCGGTGCATTGCCTTGATTATTGAAATTAATTAGAAAATAAGAATATGATTCTCGAAGTAATGTGAAGCAAAGTTGATATGAAATAAGAATAAATAAATGGAAGAACTATAAATATATTTGAAACAAATAACAAATATGACAATAATGTTGAAGGAGGACACTAATAATGCATGCAAGATTAAATGTAGTTATAGTTTCAAATACGAGAACATAATGAATATACATGTGTAAAAAAAAGACATTAAGAGTATGTACATAACATATACTTATACATATATAGATGATATAATATGAAAAATATAATAGAGTATTCGAAATATATGCATGATATAAAAATACGATATTAAAAAGTATACACACGTAAAAATGCATATATAATATAACGTTTAGATATTTACATAATATAGAATATAAATATACATATATATATATATAGCTCATGTTAAAAGAATATTCACATAAGTATACATATATTCGTACAAAATTGTATATGTAATAATATTTTAAGATATGTGACATACATATTAGAAATGCCTATACATTTCATGGGATTAAAGAATACATATATATACGTAACAATACTAAATATATACATATTAAATACACATATATATAGTATAAGCGCCCATATACAATATATATTAGGAATATTAAAAAATATAGAAAATATATTTATACAATAATAATAATAACAATAAAAAGATGTATGTACACCAAATAATACATAATATTGAAATAACATAATAAGAGGCAATAGTGAAAATAATAAGTATAATGAATAATGTGATATACGAAAATAATACTGGTAAAAAACATGTATACGTATGATAAAATATGTGTATTAATATATAAATAAAACACAATATATACATAGTATGGTATCAAAACATAGATATATATAAAACATAGTACACATAATATATGAGAATATATGTAATAAAGTCTTTTTTAAAGATTTGTACATGATATATATAATAATATGATGTTAAGAGTATACATACGAAATATAATAAAATATATGTACACATAGTGTAAAAGATATATATGATAGTATTAAAATACATATATAATATATATATATATATTAAAGAGTGATAATGTTATAAACAACTAAATATAATACTTTATAAATATATATATATATGCTAAAATGTACACAAATATAATATATACATATAAAGTACACTAATATTTAAAAATAATAATAGTAAATATAATGGTAATATTAAGTATAATAATATATTTACAACAATAATAATAATAAGCAACAATAATAATATAATAATATAGCAAAATTAATATTAAAAAAATACTATTTAAGGAAAAAAACAAAAAAGGATGAAATCGTAATCAAAACAGAATTCTTGGGATAAAATTAGAAATAAAATTGGAAATCGGACTAAATTACAACGCGCGCGTGGACTGGAGGGACCAAAGGCGCAATATCCCCAAGCCTCTAAAATGCAACGTACTAAACGGGGCTAAATTGTAAGGCGGATCGAATTTTAGGGTTAAATTATAAATAAATATAAACTTGATTTAAAACACTGAAAATGCGGAAGGGCCGATTGCGTAAATAGCCCTTCCGCTTCAAAAACACGCGGATCCTAGCGGGTAGGGTCGGGTTGACCTGACCCATACTCCAAACGGCGTCGTTTTTTAGCCTAAGTTTGGGCACCAAAACGGTGCCGTTTTAGTAGGCTATAAATAGCCGAAAAATCTGAAAAAAAAACATTTAGAGAGGGGAAAGAAAAAAAAGAAAAGAGAGGGAGAGAAAAGAGGGACAGGGGAAAGGAGAGAGGGGGGTCGCCGTCCGGGGGGCATCGGACGGCCACCGGAGGTTCGCCGGCGCCGGCGCCGGCCACTGTGAAAAGGTAAAAAGTTTTGATTTTTTTTTATATTTTGATCTTTGTATTTTTTATATTATATTCCTATATATTTAGTGTCCTTTTTTATTTATATGTATATATTTACGCAAAACTAGCCCTAAATCAGAAACTGAAATGAAATTTAATTACCTTAGGTCTTAATATCTCTGTTTGGTTGCTGAGATGTTATCTTTGTGTTTGAACACCGATTGGACTGCTAATTTTTCTCTACAATCGAACCTTTCTGTTGTTTTTATTTTTTAAAAAAAGAAAAATCCGAACCCCTTACAATGTTCTATTTTTGGCTCTTTATAGCCTTACATTGTGTTTACTGTTTTCTGTCCCATCTTCTTTCTTTTGCAGGTGCAGAGGGCAGGTGATGAGGCGATGGTGGTGTGCTGCAGGCAATGGTTGCAGTGGGGCGGTTGGCCGAAAGTCAGGGGTTGCGGCGCAAGTGGGCAAGTGGGGAGGGTTTCTGTTTAGGGTTAGGTATTGGGCCTAGTGTTTAGTGGGCTAATGTTTGGTTTAGGTTAGCTGATGGGTTAAGGGATTTGGGTACTGTAATGGGCCAATCGGGTTAAAGTGGGCTCCGGGTAAAGGTTTGGGTATTTGGGTAGTTGTAAGTGGGCTAGGTTTATTCATTGGGTTGTAGTGTGTATAGGTTATACTTGTAAAGGAAATTGGGCCGAAATTGGCCTATAACACCAATCAAGTTAAGACTCAATCAGGACTAAAACCTTTAAATCATAATAAATCTGAGATGCTGGTAAAAGTACTATGGAGACCCCTGTACTAGGAGTCGGATTGCGTTTTACCCCCTTTATTGAAAAAATAGTAAATTAGTCTCTATACGTTAAATCAAAGAGTAAATTGTTCATTTCTGTTAAAAATTTCATCCATTTCTACAGTTAAAAATTGGCGTGGTTGATGGAATAACCAGCTTGCTTTTTCCTCTAACGTATAGGGGCTAATTTGCTCTTTTTTTAGTAGAGTGGGTAAAATGAAATCTAACTCTTAATACAAAGACATTCATGATACTTTTACAACGTGATGATTTATTTCTCAACATATATTGCTTAGTCAAATGATAATTTATTGATATTTTAACTTATATTATGATTCCAGCAATTGTAAAATGTGGCAATTTTTAAACTTTTGTGAGACATTGGGCCCTTTCTTGCGATACTTTTAATAACATTATGGCTATATAAATCCACCACTTTCATGTTCTCTGCACCAAGAAAGAGTAATTTACAAAGAGTTAATTAATAAAAGAATATGAATATGAAGGGTTTTTCTACTATTTTTCTTTTTCTTTTATTCGTTTTAGTTATTATAGATTGTTTGATGGTTGAAGAAGATGCAAACCCAGCGGCAAGCTTAGAGGGAAAAGGCCTCCTCCAAGTAAATGTAACAAAGGCCATGATTCTGATTGTTGCAAAGAAGGCAAGTTTTACGACACATACAAGTGTTCGCCCCTGGTTTCAAATCACACTAAGGTGACCTTGACTCTTAATGGATTCGACTCTGGTGAGGACGGTGGCAGTCCATGCGAATGCGACGACAAGTTTCATGAAGATTCAGAATTGATTGTGGCACTTTCGACGGGATGGTTCAACAAGAAAAAACGGTGTATGAAGTATATTAACATCCATGGTAATGGAAAAATTGTTAAAGCTAAAGTAGTCGACGAATGTGATTCCACGATGGGATGTGACGATGAACACGATTTCCAGCCTCCATGTGCCAACAACATAGTCGATGCCTCGGATGCAGTTTGGGATGCCTTGGGAATGTGTGGAGACAAACGTGGCGAAATGGAGATATACTAGTCTGATGCTTGATTAAACTTTTTTGCCTCTTCGTATTTGCCTTTGTTTCAAGCAAGGATTGTGGTTCTTTACTCTTTAGCCATATGATATTTGGTCCTTAATTATATCTAGGACTTGAAAATAAAGTTTTAATTTTAACTATTTGGTCCTTAATTGTATCTAGGACCTTGTCCCCTTGCTTAAATGGTCTAATTCTATTTTTGCCCTACTTAAAATATAATACTTCACGTAATAGGCCCATTTCGCCCGGGCCCACATCAAAACCAAAATAGAACAAAAATAATAAAAAATAATAAATAAAGTCCAAATTTACAGTCCATTAAACAAGTCCAAATAAGCCCAAATTAATAAAACACAACACCCATGGACTTAGACCTAATCCTAACCCATTACACAGCCTAAAAACCTAACCCAAACTTAGCCCATTAACTATTTCCAGAAATTGGAAACCCTAGGCCACCAAGCCGCTGTTCCCATGGGCCGCAAACACCATCAGCAGCCCCAAACAGTGAAGCTTCTGGAAGACTTCGCGTCACACCCCACGAACGGCCTCGCCATGTCAGCAGCACCACACCATACAAACCTACAACGGATTAACAACCACAGCAAATAACAGCAAAGCAATAGCGGGAAGAAATAAAAAAGAATTTGTATTTATTTTTTTACCTGGACTCGGCTATAAAAAGCTAGTGATTATACTGTAAAATGGATCGAATATACGCATACGAAAATCTATACAAAAAGTTTGAATAAAAAATAGTTTTTAAGAAGTGATTGGAGATCTCATTTTTTCTTTCCTTTTCGTTTCTTTTTTTTTTTCTTTGATTTTTGTTATTGTATGTGTAAAAACAAAAGAAATAAATAAGAATAGAGATACTCATCTTTTTTTGGGAGGCTTCAAAATCCTTGTTTGCTTCGTGGAAGTTGAAGCTTAGATGAGGATTGAGGTTAAGCCTAGCAAAACCTTCGAATTTGTTGTCAAATAGAACCAAATTAGGCCTTTGCGTGATGCTGTCTGCCGAATACGGAGGGGTAAGTGGCGGTTGGTGCTCTTTTGGTTCGACCGAATAAGGAGAAGAAGATGTTTTAGGTTTTTTCATTTTACAAGTTAAGGGAGGTTAAATGTTTGATTTTAGGGTTTTTAGGCTTAATTCTGCACAGAGTATAAAACGGCGCCATTTGGAGGAGGTAGATCCATGCGTTGGCCCGTTTCGTGGCCTGGATCCGCGCCTCTTTACATTAAATGATTAATTTGCATGCATAGTCCCCTTTATTTGTTGATCTGTTCAATTAAAGCCTGTTTTGATCTCTTTGTTTTTTTAATTTTCCTGAGAATTCACGCACTGCTTCAATTCGGTCCACACCTAAGCGCCGCATTTCGGGACTCGGGGCATTTGCGTTTTTAGTTCCTGTTTGTTTGGGCGCATTTAATTATGGTCATTAATTCTGTTCTAATAATTAGATTTATTTATAAATTATTCTTTTGGTTTTTTTTTATTTCAATTGAGTATTTTTCTATTTCAGCTTATGTTTTTTATTCTTTGTAATTCTTTTATTTTTAAAATCTATTTGTTATTCATCTTTTAATATATTATCTTGGATTGTTTGATTAATTTTGCATGATCCTAATTTGTTATTTTATACTTTTAGTTATATATAAATGTATATATTGTTTACAATTTATTTATTTAAAATTTTCTATTTCAGTTTATTAGTGTGTTGTATTATTATTTTAATTTTAATCTTCTCTGCTTGAAAATTTGTTATACTTTATTCTAATTTGTTTCTTAGGTTAGTTATATTTTTTTTAGTTTCCATTATGTTGATTATTAATGTTTTCCAAAATAGGTGCTCATTGCTATTATATATTTGTTAATTTATTTTATTGTTTATAATATTTTCATTCACTAAGTACAGTATATTATTCGTGTATATTGATCCATGTTTATAATTTCGCCTTTCATTCACAAGTGTTGCATTGTAATTTTTAACTCTTCAAAATCAATTATTCCATTTTATTTCAAATAAAATTAATATGTTTTGAGCCAATTTACAATGGTTTATTTTAAAAATTCTAAAATAAGGCAATGTTCAATGTTTGGAAATTCGTGGAATCGTGCCCTGCCGTGCTGGGTTTCGATTTCTCGTCGGACTAAACAATTAAGCATCCTTTTGTAATTTTTAGCATAGAAGCTTTTGGAAGTCGAAAATTAATCGAGTTATCAAAGGCGTAAAGAATCGTGTCCTATCGTGCTGGATGTGATTCTGTATTCCTTTGGAACGAGAGAATTTTGATGACCAACTTGAACCACTTAAATGCTTTAAAAGGAACCATCTTTCAAATTTTTTTTTTTAATTTTGGACATAAGGGTAACACTTAATCAATTCGATACCAATTTTGGGCGTAGTGAGGGTGCTAACCCTTCCTCATACCTAACCGGCTCCTGAACCCATCTTGTTTTTCGTAGACCAAAATCGATTTAATAAAAAGTTTTATTAGGTGATTCAATCACACCTAAACGAAAAGATTGGTGACGACTCCACACTTTGTTTTAAAAGTCGATCCCCATTTTTCCAAATTAAAAAAAATGGTTTTGACACTTCAATTTAGTTCATTTATCCACTTGATTAAATGAAATTTTTCATCTTTTGCCCCTACTAAAAAATTAATTATTCGATTTAAATCATTTTAACACCAAATTTTTAGTTTTGACCCCTAAATTTTGTTAATTTTATCATAACCCACAAATACAAAATTCCTAGCTCCACCCCTACAAAATAGGAATTAAAGAATAGAAGTAAATTTGATAAACTAAATAATTTATATGCAGGATAATTATTTGATACACTAATATAGTTTTTAAATTGTATAAGAGTGATAAAGGAACCAACACATGTCCTTAATTGACGTTTAAGCTTGGTACAATTCAATTTATAGTGGTTCGACCCCAATTGCCTACTTACACTATCTTAGTATACCTCAACTAAGGATTTTCTAAATCGGTATAAGACTTGGTACTTTTTAAAGAGAATGTATAATCTTTGCAGCCCTATCTTTTTCTTAAATTTTAGATTGAATTTCTCCCTGGCTTTTATGGCTAAACTAACCCTTCTTAAATTTTAGATAGAATTGATAATTGTGCATAATAAAACTCGAATATGAGCCCCAAATTTTAATTGTTGAGGAAAGCTATAGTTTTGATTTGAACAATCTAACCTTTCACACCTCTAACATTTTATCTTGTTTTTAGAGGATGAGTCATATTAGAGACTCACATATGATAATTGTGTATAATAAAACCCGAATTTGGGTCTCAAATTTTAATTGTTAAGGAAAGCTATAGTTTTTATTTGAACAATGTAACCTTCCAGCCTCTAACATTTTATCTTGTTTTCAAAGGATGAGTCACATTAAAGACTCACATATGATAATTGTATATAATAAAACTCGAATTTGGTTCTCAAATTTTAATTGTTAAGGAAAGCTAGAATTTTTATTTGAACAATGTAACCTTCCATGTCTGTAACATTTTATCTTGTTCTCAAATGGTGAGTCACATTGGATATTCACCATATTCAGAGCAACTAATTAGGGTGTCAGATATGGATATACCAAAATAAAACATGGGTGTACGTTATTAATCTTTCAAAAGCAATTTAAAAGATTTTTTATTATTTTAGATTAATATTAGAAAAATTATTTCACACATTATTTGAAATTTAAAAATTACACAAGCGAGAGTTAAATGGTAGACACATACCCTAAAAGGGTCACTTAACTTAGATTTAATTTTAATGTAAGTCACAAATCTTTAATTTCATCAAATTAAAATCATTAGACTTCTATTATTAACAAATTAGATGCTTATAATAACTCCATTGAGTAATTTTAATCAAAAAATTGACTCAAAATGGCCTCTGTAACTTTTTCAGAAAAAATAATTATTCAATGAAATTAGTATAATTGACCTACTTTGTTAATAATAAATCGTCAATGATATTGTTAGAATAAACGTCGATAATGGTGGTAAAATGATCGCAAAATAATAAGAACGGAAAAATAAGAATACATAGATTTTACGTGGAAACCCTTTTGAGAAAAAATCACGGGTAAAGAAGGAGAAATTCACTAATGTTGAAAACAAATAATACAAAAAGAGTTTCGACTATATCTATTTAAGAGTTGAAAAACATTGTTCTAATCAAAATCAAATAGAAGAATAGTTCTATACAAATTCAACTTATGTTGTATGGCCTGTATTTATTTAAAAAACCTCAGGCTCTCACCCCCACAAATCCCCTTATTTTGTCACTATATTTATTTCTTCAACAAGTAACGGGATTCAGGTCGCACAATTTCTATCAGGTATAACTCAATGAAGATAAATAATTGTGATTTATATGAAAATTGATGTCAAGTTCAGTGACTTATGTAGCAGCCAATTTTGGCCCATACCAACAAAAAAATAAAACCCAAATACAATAAATAATAAAAGTCCATTTACAATATGTGTGACCCAAACCTAAACCTATTGTTTATCAGACCCTAAACCCAACCAATTACAAACCCAAATTATTAAAACCCTAGCCCAAATAACAGCCCAACAACTTAAAGTTTTCAGTAGCAACCCTAGCCTCCTTCACCCTCAACCGCCGCATGTTTCCTCTGCCACGTGCGCCACCGCTGATCGGGGCACCAACCACCAGCCTTCCATGCTCGCGTCACCTGCAAAAACAAGTCCAACATGCAAAACACAAAGAAACAGAGAAGAAGCAAACGAAAAGAGGCAGAAAACAAATAGCATAAAAACAAAAAAGAAATGACAAAATAGAAAGAGAATGAGTCAGTTTTCGGCTATAAAAAGCTATTCTCAATCCCTTGTAAATGATTACGAACTTGAGCAATCAAAATCAAAAGCAAACACACGCACAATTAAGCAATCGAAATAGCAAGAAACCAAAAGGTTGTTTTTTTATCTAAGTTCATATACTCTGTTTTATTTTTATTTTTCTTATTTCTTTTATATACGAAAATAAATAAAAACAAAGAAGGGAAGAAAACTCACCGAATTTACTCCGTGACTGCACCAATTGGAGCCTCTTCTCCTTCAACGTACTTGAGTTCAAAAAGGAGAAAAGAGGTCTTCTCTACTCGTTCTTTTCGGGGTTAAAAAGAGGGGACTTCAAGCGCATTTAAACAGGGGCTGAAAGGCCCGATATCACACCTCCGACCACCGCTTATGGGGGCCGGTACGGGGGTAAATCGCCCCTCGGTGACTAAGGGAAAAAGGGAGAGGGAGAGAGGGCAAAGGCCCTCAGTATTCTGTTTTCTTTTTTTTTTTTTTAAATGGAAGCTGAAAATGAAGAAAAAAAAGCTTTTTGACTTAAGTAATGAAAGCAAAACGGCGCCGTTTGGGAGTGGGGTCCAGGTGCCAAAACGGCACCGTTTTGGACCATCCACACGTGACCCGACCAGCACCCAGGGGATCCGCGTATTTCCTGAAAAAGGGGAAATATCCGCTTTTGTCCCTTTCCCTTTTCTGATCCTTGATTTAGCCCTAATCCACCTTTTTCTTTCTTTTAAATTTCGCCCCAATTATTTTATTTTATTTTTGATTTGATCCCTGGACTGAACAAATGAGACGCAGCATATTGGACTTGGAACATTACCCCAGTTGGTCCTCGCAAGTCTCAGCGCGTTTCAACTTAGTCCCTGGTGGCCCTTTTTGTTATTTCAAAATTATACCCTGAAATTCTGATTCATTCTCATTTACATCCTAAATTCATTTAATTCATTCTCTTTATATCTATCTTAATTTGTTTTAATATATTGTTTATTCATATCATTATTATTTATTGTAATCCACTTTAACACGTTGTTTATTCTTTAGTTATTATGTATTATGTATTTCTAATAACTCTTTATATATGATATCAAAATCGTTATTATAAAGTACATTTATATTGTCTAATTTTAATCCTTTTGCGTATTATATATATTTCAAACTTCATATTTATTATTTTAAATCAACTTATATATTATTTAGTTCAAAGTTATTTTTATACCTTATTTCCAAACCCATTCTACTTATTCCATATTATTTATTTTACACTTTTATTTATATATACTATCCATTTTAAAATTATTCATGTGAACCTTTTGTAACTTGCTTTATATAATATAGATTTTAAAATTCTCTTACATCATTCATTTTATAAACTCGCTTTATGTGTCACCTTTTTAAATCGTTTTATTATTTATTGAAAAATTTTATATATATTATCAATTTCGAATCGTTATATCTATTTTTTATATATACTAATTATTTCGTTGACATATTGTATATTACCTATTTTAAATTTTCTTTTACATATACTCTGTTTTTAAATCGTTTTGGTCAATTATTGATATTAAATTTCTTTTTCACATTATTTATTTTAAATTCATTTCTTACCATCATAAAATTTATTTTAAACTTTATTCGTTTTAATTTGCTTTATAATTTTTTAAATGGTTATATCTTATTTAATTCATTTGTCTTCGATTACTAATGATTAATGCCCAAGTGATGTATATTGTGAATGTTATCGTTGTATGTATTATATTTGGTTTATTTGTATTTTCATTATTGTCATTTGCTTGTACAAACATTGTATTCATGCATTATCCCATGCTCTATAATCTATCTTTGTTTTACCTAGCCTAAGTCATATCATACGTCAAACCCCAACACAATTATCCAACTTAGGTTGTCTTATCGAATAACACGTCGTTTAAAACATTGAATTCGCTACTATTTAAAAACAAAATTTCTAAGTGAGGCAATGTTTCGCTTTTTTAGAATATCGAAGAATTGTTCCCTAACTTACGGGGTTTCAGTTCTCTCGTCGATTCTAAAATCGCCAAATATCCTTTTGGTTTTTAAAGTACATGGGATTCCAATTTAAAATTAAAGACGATCTTGCGCTCGGGTATTCATGGTATTGTGTCCTAACTTACGGGATGTGATACTC